>CM069446.1:35562104-35649812 GCA_035610835.1 Ophiura sarsii | reverse complement strand
ACAGAGTCTAAGCTCTTACATTGCATTGACACCTAATCGTTGGAGTTGGACTTACTTTTGCGATAGACTGATAGTGGGCTTGCAGAGTCTACAATCAGTACAATGAGAGCAATTGGCCTACATCATAAGTATAGGCGAATTATTTAATATCTCGTAACCTATGTGCCAACATGATTGGCCATTGGCGACATTATTGACTTGGGTTTGCATTGACAACGACAATGATATAGGCCTAGTTAGTTTAATTAAAGAGCAATACAGGTCCCACACATTGCCCGTTAGGCCTAGCCTATACTAATCCGACACAATTTTTTTGCTAGGTGTCTTGACAATTAGCAAAACACTATTTGGGCCTATAGGCTGTTCATTTGCGCCGACATAAAATCTCATACAAATGGGCTCGTTCACACAGTGCCTACAAATTTATATGCCTACATTGCCTTTGTTCATTTTTGATTTGTGTTAACATAACATTATATATGCCGACACAACATTATCATTTGCGCATACGATATCTGTTATAGGGCTTTCTCCCCTTCTTTCCCTTTTCCTTTCTTGCTTTCCTCTTTCCTTTCTTCCTTTCTTCTCTCTTTCCTCCTTTTCCTTTCTTTCTTTCTTCCTTCTTTTTTTCTCCCTTCTTTCTTTTTTCTTTCCCTTTTCCTTTCTCTTCCCTTTCTTTCTTTCTTTCTCCCTTTTCTTCCTCCTTCCTTTTTTTTTGCCCACAGCCCCATTATTTGCCGACAGATTTGATGAATGGGGGGGGGGGGGGGGTGACACCCCCCACACCCCCCTCTGGGGACGCCCTTGGGTGCCGAAGCTATAGCGGTGGTTAGTCATATCAAAACGTAAGATGGGGGTAGTGTAAAACAGCAATAGTATGTCGTTGATACTCCATGTATCCTAGGTGCCCTTAATACTGACATTGGTGCCACAGTGCCCTTAATAATCCATATATATCATATGCTCTTAAGAAATCCAGGTACGCCATGTATAATACATGGTGCCCTTGAATATTCAGGAACCACCCCATGTACTTTAATAATCAAGATACTCCATGTGTCCTTAGTGATCAAATAATTATAGGACCACCCTGGACTATGTGGTTTATCTTGAATCGAATTTTAAGGGCACCCGTGATAATTGTGTATGCGGTTATTGGGGCCTTCTTGGATTAATAAGGACAAGTTATTCAGCTGGATGGAATACTTAGAATATTAAGAGTATCTGGATTGCCTTAATATAATTATAGAACACATCTGGGTGGGTACCCCATATGACCTTTAATCCAGTAGGTAGACCTACCCCAAGTGCAGTGGCGGCACTACGGTGGGGGTGGGGGAAAACGCCCGAGGGGGATGCCCCCAGTCGTGACCCCCAGTTACCCCCAGTCAGCTCAAGTCCCTATCCATTTTGTACCCCAAATAATAAACCAAAGTTGAATTTTAATGTCAAAACTCAAAGTTACTTAATAAGCTTTAAATTGTCTCCCCCACCCCGATTTTTGTATTGCCCCCTCCCCCCCCCCCCCCACCCCGTTTGCCCCCTTTAAAATGTTGATGCTGGTGCCGTCACTGCCCATGCATACTGTATCAAGGTAATTCAGTAGGCCTACGTTCTTAGCGTTATAGTGGGTTGGGTTCTAGTTTTATAGTCGGTCGTTTAGTTATATGTAGGGCTGTCAACTCTCCCGCCTAATCACTCTTTCTCCCGCACTCCCGCCTAGCATATAAAATCTCCCGCCTCAACACCTTTATACGAGCTTCCGTCGGTACATTTGCGATTTTGACCATACTAATTTTTTTCTCGGGCGGTTCTTTCTGGAAACGTCATCGCTACACCCCCCCCAGTGGCGTATCCAGGGGGCACATGGCCCAGTCCTTTTTAGTGTTAAAAATGCCAATTTTTGCGCGCTTTGCACGTATTAGTTTCAATGTTTTATTATTCAAGCTTAACAAGAGGGCTTCAGGAACATTTTTTCTGGACCATTTTAGTTCTAAAACTGGGTGTTTTTTGCTCGATTCGCGCTCACGTTTTTAACAGGTTTTAACATCATAATGGGTCTCAAAATATACCAAATATTCTAAACATTATGTGGAGACGTTAAAAACGTCAAACTGGACCATTTAAGTGTTAGAAATGTCAATTTTTGCGTACATCGTGCGCATTATAGTTTGAATGTTTCATTATTCAAGCTTAACAAGATGGCATTGAAGGACAGTTTCCCATGACCATTTTAGTTCAAAAACTGAAAAATTTTGCGCGCTCCGCGCGCATATTTTCTACAGGATTTAACATTTTAATGGCCCTCAAACCATGCCAAATATTATGTTGGGTGGGGACGTTAAAATCGTCATACTGGACCAATTTAAGTGTTAGAAATGTCATTTTTGGCGTACTTCGCCCATTAGTTTCAATGTTTCATTATTCAAGCTTGACAAGATGGCTTCAGGACAGTTTTCCATGGCCATTTTAGTTCAAAACGTCAACAATTTTGTGCGCTCCGCGCGAATATTTTCTGCAGGTTTTAACATTATATTGGCCCTCAATCAATACCAAAATATTCTAAATATTATTATGTGGGGACGTTAAAAACATCATACTGGACAATTTAAGTATTAGAAATGCCAATTTTTGCGCGCTTATTATTTAAGCTTAACAAGGTGGCTTCAGGACAGTTTTCCATGACCTATTTTAGTTCAAAAACTCAAAAATTGTGTGCGCTCCGCGCGAACAGGTTTTAACATTATAATGACTCTCAAACCACACCAAAAATTCTAAATATTATGTTGGGGAAGTTATTATCATACTGGACCATTAGTGTTAGAAATTCAATTTTTTGCGCGCTTCGCGCACGTCACGTATTAGTTTCAATATTTCATTATTTCATCTTAACAAGATGGCTACAGGACAGTTTTTCATGACCATTTTAGTTCAAAAACTCAACATTTTGCGCGCTCTGCGCGCATATTTTCTAGAGGTTTTTAATATCATAATGGCCCTCAAACAACACCAAATACTCTAAATATTATATGGGTGGCGTTAAAAACGTCAGACTGTACCTTTTCAGTGTTAAAATCATAATTTTTGCGCGCTTCGCAGGTATTTGGTTCAACGTTTCAATATTTAAAATCAACATTGCCCCCCCCCCCTCCCCATCAAAACAGTCCTGGATACGCCATTCCCCCCCCCCCCCCCCCCCCCCCCCCTCCCACTTACTTAGATTTCAGCTGCTGCCGGCGAAATTGTGCAAGTTTTGCGATTTTTTTGTTGGAGTATGTATCTCTCCCTCCCAGCAAATCCCAAAAGTTGACAGCCCTGTTATATGGTTGGCGGAGTCTATCATCAAGATCACTTGTACCATTCCATGCTTGTACTTGAGCACTATGTGTGCCATCCGGGGTTTTTCGGCCTATTTACATTAAATACATTATTCCTCCAATAGGCATGTAGGGCATAAACGGCATTTTTGTCATGTTTGTTGTGCTCTAATGGCCACCCGAAATACCTGATACACCCTTAAAATAAAGTTATCACAGGTAGCCCACCTGCGCATATAGTGTATCCAGGTAATTTGAGACTGTCTGCGTTTTATAGTAAGCCCCATAATCCAGATACCACGGGTGCCCTTAATAATCCAGATACCATATAATCCAGATAATCAGGGCTGTCAACTCCCGCCTAGACACTCTTTCTCCCGCACTCCCGCCTAGCATATAAAATCTCCCGCCTCAACAAAATTACCTCAATTAAAACGTTTATAACACCTTTATACTAGCTTCCGTCGGTACATTTGCGATTTTGACCATGCAATTTTCATGCGGGTTTGAGGAAAACATCATCGCTACCCTGATAGATTCATGACCAGCCATGCCTTGCGCGGCGGTCTCGGCAAAATATACACATAGGTACTTATTTTAGGTGATAAAACTGTTCAATTACTTGTTGTCAATGTCAAAAATTAATTATAAATGACAGGCACCTTTCTTGCAGCATTGTCTGGCGTATAACTCTCTGTCTAACGGCCCATTGGAAACACGAAATCCAGTTCCTGAAGTGATCTCTCCCCCAATCATGATTATATTCATGTTTAGAATAGATCATTGTAAATAACATGTTAAAGTCAAAACATTTATTAATTACCCATATTTATGGGTGAATCCATCAAATGGGGTTTAGGCGATGTTCCGAAAATTAGTATAATAGATACATAAACAAAAAGTATCGTAACACTTAGAAATGATCCAATATATAACGGCTCGAAAGGGTATGCATTAATCGAAGCAAATAACCAAGTGCATAATTTTGTTCTGCGTATTTTGACACCTCGATCGATGAGATACGATGTTACGAAGCGGAGTTATTGTCATTTCAATGGTCGTGGGTCCAGTTTCAAAAGTGACAATCACCCTATAGAAAGAGGTTTGCATTACTGTTTAGAATGATCAGATTCGTGATTTTCAATAGGGATGAGTGTCACCTTGGAAACTGCACCCACGATCATTGAAATGACAATAACTTCGCTCCGCAACATCGTATCTCATCGATCGAGGTGTCAAAATACGCAGAATAAAATTATGCACTTGGTTATTTGCTTCGATTAATGCATACCCTTTCGAGCCGTTATATATTGGATCATTTCTAAGTGTTACGATACTTTTTGTGAGCAGTTTAGTACACCCTCGTAGACCAAAGCGCTTACAAAAAGATACAGCAACAAAATGCACGCCTACAAAAACAAATGGCATAAAATTAAACAACGTGGTGGAATAAATAAATACTTAGGGAACATAAATTAATTGTTCAAATTATTCTTAAATGTGTAGGTAATGATATGGTGTCATTTTAATGTGTAATGGATGCACGTCACAGTCACATGAAGTTGAACTCGCACAATGTATGTGAGGTCAACCTTACCCAAAAACATATACGTAAGCTTGACCTCACTGCTCTGATTAGTTAGCGGCAGTTTGAGAGTTTTTTAAACATGCGCAGTAAGCTGATCGAAGAAACATTTTGATAACCGGGTTTTCTTAAAGATTTTTGAATAACAAGTTTAGTGTCATCAGAATTTGATCTTAAATTTGAACGTGCAGGTGATACTTTGAAATGCAGTCAACAAGGTACTCTGCCCTTTATATTCATATTAACCCTTTTTACGCCTTGGAATAGACAACAGCTGCAATTGGTATAATTTACAAGTGATATATTATAGTTGTATACACTATAGGTGAAACCAACAACATTGTTTTGTAAATTGTAGAATGATCACATTTTGTACTAAGCGGTGACAGAGCAATAACTGATTAATAATTCTCAAAGCCACACAGCATTTATTCATATTTGAATTAAGTACTCATTGATCTATTGCGATTAATCAATTTCGCAGAATCAATGTGAATTAACCCATAGCATACATACCAAGGTTTACTAAATAAAATGTTTTTAGGACACTCTATAACACCAACCCTCAGTAAAAACTATTTCTGAGTGTAAAAACAATCAATAAAATGGTGATGTAACTCATGTAAAACGTAGTGAATGTCATGTATTATGGAATATGTTTGTTTTAAGGAGCGTTGATATTAACACATTTCGGATGCACCTTTACGTAGCCAGACTATTGCGCGACAATGTATAGGTTTGTCGACATCAACTACGATGAAAATATGAACAAACCCATCCATTGTCACACAATAGTCCGGTAACCAAAACAAAATGTCCATCTTTTATTCTCTTTCTAATGCATAGTAGCATAATTATAAAACATTCCAAAATTATTTTTTTATGTAAAGTGTATTTTCGTTGTTTAATCTTTAACACATTGAACCCATCTTACCCATATTTAAATAACCCAATCCATCTTTTTTTCTCTCGCGGTACGATGCTTTCGAGCGCGGGTATTGACTGCACCAAACAGGCACGGCGCGGACCAAGTGCGGAGCCTTGAAGCGAATGCAGAACGCTAAAAACACACATTTGCGACTGATGCCGGAATTGACATCCTTTAGGGCCTGGTATAAGGCAGCAAAAAATTCGAAGCGTCCTATCAAATGCCGTACTTTTGATGATTAACATATTAAACCACTCCCACTGCATTAGAAAATAAAACATACATGCATAGTTGATTTCCCTTACTAAGTATCCCTTGTAGGACAAAAGATAGCACATCTATATAACACACATATACATAGTGTTATTGCCGGTTGCTGCCTGAATCATATTTCTTTGGTAAAAATTCATCAACTCCCTCATTTTGCCAGTCGTGGTTTGATAGTGACTGCTTGCTAACTGCCAGCGGTTTGTTATATATCCTTGATTGCTGCCCGCGGTTTGAGTAGTCGTTGCTTTTGTTGCTACCAGATACCTGTTTATGCATTTAAGAATCATAACAGTTGTTTATTGTTATGTCCTCTATAGGGCATGCGATATTCTGTATTTCCATATACAATCATTCCGATACAGGTTTGACTCGAACACCTCACACAAGTGTGTTTTCAACCAGAAAAATAGTTAAAGATAGTTAAAGAAATGAATGGAAAGATTCGTCGCTGGTTGTCGAATAAATCTGCTGGATTCCATTTCATCGTCATTCTCGTCGTAACATCCCAGGTTGCAAAATCACACGCCAGTGTCAATTATAAAATGCTCGGAGATGTTAACCTGGGTGGCCTTTTTGGTCTAAATACATACGATGAAACAACGGGGACCTGTGGGGCTTTACGTGACATTGGCTACCTCAAGCGTCTGGAAGCTATGGTATACGCAATCGACAGGGTGAACAACAACACCGCGTTACTGCCTAACATTACGCTAGGATTTGAGATTTACGGAACTTGCAGGGAGTATACCAGCACCCTTCGAGAATGCTTAAATTTCATCCCTTCCGTAAGAGAGTCTGGAAAGTGTTCTACATCTGCATCTGAATCTGATGAGATTTTACCGATAGTTGGTGTGTTAGGTTCGAAGACTAGCTCATCCAGCATACATGCTGCTTTAATTCTCGGACTGTTCCACATACCGCAAATCTCATATTTATCAACAAGCGACGATTTGAGTAATAAAAACAAGTATCCTTATTTTCTTCGAACCATCGGTCCCGATCGTTACCAAGTCAGCGCTATGATTGACATTCTTCTTCACTTTAATTGGAACTATGTTTCTTTTATTTACGTGGATGACAGCTACGGTAAGAATGCTTACCAGCTCTTTGAATTGAAAGCAGCAGATAACGATATCTGTGTAGGCATAAACAGGAAGATCGCTGTGTCTGATACTGATAACATTCATTACGATAGAGTTATCAGTGACTTACTGGAGATTCAACGAGGTTCACATGCCACCGTAGTAATAATGTTCCTCCATGAGGAGATGGTAAAGAATGTCTTGATTGCGCAAACGAGATTGAAGGCACAGAGGCGGTTTATTTGGATCGGTAGTGATGCATGGGGAACATTTGCAGAAGAAATGGCACTAGGTAACGAAGGATCAGCCGTAGGTAAGATTTTTAAATCCCTTTAATAGCCGACAAAAATGTCACATGGTTATACAAATCTGCCCTTTATACAAATCTACCTTCAGTGAGATACAGAAACCCCTTCAGATTTAAAATTGAAACCAATTACGTTCCAGTTAGGCCTACCTGTATAGTTTAAATTTATAAACTATCCAATTTTAATTGAAGCTATTTTTACAAAATTAACATTTTCTTTCAGTTACAATTACCTAATTTCGGTAATATCCAATGGGTTTGTTACTATTTCGACCAGCACACAATATGAACATTGACACATTATTGCTATCATTGCCACTTTAAACAAAAACAAAACACAATAAAAAAAAAGTCCCATAGACAACACTTCAAGTACACGGGTCGAAACAGACCTTCCCAAGTGCCTAGAGCCGTGGACCTTGCTTGGCATAGCGGTGTAAACGGTAGCAAGTGCCCTGGCAATAAACAGGTGGTTTGAAATAAATCAAAAGAATGGTGTAGGAGGGAGTAGATTTATTATCCTCGAGACACTTGTTAATCGGAGATAAGGATTGTCTCAAACTTCTAAGGGGATGGAATCGTAATGCCCTTTAAATTTTAAATTTAAACCCCTTCAAATGTAAGGGATCACGTCAAAACTCGACCGCCCTGCAACCGCCGGTTACGGCCGGTTCCGTTCGGTTCTCACAAAACGTGTCGTCTGTTATAATATACACACATAATGAGGTCAAATAGTAACACTCTGGTGAACACGACCGGTTGAAAGTGCCTCGTTACACACGTGAGCAATAACATTTTGAAGTAATGGGCTCTTTTAAGACTTAAAAGTCTCAGTTGACAACCAGTACAATACAGCTATTGATTTTCGCTGGGGTTGGCTTTTTCAATCTGTTTATAGCTCAATTAACTTTTTAAAATCAATACCGAAAGTCTATGAATGGTTTTTTTTATAGAACGATTATAGAGAGAGCTATTATGACCGCAAAGTAACAGATTGATAGTGTAAATTGGTCAGATTACAGCATTAAGTCAACCGGCGGTTGTTCAGTGTTGCATGCGCGAATATTCATATACCAGTAAAACATTTGACCTGAAAGAACCGGGCGGAACCGCCCGTAACCGGCAGTCAACGGGCGATCGAGTTTTGACGTCTCCCCTAAAGACTTTTAATCTGGTATTAAACTTGTTTAATCTGCAAGTATACAGCTAAACTGCTAGTGTTTTTCCTTCCATACAGGTTCATTTGTTATGGTACCGGCATCGGAGACCCTCCCCGAATTCAACGAATATTTCGAATCCCTCACACCAGAGACTTCCACTAATCCTTGGCTTACAGAGTATCTCAAACAACATACCAACTGTACCGATAATGAGGAGACATCAAGCGTTCTGCCAAACTGTAATGAGCCCGGGCTTTTGGGAGCTTTGAACACCCAGTTTACAACGCAAGAGATGCTAGTTATGGATGCGGTATTTGCCTTTGCATACGCCCTAGACAGCTTATACAGAAATACATGTCCAAATACCACAAGTGATAAGTGTCCAGAGTTTGTCAACATTAAGGGAGAAGATTTACTCGAAGAACTATTAAGCACACGTTTTATGAGCCTAGCAAACAGGTACGTGAACTTTACTTCTACGGGAGATGTGCCCGGAAGATATATCATTAAGCAGTTACAACAAGTAAGCACGGGTGACTACAAGTATGTTGATGTCGGTAAATGGAACAAATCCACTACCAGCGATAACGTCATTCAAAAAGAAGTTCCTTGGTATTTACAGGAAGGTGCTTCGCACGATATTCACACAGGTGTCCCGCGATCGGTATGTAGTGATCCGTGCAGGCTTGGCGAGAGAGTCATCGTAAGCCAAGATAATATATGTTGCTGGACATGCAGTCCGTGCTATAGTCATGAGATTGTTGTGGATAACAAGTGTAGGTCATGCATCGATAGCACCAATCAAGTATTCGCATGGCCGGATAAGAATATTACCAAGTGTATTCCAATTGAAGCCAGTAAGAAGGCCTGGGCTACCGCAATCATCGTGGCATCTTCGTCGGGGATGGTTGTTACATCGGTTACCGTTGGACTTTACACGTACAATCGTCAGAACTCTCTCATCAAGGCATCGAGCCGTGAGCTGTCATATATCATGTTTGTAGGTAAGGTTATTCAAAAATGCTCTCTAATTTCTTAGCCTGGCCTTGTCGGATTTCAATTAAGTGCAGAAAACATCATAAGTGGCACATTTACGCATTTAACATCTACATGATCACTCGTTCAAACGGAACAAGATTTGGAAGAATGTATCAACGTTCACAAATGAAGCGAGGCTCATACCTTTGAATTGGAAGATTGTAAGTAATATTCCCCCATGAACATTTTAAGGCAGAAATTCGTAAGGCAAGAATTTCTAAATTTAGCTAATGTGATGCTGAAGAATATTTAGAAAACTTCTTATTTTATTGCAAAAATAAAATAAACTTTAAAGAAAAGAAAATTACACATTTAGGTGACGCCGAACTATTTGATATACCTACAATAAAACTTACATGGTTCATACCTTGTAAGACAAAATATATCAAAAAGTGCATGACATTCACATAGTGTTAAAATGCTTGAGTGTAACATCATTTTAAGTTTACACAACAGTAACACATTAGCTCTGTATACTAAATAATTTATTTATGAACCTGTTTTCATAATTAATTCTACATGCAGCCAATAATTAGAACACTCTTTTGTTTATTGCACAAGTATTTTACTATTATGAAAACTTTTCTACTATAAAAGTTGAAGAATATCCATGAACAATGGAGAAGACAAAATATTACACGTAAGATACTCTTACATTCTAGCTATAGTATTGAATTTTCTGAAGTGCTACACTTCTTAACATAAGTACCACATACGATCATTTCACCATGCTTAAAATCCACTTAAGATACAATATTAAGCCTCTTTATCTTATTATAATTATTATATTGAATTACGGTTTTTGCTGTGGGTCTATGATGCGCCTTTACATATTCTTTCAAAATATAATATAGATATAATAAAGTTTTCTGAAGTGAATACAAGGAAAACTAAGTTGTTGACAGGAAATTGAGCATTGCCCGTTAACCCCCGTCAGAGGTTACTTCCGGTCACGAGGCACTTTTTTCCCGCCATCATTTTGTCTCGGGGTTCACACCGCACCATTTCGTGCATTCTGTCTTGCGACTGCAACCGCAACACTTGCTCAGAGGAGTATAAAACCCACCCTCCACTCCCAGTTGTTAAGCTGGAAATAATTTATAGTCGATGGATATTAAAATATTTGAATATTCGGCTCATATCATGCCAGCTATATGCTAATTGTTAGGTTCCACATTGGTCCAATAATATATATATAAAATATATATTAGGTAATTATGTCCCAGAGGTAGACCTAAATAGAGGGAAAACTCCGCGGTCCTAAAAATTCCGAAGTAAAACCGGCAAACCTGCATGATCTGGTTGTGCTCAAGTGGATCCAACTCCACTCAGGTCGTCTATGCAGGCCAGGTGGGCCGGAGGACTGCGGTTGTAAATTCTTTCCCCGGTACTTCTGGGGCGATTGATAAGATAATTTATCATTCATGGAGCCTTTTCGGTCCACAGGTCAGGCTTTAATTAAGGGAATGTATTCTGCGGTCTTGAAAAGATAACCCGTCAAGATTATTGAGCAGTTGTAATCCATTCCTGGCAACCTGCGGTTGGCCCAGTGGGTTGTATGGATTCAGGCATTATGCCGGGAGAGTACATGTACGTGCGGTATTCTTAACTCGGGCTCCTGTTCCATTGTTTTCGGATTCAGCTATTAGGACGGGAGAGTACATGTGCTTGCGGTACTCTTAACATAGGTCGGGTAATCCGCGGACCAATGTTTGACGAATTGCACAATCAAGTGCTGATCAGCAAGAGCATGCTTGCTACGAGATTGCATCTTCAAGGTTGTGTCTTACCTTGAATGGGTGCTTTTGCTTATGTGGGTCGTTTTTAAGGCCTCAAATTGGTGTATTTTCATCAGAAAATTGGAAATAAGTAATGAATTAATCTCATTGGTGTTTATAAAAATGTATTGGTACAGTCATTGTATTAAAGTGTACCTATCTGCCTTTGCGTCTTTGCGTAGACATAGACTTGGACTTTTTCAAATTGTACTACATTTAGCTACAAATTAAAATTGAAAAGGAAATGTCATATTTAAGAATTTGATAGCTTAATAACAGTTCCTTTCCGGACTCATTCAAATATTGTCTTAACCGTCCATCCACATGGCGGAACCGAAAGGTCGCTGGAATAAATTTGCTAAAATGTAATAATTAATCTCATTGAAATGAGAACATTGAGAGGTATAGATAGACATAGTAATAATTATACCGATCTGCTTTGTGTGGTCTTAATTGTATCATCAAACTCGCACTAATTCCAAATTAAAATAAATATGTCAGGTTTTAGAATTTGAACAACTTACAGATTTTTGGCATCCGATATTCACATATCGGGAATACCGGCGACATCCACATGTCAATTGGTTTAAAAATTATTTTCAACAAGTTCAATTCTACTGTACATGAATCCCTCTCGTAGGGAACTAAAATATCAAACTGGTCAAGTTTGTATTTGTTGTGTTTGGAAAATTAATATTAATGTTGTGTGCGATCATGGGTCATGGTGAATAATAAATTTGATGTTGTTTGGTTGCAGTTACAAGCTACCACTACCAATTTTTGTGTCCTGTCTCAAGTTCATCTGACAACAATTGCATATCTTAAAAAGAAACATGTTTTATGAATGATGAATTACTCTATACTTATCTGCTCACCAGGTATTCTGCTAGCATATTTCACATCGATCATCTGGGCAGTTCCACCAACCAATACCGTGTGTGTATTGCTTCGTGTGTGTCCCACGCTCTCCACATCTCTCATCTATGTGTCCTTAGCGATGAAGACAATTAGGATCTACCGAATCTTCAGAGCTGGTGAGAAATCAGCAAAAAGCCCGAAGTTCATCAGTTCCAAATCTCAGATATTCTTCACGTTGGCAATTACGACTATACCGGTAGGTGTCTCTTAAAATAATACTTTTAAGTATTGTAGGACATGGAATAGGCTTCATCTTCAATGTCTGTTCTGCCAAGTTCATATTTGACTCCAATAATCATGATCGTGATGATAACATACAGGTGTCCCTAAAATGGGTGCAAGTGTTCCACGTCATTGTCCTCATTTATTACTCTGTATTTGGCTGTAATATCTATATAATCTTAAAGATAATTTAGTTTGCTTTCAAATGCCGTTAGTTTGTTTGTAATTGCTCTTCACAATCCAACGATATATGATTGACCAATCCCGAGTTCTTATAAACGGGTTGAGCCACTTTTTAAGGGGGAACATGCTTGCGGAAAGAGTCTTTATCTCATTAATAGTCAGTGTATACTAATTTATTTGACGTTTTATGAGCTTCAAGATGACTAAATTACCTTTCAAATGCCGTTTGTTTTATCTTATTTGCTTTATCCTATCGCAATATAAAAGTGATCACAGAAAATCAAATTTGTGCTATTTTAAAGAAAAATGCTTCAAAACGTTAAACATACAGTATAGTCCAAGAACATCAGGGTTTTACCCAGTAATAATAATAATAATAATAATAATAATTAGTATTTATATGGCGCCTTTTCAAAGTGATCAAAGCGCTGTAATTTCGCTGCTGGTGAATCATTCGAATCAGGTCGCATCAACTAGGGTGCTGCCAATTTCTAGCGCAAACCTATCCGCACTTAGATTGTAACATCCACCATTTTTCAATGCAGCTCCCCAAATACCATTGGGTCAAGGAAATAAATAATAAATACCACAAGGCTGTATTTTTCAGGATAGTACCCCTATGGTATGAAGAACAACATATTAAAGGTTTCTTGTGTGTGCTAAATTTTTAGAGCCAAAAATCCAAAATGACCACCATACAGGGGTAAAAAAAATAAGATTGCTTCAATTAAGCTGACAAACATACCAAATTGTTTGTCTTGGCATGACGATTCTAAAAATGTATAGTTTGCCCAGTTTCAGATATTTGGTTGCCGAGATATTAAGCAAAACATGAAAAGGTCGTTGACCTTTGCATTTGGGGTCAAAATTTGAACTTGCTCCGAATTTGACAATTAATATCTCAAAACGTTCGTCTGATCACAAGGATACCAAAAATGGTAGTTTTATACCGCCTGGGATAGTTTTTGTGCCTTAAGCATAAAAAGGTCAAATTCCATAGGCATATATATCGTCGCTGTTCTGACATACCGGCACATCACAACAGAATTAAGTAAAGTGATGTGCCGGTATGTCAGAACAGCTACGATATGAAACTTGACATTTTGACCCCTGCATAAGGCAACACATATTTTAGACGGTAACAACTACTATTTGTGGATACCTTGTGATCAGACGAACATTTTGAAATATTGTTTGTCAAAATCGGAGCAAGTTCAAATTTTGACCCCAAATGCATGCAAAGGTCAACGACCTTTCCACATTTTGCTCAATATCTCGGCTACCAAATATCGGAAGAGAGGCAAACTATACATTTTTAGAATCCTTGTGCTCAGACGAAATTGTTGATATGCTTGTCAGCCTAATTGACATTTTTGGATTTTCGGCTGTAAATATTTTAGCACACATGGGATTCTTGGGGACTTTTATATAATATGTTGTTCCTCATATCATTGGGGAACTATCCTGAAAAATACAGCTTTGTGCCATTTGTTTCTGCCTTTTGGCTCTTACGTGGATGATTTCTTTCAAAAAACTCGCACAGTTTTGATATTGTTTGCTCATGGTCAAACAAGCATATCTCTGGATGGACTCAAGCATATTCGACAAAACAAATTGCATACGAATTTATTACGAAAGCTTATTTGGTCATCTGGACGCTCATACAAACAATAAATCCATATACGAATATATGATGAAAATGACACATACCCCAAAAACATATTTTTCTAAAAGAGGCACAAACTCAATTTTGAGTGCTCGTTGTTGATCAAACATATTTTTAAATTGAGGAAAGTAAACACAGTCAAATAAACGGCATTTGAAAGCCAACTGAATTATCTTTTAGATTATAAGATTACAGCCAAACACTGGCAATCCATAAGGGTATGTAACACGTGCATACCGCTTTTTGAGGACACCCTGTATATTTATAGGTCATACTTTGAGAAGTCCATTCGGCTATTAAGTGATTAGACAGTTAACTACGGTTTAATGAAATAGTTTTAGCTGTGTTTTCTCGTGATATTATGTAGTTGTTGAAAAGAACTGATGGCTTCTGGTCTGTTAACTCCTCTCCAACCCTTTCGGGATTTTCAATTTCAAGATAAGGTCCCGGGCGGGGAGGGGGGTACTCAGATATTCTTTTAGTAGGGATGTGCCGCCAGCAAAATGAAAATTGAATGAAACATGTGCCAATTTTTGGGGGAAATGGACCAATATGTAATACGTAATACCGGAGGACCCATAATTTTCCTATATATTTGACAGATTTTGCTATAATTTCTGTGAAAAACGTCAAAATTAAGGATTTCAGAAGTACCACCCCCCCCCCCCCCCCCCCCCGGATTAGTTCTAGTCTTTTCCTTGCACCGTTCGGCTGTACAATTACCATCTTCAAGATTTGTAAAAGTTAGCAACGGCTTAATATTGCTCTCCTTTTGGGTTTTCTATTAAACGAGCAGGTGTCCAGGATGAAGTCTGGTACATGTATTATATTATAATAATGTCACGCCTGGGTTTTAATACTTTTTGGCAAATGTGTTTTAAAATTACTATTCCATTATTTCTGTCCTCACAAATTAATACCAATTGCTTCATTTATTTTTGTATGAATATTATTGTATGTCACCCTGTATATTTTGATTTCCCCTCCAAATTTATGTGCACCCTATATGAATTTTATTATGGTATATTTTACTTGTCCAAAGCCCCAAGATGTCTCATCACCTGTTCTTAAATAGCATTCCAAATTATTTTATTATACATATTTTGTTATGCTCAGTGAGGCATGTCATTCTTGTGTTGGGAGTTGAGGAGTCACATAATTTTGGCAGTGTGTTTGTGTGATGGCGTGTGAGCAGATGGATGTAGGGGTGGGGGTGTACATGGAAATTGTAAAATGAAAGTTGGTGTGTCTGTTTGATAGAAGAGGAATGTATATAAGTTGTACACTGCCGCCCAAAAGTATTTCTCCCCGTGGAAGCTTGCAAGTTATCACTGTGTTGTCGACAAAGTATTAAACCATCAGACCCAATTACCATTTCATTGAGTTCATTGTACATTTTATACCAATAAATTCATGTTTCCTATTCAGATTCATGCTTTAAAAGCATTACAATTCATGATTTTATCGAACATGTCAAAATTCCAATGTAAAATCGCTGTAGTAAATCACCTCATGAATATCAATTAGCTCCGTCATTATCGGCAATGTAACGCTATGGGAATTGTCAACTGAGCTCAACTGGTGATGGAAAACTCCATGTGCAGAAATTCATAAATGACAATCGGCATGCGCAGTTTATTGAAATACCAAAAGAAGGAACCATTCCAGCTATATCAAGTTATTTTTCTGACGTCGAACTATGTATTTGGTAGAAATTCATATTTTTAAAACCAAATCATATCGGGCCGTAATAACACAAATTCGGCAAGTTAAAAAAGCACCGGGGACCCATTGACTGTAAATAAGTACTGTTAGAGGATGGACACAATAAGTATCCTATTCATCTGATTTGAATAGGATAGTCTAGCTCCCAATTGTTTGGGATTGAGAAGAGACGGTGGCATAGTAGAAAAAAGGCTTTATTATGTCTTGGTATGTTGTTTATTAAGCGGTCCTTTGTGAAGATGAAATAGTGGGAAACTCTACTGCTTTGAATCATTCTATTGATAACGTGGTTTGTTAAGTCACTGGGGCAAATAGGTCAATGAACTACGTGCATTCACACTATATAATTTTGCTGGTTCTCCATGTTATTTCAGCCCGATTGTATTGAAAATAATTTTAGATGTGCCTTAAATAAAGATGAATATCTGCCAAAAACATAAACCGTCGTCACAAAAATAACTTTTTAAAGCTGGAATAGTTCCTTCTGAAGGTATTCCAATAAACTGCGCATGCCAATTATCATTTATAAAATTCTGCACATGGAGTTTTCCATCATTAGTGGATCTCAGTTTAAAATTCCCATAGCGTTACATTGCCGATAATGAGCTAATTGATATTCATGAGGTGATTTACTACGGCGATTTTACATTGGAATTTTGACTTGCCCAATAAAATCATGAATTGTAATACTTTCAAAACATGAATCTGAATAAGAAACATGAATTTATTGGTTTAAAATGTACAATGAACACAATGAAATGGTAATTGGGTCCGATGGTTTAATACTTTATCAACAACACAGTGATAACTTACACGCTTCCAGGGGGAGAAATACTTTTGGGCGGCAGTGTATGTTATAAGTGTTGGCTATCTACAAAATTAATCCAAATTTAGGTATGTAATTTCTAAATCCATCCTTGACCACAATAACAATTTAGGGTAGATTAATGTTGTTAGTTTTTGTGTAAATTGAATTCATTCTGATAATTGTTTTGTTCTGTGTATGGCTTTGTCCATAGGTCCCACTCTAGTTTTATTCAAGTCCTAGTTTTAAAATTACAGTTTTGGTTGCTGACAATCGGGTCATTAAACGATCACTCGCTAATGCTGCGGCACATTGTGTGTTAATGTGATGTAGCCATGGTGTCTATGTGATAGGCAAATAACAATTTATTACTGTGGCACGCCGGTTCTAAAGTTATTCACATTTCATTCATGTCAGTGTTTATTGTAGATTAGTTGATTGTAATGCAGTTTCTGGTATTTTATGCCCAATCCTGTTTGCGTGAATGTTGCGGAGTTAATGGATTCGTTGTAGAATTTCTCCCTCAATGCCGATGATTACGGAACTGGTCTATGATTGTAAATGAATTTAATTGTCTTATCTGTTGATGCTTTTTGGTT
Source organism: Ophiura sarsii (assembly GCA_035610835.1). Taxonomy (NCBI): domain Eukaryota; kingdom Metazoa; phylum Echinodermata; class Ophiuroidea; order Amphilepidida; family Ophiuridae; genus Ophiura; species Ophiura sarsii. The sequence goes on along the minus strand of CM069446.1, from coordinate 35,632,229 downwards.
AAAATGGATTTGTTTTAGAATCGCTCCCTTGTTAAAGCATCAATATGTGTGGCGCTGTTGTTGAACAGTGATACATATTTTTAATTGAAAGGTTGTCTAACCTCGTTTTGATATGGTTGTCTAACCTCGTTTCGATATGGTTGTCCAACCTTGAATTTGAGCCGTGGCTTGAATTATTGTAGAATTAGGGATTTAGCTTAGGGATATTTTTGTGATTGTGGTTAATGTTGGATCCTATACATTTTCGGCTATTATTGTTAAATCTGTGTGTCCAAGCCAACACTTGCGAGATGTGTGTGATTGTGAGCTTTAGTTTTATCATGTACAATGAAATATTTTGATGTTGTAAAAAATATAAACGATTCAAATATCAAGTGCAATATTACATGCAATGAGTTAACACATTAAATGACTCAATATTAAATGATGATATAAATGATGATAAAATGTGTTCATAAAGACTTTTAATGCCACGAACCACGCTACCATTGGACTACCATAGTTTAATAATGACATTTAAAAATTGTATCACCACTCAAGTTTGTGACAATTTTGGTGGCAGCGGTGGCCCCTGGTGTTTCTTAACACTTAACATTGTGGAGCGTATTTAATGATGTAGTTTAAGTTGTATTTACGGCACGAGGACGTGCCTTGTTTAGGGGGGGAGTATTGTCACGATATATAAGTGTGTTGGTGTCATAGACTTGACGGGGAAGTCCTCTTTTAGTCTATACACTAGCGCATTCGACATTTGATCGGAAGGTCCCAGGTTCGATTCCCGGCTGGTGCTCCGAAATGTTGCTGGTATATCTCGTGAATTATATATGTTTAAGGCGGTGCGTGACAATAAGGTCTGGTGCATGTACACAGTTCACAGTATATAAATGTGATCAGATTATGATCATTACTTTACATTTGTCTTTGTTTTGTTTTGCGACTTTGCTGCTTGATTGCTATAAAGATCTTGTAATTCAGAATTGCATTTATGTGTATAAGAATGTTAGCGACCTTTTACTCCGATTGAGCGTTTTGAAAAGTGTTAACAAAATATGTTATTTCTCTTTTCTTATCCTATTCCTATAGTTACTTTGGACGGTGGTCTGGATCTTTGTCAATGTCCCAGAGGTCACTGCAGAAATGCCATATCATGATAAACGTCACTTGCAGAAGACATGCTCACGCATGAGCAATGGCGTGGATGTCATTGGCGCCATAATATGGAGCATTGGTAATCTTCTCGTCTGCTCGATTCTGGCTCTTGTTACAAGGAAATTGCCAGAAAACTACAACGAAAGTAGATACATCACATTCTGTTCATTCTGCTCGCTAGTAGTCTTCATGGCTTTCTCGTCTACCGCTTACACCACAGTAGATGCGTATTTCAGGGCTGGTTATGCCTGTTTAGGTTTAATAGTGAACGCCACAATCACGTTTATTTGTTTGTTCGCCGTAAAGATTTACGCCATTTATTTTGTAAAATTGGAAAGATGGAATGTGAGCAAGCCGTTAGGTGTAACGCACTCCCCAGAGCAAACAGGAAGCGAGAGTGCTGGACTTTCATCGGGATCGCATCGGCCTGATGCCATAGATGGAGCAACAGCCGAACGTCGATTGTCTGGAAGAGTATCTGCAACAGAGACACAGCCAACCAGTAAAATACGACCAATATTAAACTTGGGTGTACCAGCCTGGTCAGAGGGTTCAAATGAATCGATGGGGCCATCAATGGAGGCGTCGCAAAAGGATTGTAAAAGCTTGGCCAACACTATTCCAACAGTGAGCCGTAGCAATGATTCCCACGGCCTCAATCAGCATGGACACATGGAGTATAAAGTTCGCGTAAATCAAAGTACCACTAAATAGAGGATCTTGTGAATGTCATCGTCCCGTAATGTCATTTTACATAATGTTGATAGCTACATTTTTTTTATCTAGTTTGCAACGAAAATGTGTAAATCGTCGAAGGTTGAAAACGTGTTATTAAAAAATGATAGAATTTCACATACAGCTGGCCTATGCAATATACATGCATGTCCAGATCTCATTCAAATATCCCGCTAGAGCTCCCATGCATATAGGTGTATATGATGTACATATGAAGTTGTATCAGTTTCAGCAGATAGTGTCCTGTGCTCCAGCAGAATGTTTTACAACATAGAACAGTTCATTAGTATACTTGCTACCATTTGTTTAACGCCAGCACAGGCACGGTGGGGGGGGGGGGGGGGGGGGGGGGGGGGGGGGGAGTGGGGGGGGGGGCAAAAACACAATAAAAAAAGAATTTCCTCATTTAGCATAGCTATTGAGACAGAAACTCTTTTTTTGGCCGTGGTTAAGCACCTGAAAACCAAAGATATTTTTGTATTTATTTCTGTTAAACTTCCTGTTCAGGGTCCTCATTACGATACCATCCCCTTAAAATTCGGAGACTTTCCTAACCCCCTTAAAAAACCGCCATAAAAGTCCAGCAGAAGTTACTAGTATAATAACACATAATAGCAAAAGATAAACAAAACACATGGTTAATGCGGTGTAGCAGCTGCAAATACAAAATACGATGATGAAAATGCCAAAACAGGCGCAGTTCATAAATAAAAAGTTATAACATATATCTAAAATAAGATATGATGTGAACAACATCCTGATTTTGTTAAACTAAGGTACTTAAGTGAAGTGGTAAGCTATATTATACAGCATGTCCCAAAAAACTGGGTCCGAAAACTGTAGACCTTATAACTTAAAAAGTAGGCAGAATAGCTGCTTCATATAGGGAGATAAAAGTAATTATGTCTGACCTTAATTGGTGAAATACAAAACTTGAACATTGTTGAATAGAGCGTGGTCAGAACCCGTTTTTACATAATTATTTTAGCAATAAACCACCCATGCGTTGCATCTGTGCGTTGTGTGCACGTTTTCCTCCATGGATTTTCTCCGAAATCACTTTATGTTTGGTCAAACTAAGTTCATTTAAAGTCCATCTGATTGGTCTCACAATAATTTTACCATTTAAAGTTAGATATATTTACTTTTATATCCCGAAATAGGAAGCAGCTATGTTTCCTGCATTCTCAGTTATAAGCTCTACAGTTTTTGGACCAGTTTTTTGGGACACGCTATACATGTGGCTGATTATTTTATTAAATACTGGCAAAAAGCTTGAAAGGATGTTAGGCCAAAAAAAGAAGAAGGTCTGTCTCAGAAGCCCGCCCGCCTTGGTATGTGAATTTGAAATGAGCTACGGCGCGTAGGTCTATGCGCTGAAGGCTAAAAAACGTATTCTTTTGGGGGGGATTTTTTTGGATTTAAAAAAAAAAGGTTAAAAAAAGTTCTCTGTAAGCTTGGATTAACAACAACGCATACCTCATAGCACTTAGCTTATTTGCAAAATGTTTCTGAGACAGACTCTCTTCTTTGTTTGGCCTTAATTTTGTTTGACTTCACTCTCATTCACATGAAAACCCTATTCATTCATGCATCGATGGAAGTTCTATCATATTATTTTTGTTTCTTGGTATTTTTTGTATTTTTTGGCGGAAAAAGTTAGTCATAATCACAAAAGGCGATGAGTTATGAAATTTATATTGCGAAATTCAATAAAAGCATACTCTCCCATCTTTTTATTAATTCATCAATAAAATCACCATGGAGATATCATACTTGAACTGTGTGACATTGTATATTGTTTCTGTCCGTGTAACTGTTTTGGTTTATTGAAGTAGGTTTCATCAGTGCTTAACAAAGCGTTTAATACACACTTCGATCAATCAAAATGTCATTATGGATATAAGAAAGGTATCATGACTTATATTTCATATCTGGGGTTTTCTCCAAACCTCCGTCTCTCTTCTTGGTGAGTAAATTTCAAAAGAAAAAAATTATAATCATTTTCGCATGACGGAGATTAATCTGACCTGCTTTCGTGATCTGGTGTTTATTTCATTCTTGGATTCATAGTTTCCTTGTGCGGTAATATACATACCAGGTTCTTTAATTAAGGCCATTGAAAAAGTAAGGGAACCTTAACAAGCACATTCAGTAAATATGGGACATTTTCTGCGACTTATAATAGTGTTAAACTAGAATGGTTGATGTGGCGTTTCTCTTCTCCATCCCATCCTTTGGGCCTCAAACAGCAAACCAATTATTGGCTTTTTGAGTTGCCATCACAGTGAAAATGGAAATGGCTTTTATTATGTTGTTCTTTTCTTGCTACAAAAATAGCGTTTTAATATGACCCTCAGGGTGTAGACAAAACAAAATGACAGTTTATATGAAATTAGCGACAGTTTGTAGAATTTATTGTTTTCTTTATAAGTCATGCCAATTATTTTAAATACACACATACAAACAATGAGGTTTTATATAGCGCAATACATCTACAGGGTGTCACTGAAATAGGGTGCAAGTGTTCCACGTCATTGCCATCATTGATTACTCGGTATTTGGTCGCAATCTTTATATAATCTAAACGATAATTTAGTTGGCTTTCAAGTGCCGTATTTGCGTTTGTGGTTACTCAATTTAAAAATGTGTTTGATCAACAACGCGCACTCAAATTTTTGTGCCACCTTTAGAAAAAGATGCTTTTTTGGAAATGTGTCATTTCTATCGTTGAACATTTCTTATTATGGATGGGGTGTTTGTACGAGCTTCAAGATAACTAAATAAGCTTTCATATGCAGTTTGTTTTGGCGAATTTGATTGAGTCTAGCCAAATATATGATTGTTTGACCATGAGCAAACAATATAAAAATTGTGCCAGCTTTTTGAAAGAAATCGTCCATGTGTAAAGTTGCTGTTATGTTTTAAAGCTTTGAAGCATTTTCTTCTTTAAAAATAGCACAAATTTGACTTTCTGTGATCAACTTTAATCAAGCATATTTTTCGATAGTATAAAGCAAGTTAGACAAAACAAACGGCATTTGAAAAGTTATCTTGACGCTCATATCATTACAATTAGTAAATACTGATTATTAATTGAGAAAAGGACTTTTTCCACAAGCTTCTTTTTTGTTTTAAAGGGCACAACCCGTTTTTATCAAGCATATTGTTGGATTGGGAAGAGCACAATTACAATCAAACTGGCATTCGAAAGCCAACTAAATTATCATTAAGATTTTATAAATGTTGCAGCCAAATTGCCATCCATTAGGACCTGGTATAAAGCAGCAACAAATTCGAAGCGTCCAATCAATTGCCGTATTTGTGATGATTTACATATATATTAAACCTTTCCCACTGCATTAGAAAATAAAACATATATGGTTGATTTCCCTTACCAGGTATCCCTTGTAATAGCACATCTAAATAAGTTATAACACACATATAATGTTATTGCTGGTTACTGCCTCAAACAAATCATATTTCTTTGGTAGATATTCATCAACTCCCTCATTTTGACCAGAAGCTGCTTGATAGTGACTGATTGCTAACTGCCAGTGGTTTGTTATATTATATGCTTGATTGCTGCCCGCGGTTTGAGGGGTTTTTTTTGTGCTTTTGTTGCTGCCATTAATATGTATATGCGTTGAAGAATCATGAACAGTTGTTTATTGTAATGTCCTGTATAGGGCATGCGATATTCTGTATTTCCATATTCATCTTTAATCGGATACAGGCTTCACCAAACAAGTGTGTTTTTAACCAGAACGATCGATAAAGAAGAAGGAATGAATCGAACGTTGGTCTCTTGCTGGTTATCGAATAAATCTGTTGGGTTCCATTTCATCGTCATTCTCGTCGTAACATCCCTGATTGCAATATCACACGCCAGTGTCAATTATAAAATGCTCGGAGATGTTAACTTGGGAGGCCTTTTTGCTCTTAATACGTACGACGAAGCAACGGGACCTGTGGGGATTTACGTGACATTGGCTACCTCAAGCGTCTGGAAGCTATGGTCTACGCAATCGGACGGGTAAACAACAACACCGCGTTACTGCCTAACATAACGCTAGGATTTGAGATCTACGGAACTTGCAGGGAGTATACCAGCACCCTTCGAGAGTGCTTGAATTTCATCCCTTCCGTAAGAGAGTCCGGAAAGTGTTCTACATCTGCATCTGATGAGATTTTACCGATAGTTGGCGTGTTAGGTTCGAAGACTAGCTCATCCAGCATCCATGCTGCTTTGATTCTCGGACTGCACCACATACCGCAAATCTCATATTTATCAACAAGCGACGATTTGAGTAATAAAAATAAGTATCCTTATTTTCTTCGAACCATCGGTCCCGATCGTTACCAAGTCAGCGCTATGATTGACATTCTTCTTCACTTCAATTGGAACTATGTTTCTTTTATTTACGTGGATGACAGCTACGGTAAGAATGCTTACCAGCTCTTTGAATTGAAAGCAGCAGATAATGATATCTGTGTAGGCATAAAAAGGAGGATCGCTGTGTCTGATACTGATAACATCCATTACGACAGAGTTATCAGTGACTTACTGCACATTCAAAGAGGTTCACATGCCACCGTAGTAATATTGTTCCTCCAAGAGGAGATGGTAAAGAATGTATTAATTGCGCAAACGAGGTTGAAGGCACAGAGGCGGTTTATTTGGATCGGTAGTGATGCATGGGGAACATTTGCAGAAGAAATGGCACTAGGTAACGAAGGATCTGCCGTAGGTAAGATTAAAATCCCTTTAATAGCTGACAAAAATGTCACATGGTTATACAAATCAACCCTAAGTGAGATATAGAAACCCCTTCAGATTTACAATTGAAGAACCCCCTTCAAACTTAAAATGGAAACCCCTTCAAATTTAAAGACTTTTTAATCTGGTAACCAGTATGATCTGCTATTATACGGCTAAACTGCTTGTGTTTGTTGTCTTCCATACAGGTTCATTTATTATGGTACCGGCATCGGAGACCCTCCCCGAATTCAACGAATATTTCGGATCCCTCACACCAGAGACTACCACTAATCCTTGGCTTACAGAGTATCTCAAACAGCATACCAACTGTACCGATAATGAGGAGACATCCAGCGTTCTGCCAAACTGTAATGAGCCCGGGCTTTTGGGAGGTTTGAACACCATGTTTACAACGCAAGAGATGCTCGTTATGGATGCAGTATTTGCCTTTGCATACGCCCTAGACAGCTTATACACAAATAAATGTCCAAATACTACAAGTGATAAGTGTCCAGAATTTGTCAACATTAAGGGAGAAGATTTGATCGAAGAACTATTAAGCACACGTTTTATCAGCCTATCAAACCGGTACGTGAACTTTACTTCTACGGGGGATGTGCCCGGAAGATATGCCCGGAAGATATATCATTCAGCAGTTTCAACAAGTAAGCACGAGTGACTACAAGTATGTTGATGTCGGTAAATGGACCAAATCCACTACCAGCGATAACGTCATTCAAAAAGAAGTTCCTTGGTATTTACGGGAAGGTGCTTCGTACGACATTCACACGGGTATCCCACGATCGGTTTGTAGTGATCCGTGCAGGCTTGGCGAGAGAGTCATCGTAAGCCCAGATAATCTATGTTGCTGGACATGCAGTACGTGCAATGGTCATGAGATTGTTGTGGATAACAAGTGTAGGTCGTGCATCGATAGCACCAATCAAGTATTCGCATGGCCGGATAAGAATATTACCAAGTGTATTCCAATTGAAGCCAGTAAGAAGGCTTGGGCTACCGCAATCATCGTGGCATCTTCGTTGGGGATGGTTGTTACATCGGTTACCGTTGGACTTTACACGTACAATCGTCAGAATGCTCTCATCAAGGCATCGAGTCGTGAGCTGTCATATATCATGTTTGTAGGTAAGGTAATTCAAAAATGTTCTCTAATTTCTTAGCCTGGCCTTGTCGAATTAAGTACAGAAAACATCGCAAGTGGCACATTTACACACTTAACATTTTTATGATCACTCGTTCAAATGGAACAAGATTTGAAAGAATGTATCAACGTTCACAAATAGCTACACATGAAGCAAGGCTCATACCTTTGAATTGGAAGATTGTAAGTAATATTCACCCAATGAACATATTTTTGGCAGAAATTTGAAAGGCAAGAAGTTTTAAATGCAGCTAATGTGATGCTGAAGAATATTTAGAACACTTCTTATTAAATTGCAAAAATATAAGACTATTATGGAACTAGGTAAATTCAATCATTTGTGTTAAAACAGATCAGACAATGGGGTTTTTCAGTCACAGATTGTCAACTTGGATATAATGAAGGAAGTCAAGTAGAAAACACAATAATTAATCAGCTCATAATATAAGAATATGATGTGTCAGTAAATTTAAATATGGTAGCTATCCAAACTCGATAGCATTACTGCATCAAGAATTTAATTTAAGAAACCTTGTGAAATTGACAATATTGTTAAAATACACGAACAGTATGACGTAGATTAAACCATGATTATGTGAAATTAAAATAGATGCGCATGTCACAATGACTGAAGGTCGCCAATTTCTTTGTTTACGGTTAATAAATTCGCCACCCGGACATTGGGCCTATAAGCTGGTGTTTTGTTTTAAAATGCTAATTAGGTATTCAATAACCACCAGAAAAAATGCCCAAAAATGTACTCTTGGGGAACTTTTGGAATTAGGGTTTAAAGTTGAGGGTACATTATTGCGTCATTAGCGATAATGACACGATGGCGTTCCATCGAAATGATGACATGCTGTGGTTAATGTGTGACTACGAGCTGCGTGTACAGAAAATTCTCTATTCAAAATACACATCGAAGAGCATGTTGTTAGTATGATACGGTATACATTTCATAGATGGTCGTGTGCCACGAATTGAAACCCCGTATTTTGAGGTGTGACATTTTTACACTGTTAATGATGTTTATGATATCACCGTTTCTATATTTCTCGTCATAAAATAACCAATTTGGTGTCATTACAAAGCACAATAAGTGTTCTTTTCATACCATCAAAAACAAATGTCTTAATTATTTCAGTTTAATTGGGAGCAATTAATTGAACTACGGGTGCTGGGGGAGGAGGATGAGCATCCGCAGGATGAGGATCCAATCTCATAGCCACGCTACGAAATACTTCATTCATTTCACTTATTGATAATCAATATACATGCTAGGTGGAATGTCAGAGAAATCGGGGTTAACTTATTTCGGCCACACTTTAAACATGATGATGTACAACACTGCCCAACACAGTGACTACTAACATATCATTTTGCAAAATATTCTGTTATTTCCAGCAGAATCTTCCAATTTGTTTAGAAACAAAATAAACAATAACATTTATACAATTACACTTATGTCTCTATAAAAAGAGTAACACATTTGCAATGTTATCCAGTGCAAATTAAATTAATAATTTGTATTTGTTACCAAAAGTGAAATTAGATGTGGCTGAAAAATCAAACTGTAACATTGACTACTACGTTTATATTGCATCATTTGCATATAAACACAAAATCACCAGAGAGCAGTAAGACCCTAACAATACAGTGTCCCAAAATGATTGGTACCCATCAGTTCCCAAATTTCATTGATTTTGTACATTATCAAATTCAATGTTTATCATCATATTTGACTTACTAATACTACCTATGTCCTTTCAGTCGAAATTTAAAACATGAATATCGGGCTTTTTCAAACTGAAGAAACACACCTGTGTGTGTGTCAATTGAATTTGTGTGTCAACTAATACAATTATTTGTTCATTTATAATTAAACTGTTATTGATCGTAATGTTGTTCAAATATTAAATGGGTGTTGTTTTTTCAGATTTAATTTAAGTACAAAAATCATCACACTTGACTTAACATGAGCCTTGTTTTCTTTTAGCTAGTTTTGAGGCTTATTTTAATCATCAAGTCACCCAAAAACTATATTTTACCTTTTAAATTGAATTAAAAGGACACATTTTTGGTGATTCGAACAATGAAAATTAATAACAAATAATAAAATAGAAAGAAACAAATGATTAGATATTAAAAGACGACAAGAGCATTGGTTGCTTTTTTTAAATTATTTTTTGTTTTGTTGTTGAAACCTTTATTAATAACCATATGTGCCAGAATCCACTGAATTCACCATGCCTTAATTCAAACAGTTACAGTTATATATGTATCCTCAGTTTGACAAGTCCGATATTAATGATATAACATTCAAATAAAAGGGTACAGTATGCCAATGATGGTGCAAAAATAACGCACTTGATATCCGTGATAAAAATATTCATGAAATTTGGGTATTAATGTTTACTAATTATTTTTTGGACAGCCTGTAAATTCACATACCTTGAGTAATGTCTTCCCAATGTCGTCCTATGTACAATGTCTTTGCGTGTACAGCCGATGACGCCATATATCAAAAACATTAATGTTGTTTCTGGATGGCAGATCATGGTCACCCAGCTCCTTAAAGCTTATATCAATACAAGCGGCATTGTCAGTTGCCATGGCAGTTTTCCGTCATTTCACCAAAATGTAATTAAGTTGAACATTATGCACCTGAAAGTAAATTTTATGTTTCCCGTAACCCGGTCGTATTAAGTAGAAATTAAAATTTACATTTGTTGATAAAAACAAATCGTTACCTTGTCTCCATTATTGTAAAACATCTTTAAGATGGTCAAACTATGAACCAGTGATTTGGCGTTGTGAAACATCTAAAATAATGTACAATAATGAATTGTAATTAAATAATGAATAATGAACCGATGAAATAGTTGGCTCATTTAAATGGTTTTGAATTTATTTTACGGGAAACGTAAATTTAACTTTCATGTGCATGTTTGTTGTAAGAGAAATTCTTTATCCACGCCTGTATAAATGTAACTCGATTTTTGAAAAAGGGTTAAGTAAGTGGTTAAAAGGAAGTAATATATTTTGCTTCAATTAAGACAATATAAAAAGTATTTAAGAAGCAAATATCATTCAATAAGAAAATTTAAACGTTAGTTTGGACCAACGAAAATGACCGTGCCAGATGGCCAGACGGAACAGCCTCGTCACACACAAAATTTACCTTTCCAATTTCAAAATGTCTAAATCTCTGTCCAAAATAGCAAAAGTGATGTTAAAGCGATCCCTCTTTTCATTACACGAAATCATATGAAGTGTTTCTTTTGAAATTGACATGATAAAAACGTAACTCGATTTTTGGTTTTTGAAAAATATCGAGTTTGAAACTCGATTTTTTTTCTCGAAAGTCGAGTTACATTTGTAAGTGGTTAAAGAAGTAAAATATTTTGCTACAAATAAGACCACATACGTAGTTAAGTTTGGATCAATTTATTAAAATAACACTATACTAAACGTAACAGCCTAACGTTTCCAATTTCAAAATTTCTAAAACTTTGTCCAAAATAGCAACAGTGATGTTAAAGCGATCCCTCGTTTAATTACACGAAATCATATGAAGTGTTTTTTAAAAAAAACTAGATTTTTGATTTTTGAAAAATATCGAGTTTGAAACTCGATTTTTGATTTTTGAAAGATATCGAGTTTGAAACTCGATTTTTGATTTTTGAGTTAAAAGTCGAGTTACGTTTGTGAATGGTTAAAGAATTAAAATATTTTGCTGCAAATAAGACAACATAGTTACGAAGCAAATATCATTCAATAACGAAACTTAGCGTTAGTTTGGACGAAAAAGCATTATGACACATATAATAATGCATTTCGAATTTCTAAATTTCTAAGTGTTTGTCCAAAATAGGAACAGTGATGTTAAAACTATCGCTCTTTTCATTTAAAGGGACACAATGTCATGTTTAATTTTTTTAATTTTAATTAATTTACTTCAGAATTCAAGATGAACATTAAAAATTGCCATTATTGTTGTTTCTACTAAAAAAACACCAGCAACACTTTATCAAAACAATGTTTTAAATATGTTAGAATACCACCCTTAACCTTAATGTAAAATGCTGGTTGCGGCTATACCAGCATTTTTGAACCGACTTTTTGTTGTACAAAGAGGGCTGATTTTTCTTAATCCTTATAGGTGTAAGTTCATACATGTAATACAATTGTAAAATATACCAATCCTAGTTTTTATCATATATTTTTGTAATTGAGGGCGCTGCCTCCACCACATCTCTTAATGCCCATTTAACAGTCCATTACAAGTGTTTCTACGTCGTCAAAGTGGCTGGGGTGATCGCACCCCTCCCCCTTATGTGAGTCGTGTCTGTTGAGATTGTCGGTTCATTTGACAAATAAGATCATGAAATATCTACAATTTGCCTTACGTATGTGCCCCACACCCATGCAAATTTAGAGAGAAAATTTTGAGCTTGAAAGTAGAATACGTTTCAAATGTTTCTACGTAATTAACTTGATACATTCGTGAATAAATATGCAACCATCCATTAATATGACTAGGCTTGGCTTGTTCAGATTACCCATTTTTTGTTCCGTAATTTTTGCCACGTATCACATGAGAATGGGTCCCTGAATAAGCGGTTCAAGGTTCAAGGTTAACTATTATTTCATCTTGGTTGAAGTTCAAAAATGAACGGATGATTCAAGGTTGATATTTATCATTGGTTCAAGTTAATATATTAATGTAAAAGAATCCCATAACGGATTGCGTTGTTTGCGTACTCATTGATTCATTGACACATTAATTGACTCATTGACTCATTTGCTCATTGACTCATTGACCCGTTTCCACTTTGGCACATTGTTCATTGACTCATTAGCTCGTTGACTCATTGGCACATTGACTCATTGACTCGTTGACTCATTGACTCATTGACTCATTGACTCATTTGCTCATTGACTCATTGCTCCATTTGCTCATTGGCTCGTTTGCACGGTTGCTTATTTGCTCATTGACTCATTGACTCATTGACTCATTGACTCATTGACTCATTGACTCATTGACTCATTTGCTCATTGACCCGTTTGCTCTTTGGCTCATTGACTCATTAGCTCGTTGAATCATTGACTCATTTGCTCATTGGCTCGTGTGCTCGGTTGCTTATTTGCTCTTTGACTCATTTGCTCATTGACTCATTTGCTCATTGGCTCGTTTGCTCGGTTGCTTATTTGCCCTTTGACTCATTTACTCATTGACTCATTTGCTCATTGGCTCGTTTGCTCGGTTGCTTACCGTTGCTTATTTGCTCATTGGCACGTTTGCTTATTGACTCATAGACTCATTTGCTCGTTGACTCATTTGCGATATTATCTAGGCCTTTCTTTAAACACCTAGCATCTGATTTGTTTCTAAATTCAAAAAACTATGAAACTCCCACATTGGCTTCCTTCCACAACACCCCTTGGTTTCCTTATACAACAAAATTCATAATTTAGAAATAACTACTGCACAAATGTCAGGCTCGCTGCCAAATTTGATTTATATTCTCCTGCATGTGGGCTAATGGCAATGGTTGTTTAATGTACATCTCCATAAAGTTGTGATAAAAGCCGACTTACATCCCGCGCAACAATACATCAATCTTTACACAGCATTATATCCATGTGCATGTTACAAAAGCACAATACTTTTAAAGCTTTCGAGCTGAATTAACTTTCTCGCTACACTACAACGATGACGGCAAACGACCCAATAAATTATACATGCATGCTGCCTTTACAATAGATGCAATTCTATATTGTATGTTCCTAATGTAGGTTAACTATGAAACCTTCACATTGACCCAATAAAGAGTAAATACATTAGGTGACAACGAGTGTACTACTATTGGAAAGACCACGCATTTTTTAAGAGCAAGGTATACGGTTTCAGATGATGTTTAGTATATGCCCAAGTATTACGTAGATGCAAACAAAACAGATTTTCAGACAAAATGAGGGCGCCCTCCTTGTCACGAGCCGAGTTAGCTCGAGTTCACTAAAACACTTTACTCTAGACGAACTTTAAATGAACAACAATTTAATATAACAGACATGGCGTAACATGATGAAATTGGCAACGCAATGCGCTATCGCGGTCAGTGATCACTGATTAAAGAAGAAGATTAAGTGCACTTATCGTTCGTATTGTTTTACAGGTACGGCAGTTTGCTATAGACTCCGACGTATAAATGTCAAGACAGTTCTCCAATTGTCAATGTCCTGTTAAGGGAAGTGTCAACCCTATTATTTTGATGATCAACTTTTGCTTCTAAGTTTGAGAATATTGAATAAAAGTACATAAAAGTATACATTTTTAGAAAGGAAATTTGATAAGGAATCAGATGGTGATATCAATGTGATACCAAATAAACTATTTTTTTAGAAATGAACCAAAAAGCGGGTTTTTTTACCCCAAATTTTTCAGACAGCATAACTATAAAATAAAAAATGGTAATTTGTTCTACATAGCCGCTTTCGCCAAACGTTTGATAAACGTTTAGAAAATGTTTTTCAAACGTTTATTTTCAAACCGTTTATAAATCTGTACCGAGTCAGACGTCTGTCAAACGTTTATTTTCAAACGTTTGTCAAAACATTATCGAGTAAAACGTTTATTAAACGTTTAATAATTAACGTTGATATAGTATTTTTTAATTATTTGTGAAACGTTTATTCATTTGCATTAAAAAATCAATGTAATATCTATAATTGTTTAATGTTGCTTTATTAATGATTATTATAAGATTTTTGCATTTGGTATGCTAAGCGCTTTAATATTATCCATTTATTTATATATTTTGATTTCATGATAAACCTGTAAGGCTTGTATGTAATTGCGTTTTGATGCTTTTGGTGTTTATCCTCCTCTTTTTAGGACGGATTTTTAAAGGATTTGGGACGGTTTATGGAACTGTCTTTGTTTGTTGTTGTTATTAGTTAATAATTAATAAACACAAAATGAAACACAAAATATGATAAAACAATACAAAACAAAACTGTAAGTAAAGTGTTTAAGATTATAATAAACTTGCAAACATTCTTAGTATTTTTATCCATGAAAGTGTGAAATATTCCGCGTAAAATTGCTATATTAAAGCAAACAAACAAAAGCTGTAATGCTATAGTTAATTGGCCTAAACCCACCACAAAGTGAGCTTTGACAAAACAAAAACATCGATTTTTAACAGGTTTTGGCATTTATATACAGCATTGAATGACCAAAAATTCACACAGAAATTACGATCGGCGTTAACACTAAACAGAGAAAAAACCAAAACAAACAAACAGAAACAAAAACAAAGTGACAAAAGGCAAAATAAAACAAAAACAATTAGGCCTAATAGAAACAGAAATTGTAAATAATAAACAATTAAGCAAACGAAAAACGAAAAACAACACACAAAGTGTCAAAAAGAGGAAACCAAAATTAGAAACAAAAAAGAAACACAGAAAAAGCAAAAACGAAACCAGCAAAAATCACCGTCCTCCTCCCCAAAATGAAACAACAAAACAAAACAATAGGCAAAAAAGCAAGCAGAGAAAATTAGCAAAACAAACACAAAAGATTTTTAAAAACACAGAAAAGAAAACAACAACAAAACGTAAAACGCCTCAGAACAAACCAAAATAGCTTAAAACTTACACAAAATCTGCGCAACAATTCACCTATTTTACGTCTAGGGCCTAATATCCAAAAGAATGCAGTAATGGTTTAGGCTATAGGCTTAGGCATTATAAATACGGCATCAAGGCCTAAATTACAAAAAAATTCAAACAGAAATTAATCATTTCACTAAAAACACGGTAGCCTATTAAAATTTAAGGTAATCAAAATAGGACTACAGAAAAACATACCGCCCCCCCCCCCCCCAATAAAAAATTAAGAAAGAAGCAAAAACATGAAAATCGAAGTGACAATTGGCAAAATCAAAGACAAATACAAAATAAAGCCAAAGAAGGACCTAAAAACATTTTTAAAAATAACATTCGAGAAACAGTAAATATTAAACAATTAAACAAACAAAAAACAAAGACAACAAGGATCACGAAGAGAAAAAGAGCCTGACATTAAATTAGAACGTAAAAACAACAACAACAACAACAACAACAACACAACAATAAACACAAAGAGGAAAAGAACCGGGATTAAAATAATTAGAGTCGAAAAAAATGATAAAGAATAGATAAAATAACCTAAACAAACAAACAAACTATAAACGAGGCCTAACAAAGAAACAAGCAAGCAAGGAACTTTACTAAATTAAAAACAAGAAAACAACAACAACGCCTCATAACGAACGACATTTATAACACGAAAACTTACACAAAATCTGCGCAACATATCA
The DNA here is from genome assembly GCA_035610835.1 of Ophiura sarsii. NCBI lineage: Eukaryota > Metazoa > Echinodermata > Ophiuroidea > Amphilepidida > Ophiuridae > Ophiura > Ophiura sarsii. Next base: position 35,616,052 of record CM069446.1, on the reverse strand, counting down.
CCTCATCATGAAGTAACAATTTAATCCAAACTACAATGTATGAAATGTGCAATGTGCATGAAAATCGTCATGAAAATGTCTCTTTCGTTTAAAACCGGGAGCTTTTCCGTTGCACGTACATATTGGTTGACCACTCCAGGCTAAATGAAGCAACTTCGAATGCAGCGCGTCTCAGTTTCCACAACAAACTGCGTTAAACTGAGCGTACTACTGCGAGGGCCGTGGGGCGCACGAGGTATACGCGCGATAGGGCGAACTATTACGTCGCATTGTGCCTTGAGTTTATTTCAAAAACAGGATTTTGTTCGTTAGTACAGCTGACCCGCCGTTATTAATCGCCTGGGTCAGTAAATGTTTTTACATGAACCGTGTCATAAATGGCGTAATTAAGGTAGGCCTACATTTTGGTTTTAAGAACATCTAAAATTATATTCATGGACATAATGCGCGCGTTATGGCTATTTTTATATCAATTTACTTCCGATCCCCAATTGACGTTTTGAATTAAGTAAAACCACTTCAATTGCCCCAAACTTGTGAAATGGGATCAATCCGCCGAATGATAGTCAAAGGTGGCATTGGGTGGGGTGCGTCCAAAGCCCCAATTTTTTTAAACATTTGCGTTCTAAAACCAACATTTTGCGTTATTACTAATCAAATTTGAAAACCAGTTCTTAAGACCTACTTTTGCGAGAGAACCAGTTCTTCAGACTCTATTTTTTGTCATTTTTCGACCCTGGGCGGCACACCCATACCCAAAAAAGTTGAGTGCCTTCCCCCCCCCCCCCCCCCCCCCCCAAACACCCCGGGTGCGGGCCCCGCCTTGAACACGCTCATGCAATTTCTATCTAGCTATCTATTATGTTTTATATCATGATAGGCCTAATTTCAACCATGTGATAGTTTTTAAAAAATTATATAATGATAGGCCTGATTTCAGCCATGTGATAGTTTTTACTATCATTATGGCTAGATATTAAATTTGTGATATCATTATATAAAACAAATATTGAATGCATTTTGCTCGTGCAATAGTAAAACTATATCACTCTGTCCAATTTGGATTGTTCCATCACACTCGGCTGCGCCTCGTGTAATGGAAAAATCCAAATTTGACCTCGTGATTTAGTTTTTACTATCACACTCTCCGACATTCAATATTTGTATACTATCATTATGGCTGGACAAGAATGATGTGATATCATGATATAAAACAAATATTGAATGCTTTTTGTTTGTGCAATAGTAAAACTATATCACTCGGTCCAATTTGGATTATTCCATTACACTCGGCTTCGCCTCGTGCAATGGAAAAATCCAAATTTGACCTTGTGATATAGTTTTTACTATTACACGCTCAGGCATTCAATATTTGTATACTATACAACAAGGCCAAGGGGTGCCCCCCCCCCCCCCCCCCCCCAATAAAAAGCTGTTGGATTATATCATTTGCAAGCCCTCTCTCTTTTATTCTATTCTATTATTTTTGTTTCTATTCTTTTCTTTTTTGTGCCTGGGACCGTCTGGGGGAGGGCGGGGGGCACGTTTCCCCAGCCCCCAGCTCCCCAGCCTGCCCCCCGGTTACGCCATTGTTGGCGTAGCTAGGTGCAGTGACATTTTCGTAAAAGGTTGCCCCACAATTTGGCAGTCACCTCGTAAATGTCACGTAAGTGGAAAGGGGGGGGGGGGGGGGCTGCAGTCCAAAACAAAAAATAGCACCGTCAGCAACTAATGACTAACCCTCCGGGTTTTCATCAGATTTCTCTATAACATTTGCTTTTATTTAGCCCACTGCTGCATAAATTTGGAGACTATTATGTACAAAATTGTACGACTATGTTAATATTTTTTCTGTCAGGTGGGGCAACTGCCCGACAGTGCCAATCTCGACCGACAGTGTCGAGTCTCAACCGACACGACTCTAATGGCTACACCACTATAGGTAAATTAATAATTGAACGAACACAACTAAGCAGCGTATCGCGTACATTGCGTGAAGCGCGCACAACCATTCGCGTGATAATTCCGGCCGGGCGCGTTTATCTTTGTACTGCGTTCGTGATGTTCGTTCAATTATTAATTTACCTATAGTGGTCTCGTCGTATGTTTTATTAGTCCTTTAAGAAATATTCGAAACTATTTTTCTTTTTTGTTTGTTATACGTTTGGAAAATAATCACCATCAAAATGTTTATTGGAGTAAAACACAAAGTAAATGATAAAAAATGTACAAATATTCAGTGTAAATATGAAAACGTATAACATACAACTTGAGGAAAATGTTTGATAAACATTAATATTAATCGTTAAATAAACAAAAACCAATAAACGTTTGATAAATGTTTGAAAGTTGCAATCGTTTAATAAACGTTTATCGAAAACGTTCAAAAACGTTTGTCAAACGTTTAGAGGTCATAAACGTTTACCAAACGTATGGCGAAAGCGGCTGTGATATACATTTTTGTAAGCAAGACAATTTTGTCTAGGAAGCATTTTTTTCTTTTTCCAAAATAAGGCTTGGTTTTGGAAATATTGCTAAAAACATCGGAAAAGTGTAAAAGTCGTGTTTTTTGGCATACATTTCGCTAGAAATGGATGCATATTTCGAATTTAAAATCCATAATCGAAGAAATAAAAAATTGCCTCCTAGCGCTGAAAGTTCTCTACACAATGGTAGTAAAAGCTTACCTGATAGTTTGATATATTTTTAGTCATGTTGTCTGAAAATTCGTAAAATTCCTTCAAATTTGAACAGAAAACATAGATTTAGTAAAAATATTGACATTTTTCACCATTTAAAGCTAAATGTTCTCGGAATACACGGGCGTGTGGCCTAAAAGGCGAGTATACTATTATGAACAATCAAAATAAACTATCAGATTCAATTTATAGTGTCACAATGTGAAGAAATTGGAAGAAAACTGAAATTTAAATGATCTTAAGATTGGCCTTTGTTTACATTTTTATGCATTGTTTTGCGCTCTTTTGTTTTTCGCGTCTTCGTCGCGGATATTAAGCGGCGCGTCTAGTATTACGCACGGGAAGATTCAGCGCGCGACGCAATGATCGAACAGCTGTCGCAGCATTTGAAAAGCGCGGAACTCCGCTTAATTTCCCGCCAAATAACCATGCGCCTTTTCCTGACTCAAACTTACCAAAACAACAATTTTTAATCACCCAAAAGAACGGGAAATAATCGCTTCCGATTAGTAACTTATGATGGTAATGATAGAATACATATAAAAGTATAAAATAATAGAGAAATATGAAATGAAAATATCAAAGTAACATCCAAACAGTTATCCACTTGTCATGGTATGCATCTGCCGCAGAGGTACCATTTGATTACAGTTCTCAAGTTCTCTGAGTTAATTGTAACTCCATGAGGTATAATCTTCCTGGGCTCTTCTCTCTGTTTCATTCACGTCTATAATCCAGAACTCTGAATTGGCATTCGGCCCTCAGGCCCACAGCCCTTCCGTCCCGTTTTCCGTCGTATTTCCTTCTGCCTTTGTTTGTTTTGTTTTTCTGTCTCCTGCGCCCTGTTGTTGCCTCGTTGTCACGACGCCCGCGAACCTTGGACCCTGTCACTCCAATACGTATCTCCCAACTATTTTTTTAAAATGGTCCGCCAAGGCCAGGGATCATTGAATCCCTTTGATTAGAGTCCAGGCAATTGTCTAGCAGCACATGATTTTGTTGGATTGGGAGGGTTTGGTTATAAATAGTTATGTCCCCATTCCACACCATCACCCCCACCCCCCCCCCCCCCCCCCCCCCCCCCACCACTCAGAAAAACCCAGTGGTTATATAGACTTCGCAACTTTCTTTTAATTGATTGCCCCCCCCCCCCAAATTCACCAAATGAAATAGTACAATTTTTACCGGCCATGAAATTACCATGAAACGGGTTTCCTATATGTCTTTTTAACCGCTATAACCCATGACGACCACCACTGGTCCAACGGTGTGTAGGTTAGTTGGTAGGCTATAATGCAACTTCGCGCCCGCTCTTTAAAAGATGCTCTCTAAGGGCATTTCTAAGCAGTTTCAATTTTTATATTTTCCTTACATTTGTATAATTGTTCACTCCACCCCACCCGCACACCCCTGGTCTTGGCTACGTCACTGAACTGGGCTTTCCCCCTGCCCCTGCCTCGCTATTAAAATCCTAAGCTATGCCACTAAATTCAACGGGAGAATGTACAACTGAGGGCGCAAGTTATGATGCTTGGTATGCAGCAGACGACGGTGGCCACGCGAAACCTAAATTTTGAATTCGTATTGGAATAACGCGTAATCGCGAATGTTAATCTTATCATTTTGAAAAATTCATCATAATTAGAAGAATTTTTTTCTAATCCAAAATCGTTGGAGTTGGCTAACCATTGTAAATGCTATTTTTTGAATTATTTCCCTCGTTAACCGGGCGATGACAGCTTAAAATATTTCAAAATGATGTTGCCATATTGGGTCGTCCGAGACGCGTGGCCAGCGTCGTCTGGCCTGCAGATCAGTGGTCTGCAGATGGCGGCGCTATGACAATACCCCAATTTCAGACGACAGCAGCTAGGGGGGGGGGTGGGGTACCGCGCCATTTTGCAATATTTTGCGAAATCGATCGTGGTTATCACGTGATACGTATCGTGGAAAAATAATGTACACTGTTTTAACGAAATGCACTGTGGGATTGTGTTACCAGCCTAAAATTATAGAGGTCGCAAACCCGGTCGCAAACTTGCTTATATTGAGCCTAGCTATAACAAGCTAAAAGTGACATCTCTGAATGTATTACCAAAGTGTGAAATTGTTGGACACACTGGTAAAATGGTTTTACAACAAGTTTTGCTATCATATTATCAAACTGAACTCAAGTTAAATCACTCTATATCGAGCAATAATATAATTGTTTACGCATTTTAATTGTTTAGACAAAGTTAAATAAATCAAGGATACATTTATGATAGATAAATAAATAAAAAGAAAACTATAAACGCATGGGCGGCATTTATAATTGATAAAAATTGACATAACAATGATGTTACATTAATATACCATCAAGTTTAAAAAATAGAAAAATAATGGGAATATTCGAACCCGTGATTTCCGATTGCCAACGACATGGCCAACCTACGCACGCCACAGAGATTTAAGACTGTAATTGTTATAGTTTTATTATTTAACCATGTCCATTTATTTATAACGAACGGATTTTTATTGTGCCATTTTTGCCAAATGTGTGTGTTGCTCTCGCACAAAATGTGTTTGTAATTTGATTATAATTCTTATTTTTAAAAGAACGGTAATTTTTTTTGACATTTTCGAGAGAAAAAAACGGCGTAACCCTGATACGGTAAACGCCAGCAGTGTGGTGTCCGCGTGGGCAAGCAAACAGATGATGCTAAGCAAATCCAGCATATAAAACAAAAAGTGCTCCTAATGGGACTTGAACCCACAACCTCTCGCTCCTCAAGCGACTTTCTTTCCACTACACTAACCGTGCTAATTGAAAAAATGTAACGCAAATAATTTATTTATATCATGGGTCATGGGTTAATGCACTGTGTTAAATTCTACAATCCCGGCCGCCACTCTGTTCAAAGGCACAAAAAAGTGGACTTATTTTATGCTTTTTTTGCAATTCTGGGGTGTGTGGATCGTGTTTTTTTATCAAATTGGTTAGATATCCGTCCATTTTAGAACATCTGAAATTTAAAGTGCACCCACACACCCGGGAAAGTATGCTGCCAAGGGCATATATTTTGCACGTAAATCCAATACAAAAGTTAAGAAAATCGACCAAAATATGACGTCATGACCATTGCTTCGGGACAAAATGGCGCGGTACCCCCCCCCCCCCCCCCCCCCCCCCCCCCCCCCCCCCCTAGACAGCAGCAGTCTTGTTCGACCGAACCTATAATATTGAAATACCTTACTCTTTCCTCTCTGTATGGTTTGATCTTTAAAATCACCCATTGAAGTGAATGCTGGGATGAATTAAGAAAAGCCCATTGCCTCTTTTATAAAGAAGCTTTTTAATCAGCGTCATTTTCGCAATATATTATATCTTAAATTAACATTAGAACCTGTAGAACCTGAAAAAAAACATTTTTTTTCGGATTAGAGAACCTTTTGACCCATTCGGACTAAAGAACACTCTATATGATTCGGACTATAGAACCCATTTTAAGATTCGGACTAAAGAACCCTTTTTTATGGATCGGATTAAAGAACCTTAATTCATATTCGGACTAGAGAACCTGTTTCAATATTCGGATTGAAGAACCTTTTTCAAAAATCGGATTATAGAACACGTACATAGTATTCGGACTAAAGAATCGTTTTGCATGTTCGGATTAGAGAACCCTTTTAAACTTTAGAACCTTCTGACTAAAGTACCGTCGGACTATAGACATGTCACCGGTATGTATTATCTCTATGAATAGCAATGCGTAAATTAAATCTGATAGCCGATGGGTTATTGAGTGTCCCAGCAGAAAATTTTCCGACTGAAACTCGTAAACATCATATTTTCCTCCCTCATGGATACAACTTTACCCCCTTATAAAAGAGTTCTCCAACAGTACATTTTTGTGAATTTTGTTTGGTGGTTATTGAATACTTCCTTAGTATTTTAAAACAAAAAACAGCTTATAGCGCCAGTGTCCGGGTTTCAAGAAATATTGGGCAATTTCAACAGGTTTACTAGCCAAGTGGATGACTTGGCTAACTTTTTGAGAAGAAACAATCTCTGTTTATTTTATCCAAGAAACTCATAGTATTGCAAGTGATGTAAAAGGTTGGAGTAAAGAATGGGATGCAAATAGCTCATCTAATAGTAAAGGGTATACACCACCAATGCACTCCCCATAGACGCTACGTGCAAAGTAGGGGTCAAACAATCGGCTCTAACTGGAGTTATCCCATACATCCTTATATGACATTTACAGAGATTATTCCTAAGGGATGTCCGCAAAACATATCAAAAGGAAATAGCAAAGTGTCGGACTAGATTTTTCAATATTATGCGATGAATTTGATGTAGCGATTTCGGCCCTTTATTTACGCCCCAAAACCCAGGACGGACCTTCCGCCGATTTCAGTCGTTTAAAACTTTAAAATGTTCAAACTAGTGCGATTTTTTTTGGAAATATGTACTGTGCACACTCATAAAAATGTGTAATACCCAAAACTAATAGATATAATTGAAAAAAGTATGTCAAAATCTCGCAATTTGTACCGCAAAAAGGAACTATTGCTGTGATAAACTTTTACCGGACGTGCTATCCCATAGTGCATTAATTTGGTGGTGTATACCCTTTAAGAGCACACACTTTGTCTACAGCAAACGAGACATATTTCAGATTGTTGCCAGTGAAATTCTGAGCTAAATTCCCGAGTTATATTACATTTCATGCTTCCGTTTTGAAGATACGGCCTCCACAAGAAACATGGTCAAAACGTGAAATTTCAAAATTGCATGTTCTAACGGTGCGAAGGTGCGCGTGTATGCGCTTTTTAAAGAACATTTCTCCCCGAGGGCCTTTGACTAGATTACTGAAAAGTCTATATAGGTCCGCTCGTATTGTTTACCCTGTAGATAGTGGAAAATTAAGCATTATTATCGATTTTAAAATCTTTTCATTTCACAATTACTTGAATTTAAGATCATTATAGGCGAGTAGGCCTAACATTCAGGTGGCTGAAACGCATATAATATGACCCGACAATTACGCCCGACATGCAGTTTTATTTAATCCACTAGCTTTAAAGCGTCTTTTGACATGAGTGAAACCCAAAGGACACCTCTCAGTGCTCCTGGCCTACTATTTATCATCATTCAAAAACACATAGATCACTAGAAATAACTTTAATAGACTCCTTATCGACCCCCCCCCCCCCCCCCCCCCCCCCCCCCCCCCATAGCCCGGCTTTTTTAACATGTTTAATCCAATTTGCATTGGAAGTGGAATTGTGTTTGAGAACTTAACCGTGTCAAAGAAAGTCGCGACTCAACCTTACTGATCATTTACTCGTTTAAAACAATAAAAACCTCATGAGTTTTAATTCGAAATCGTGTATGATTCATCATATGAAATCTAAAATGTCCTGGCTTTTTCAAGGTGTTTCTTGTTGAAACCTCCAAAGAAAACGACAACATTTAGATGATTAAAAACGATTTTTGAAAGGATTAAACAATGTAGGCCTAACTAGACATTGCCCCGCGTGTTGATCATCATGTATATGAGATTTCATTGAGAATTTTGTTGATGCCCAACGTCTTTTGGTACCTACATGCCCAGTTGGAGCCCGCAGCTTCAAGGGTATACACCACCAATGCACTCCCCATAGACGCTACGTGCAAAGTAGGGGTCAAACAATCGGCTCTAACTGGAGTTATCCCATACATCCTTATATGACATTTACAGAGATTATTCCTAAGGGATGTCCGCAAAACATATCAAAAGGAAATAGCAAAGTGTCGGACTAGATTTTTCAATATTATGCGATGAATTTGATGTAGCGATTTCGGCCCTTTATTTACGCCCCAAAACCCAGGACGGACCTTCCGCCGATTTCATTCGTTTAAAACTTTAAAATGTTCAAACTAGTGCGATTTTTTGGAAATATGTACTGTGCACACTCATAAAAATGTATAATACCCAAAACTAATAGATATAATTGAAAAAAGTATGTCAAAATCTCGCAATTTGTACCGCAAAAAGGAACTATTGCTGTGATAAACTTTTACCGGACGTGCTATCCCATTAAAGGCACAGCACTCCTGATCCATGATAATTTTGACTGTTCCATTGTAAACAGCATCATGTAATAAATGGTCGTTTCATTATTGTTGACATCAAGGTTGCTGAATATTCTTTTACTTTAGTTAATATTTATGTGCCAAATGATGACTGTCCACAGTTGTTTAGTGGTATTGACAAAATTTTGGACCAGTTCCAGTGTGATTCCATTATTTATGGTGGCGATTTAATTATGTCCTTAATTTGAAACTTGACAAAAAAAAGTGGTATATAATATGTAGACAAACTTTAGGGCAAGTAATGAAATTATCAATTTATGGACAAAAGATGCCTAATTGATATATGGCGTGACAGGAATCCAGACACAAGAATGTATGCGTGGAAGTCAAACAACAATCCTCCAATTATGTGTCGCTTGGATTATCTTATAATCACAAAATCACTTCGAAGCCTCTTCATTTACATTCATATATCAACTTCTTAACAACGTGCAACCCCAAAAGCTTAGCACAAGTGGAGAGATGAATTTGATAATAATACAAACATTGTTGATATGAATTGAAAAACTTGTTTATGATACTCCCTCCCTATAAATGTACTCTTGATACCAAAACACACTACTTGCAGTTTAGATTTATTCATATAATTCTTCCCACAAATGTTTTTCTAACTAAAATCGGTATTAAAGATAATGACAGGTGCTCTTTTTGTAATGATAAGAAGGATGACATCAAGCATCTAATGTGGACATATAAGATTACAGCCTTATTATGGAAAGATCTTTATAAATGGCTCATTGATTTGAAAGTTGATGCCAATGTAACATACTGGGAGATGTGTTTTCAATTTCAATTCAAGGTTTAATAAACATATCATTATCGCAGCAAAATGCTGAATTACAACAATATTTACAATATGTAATATATAGAACAATAAAAACAATATATATTCATACATATAACTAAGCATGCATAACACAACAACCCACCCCTACTCGAAACAGAACTATAATGTATGATTTAAGAGTTTGACCATGTATGGAATTGAGCTTCATGCGTAACGCATGGTACGTGTTTTAGGAACAGTTAATTTGTGAGTACTATGGAGAGTCATATGCACTTGTTCATTTCTAGATCTTGGTAACCAACCACGGAACTCATTTGATTTAAAAGGGATTGAGCAAAGTTTAAGCAAATTTGGTCTCTACGGTTCCTGAGTTCCGAATAGCACATGTTACCATGAGCACAAATACTCAATGTTTTTAATGTGGTTTTATTGCTGACTAAAAGGTATATTTACAAATGCAGAGTGCAAGAACGTAAGCCAATTTTTCTTGATTTTAAAGGTTACATCATACACACTGAAAAAATAGAAAAAAATATTGCAGTTAAAAATGGCAAACTGAATTTCCATGAAAAAAGTGGCACCCATTATTACGTGTTAAGTTTAATATTATGACTATATCTCATTTTTCACGAAATGGCATCAAATTATTGCATATAATATATATATTCCAAATGCTAATGCTGTGTCTACATGTATATTTGCTGTATTTTTTGTAGTGTTTTATATTTTTGTTAACTTATTGTTGTATGTTATAAAATAAAAAATCCCTATACACGGGCTGGAAAGAGAGAAAAAACCATGATTATGTGAATATATATAAAGTGATGTAATTTATGAATGAATATAAACTTTAAAGAAAAGAGAAATGACACATTTAGGTATCTGATATATCTACAATAAAACATACATGGTTCATTTCCCTTCCCGGGCATCCCCTGTAAGACAAAATATATCAAAACTACACTACATTCACATTGAACAGTGTTAAATGTTTGAGTGTAACATCATCGTAAGTGTACACAAGTTATTTTAACAGTAACACGTGAGTTCTTATATGTATACCTAATAATTTATTCATACACCTGTTTTCAAAATTAATTAAAAAACTGTTCTACTAATACTATAAAAGTTAAAGAATATCGAATACAAAAGTGGGAAAAACAAAATATTACACATACGATGCGCTTGCATTCCAATCATAGTTTGAACTCAAAGTGCTACACTTTCCATCATAAGTACCACATACGATAATGTCATCATAATGCCTAAAATCCACCTTACTCTTCATATTAAATTACGGTCTTTGTCGGGTCTAGGATGCGCCTTTACCCATTCTCCCATCAATATGATATCGATATAATTGCATATCTTCACAAGAAACATGTTGTATGAATGATGAATTACTTATACTTATCTGCTTTCCAGGTATTCTGCTAGCATATTTCACATCGATCATCTGGGCAGTTCTACCAACCAAGACCGTGTGTTTATTACTTCGTGTGTGTCCAACCCTCTCCACATCTCTCATCTATGTGCCCTAAGCGATGAAGACAATCAGGATCTACCGGATCTTTAGAGCTGGTGAGAAATCAGCAAAAAGCCCGAAGTTCATCAGTTCCAAATCTCAGATATTCTTCACGTTGGCAATCACGACTATACCGGTAGGTTTATCTTAAAAGTATGAAATAGTAGGCTTCAGCTTCAATGTCTGTTCTGTCAAGAGATTTTGTATTTTACTCTAATTCCATCCATTAAAAGGACACACCTTGAGCAGAAGTCCATTCGGCTATTAAGTGATAGAAGTCCATTCGGCTATTAAGTGATTGGACAATAAACTGTGGTTTGAGGAAATAGTTTTAGCTGTGTTTTCTCGTGATATGATGTGGCTCTTGAAAAGAAGTAACTGGTGGCTTTTGGTTTGTTTACTCTTGTCCAACCCTCTCAGGATATTCAAAATGTGAGATTAGGTCTAGTCTTTTCACTGCACTACAGCTCCGGCCGGCTGTACCATATATTCAAGATTTGTATATTTTAGCAACGGCTTAATTTTACTCTCCTTTGGGGCTTTCTATTCAATGAGCAGGTGTCTTTTATACCCAAGTTCCATCACCCTGATCACTGGATGTAGTACAGGATGAGATCTGGTGCATGTACAGAATACACAGTATTAAATGTGATCCGATTATGATCATTTACTTCATATTAGTTAACCATGTTTTGTTTCGTGACTTTATTGTTTCATTTTTATAGAGATCTTGTAATTCAGAAATAGCCTTTAAGTGTATAAGAATGTTAGCTACCTTTTGAAAATAGGTGGGTTTACTCCGATTGAGCGTTTTGAAAAGTGTTAACAAAATATGTTATTTCCCCTTTCTTATCCTATTCCTATAGGTACTTTGGACGGTGATCTGGATCTTTGTCAATGTCCCAGAGGTCACTGCAGAAATGCCATATCATGGTAAACGTCACTTGCAGAAGACATGCTCACGCACGCGCAATGGCCTAGATGTCATTGGCGCCATGATATGGAGCATTGGTAATCTTCTCGTCTGCTCGATTCTGGCTCTTGTCACAAGGAAATTGCCAGAAAACTACAACGAAAGTAGATACATCACATTCTGTTCCTTCTACTCGCTAGTAGTCTTCATGGCGTTCTCGTCTACCGCTTACACAACAGTAGATGCGTATTTCAGGGCTGGTTATGCCTGTTTAGGTTTGATCGTAAATGCCACAATCACGTTGATTTGTTTGTTCGCCGTAAAAATTTACGCCATTTACTTTGTGAAATTGGAAAGATGGAATGTGAGAAAGCCGTTAGGTGTAACGCAATCTTCAGAGCAAATAGGAAGCGAGAGTGCTGGGCTTTCATCGGGATCGCATCGGCCTGATGACATAGGTGGAGCAACAGCCGAACGTCGATTGTCTGGAAGAGTATCTGCAACAGAGACACAGCCAAACAGTAAAATACGACCAATATTAAACTTGGGGTAACAGCCTGGTCTGAGGGTTCCAATGAATCGATGGGGCCATCAATGGAGGCGTCGCAAAAGGATTGTAAAAGATTGGCCAACACTAGACCAACAGTGAGCGGTTGTTAAGGTTTCAAGCAATGATTCCCACGGCCTCAATCAGCATGGACACGTGGGGTATAAAGTTCGCGTAAATCAAAGTACCACTAAATAGAGGATATTGTGAATGTTATCGTTCCTTAATGTCATTTTACATAATGTTGATAGCTACATTTTGTTATCTAGTTTGCAACGAAAATTGGTAAACCAGATCTCATTCAAATATCCCGCTAGAGCTCCCATGCATATAGGTGTATATGATGTACATATGAAGTTGTATCAGTTACAGCAGATAGTGTCCTGTGCTCCAGCAGAATGTTTTGCAACGTAGAACAACATTAGTATACACTGCCGCGCATAAGTATTTCCCACCTGGAAGCGTTATCACTGTGTTGTCGACAAAGTATTAAACCATCAGACCCAATTACCATTTCATCGTGTTCATTATACATTTTATACCAATAAATTCATGTTTCCTATTCAGATTCATGATTTAAAAGCTTTACAATTCATGATTTTATCGAGCAAATCAAAATTCCAATGTAAAATCGCCGTAGTAAATCACCTCATGAATATCAATTAGCTCATTATCGGCAGTGTAACGCTATAAGAAATTTTCAACTGAGATCAACTGGTGATGGAAAACTCCATGTGCATAATTTTATAAATGATAATTGGCATGCGCAGTTTATTGGAATACCTTCAGAAGGAACCATTCCAGCTTTAAAAAAAAGAAATTGTGACGACGGTTTATGTTTTTGGCAGATATTCATCTTTATTTAAGGCACATCTAAAATTATTTTCAATACATTCTGGCTGAAATAACATGTAGAACCAGCAAAATTTACAAAGTGTGCATGCACGTAGTTCATTGACCTATTTGCTCCAGTGACCTAACAAACCACGTTATCAATAGAATGATTCAAAGCAGTAGAGTTTCCCACTATTTCATCTTCACAAAGGACCGCTCAATAAACAACATACCAAGACATAATAAATCCTTTTTCTACTATGCCACCGTCTCTTCTCAATCCCAAACAATAGGGAGCTAGACTATCCTATTCAAATCAGATGAATAGGATACTTATTGTGTCCATACTCTAACAGTACTTATTTGCAGTCAATGGGTCCCCGGTGATTTTTTAACTTTCTGAATTTGCGTTATTACGGCCCGATATGATTTGGTTTTAAAAAGATTAATTTCTGCCAAAAACATAGTCCGACGTCAGAAAAATAACTTGATATAGCTGGAATGGTTCCTTCTAAAGGTATTCCAATAAACTGCGCATGCCAATTATCATTTATACATTTCTGCTCGTGGAGTTTTTCATCACCAGTTGATCTCCGTTGAAAATTCCCATAGCGTTACAGTGCCGATAATGAGCTAATTGATATTCATGAGGTGATTTACTACAGCGATTTTACATTGGAATTTTGACTTGCTCGATAAAATCATGAATTGTAATGTTTTTAATTCATGAATTTGAATAGGAAACATGAATGTATTGGTATAAGATGTACAATGAATGTACAAAGCGTTGATTATAGTTCCTTTTGCTGATGATTGTGCATAGCACATTACCAGTACGGAAACAAGTACGGGACTTATAAATGATAATATTGTGTGTGTGCAGTGAGTGTATGCTTCATGGTTTATTTATCAATTCTTTTAAACGTTGAGATGCGTGTCTTGTCATCGGTAAATGCGTATAATACGGGGGCGACTGTTGAATCCAACATACATTCGTGGAAACGATGCTAAACTTTAAACAAGTCCACGATGGAATATAGCGTAACAACACTATTTAAGCAAGATTTGTATTTAGTCTAGAATGTATGTTGCATTACGCAGTTTCGCCATAATACATGCACGGAACCATAAACTTAATGTGCACCTTTATGCAGATGACACACAGCTTTATTTTCCATTTGATTTAAAATCACCGGGTGATGAGTCATCTGTGTGCGCTCTAAAATTGAAGACCGTGCCGCAGATATCAAGTCTTGGATGTCGGTGAACAAATTAAAACTAAACGATGCAAAACGGAACTTATCATGTTCACAACACCAAGAATGCACACTAAAATCAGAGACAATCTTATACAGATTGCTAATGCCAATATCACGTCTGCACATTCTGCTCGAAACCTGGACATTGTCCTTGATGAAAACATGAAAATGGCTGAACAAGTGAAGAAAATATGTCAGTCAGCATATTTTCAAATTCGTAACATTTCTTCAATCAAGAAATTATTGTCTGATGACACTGCTTCAATTCTCGTTCATGCCCTCATCACCTCTCGTCTCGACAACGGAAATGCACTTTTATATGGCATCTCAACTCCAGCGACCACAAAATGCAGCTGCTCGTGTGCTTTCCAAAACTCGTAAATACGATCACATAACTCCAACTCATATACATCTTCACTGGTTACCCATTCGTCAAAGAATTTATTTTAAAACATTTCTGTTAACATGGAAATCCCTCAACGGACTCGCGCCATCTTATATCACCCAGCTACTCACTTCTTCTTCTTTTTTATTTATTTATTTATTTTTATTTATTCAACTGGCTAACAACATCAAAATATAAACAACACAATAAAGGAGGTCTCCTGAGCAGCCAGAGAGCACTGAAAGCACAAGAGAGTACTATCACCACAAGGTGCAGTGTTCCCAACTCAGCAGAGCTCTACAAACACCAGAAAATAAAACAAACACAGGTATAAATATAAATAGACAAAAATAAAAATTACAATAAAGGCAACATACTATACATCATTTTCCTTATAGTGACGTTTAAGATTGGTTTTAAAACTGGTTTGCTAGATGTGGTGAGAGAGTCTCTAATTGATGATGGAATAGAAGACCATAGAATTGGGATATTAACCAAGAGGCAAAATTTGTAGGCGTCGGTCTTAGGAGTAATATATTGTTTGAATGCTAGCTCATTGTATCTAGGATTGATCCGCCACCTGCAAAAAAAGAAATACACTGGCATTAGTCAAACAAGAACACGCAAATAAAACGGAAAGATAAGTCCTTCTGGTTTTCAAGGTTGTGAGATCCAACGTTTTGAGTCTGTTTTCATATGATTGCTCCCCCTACGTTGACAAAGAATCATCCTTGATGCCCGATGCTGGATTTGTTCAAGTTTGACAATATTACATTTTTTATACACATTGCCGTCGGACACTTAAGTTAAGAGAAACGCAAGGAGAAGATGTGTGTGCTAATGCCTCGGAGCATACGAGAGGTAAATCATAGATTTATTCACAAAAGTGAAACCAAAAATCGCAAAGAATTTAACATAATTTTGTGTAAAACAGAATCAATCTGATTACAACATAACCAATTTAACATAATTTGTCAACGTATAATTATTTGAACTCAAAGTTCGCATAGAGAATCAATCGGTTTGTGATTCGACTGGAGACTGCAGAGGGTAAGTCCCCTACTCCGGCGCCGCTGGCCGTCACGGAGGCAATCACCTTCAAAATAATATCGCAAATCATATTGTCATATCATGACCGATCGAGTGACCTTACATGGGGACTGCAGAGAGACAAGCCCCTACACCTAAGGCCGCAAGCACGAAAGGAGGGAATCACTAAAAATGTATTGATTGAAGCTGATCAATTTAATTTTGTAATTACTGTACATGAAATAATATGACGTGATTTATATAATTACAAGACACAAAAACCTGTAATCTGTGAACCGTACATGTACATATTTTTGTATTTATAAATATAATAGCATTTTTAATCCAAAAGACGCATGACGCAATTCAGTATCACTTGTACTGACTAATAATTTGGTCAAAATTTTTAGAAACGAAAAAGAACAATGCCAAAACACAAAAAATAATAATGCAAACCTGAAAACATGCAACGAGAATGCCACCAAATGGGCGTGGTGGGTGGGGAAATTTTGGATCAAGAACAACATAGAGAATATACCTCGTCGTAGAAAAACCCGGAAGATTGTGATACACAAAAAGGTGACCGGGCCGAACCCAGACGCGCGGGGAGGGTTCCGATGAATGTAACTGCTGACCTATTGTCGCGATCTAGCCAAGTGGAAACCCCGCGCGAGCCAGGAATTAACAACTGGCAACTTAGTGCCGTTGGCAAATTCAATTAGTTTTGATTTCACCTTTAACAAATTGGTATTCCAACAGGTGAGCAAAAGTCAAGAATCGTAAAATGAGAGACTGATACAGTTTGAGAAGAATGTGAGGGTTTTTGCTACCTGCGACAACTCTGATGAAACCTAACAGTTGATTACACTTTTTGACAATATTGTTAACATGGCGGTTCCAGGAAAGATCGCTGGAAACTGTCACGCCAAGCAGCCGAAGGCTGTCTGTTGTATCAAGATTAGTACCATTAACACTGTAAGACGGAACTGGTTTAAGTCTGCGCCGGGTGATACACATAACTTGACATTTTGTTGGATTCAATTGATGAGCCAACACGAGCTCTTAGATCAGCGATTAAACTTTTTCTTTCAACACCAAAAACATTATCTTCGTATGGTGATAGAGCGTTTTCATCATGTGCACCCAAATTATAGAACTCTCTACCTGCGGACATTCGTTGTTGTGTTTTAGTCAATATTTTTAAACACCGTCTAAAAACATATTTGTTTCAAAGCGCATATCATGTTTAATTGTACTTTAATCATTTTTTGCTAAATGTTGCTTCAGGTCACATGCTCATCTTTAATTTTCATGTTTATGTTTGTATGTATAGCGCCTCGGAATAGGCTGCCTAGATAGCCATAGACGGCGCTTTATAAATGTATTAATATTATTATTATTATTATTATTATTACATACACAGTGATACTTAACTTGCGTTTGCACACAGTCATACTTTGTATCTCTGTATCACATGTATTGGTAAGTTATGGTGTAATAAAAACAGATAATATTTATTTCACTCATACAGTTCTTTTTTTCTAATAGAAAGATGTAGTTATCGGGTTACAATTATTTTAAGTGAAATAATTATTGTGAACTCGATTTGATTTAATTGGTAAAAGGTAAGTCGTCCTGGGAATGCAAAATAATGTCATAAGTGACATTCTGGTCATTTTGCAGGAGAGGAATTGTTGTGTTCAATTTTAACAAGCTTAATTATTTGATTAAACAATTGAATCAATTACAATTTCAAACCTGTAAAAAAGCTGAAAATGCCCACAGGTTGAAATAACTAAATTTAGCCGAAAATGCATTTCCACGACGAAGTAACCTTAAGAGGGGTTTGGACTCTCAGGTACAGCCTCCGTAAAACTGCCGTAACTTCTTCATTATTCACTTAATCTATATAAAAGTATACAGTTTTTGCAGAAAAAGGTTATGAATCCAACCATGATAATGAAATTGACAATTTTGGGGGAAATTATAATAAACACGTTTTGTGTGACAAAAAAAATGTGATTTTCATGATTTTGGCACATTTTGGTCTTTAACTCAAAAAATAAATAAGATATTAAAAAAAAATGCTTCCTAGGGAATGTTATCAGGAATATAATATAACTAGTATGCCAAAATTAGACAAAATATATTTTGAGTTATCTTTGCAGAACCTAATATGGGTCAAAAAACGTGTTTTTTATAATTTTCTCCAAAATGGTCAATTTCATATCATGGTTGGATTCATTAAACCCTTTTCTGCAAAAAACTGTATACTTTTATATAGATTAAATGAATAATGAAGAAGTTACGGCAATTTACGGAGGCTATGCTGAGGTTTCCCTACTGGTTCACAAACCTCCGTGTCTGCATTCAAAGAGGACGTTCTTCTTCTTGTACATACATTAAATCTCTGTGTCTGTGGACAATGTGCATATTCCAAAAGAAAATGTGACCTCGCTGAAAGCAACACACACTGTACTTAAGGTATGAGGGAGTTGTTAAATTCAAATTAACAAATGGCAACCATTGCACTTAACCACCTACATGTAGCACTCAACACAACACGCACTCTTGTCTTAGGGCATCCAAAACCATGTTTAATCCAGTAATATTTGTGAGAATTTGACCCCTGTACAAAGAATTTGAGGCCAAATTTGACTTTTGACCTACTTTGCCCTATATCTCGGAAACTAAGCATCGGGTGGAAATACAACCGTTACATTTTTTACATTCTTACATGTCGCGACCTTCTTTTTTCGACATCATAAATTGGCGCTGTTACATATTTAATTTATGCCAACGGGACCTGTTATCTACGTACGTGCACTCTAGGACTTTCCTATCCCAAATTTAATAGTATCCCTGGTTGGTGTTGTGTTGTTGTTGTTGTTGGGGTGTGTGTGTTGTTGTTGTTGTTGTTGTTTTTTGTGTGTTTTTTTTTGGGGGGGGGGGGTGTCTGATTTTAATTTTGTTTGTCTTCACTCTCCTCTCCTTCGTCCACGCCGAAAAACCAGCTCACTCATACATATGGAAGTTCTGTAATATTTGTGTTTGTTTTTACTTTAATAATTGTTTTTGGTATTTTTGACAGAAAAAGAGCGTGTTCAGATTGATGATATTGAAATGCGGAATTCACTAAAAGCATGTTCATTATTAATTCGTCAATGAAGTCACCATGGAGATAGCGTAAACGATGAATTGTTTCTACTCGTGTATACGTGTCGTGCCTGTCGTCCATAATGTACTCTTCGACAAATGTATCCAGCATGATTATGGATACAAGACGGGTATGACTTATTTTCCATTTTTGAATTTGTTTCCTCTGTAATTTTTTTAATAATTTGTTTTAATGAAACAAAATGAAAGCAATATTGGTTCCACACCTAATCTGCCCATGTTCTGATTTTGATTTGTATTACTATTTTATTCCTAGTTTTCTGGTGAGGTAAATTTCATATAGGCCTACTAATGAGCCAATATAATAAAACAAACACTAACATCTTCTGAGTATTAAAGCAATGTGTTTAAAACGCATTGCAACGAGAACTGATCGCAGCCCACTAATATGAGTCGGTACCACACTTCAATTACTAATTTTAAATTAGGCGCCTAATGTATCTAATTTCAATTAATCAATAACGGTCACACGCATAATTCATTATACATTGCACGTGTATGAATAAGCCCATTTAGCGCTCGTTCCAACTTTTATTTGTAAATATTTTTTAATAAAACTCCATAAAAAAAATACCAGATCTCCATGAAAATAAAAATTCTTCATGGGCGTAAAAACAATCACATGATGTTTATCTGGCATGTGACGATTTTAAGTAACCACGCATTTTATTTATATACCGTAACCTATATTTTCGATCGCCAGTTCTAGCATCACGAGCATATATCACTTACAATGATATCCTCGGATAAACAACGACTATGAGTTGATTACGGAATAATTGATTTGGAGGACCATTTATTACCGTATATCATAAATTGCATAACAAATTTCGGTGACGAATACCGTATATCATAAATTGCATGACATTCACAATGTTGAATAAATCTGCTGGATTTCATTCCAGGGACACTTTCATCGTAACATTATTGATGACAATGTCATATGCCAATGCCGGTGTAAATTACAAAGTGCTTGGAGATGTAAACTTGGGAGGCCTTTTTGCTCTAAATACGTACGATGAGACAACGGGGAGCTGCGGGGCTTTTCGTGAAATTGGCCACCTTAAGCGTCTGGAAGCTATGGTCTACGCAATCGGCAGGGTAAACAACAACACCGCGATACTGCCTAATAAAACGCTAGGATTTGAGATCTACGGAACTTGCAGGGAGTATACCAGCACCCTTCGAGAGTGTTTGAATTTTATCCCTTCGATAAGAGAGTCTGGAGAGTGTTCTACATCTGGGTCTGACTCTGATGAGATTTTACCGATAGTTGGTGTGTTAGGTGCGAGGAGTAGCTCATCCAGCATCCATGCTGCTTTAATTCTCGGACTGTACAACATACCGCAAATCTCCTATTTATCAACAAGCGACGAACTGAGCAATAAGAACAAGTACCCTTATTTTCTCCGAACCATCGGTCCCGATCGCTACCAAATCAGCGCTATGATAGACATTCTTCTGCACTTCAATTGGAATTATGTTTCTTTTATTTACGTGGATAACAGCTACGGTAGAAATGCCTATCGAATCTTTGAAGTGAAAGCAGCGGAAAACGATATCTGTGTTGGCATAAAAAGGAAGATCGCTGAGTATACTGATAACATCCATTATGACAGAGTTATCAGTGACTTACTTGATATTCAAAGAGGTTCACATGCCACCGTAGTGATAATGTTCCTCCATGAGGAAATGGTAAGGAATGTTTTGACTGCACAAACAAGGTTGGAGGCACAGAAGCGGTTTATTTGGATCGGTAGTGATGCATGGGGAATATATCCTGAAGACATAGCACTGGGCAACGAAGAATCTACTGTAGGTGAGTTTGAAATCCCTTGAACTTCCCCTTAAAAAAAATAATGGCACAATGTTTCAATTCAAAGAATCTGCCGTAGGTGATATTGATTCCCATTTGATGTCTTCATTATTAGATAACAAATTTGATCTGATTTACTCATTCGGCGATAGTTATGATAGTTGTTTGTTTCAAATAACCAGTTTCACCTTTGGTGGCTTAAGGGTGATGTCAACCCTAAAACATGAAATTTATCAAGCGCGGTAACTTTTGAACTATTAATGTGATGTAGGCCTATATAAAAGTATACATTCATTAAAAGGAAATCACTTGTTGTCACTTTTTGGTCAACATTTTAAGAACTTACCATTTTTATGGCAAAACTAAAAAAGCGTCCCTATAGGGAAGTGTCTTTAGATGATTTTGGTGCAATTTTAGCATTTTTTACCAAATACTGATTTTGCTTACGATGTCCACAAGTTTTTGAGCCAAAAAGTGATTTCTTTTTGGGGTCAAAATTCAAAATATCAGCATTTTGAGTGAAATTTGATACTAAAATGGATTCTTTGACTCATTTCCTTTCCAAAAAATTATACTTTTATAACATAACTTTTATCACATTAATAATTCCAAAGTTACAGCGCTTGATAAATTTCATGTTATTATGGTTGACAGCCCTCTTAAGCAACAATTTGTAATCCTACGATATAATGTGCTTCATCACTATATTTAAGATGTCTAATGTCCTGCACTATCGTAGAGGCTTTGCATAAAGCTATAGCTCCAATGTAGGGGTGACTTTGTTATACCCACAATCATGTTCAAAAAAATGTATGTTGGGACACTTCCTATGAAGACGGTGGTCCCTCCCCTAAAGTCAGTGTTGGTCTATATAAGAGCATATTCCAGCAAAGGGCTAGTATATTATACACAAATTGGTTTAGGCAGGCTATTAATAATAATAATAATAATAGTAATAATAAAAATACTTATATAGCGCATAAAGCAACGGCATCAAGGCGCTGTACAACCCAAAGACTATACAATAATATACACACTATAACCACATAATATGAGAAACATTGTACAACAGGACAACTTAAAAGTCATAAAATCTAAAAAGCAAGGCGGTATTAAAAACAACAAAGGCATGAAACAATATATATATACTAAAGCAAGGCAAGATTAAAATCAGAAAATTAAAATCCGTAGGATGAAATATACAAGCCGGATTGTACTGACAAACAATTGCACATGGAGACAGTTATACAAATGTAGATCATACGCCTTGTTAAACAAATGTGTCTTCAGATTAGACTTGAAACGGCCGATTGTCTGAGGAGCACGAAGCGAAAGTGGCAGATTGTTCCATAGTCTTAGTGCAACACGCAAAAAACATCTGTCGTACAGGGTGACCCAGAAAATGTTGAACCCAAAAATCCCAAACTTAAAAAAACACACTTAAAAATGAAAATAAATAAAAAAATGGCATTCTGTTTTCAACAGTTATGTAAACAATGTATTCAGCTTTCTGGAGAGCTTTAGATCATGTAAATTTGCCTTACCAAACTAAAGATACACTTGATTGTGTGACAGGGGGTGTTTTCGCCCTTTTGTAAAAGTGAAAAAATTGTAACTTGGTTGAGATATGAAACTTAATTCTGTTATAAGTACGGTGAGTTAAGTATTCTTTTCTTTTGATCTGTATTTATCAAATTAACATTTTCAAATGAAGTCAAGGGGACTTCAGTTTTTGTTTTCAAAGTCTCTTATATAATAATAATATTGATTTACATAATAAATGAATATTGATGAGATACTGTGCAGAATAATTTATTAAGTTCATTGCAACGGGTGGAACAATGCACTTTGAAAGAAAACAGTCGTGCAATGAACTTTATACATTATTCTGCACAGTATCTCATCAATATTCATTCATTGATATCTTGGCTACATACGACCATGATTTCAGTACTCTAGCGGTAGATCGTCTGCCTCTGAACCCAGAGGTCCGTGGTTCGAGCCCCGGGGGCATGAGGGCCCTTTTCCCCTCGCTCTTTGGCCGCGAAAAAAAATATTTGGAAAAGGTGCCTCTGTGGTTAAGGTTATCACATGTATTAAAGGATTGGAAATGTGAGATACAAAAAGTACTAAAATTATTATATAACTCCTCAACGGTAGCTTCGATTTTAATATCTACTTCAAAGAAATGAAGAACAAGTGTAATGTTGAGTTAACTCTAGTTACGTATAGGCCTACATATTTATTGAAACAATAATGACCAAATAGTTAACCATTATTTTGATACAGTGTCATAGTTCAAAAGTATCCAACTTTCACCGGTCATTTAAAAAACTAGTGACGGTATCAAGTTCAACGCGAAATAAATTATGACCCATCTCATCAAAAACAGACCAGTTGTTTGCAAACCCCATTTGCAGAAACTACCAAAAGAAAACGATAAAACATGAAGAAAATAAAAAGAATTCATAACCCTTCAAGCTACATAACATCTTTGTTTCATGTCTAATTTCAGTAAGTAAGTTGTCATTTTAAAGATAAATGATAATTCTGAAACATGAATTTTAAATCACAATTTTCATTTCTGGAGACAACTGGTCTGGGTTAATGTGATGGATCACAAACGCAACAGTACTGTACCAGTATCCAGTATACACCTAACACAAAAAGTCCCTGCCCAGGCGCTTTGATGTTGGCTAATCCAAAATCAATAATCGATACCAAAGATCTGAGATATATACATTAAATGAGCAAATTTCTTCTTCGTAGTTTGATACCTCATTCATACAAATTGAATGGATACTTTTATGTCTACAACCGTTTATTTCTGTTTAGATCTACATCAGACCTTTATCAGATGATACAACGCAGGTAGATGTTAACACACACGCAAGAACATCCATTTGATAACTTTATAAATTATATTAATCTCGTTGGCAATATCAGGAATTATGAAATGTGTTTTCAAAACCATGTGTGCTCCCCAGCTATAAAGCTCTATAAACAGTCACAATATAAATATGTTGGGCATAAGACTTACTGCTTTCATGATTTCGTGAGTGGCAACAGCAAAAAATGACCATTATTAATGTTCCGCTTGAATTCTGAAGTAAATTATGTAAACAAATATGTCTTCAACATTACTGCGTATCCCTTTAATACACACCTGAGACCTCAACCTATTGTTTTGTACGAATGGAGCAATACAAACAATAACTCTGCATTCGTAAAATCAGGAATGGAGAGTTATTGCTAAATTTGACATTTTTTGTTAAGAATGGAGAGTTATTGTTTAGAATGGAGTAATCGTTAAGGGTTGACAACTATGTGTGAAAAATTAGAACTTGAATAACCAGTCGTTAACAGACAAAGCATCAGAGGACATAGAAAACAGAATTATCTAGGCTTATTTTAAGATAGTCCATACGTTAAAGCTACAAGGTTTCAATGTCAGTATTTCATGCATTTCGTAACTGTTTTATGCTTAGTTTATCATTATTTTGAATATTTATTTGTTTCAGGTGTTGGTGTTTTTATTTATGTTTTTTCATTTCTGTTTTTTTTCCTGTGCTACAGCTAAAATTTAAACACCCATCCCATCGTGCAATTGTCCCATTGATGATAATATGACAATTCGATATGACGATTCGGTTGAACTCTTGTTCAGGTGTTGTTGTTTTTTATTTAGGTTTTCAATTCTGGTTTTGTTTTTGGTGGGGTTTTTTTCCCTCTTTTTTCTTATCTTTTTTCCTCTATTCCACTTTTTCTTTCTTTTTATTTGTTTTGCGCCCATTAACTCTTTTCTTTTTCCTTTCTCTTTTGTGTTTTTCATCTTCCCCACCCACCCCCCTTTTCCTCTTTTCTTAGTCTTTTGTAGCTTTTCTTTTATATTATCCTTTTCTGCTCTCTTTTTCCTTATCCTAATTTCTTTTCTCTATTTTTTATTTTTTTATTTTTTTATTTTTTTTTATTTGCCATCCTATGTGTTTTGTTGCCAGAATTATTATTTCTTTTGTGAATAAACAAAATAGAACTTGGTAATTATGGCTTTATTTAGAGGTTTCTCTCTTCTTTTTCTTGTCCTTTTTTCCTGACTCATATGCTTATTTGAACTTGGCTTTAGGGAGGATTATTTGTCTCATTCATCCATTAATTTACCTATCTATTCAATCATTCCTTCATTCACCTATTCATTCATTCATTGGTCATTATTTACCTATTAAGATTGTAAGATACATGACATTCTGTTTTGAGATCCATCTGACTACTCCTACAAGTAGTGGAATTCATTTTATTTTACCGTATAATTCACATCCTTCTTATTTCGCAAACTAGTGTCTAGCCATGTATGGATTGATTCCTACTCATCACATCAAAGCATCACTATTTTTGCATGATAGAGGTCATTTTTAGATTGCCTGCTAAAATATACTGATTCGGAACCCTCGACCGGGCACTTACCCTCCCTAGAGTTATTGATTACCTCATAACCTCGATATCAAATTTCAATATTGATTTAACACTTTCCAAGCGGCTATTAGTTTTACCATAAAAAAACGATTTTCCAGAAACCTTTCCTAACTTTCAAAGTCTATCTCAAGGAATACTGAACCAATAATAGGCATGTGTATACTTATTTTACTGCATTTCTCATGGTGATTCCAAATATGATAATAAAATTCAATATTTTTGACATTTTTAAACTGTTGGAATGTAGTCTGCAGACGCCTGCCGCGTGGAAAGTGTTTAGTTTAACAGTACTGATTATTGTTTCGTGATTTCTCATACAGGGTCATTTGTTATTGCACCGGAATCGGAGACACATGCCGAATTCAACGAATATTTCCGATCCCTTACACCACAGACGTCCACTAATCCTTGGCTAAGAGAATATCTCAAACAATATACCAACTGTACCGATAATGAGGAGACATCAAGCGTTCTGCCAAACTGTAATAAGCCTGGGCTTTTACGAGGTTTGGATACTGATGTTTCAACGCAAGAGATGCTCGTTATGGATGCTGTATTTGCCTTTGCATATGCCCTAGACAGCTTATACAAAAATACATGCCCAAATACCACAAGTGATAAGTGTCCAGAGTTTTTCAACATCAAGGGGGAAGATTTACTCGAAGAACTATTAAGCACACGTTTTATCAGCCTATCAAACCGGTACGTGAACTTTAGTTCTACGGGAGATGTGCCCGGAAGATATATCATTCAGCAGTTTCAAAAAGTAAGCACGAGTGACTACAAGTATGTTGATGTCGGTAAATGGAACAAATCCACTACCAGCGATAACGTCATTCAAAAAGAAGTTCCTTGGTATTTACGGGAAGGTACTTCGTACGACATTCACACGGGTGTCCCGCGATCGGTATGTAGTGATCCGTGCAGTCTTGGCGAGAGAGTCGTCGTAAGCCCAGATAATCTATGTTGCTGGACATGCAGTTCGTGCAATAGTCATGAGATTGTTGTGGATAACAAGTGTAGGTCATGCATCGATAGCAGCAATCAAGTATACGCATGGCCGGATAAGAATGTTACCAAGTGTATTCCAATTGAACCCAGTAAGAAAACCTGGTCTACCGCAATCATCGCGGCGTCTTCGTTGGGGATTGCTGTTACATTGGCTACCGTTGGACTTTACACGTACAATCGTCAGAATGCTCTCATCAAGGCATCGAGTCGTGAGCTGTCATATATCATGTTTGCAGGTAAGGTAAAAATAACATGTTCTCTAATTCCTTAGCCTGGCCTTAGCGATTTTCAATTGAGTGCAGGAAACATCGCAATTGGCACATTTACATATTTAGATGACACAGAACTTTCTGATGTTCCTACAATTAAGCATACATGGTTCATTTCCCTTACCGGGCATTCCTTGTAAGACAAAATATATCAAAACTACATGACATTTACATAGTGTTAAAAATGCATGAGTGTAACTTCATCGTAAGTGTGCAAACGTTCTTTTAACAGCAATGACAATTTGTTTAGGTGAAATTCAAACTCAAGCCGGCATTGGCTGCTTGATTTCTTTCCCTCGCCTCAATAGGTTGGCTTTTACTTTCACGTAAGTCCCTCCCTACGTTCCTGGGATCTGTATTCGCAGATTCCCTACTTTGGTCTCAATCCTCCGTGACTGTATACGACGAGGTTGCCTGAATTCTTTGTTTTTGAACCAACATTGTCTACCCTCCACACCCCGTTGGTGGCTATCTCAATAGCATGTTTCATGTATGCATTGGGGGTTTTTTGCTTCTAAAATGTTAAACCAAATCATTAGACAATTTAATAATGGATAACATCATGGGTGGCCGCGAGTAGCGTTCTTCAATAAAATCACAAAACAATTAATTTTCTTATATTTGATCTGCGCAAATAATAGTGCACGAGTATTGTTTCTGTACAATTATTATTGTGTTTTAGTGGATCACTTCCGGTAAATAAATAGATTTTACCTCTCGTTTGCTCGGAGGCAATAGCACACTCTATCCGGCCTCTTTAACATTGCGTTTCTCTTTAAGTGCTAGGAGAACACATTAGTTCTTATATACATACCAAAAAATGTATTGATAAACCTGTTTTCATGACTAATTTAGAAACTTGTCTACTTACTTATATGAAAGTTTAGAATCAACCAAGTAATATGGGAAAGGTAAAAAATTACACATGTGATACTCTTGCATTCCAATTAATGAATTATATTAAGTGCTACACCGTCCATCATAAGTACCGTATGCGTTAATTTCATCATTATACATAACATCCACGTAGATACATCTTAAGGGTATACACAACCAATGCACTAGTGGATATCACGTCCGGTAAAAGTTTATCACAGCAATAGTTCCTCCTTCCGGTACAAATTGAGAGGTTTTCAATTCTATCGATTAATTGTGGGTACTACACATTTTATGAGTGTGCAATGCTTTGACATTTTTGTAGTAAATATTGTAGTTTTAAACGACTGAAATCGGCGTAAGGAGTGTTTTGGGGGTGTTAATAAAGAGCCGAAATCACTCTATTCATCACGTATTATTGAAAAATCTAGTCAAACACTTACGGGTATAATTTGTATATGTTTTAAATGTCATATAATAATGTATAGGATAACTCAAGTTAGAGCCGATTGTTTGACCCCTAATTTGCATGTAGCGTATGGGGAGTGCATTGGTGGTGTATACCCTTACGCCTATTTATTTTACTTATCATAACGAATAACGGTCTTTGCAGAGGTCTAGGATGCGCCATTACATATTCACCCACAAATATAAGTAAAGATATCATTGCATTCTATTGATGATTTAGGAGTATCTTCACAAGAAACATTGGGCCGTATTCTCGTACGTAGTTAAACACGGTTTTAAGCTAAACACGCGTCTAACTTTGACTTTAGACACAGCGTTTAGCTAAACGCAATTCTCGTACATTTGTTTTACTTAAACACGCGTCTAACTCGCCGAAATGTGTCTTACTTTAAACATGGGTACAGGGGTAGTTTAATGCGTGTTTAACTAAACTCGTGCACCAAGTGTATGCCTTGAATGATCATTCATCCGTGCCGGTGCAAACTGACGCGCGGATCGCGTAGTCTTAAAAAGTACCGTGCATTTAAGGCATTCGGTCGATATTTATTGTACTCCATTAGGGCCACAATGAATTAAATACCTGTATACAATCAACGCAGGACCACTCTAAAGACGAGATTTGCAGAGTTTAAAATAGTGTTTTGTTAAACACGTCGTCTAAAGGATAAACTCACGTTTAAGTTAGACACGCGTTTAGTTAAACACGGTTTAAAGCTAAAACCGTGTTTAGTACGAGAATACGGCCCAATGTTTATGTATGATGAATTACCTTATACTTATCTGCTTTGCAGGTATTCTGACGGCGTATTTCACAGCGATCATCTGGGCAGTTCCACCAACCACGATCGTGTGTGTATTACTTCGTGTGTGTCCAACCCTCTCCACATCTCTCATCTATGTGTCCTTAGCGATGAAGACAATCAGGATCTACCGGATCTTTAGAGCTGGTGAGAAATCAGCAAAAAGCCCGAAGTTCATCAGTTCCAAATCTCAGATATTCTTCGCGTTGGCAATCACGACTATACCAGTAGGTGTATCTTAAAATAGTACTTTTAAGTTTATGGTAGGCTTCATCTTCATTGAATGCCTGTTCTGCCAAGTTCATACTTGACTCCAATAACCATGATCGTGATGATATCATACAGGGTGTCCCTAAAAATGGGGGCAAGTTTTCCATGTCATTGTCCTCATTGATTACTCTGTATTTGGCTGTATTAATTATAATAATAAAAGAATACAGTTGTTATCAAATGCCGTTAAATTGATTGTAAGGACATGGTATAGGCTTCATCTTCAATGTCTGTTCTGCCAAGTTCTTATTTGACTCCAATAACCATGATCGTGATGATAACATACAGGTGTCCCTAAAAATGGGTGCATTGTCATCATTAATTACTCTGTATTTGGCTGTAATATCTATATATAATCTTAAAGATAATTTAGTTTGCTTTCAAATGCCGTTAGTTTGTTTGAAAACTCTTCACAATCCAACGATATATGATTGACCAATCACGAGTTCTTATAAACGGGTTGAGCCACTTTTTAAGGTGGAACATGCTTGCGGAAAGAGTCTTTATCTCATTAAAAGTCAGTGTGTACTAATTTATTTGACGTTTATATGAGCTTCAAGATGACTAAATTACCTTTCAATTGCCGTTTGTTTTCTCTCATTTGCTTTATCCTATCGCAAAATAAAAGTTGATCACAGAAAGTCAAATTTGTGCTATTTTAAAGAAAAATGCTTCAAAACGTTAAACATAATAGTCCAAGAACATTAGGTTTTCACTCCGAAATAAATACCACAAAGCTGTATTTTTCAGAATAGTACCCCTTCGGTATGAAGAACAACATATTAAAAGTCCCCAAGTTTCCTGTGTGTGCTAAATTTTGTAGAGCCAAAAATCCAAAATGACCACCATACAGGGGTCAAAAATAAAATTGCTTCAATTAAGCTGACAAACATACCAAATGTTTGTCTTGGCATGACGATTCTAAAAATGTATAGTTTGCCTAGTTTCAGATATTTGGTTGCCGAGATATTAAGCAAACATGAAAAGGTCGTTGACTTTTGCATTTGGGGACAAAAATTTCAACTTGTTTCGAATTTGACAATTAATATCTCAAATCGTTTGTCTGATCACAAGGATACCAGAAATGGTACTTTTATACCGCTTTGGATAGATTTTGTGATGTGATCTTTCCAGGGAACGCCCTCAACATCGAAAAAAAAATTGAAAGCAGATTTTCTTGCAGATTTACATTTCTGATCATAAATCGTACATACTTTCCAAGTTACAGGACGATACGATTCTTAATTACTTCAAAATCATGGTTTTAGAGTTTATATTTTCACTCTAAATTCACTCTAAAACCATGATTTTGAGGTAATTAGGAATCGTATCGCTCTGTAGCTTGGAATGTAAGTACGATTTATGATCAGAAATGTAAATCTGCAAGAAAATCTACTTTCTAAAACAAATCATGAATAGAGGGCGCTCTCTGGAAAAGATCACATAATATGCCTTTAAGGAAGTTTTTTGGAATTTTGTGAGTGCTGTAATTATTGAACTATTAATCAAATGCATATAAAAGCATACATTTTTGGAAGGGATTTGGGTCAGAAAAACCAATTTTGGCACCGATTTTGACAAAAAATGTTGATTTTTGTTGTTATTGAGTAAATCACAAAAAATCACTTTTTTGACCAAATTATTTTGGGACAAGCTAACAAAATTAGTTTTGAGTCAAAAATGCCCAAAATTGCTTGATTATACTATTTAGACGATTTTATCGTTTGTTCTTCTAAAGCCGTATTTATGAAATTTTGACCAAAAATGGCCAAAAAGTGACAAAAATTGTTTTTAAAAAAAATCAATTTCAAAAAATACAAGTTTTGTTTTGAAATAACATTAGAATCAAGCAATTTTGGGAATTTTTTACTCAAAAATAATTGTGTCAGCTTTTACCCAAAAAAGGGAATTTTGTGATTTTCTCCGGTCGGCTGTGCAATTATCATCTTCAAGATTTGTAAATGTTAGCAACAGCTTAATTTTGCTCTCATTGAGGGCTTTCTACTCAATGAGCAGGTGTCTTGTATACCCAAGTTTCATCACCATATCACTGGATGTAATACAGGATGAGGTCTAGTGCATGTACAGAGTACACAGTATTATAATAAGGTCTGGTGCATGTACAGAGTACACAGTATTATAATAAGGTCTGGTGCATGTACAGAGTACACAGTATTATAATAAGGTCTGGTGCATGTACAGAGTACACAGTATTATAATAAGGTCTGGCGCATGTACAGAGTACACAGTATTATAATAAGGTCTGGTGCATGTACACAGTACACAGTATTATAATAAGGTCTGGCGCATGTACAGAGTACACAGTATCATAATAAGGTCTGGTGCATGTACACAGTACACAGTATTATAATAAGGTCTGGCGCATGTACAGAGTACACAGTATTATAATAAGGTCTGGTGCATGTACAGAGTACACAGTATTATAATAAGGTCTGGTGCATGTACACAGTACACAGTATTATAATAAGGTCTGGTGCATGTACAGAGTTCACAGTATTATAATAAGGTCTGGTGCATGTACAGAGTACACAGTATTATAATAAGGTCTGGTGCATGTACAGAGTACACAGTATTATAATAAGGTCTGGTGCATGTACAGAGTACACAGTATTATAATAAGGTCTGGTGAATGTACACAGTTCACAGTATTATAATAAGGTCTGGTGCATGTACAGAGTACACAGTATTATAATGAGGTCTGGTGCATGTACAGAGTACACAGTATTATAATAAGGTCTGGTGCATGTACAGAGTACACAGTATTATAATAAGGTCTAGTGCATGTACACAGTTCACAGTATTATAATAAGGTCTGGTGCATGTACACAGTACACAGTATTATAATAAGGTCTGGTGCATGTACACAGTTCACAGTATTATATTAAGGTCTGGTGCATATACAGAGTACATAGTATTATAATAAGGTCTAGTGCATGTACACAGTACACAGTATTATAATAAGGTCTGGTGCATGTACAGAGTACATAGTATTATAATAAGGTCTGGTGAATGTACACAGTTCACAGTATTATAATAAGGTCTGGTGCATGTACAGAGTACACAGTATTATAATGAGGTCTGGTGCATGTACAGAGTACACAGTATTATAATGAGGTCTGGTGCATGTACAGAGTACACAGTATTATAATAAGGTCTGGTGCATGTACACAGTTCACAGTATTATAAATGTGATCAGATTATGATCATTATTTTACATTTTGTTCTTGATTTTTTTGCGAATTTGCTGCTTGGTGGCTATACAGATCTTGTAATTCAGAATAGCCTTTATGTGTAATAAGAATGTTAGGGAGCACATCAAAACTCGACCGCCCGGCAACCGCCGGTTTCGTGCAGTTCCGTGAGGTTGCAGCCGGTTTCTATTGTTCTAAACAATGATATGCGGTTCAACCGGGCAGAACCGCCGGTTGCCGCGCGGTCGAGTTTTGATGTGCTCCCTTAGCTACCTTTGAAAATATGTGGTTTTACTCCGATTGAGCGTTTTGAAAAGTGTTAACAAAATATGTTATTTCCCTTTTCTTATCCTATTCCTATAGGTTCTTTGGACGGTGATCTGGATCTTTGTCAATGTCCCAGAGGTCACTGCAGAAATGCCATATCATGATAAACGTCACTTGCAGAAGACATGCTCACGCACGAGCAATGGCGTGGATGTCATTGGCACCATAATATGGAGCATTGGTAATCTTCTCGTCTGCTCGATTTTGGCTCTTGTCACCAGGAAATTGCCAGAAAACTACAACGAAAGTAGATACATCACGTTCTGTTCGTTCTGCTCGCTAGTAGTCTTCATGGCGTTCTCGTCTACCGCTTACACAACAGTAGATGCGTATTTCAGGGCTGGTTATGCCTGTTTAGGTTTAATAGTAAACGCCACAATCACGTTGATTTGTTTGTTCGCCGTAAAGATTTACGCCATTTACTTTGTGAAATTGGAAAGATGGAATGTGAGAAAGCCGTTAAGTGCAACGCACTCTCCAGAGCAAACAAGAAGCGAGAGTGCTGGGCTTTCATCGGGATCGCATCGGCCTGATGACATAGGTGGAGCAACAGCCGAACGTCGATTGTCTGGAAGAGTATCTGCAGCTGAGACGCATCCAACCAGTAAAATACGACCAATATTAAACGTGGGGGTACCAGCCTGGTCAGAGAGTGCCCATGCATCGTTGGGGCCATCAATGGAGGCGTCGCAAAAAAGATTGGCAAACACTATTCCAACAGTGAGCGGTTGTTAAGGTTTCAAGCAATGATTTCCACGGCCTCAATCAGCATGGACACGTGGAGTATAAAGTTCGCGTAAATCAAAGTACCACTAAATAGAGGATATTGTGTATGATATCGTCCCGTAATGTCATTTTACATAATGTTGATAGCTACATTTTGTTATCTAGTTTGCAACGAAATTGGTAAATCGTCGAAGGTTGAAAACGTTTCATTAACAAATAATAGAATTTCACATACAGCAGGCCTATGCAATATGCATGCATGTCCATATATCATTCAAATATCCCGCTAGAGCTCCCATGCATATGGGTGTATATGATGTACATATGAAGTTGTATCAGTTTCAGCAGATAGAGTCCTGTACACTACAGTGCTCCAGCAGAATGTTTTACAACATATATAGAACAATATTAGTATACTTGCTACCATTTGTTTATTGTAATTACGGTTTTTAGATAGGTACAACCCTTGGGAACAATGATTAAGTGTCCTGCCAAAAAAATTCTCTTGCGAACTCTAGTTATACCAAGAACAAAATGGCCCCCTCTTTCAGTATAAATTTGAATCTGTGATTTTTTTAAAAAGCAGTGAATATACAATGCATCCTATTTCTAGTTTTAAGAGTGGTTTCATTAAAAAAATCAGTATGAAAGTGAAGCCATTATTACTCACTACAATTGTTTGTCAAATTCCATAATCTGAAGGTCAAGGGTCACCTGTAGCACTACTTCTAAATGAGCACATTTATTGCACGATTTTCGATTTACAGTGTCTGAAACAGTAAATACACATTTTTTCAGAAGTAATATACTTGTTGTATATTGAAAATAATCCTACACCAATATCGTGGTCAAAGTCATCGTCATAATCATCACCTGCCCATAAAATCTCGTTCATTCAATCAAAATAGAATTCTTGGATTCCATAATCACATAAGTCTCATTGATTGGAGTTTTATTACGGACATAACTTCCACCGAAGCAGCCTATGAGCGTGTTTCTGCTGGGCAAGTTACCGGTAATAAACGGTAAGTTTGCCCAGTAGAAACAGGCAGAACCGGGCAATAATCGGTATTTTTGGTAATCCCAAAAACCTTCACAAAGCAGGTTTGGAACCAGCAATAATCGGCAATAAACCCAGCAGAAACAGAAAGGTGATTCTTAGCGGTTTGCGCCGTGAACCGTGTCACGCTGGGTTATACATATTATTGTGAAGCAATCTTTTTCAGGTGCGGTAGCATTGTTTGGTTTTACATAAGGTCAAATGTTGTGGCCCATCGACTAGGATCGATAAACTTACCGGTAACTTTTCGCGAGCAGAAACAGGGGGGATTAAAAACTGACCGATTGAAACTTAGCGTTTATTACCACTAACTTTTTGCAGTGTCCAGCAGAAACACGCTCTATGACGCTTTTAATACGAAATTCATCGATATTTACAATATCTATTTTCCATTGAGGTACAACAACGGTTCATCAACCCCAAAAAATATCCCTCGCAAGCCATGGATTACTTCAGCTATTCTTAAATCCATTAATCGCAAGCAAAAGCTGTATAGAAAGTATGTGGGTCATCCAACGGTCACAAATAAAGCACATTATATAACGTACCGTAATATCCTAACTACTATGATTCGCACCTCAAAGAAAAACTATTACGCTGAAAAACTAGATGCCTGCAAACGTGATACAAAACAAACATGGAATATATTAAAAAGTATCCTCAATAGACATGGTAGGCCCAAACCTCCAACGTCATTCAATATCAATAATATTGATATCACGGATCCAGTTGAGATTGCGAACCACTTTAACTCATATTTTGCAAATATTGGTCTTACTCTCGCTAATAAAATTCCACCCGCGAATACTAGTTTTCATCATTACTTGAATAAAGCTACCTCTCCAAAGGACTCTTTTTTCGTTACCCCAACAGATAGCGATGAAATTATATCTTTATGTAAAACTCTTAAATCAGGAACCAGCTGTGGTTGTGATGATATTAAACCCGATGTTATAAAAGCTGTCAGTGATCTTATTGCTAATCCTCTAGTCCATATATTTAATTTATCATTGAGCTCGGGTGTTGTACCAACAAAGCTTAAAATTGCCAAAGTTGTTCCTATCTTTAAAAAAGGTGATCGTCAAGATTTGCACAATTATAGGCCCATCTCTGTCCTCCCTGCTTTCTCTAAAATCTTGGAACGTATTATGCACAAAAGACTATTTAGCTATGTTAATCGCTTTCATCTTTTACAGGACTGTCAGTTTGGTTTTCGATCCAATCATTCATCATATATGGCTATACTTGAGGCATACAATAAAATTATTACTGATCTCGATTACAAAAAATTCTCATTAGGTATCTTCTTGGACCTCTCCAAGGCATTTGACACAATAAATCATGATATTCTATTATCGAAACTTAATCACTATGGTGTCCGTGGGAAGGTCTTGGACTGGTTCAGAAGTTACCTAACCAACAGATCTCAATTTACTATCTTCGACCGCCATTTTTCGTCTAATTTAGATTTATCCTGCGGAGTTCCACAAGGCTCGATCTTAGGTCCCCTCCTGTTTATTATTTACATAAATGATATTGTTTTTTAAGTAATTTCTTTAAATTTGTAATCTTTGCCGATGATACAAACTTACTTGCCTCTCACAGCAACATGACCGATCTTATCAACACTGCAAATGTTGAGCTCACCAAAATATCTACCTGGCTAGATGCTAATAAATTATCCCTAAATGTTGATAAAACTACATTTATGCATTTTAAAAACAGGTATGATTCACGAATTCATAATTATAATGGCATAACAATAAATAATATTCCAATCGAGCACAAAATTTCTAGGTGTTATTCTTGACGAATCACTAAATTGGCAACGTCATAATACTCATATTACAAATATGGTCTCAAAATACTCGGGAATCCTTTTCCGCTTAAAACACACATTGTCACCTCACATCTTATTTTCGCTCTATACAAGCCTCGTCCTTCCTCACCTTCATTATTGCAACATCATATGGTCTGATTCTAACAACTGCAACCTTAATTCAATTCATGTGAAACAAAAGAAAATTATTCGTCTTTGTTCAAATTCACATTACTTAGCTCATTCTACCCCTTTGTTTGCAAAATTGAAAACCCTCACTATTTATGACATTCATAGGCTACAGAAGGCTATTTTTATGTATACATTTGCAAATAACATGTTACCTGATTTATTTTCTCATTACTTTAATAAATCAGATGTCTTCCACTCCTATGGAACAAGGTTTTCACATCTTTATAGACCCCCACAATTTAGAACTGATCTTGCTAGACATACTATTAGAAGACAGGGACCATTGGAGTGGAATGACATTAATGATGATATTCGACACTGTAAATCAGTCAGAAGTTTTAACAATAGATATAAAAAATATTTACTATCGTTTTATTCATGAGGTCATAACTTTAAAGGAACTTCATTCCTAATATATGTATAATTATACCGGTACTTATATATATATAAATCCGTGTACTTATATAAATCCGTATTCTATCGCCTTGATGTCTTACATAATCATTATTCACAGATGTACATTATAATCGTTACTGATCTGTTATTGTAATTTTGTTCATGCCGTTGCCAACATACACTCGAGTTCTTTGCATTATAGCTAATGATTTTATTTAGGTGGCCAGTACTTCCCGAGCTCTGCTCTGATTTGGTCAACCTACCATAGTATATTAATTGTATTGTCATTATTATGTATCTCATTTGTGGAAAATAAACTGAACTGAACTGAACTGAACTGTATCACCAGATAATTCATGAATCTGAAGGGGTTAAAACTCGCATCGTTTAGGGGCCATATCCAAACTCTCAGTGATTTTATAGTATTTTTCTACCGATTTTACCCCGGTATTCCAACGGTATTTCGTTCTATTGTTAAAAGCATCGGAAAAAGATCGGTGATTAACTAGAGCCTCTGTACTTATCTGGCGTTAACAATAGAACTATTGTAGTACTCTCGATGGCTCAATTAGTGAAGCAGACACATGAAAGCGCGCGGAAGATTGTGTTATTAAGCTGACCAGTGTTCACCCGACCCCCGTTGTGACGTAAAGGGCGACCCATATGCCAGATTGTACACCTATCGGGTTTCTAGTACAAGTGCCAGGTTTTATCATGGCAGGTGATAGAGGCTAATCGCGACACTCCTCAAACCCCGACTCAAACGAGATATGTTTGTAGCCGCCTATTCATTGCTAGGCTTATCGTAATCCACTCGTTAACTTCATAAGAATAATCCTCCTTCAAGTGGCCTTTAAAGACTATTGTTCAGCCGTGGATGATTTTTGAGTAAGCAGTACAAGCATGGATAATGTTATCATTGAATACTAAACAATATGGGAGCCATTAAACATACAACGTGTTATTGTTTTCTGGTTTAGGCATAATGTGTGTAATCAAGTAGCATTATGAATCTTACTCCCCTAAATAGTGTCATTTTTCTGCGTTTTTAGACTATTTAAGAATGTTGCATACACTCTGAACGTTACCTAATAAATAATAAATATGAAGAAATTAAGTAATTAATGTAAATAAATAATATATAAATTAATAATTATATCAATAAAATAAACTGTATTTAGGCCTATTTATAATTAATTGATTGATAAATAATTAAATAAACATCAACAATTAAGAAAGTAAATACAAAATAAATAAATAACGTTAAAATTATGTCAATATAAATGAAAACCCCGAACGGACGTATAATGAGAGAACAATAATAAATATTATATTTCGGCATACTTAAAACCTTAACCGACCTCTACCCAGACTCGACCGCTCTGAGTATAGAGCACAAGGAATATAAACCGCCACAAAGATTCGAACGTACGGCCTGCTGATTGAGAGTCCTAATCTTTACCAACTGAGCTATTTCGATTTTCCTTAAATCCTCAGCGCTTTATACCCAAGTATAGTTCTCATTCAACTATTCCCTAAATACACACGGATTTTTCAACACGGTGTTGTTGTCTGTAAAATGAGTCTATGATTTATTAGATTTAACGAATAACAAATCCCGTACTTTGTGAAACGATTCTTAAGTTATTTTCGTTCGGCCTATATATAATTTTTGAACAACATTAAAAGCTATTCGCGGTCTGATAAATGTACAATTTAACAAAACCCCTAGTATACCCCACTCCCCCTCCACCTCCCAACTCAAAGGTTGCATTCATGACTCAACGATTTTTACGAAACTTATGTAAATCCCTATCGATTGCACAGTCAGACATCAAGGAATTACCTCTATAGAATCCACTTCACTCATGCGTGTCCGTAACAAAAGGTTCTTGTTCCCGTAGTATTCGTTCAGATCAATTTGATGCAAGTCTTACTGTTCAAAGAATGACCTATACATTAGGCGGGTTATTTAAACGAGTATCCGTCAACATGCGTGTTGATCTGTAGTATTAGTCTTTTCAAATTTGGGAACAGACTTTAGTTCCTACAAATATTACCGACTCATG
This sequence comes from Ophiura sarsii, assembly GCA_035610835.1. Classification (NCBI taxonomy): domain Eukaryota; kingdom Metazoa; phylum Echinodermata; class Ophiuroidea; order Amphilepidida; family Ophiuridae; genus Ophiura; species Ophiura sarsii. The sequence continues at coordinate 35,576,992 of CM069446.1, read as the reverse complement.
GATGGCTTCTATTGCTAGTATTCACATCACATTATCTAAATCAATATTCAATACATATAGCATTGAATATAATTTAGATTACAAAAAGGATTTGGTTTTTCTGTCACGAGGAGGACAAGGAAAACATTCAATTGTACCTGTCCAATTACTGTATCCGATTTCGTATCGAATAATGTTAAAATCCATGTTCTGTTTCTTATAATTTTATTGCTACTACGTATGTAGCTCCTTATAATAAAACAACAATCAAAAACCACACACACAAAAAGCCCCCAACAAACAAAAACAAAAACAACAAAAAACAAATTCAACCCCCCCCCCCCCAAAAAAAAAAAGTAAGAAAAAACATAAGTAAATATAATCATAAATATGGGTAAAAACCGTGGGACGTACAAAATAAAGGTACTACTGAGATCGAACTTACGATTCAATGGTATCTATATCAATATGAGTGTTCATTGTAAATCCGCTGCCCTACCAACTGAGCTAACCGGTACACAGCAATATCTTGTCATGCGCATTCAAATATATGGATAGGTTCACATGATTTTTAAAAAAAATGATAACACAATAATAGGTCTTATGAATAACAAAGCCCCTCCCCAAGAAAAATAAATAAAAAATATTATAAAATAACAAAACGAAAACGTTAACAAAACAAAACAAAACAAAACAGAGAAATTGGAGACACAGAGAGAAAAATAAGAAGAAAAGGGAAAAAACAGACAGAGAAGAAATAATGATTGGTTGAGGAATTGAACCCGGGATTCCTGCGTGTGAGCGCTAGAGCGTGGCCACTATGCTACACTAGACTATTACAATTTTGGCAAGCATCACATTTCTTATGCGTTGCTGATCCCCAAACTTTGTTTTCAAAATTAAAATAATGAAGCGATTAACATTTTAAAAAATGGGAATTGTTCTTTAGGATTTCAGCTTCTTCCCGGTGCTGTGCAATTATTTGACGCTCAATTCTCATAGCCCTAGTGAACGCTATACTGAAGCGAGAATCGCTTCAGTATTGCGTTCACTCGGGCTATGAGAATTGAGCGTCAAATGTCGCAAGTTGTATGGTGGTTTCATGTTCCAAAGGGTAACAGGCCAAATGCAATGCGATGTGACAGTTGACAACCAGCAAAGACCATTATATTCTATTGATAGGGAACATTGTATCGAAAATTGAAGAAAGGACAAAAGTCGGAAACAATATCATCTCTAAACTAATGACTTGGATTGTATATTGTATAATACATAAGTATTATATCGTATAATACTTCCAAACACGATGGTTAATATATTACGCCCCCTCCGTCATCACCCATCCATTATACAAATATGTTACGTGACCTATCGCCAAAATGTTTTCAGCATTGATTTCAATGGAATGAAGGGGGAAATGGGCTACTTTCACAATATCATGGCAATACTGCGCCGAACAATAGATGAATATGTCTAGACGACCAGATACATTGATCGGCGGTGAACGTAAACATTTTACGATCGAATTTAAAAAGCTTATAGTATTTCTTAAAGAATATAACACAATCTTGCTCGCGCTTTCATGTGTCTGCTTCACTAATTGAGCCATCGAGAGTACTACAATAGTTCTATTGTTAACGCTAGATAAGTATAGAGGCTCTAGTTAATCACCGATCTTTTTCCGATGCTTTTAACAATAGAACGAAATACCGTTGGAATACCGGGGTAAAATCGGTAGAAAAATGCTATAAAATCACTGAGAGTTTGGATATGGCCCCTTATGGATCATTCTTTCGTCAATCACCTACAAATCATCCAGACGTAGTACAAGAATCTATTGATTATTTAGTTATCTCCCAAACTTGAGCAAAATGTATGCGTTGTTACATGTGATCAGGCAATATATGAAATTGTTCTTGGTCTTCAGAAGAAGCTACAAGAGAAGTACCGAAATGTCATTCTCAGACTTGGAGGTTTTCATATTGCTATGAATTTTCCCGGTGCAATTTGATATTTGTTGAAGAACTCTGGCCTGGAAGACCTCCTTGTAGGCGCAAATGTATGTTTGGCTGGCACAGCGAACAAGATTATGTCACGAAAGGATTAATAAGTCATACTCAGAGCCCACTCTCTCATAGAGTCTGCAATGTTTGCTTTGCAATGGGATGCTTTTGAAGAATGGCTCGTCAAGGAACGAGATGCTCCTGACTCTTTATCATTGTTGGCAGGGCAATCAGTGTGCTGCGAGAGGCAAGTGGCGATTCAGAGAAGGCAAACACTGCAGTACTTGAAACAGACAAATCCCTGGATGAGGTAGAGAAGCTGATTGCAGACTTCAAAGAAGAGAAGTGCAAATCACCAACAAGTCAACTATGGTTGATGTACCGCAGTTAGTAGGAGCCCCAGACCTCCAAATTCGGCTTTAAAATGAGTTGACCCATGACCTCAGAACATACTCCTGGAATTACGGTTTTCAAATAAATACAAACCTTGGGAACAATAAGTAAGTGTCCTGCAAACTTCTTTCTTTTGCGAAGTATAGTTATACTAAGAACACTATGGCCACATATTTCATTATAAATTTGAATCTGTGATTTTTTTCAAAAGGTAGGAATATCAAAATGCACCTTATTACACACAAAGTTGTAGGAATGGATGCATATACAAATACAGTATGACACTGAAGCCATTAGTAAATTAAGAATGTTAAATATCCTGTAGTATCTTGTATAATAAATAATCAATACTTTATACGGATTACACTGCCGAAGATTTATGTCTAAGCTGTACATCTACACGGGAATTCAACACTGGTGATCAATTACTAGTATATCGTTAAATCAAGGTCCTTTAAAGTCAAACTTCAGGTTCTATGACAACACGGGTACAACATTATCATGTTGATGTTCTGAAGTAGGTAGTCATGATGCCAGAGGCAATTGCAAGCATTAACAGCTGTACCAAGACAAACAAACGTATAATGGCCCATATAAAGAATGACGATTCATCAAGGCATGGAACAAGTTCTGCTGGTAAGGATTTCAGTGCGATAGGTGAGATCCTGCAACTGATCAAATCCAAGATGATCAATCCCCATACATATGGGAATGGATCTCGTTCAGGCTGGCCATAGAATTAAGAAGTTGAAGCAAAAACATCTGGCATCGATAAAGTGCCACCAGTGCGCAAAAACACATTCCTTGAAAAGTGTAAACATCATCGATGCTGTGGCATTTTTTCAATGACACCAGGACATTGGCAGCAAGGATTTTGCCGTGCTAAAGTACAAGATACATGGTAAAGGTTTTACACATGCGATCCCTTGGATGTCATCTAATACAATTTATCAGGGATATGACGTTCATCAGCATGATATAAATATGAAAAAGACAGCAAAGGGAGAATCGATGACAAATACAAGAGCTTATGAAATCCACGGCTGAGCAGATAAACTTACCGCAGTGGAAAGAATGTGTGGCGATCTTTCATTTCAATAAATATGATCTTCCTATGTAACGGTGTACTATATGGAAAAAGCAACATGAAACGTTACCTAACAATTGTGGTACTAAGAGGTTATCGTCAGAGGTCCAGCTACTCTCCTTTCCTCTGAGTATTTGTTAAGTCTTCCAAATATGTCATGTTGACTAGGAGGCAGATACTCTAATAGAGAAAGTGCTCATACATACAACAAAGAACTGTGATAGTCTTATACTTCCGTCAACTGAGGATGCCTTTAAGCTACACTCTTAGAAGGTCAGGATCAAATATGAGACGAAAAGGATCAATTTTGATCCAGAAGCGGTATCACATATGAGCTTACCCTTTCCGGATCAAAGTGATCCGACAAGCAGGATCAAAAAGTTTGATCCGAAATGGGATCAAATATTTCTGTCAAATGATACTGAAACGGATCAAAATTATGATCCTTAATCGGATGTACCTGTAGCTTATGATCCTACTCCAGGATCAAACTGAATCAAAGAAAAAGTGAAAACATAGGGGGTCATCGGGTGACAGATTGTAAAAACAAGCATGCATGCAAGGGTCTTTCGGTGACACCGGGCCAAAAAAGGGGGGTATTTTTGATGGAGCCTGGTGTGAAACCTAATATTGATTGAGTGCCCCCACCCCCGGTGCACACTGCAGACTATATATCGAGTGCAGTAAGCTTACTACATCGTGTAGGCCTAGTACATCGCAGTGATCGTGACATTTTGTGAGGAGCATTTTGACCGAAAATCGTACTGATGGCACTGGTCAGGTACAAGAAATTTGTTCACAAGAATAGAGCATGTTCAAACATAAAAAATAAAACTACTTTACCGACAAAATCATGTAACATTTTACAGATTAGACTGGATAACTTACCGCGGTATTTCACCCTTGTTTCAACTGTGGCGACCGAATTCAAAAGATCGTCTGCTTGTCGTCTATCGGTTTGCGAAAGAGTGACGTCAGTCACTCATTGACCAATGAACTGTTTCATCGAATTGATCCGGAAATCAGATCAAAGTTGATCAAGGTGAATTTGATCCGTTTGTTGATATCTATCTGGAAACGGATCAAAACGATCCGAAAACGGATCAAAACGATCCGAAAATGATCCTTAAAGGATCAAAACAAAGTGAGCCGGAAATCTACTCATGTATTTGATCCTGACCTTCTAAGAGTGTACATTCTTCGTAGTGTCCAAGAAAATGCTATGGAAACGAGCTGCAAAAGAGAATTCACAACTACCAGACCTCGTTAAGCACGGGAGTAGAATTATGTTGTTTAGTTATAGCAAGGCATTAGCAAACCAATGACGAAAGCATCCATAACCAGATATAGAGTCGGTAAAACATAAAATCAAATGCAAATGCCCGAAGGGCTAATGTCTCAGAGGGTGCATGTGTGCAAAAGATAATGCAAAATCTTCTATTTCATGCTGTAGGGCAGATCTAAAGGAGTGTCATAGAGAATTCCTGTAGTTATAATACATATTGAATGATTCTTAGCATAGTATGATTGCTCTGTGTATCTTAGACTACTCTGGGGTCTGGACTATACGTCTGGTTGTCCTAAATGGTCACTCTTAATTATCTTTTTGTTACTAGAATAATGTATCCCATATTGGATTATATTGTTGTTTACGATGTTGTTTTTTGTATAGATTATTGAAAACGTACAATGATCCTGTTGGTCTAATCAAATCTAATAGGGGTTTATTATATTTGTACATGTATAAGCCTATGTTATGCAGTAAAGATATTGGTCTGGTTTTTGTGTTTTAGTTTTTTTATGTAATACGATTCGACATCGGCTTGAGCCTTATAATTTTGTCTGTGAGTAGTAAAAGCAACAAAACCAAAATATCTGACTTTGCCGAAAAACGTTGTCCATATTATTAATGCATCGTTGTAGCTATTACCATCCCATGTATCGATTATCTTCCCTGAAAAATAGATATCATGTGAAACGCGATTTCTTTACATATAGGATAAGTTGATGAATCCTGCTTAATTTGCAGTGTCTTTTGCCATTCATTAAAAATCTCAAATATTTATGAATACAATAAAACATCATTAATATCCATAGGCCGCAGTTGTTTTGAATACTCTGTTCACGACAACAACACACGACACGAGTGTTTCCATGGAGCTTCATATAAACAGAAACTATTATCTAGGGCGAGCCAATGGGTTTTTACTTTTACTTACACATCACAAAGTATGAAATAAATTTACAAGATCATTGCATAATACGAGAAGAAGAAGAAGAAGAAGAAGAAGAAGAAGAAGAAGAAGAAGAAGAAGAAGAAGAAGAAGAAGAAGAAGAAGAAGAAGAAGAAGAAGAAGAAGAAGAAGAAGAAGAAGAAGAAGAAGAAGAAGAAGAAGAAGAAGAAGAAGAAGAAGAAGAAGAAGAAGAAGAAGAAGAGAAGAAGAAGAAGAAGAAGAAGAAGAAGAAGAAGAAGAAGAAGAAGAAGAAGAAGAAGAAGAAGAAGAAGAAGAAGAAGAAGAAGAAGAAGAAGAAGAAGAAGAAGAAGAAGAAGAAGAAGAAGAAGAAGAAGAAGAAGAAGAAGAAGAAGAAGAAGAAGAGAAGAAGAAGAAGAAGAAGAAGAGAAGAAGAAGAAGAAGAAGAAGAAAAAGAAAAAGAAAAGAAGAAGAAGAAGAAGAAGAAGAAGAAGAAGAAGAAGAAGAAGAAGAAGAAGAAGAAGAAGAAGAAGAAGAAGAAGAAGAAGAAGAAGAAGAAGAAGAAGAAGAAGAAGAAGAAGAAGAAGAAGAAGAAGAAGAAGAAGAAGAAGAAGAAGAAGAAGAGAAGAAGAAGAAGAAGAAGAAGAAGAAGAAGAAGAAGAAGAAGAAGAAGAAGAAGAAGAAGAAGAAGAAGAAGAAGAAGAAGAAGAAGAAGAAGAAGAAGAAGAAGACGGGGGCGACTGTTAAATCCAACATACAGTCATCAAAATAAGTAACTGACCAGGTAATAAATGTGCTGATAACTCTTACAGTATACCTCCTACATAAACATATTAAATTATAACATGTTGAGAAATTTCTCTTCTTGAATTTGAGACATTACACGCTAAGAATGGCTGATTATTAAGGAAGTTACAATCCCAAATGTACTGTCAAGTCTGATTTTCATTTTCACATTTTCATTTTCAACACGGGGACACAGACCGGAAAATTATTGATTACTGGTAGTGGTAGTGCAAATTCACCCGTCGATGCCTGGTTGTTGGATAGTCGACGGTTGATCAATACGGCACACACGCTTTACCTGTCATACTCTCCCCCGTGTTGAAAAGAAAATGTTAAAATGAAAATCAGACTTGACAGTACATTGCCCTAACGTTTGGGATCGTAACTTCCTCATTAATCAGACATTCTTAGCGTGTAATATCTCAAATTCAAGAAGAGAAATTTCTCAACAACTTTATAATTAAATATGGTTATGTAGGAGTTATACTTTTAGAGTTATCAGCATGTTTATTACCTGGTCAGTTACTTATTGTGATGACTGTACATTCGTGGAAACGATGTTAAACTTAAACAAGTCCACGATGGAATAAAGCGTAACAACACACAAGCGTACTTAACACTTTCCACGCGGCTATTGGTTTTACCACGTACAAAACAGATTTGTCAGACACCTTTCCCAATTTTCAAAGTCTATCTCAATGATTACTGAACCAATACTAGGCGTGTTTGTACTTATTTCAATGCATTTCTCGTGGTGATTTCAATATGGTAATGACGTTCAATAACTTTGACATTTTAAACATTTTGTGAAATTTTGGAATGTCGTCTGCAGACGCCTGCCGCGTTGAAAGTGTTAAGCAAGATTTGTATTTAGTCTAGAATGTATGTTGCATTACGCAGTTTCGCCATAATACATGCACGGAACCACAGACATTACACGGAACCATAAACTTAATGTGCACCTTTATGCAGATGACACACAGCTTTACTTTCCATTTGATTTAAAATCACCGGGTGATGAGTCATCTGTGCGCTCTAAAATTGAAGACCGTGCCGCAGATATCAAGTCTTGGATGACGGTGAACAAATTAAAACTAAACGATGCAAAACGGAACTTATCGTGTTCACAACACCAAGAATGCACACTAAAATCAGAGACAATCTTATACAGATTGCTAATGCCAATATCACGTCTGCACATTCTGCTCGAAACCTAGGCATTGCCTTGATGAAACATGAAAATGGCTGAACAAGTGAAGAAAATATGTCAGTCAGCATATTTTCAAATTCGTAACATTTCTTCAATCAAGAAATTCTTGTCTGATGACACTGCTTCAATTCTCGTTCATGCCCTCATCACCTCTCGTCTCGACAACGGAAATGCACTTTTATATGGCATCTCAAACACCCTCCTTGATCAACTCCAGCGACCACAAAATGCAGCTGCTCGTGTGCTTTCCAAAACTCGTAAATATTATCACATAGCCCCAACTCATATACAGCTTCACTGGTTACCCATTCGTCAAAGAATTTTAAAATCTTCTGTTTACATGGAAATCCCTCAACGGACTCGCGCCATCTTATATCACCCAGCTACTCACTTCTTATGAGCCAACACGGGCTTTTAGATCAGCGATTAAACTTTTTCTTTCAACACCAAAACATTATCTTCGTATGGTGATAGAGCGTTTTCATCATGCGCACCCAAATTATAGAACTCTCTACCTGCGGACATTCGTTGTTGTGTTTTAGTCAATATTTTTAAACACCGTCTGAAAACATATTTGTTTCAAAGCGCATAATTATCATGTTTAATTGTACTTTAATCATTTTTGCTAAATGTTGCTTCAGGTCACATGCTCATCTTTAATTTTCATGTTTATGTTTGTATGTATAGCGCCTCGGAATAGGCTGCCTAGATAGACGGCGCTTTATAAATGTATTATTATTATTATTATCATTATTATTATTATTATTATTATTATTATTACATACACAGTGATACTTAACTTGCGTTGGAACACAGTCATACTTTGTTTCTGTATCACATGTATTGGTAAGTTATGGTGTAATAAAACAGATATGATTTATTTCACTCATACAGTCCTTTTTTCTAATAAAAATATGTAGTTATCAGGTTACAATTATTTTAAGTGAAATAATTATTGTGAACTCGATTTCATTTAATTGGTAAAAGGTTCGTCGTCGTGGGAATACAAGAAAATGTCGTAAGTGACATGTTGGTCATCTTGCAGGAGAAGCATTTTTGTGTTCAACTTTAACAAGCTTAATTATTTGATTAAAAAATTGAATCAATTACAATTTCAAACCTGTAAAAAACTGAAAATGCCCAGAGGTTGATTTAACTCAATTTAGCCAAAATATAACTTACGAATTTCTTGCATTTCCACGCCGAAGTATTTTAACGCTTTCCACACGGCAGCTCAGGCGTCTGCAGACGACATATTAAAATTTCACAAATGGTGGTTGGTATGATGGTTCAGGAATCCTTGAGATAGACTTTGATAATTGGAAAGGTTTCAGAAAAATCTGTTTTGTATATATTATGGTAAAACTAATATCCGCGTGGAAAGTGTTAACGGATTCCATCTGGCCTGGTGTAACATAATTGTTAAAGAATTATTGTGTTTATGTAATTTACTTCAGAATTCAAGATGACTTTTAAACGCCACTATAACGAAAACACAGCAAAATTTGATTAAAACAATGTTTAAAAATCTTGGAATATCGCAATGCATGAAACTTTTCTTTAAAAACGTCATCTATAATTTAACATTGTATAAAGCGTATCTAATCTAGTTCATAATGAAAGAAATCGACTGAGAAATAATCAAATATGTAACCAGTTTGGTAAGCTGACCCATTTTGTCGTCATTCCATTTGGATTTACACAGTCAAGACATGTGGCACAATGAAATAGACTAATAGTCCGGGTTAAAATTGAGGGAGGTGCCACCTGGAGAAGGAGAAATTCTCATGTGGTTTTTCTAGACCAGTTTTTCATGGGGAACAAGAATATCTGAGGTAAACAGGCTGTATCCTGAGAACTTTTCCATGAGAGCGCTTTTTCAAAATGGCCGCCAAAAGTGTGTATGGGTTAAATAAGTATCTATGAGGCATGTTTGACCACTGTTTGCATTAGTTCTGATTAGAGTTATTCATAAAGAAGCTACGTTTGTATTATAGAATCTAAAAGAGGTCCAAAATGAGGGCGCTTTTCAAAATGGCCGCCAAAATTCCATATTAGTGTATATATGGGTTAAATAAGCATTTATGAGGCGCGTTTGACCAAACTTTGCATTAGTTTTGATTAGAGTTATTCAAAAAGAAGCTACATGTGTAACACATAATCTATAAAGAGGTCCAAAATGAGGGCACTTTTCAAAATGGCCGCCAAATTCCAATGTATATTATCAATTTCTTGATGATTACGAGAACTTCAACATGTTCAAGTCCAATGTACGTGAAGGACCGTATGGGAGAACGGCACAGTTTTAGTTCATGTATCTAGATCTGATGAAATCACAGCACATGGTTCACACTGCAGTTCAAGAGAACAACTATAACCTCAGGAGGTATGGATGGTAGTTCATGTTGCCATTCTACTTTGGTCTCAACAAGACTGATTATGCCTGGTATGGAAGCTACTATGTCAAGTGCATGGAGAATATTGAGTCTCTTTATCCTGGTAATCGTCATCTAATTGAGGAAAAAGGATGTCAGTACAAGGTCAGAGTATAATGCATTGCGAACAGCAGTGGACCAACGTGGAGAACAGACCATCAACAGAGATGCCAAAGTGCAGGTGGTATAAAATCATTCTTTACAGATGACAAGTCAATCCTGAAATGGACACTTAACGTGCACACCAAGCAGAAAATACAGCATCTTGCGGACCTTCTCCAATGCCGAGCCTAAGGGAGATATATATATACAAGCGGGTACGGCCATCACACATCCTCTCAACTGAAATGAAAGGTGCAGAAACTTGTCAATGTGATGACCACAGAATACATCAACCCATTTGATCAGAGATTAGATAAAGATCAAATATACAAGCTGAGCTCTGGAACACCAATCAACAAGGACATTGCGGATGGAATATTAAAGTTCTTTTCAAATGGCAAGTCAGCACACGAACTTTTGTAAAGGACAGGCTCGAGTCAGCAGAACTGAAGTTTCATGACCCTATTAAGCGCAACAATCTCACTCTATTTTCAAATAGTGGTAAAAAGTTCAACTGAAGGCACATGGAAAAGTCAAAGTAATTTAAACTAATCGAGATTGTATTAGGAAAGCTTCTTGCCACTTCAACAAAGCATGGCAGAATTGTTGACTTGAAGAAAGCACTGGAGTATCCACTAACCCCTGTCCCACTAAGTCTGGGGAATGCCGATGTGACAAGACGAACGACTCAGAAAAGTGTCCTGATGGATATTCTTGTTGAGAACAATTATTCAAGAGATACAATGGACCCTAAGAGTATTCTGCCAGCAAAAGAACATACTATTGCTTATGTCGTTGACCTGATGGCCCTCATCAGAACTTTCACATCGTATCCTGATACATATGAAGGTATAAAGCCAGCAAAATTGTCGCCCAACATCCCCAAAGGATACAAGCGCATTGATATAGTTGCTCATTCATATTTGCCACAGAGTATCAAGACCGCTGAAAGAAACAAGAGAGGAATGCCACCCAAAATTATCATAGCAGTAGTCAGGAAGAAGCAGACGCCTTGAGCAGTAACGATGAAGGCATAGCAATCATCCATTCACATTCTGGCGATACAGACATCGTTGTTATTGCAATGTCACATAACAACGAGAATGGAGACAGAGTGATACTTGACACAAACACTGGTAAATACCGAAAGGCGTTCAAGTTGAGTGACATCGACCTAACAGCAACACAGAAGTTATGTCTTGTTGGATTCCACGCTTTAGGGGTAACGATTACAACTCGACCTTTTTCGCAAGGCAAACGTATGTGCTGGAAGCTGTAGAGAGAAAGCCAAGGTTTGTGGAAACTTTCTCTCATCATGCTCATCTTGGTGAATCAGACGTTCTTTCAGCACATTTGTCTGAGGAGCTTGAACATACGTATCACTATTGTACGAGGTAAAGACCAAAAACGTTAATGAAGCAAGGTATGCGATCTTCGACCGCAAGTTATCGAAGGAGCAAACAGTAACAGATATAGCATTACTACCACCATGTCATCAAACACTGCAGCTTCATTAACTCAGAGCGCATTTCATAGCTAGAGAATGTGTTCAGCATGCATCAACCATTATGAATGCACGGATGCTTGTAAAAATGGTTAGAATGAAGAAATGGAGTCTAAGTGGATAGAGACAATGATGCCTGAAGATGAACAGGAACTGTTTATATTGACAATGAGTGCGAGGACTTTTCAGAATGCAGTGATCTGAGCAACTCTGAAGATTAACTATAACATTTATGCAGCATTGTGAGTGATTTGTCATACCAGAAAAAATCAAGGACAATTCAGTGAACTCTTTTGATGCTTTTATCATCTAAAACACTACTGTTCTTCAATTTTAGCGGCATTTTGAAAAGCTCCCTCAAAAGTGACATGCCAGACATCTTTGCAGTGATTATTAGACACAACTGTTATCAAATGCTAACTAACTATCTGGACACTTATTTTAATTAGAGGAATAATGACTGCGTAACAACTGTTTTCGTGAATTTGTTTTAAAATCAGAGGTTTTTGTTCTGGTCTGAGGAATTGTCCCGAGGGGCGCAGCCCCCGAGGGACAATTCCGAATGACCAGAACAAAACCCGAGGATTTCAAAACAAATTCACGAAAACAGTTGTTAAGCAGTCATTATTCTCATTCATTACTGAAAAAGATACATATTTTATCCAAATCGTTGATTTGTACCGATATAATCTTGCTAATAATTAATTAGTTTTCTGTTTATTTTGTCCACCCCTTCTTAGTTATTGAAACAGTCCAAGTCGGGTCATCCCCTCATTAACATTTTATCATTCAACCAATCAGAAATAAGCTTTAATCGTGTTTCCTCATAACTCATTGAATATTCAGTTTAGGGGCGTGAGGCGTTAATTTGATTGGTCGGTCAGTGAGCAAAACAATAGAACACTTTGGCGCAGTACTTTCGGGCAATTATTAGTAACCCGCGCTCGGCGTACACGTTCTCATCTAACGATTAATTTGATTTGAACGCACTTGGTACGCAGCTATCGCGATTATTCATGAAGTAATGAATGCATATTAAAACCATAAGGTACATTAGTTATCAGGGTTTGGTGGGCCATTGAAAAGCTCCCTCATTTTGAACCTTTTATGTATAACCAAAGAAGCTTCTTTGTGAATATCTCTAATCAATACAAATGCAAAAAGTGGTTAAACATGCCTCAGGGATGCTTATTTAACCCATAAACACACTTTATATGGGATTCTGGTGGCCATTTTGAAAAGCGCCCTCATTTTGAGCCTCTCAATAGATTTTGTATTACCAACCTAAATTCTTTGTGAATACCTCTAATCAAAACGAATGCAAAAAGTGGTCAAACATGCCTCATGGATGCTTATTTAACCCATATACACACTTTATATGGGATTTTGGCGGCCATTTTGAAAAAAGCGCCCTCACAGAAAAGTTCTCAGGATACAGCCTGTTTACCTCAGATATTCTTGTTCCCCATGAAAAACTGGTCTAGAAAAACCACATGAGAATTTCTCTTTCTCCAGGTGGCACCTCCCTCAATTTAACCCGGACTATAAGTGTTCACTAGCAAAATGCATGTTTTTGTAATTTAGTACAAAAATGACAAATCGCTGCAGCTATGTTACAATTTCATTCAAACTATTTTTTTTTCAAAAACCTTAAAACTAAAATGATAAAATTAATAACAGTCAGACCTGTAGTTTCAAAAATTCGACGTAAACAGCGCGAATGTGCATATTCCATAAGAATATGTAACCCGGGATGTCAACTCGCTGAAACAACACGCACGACCGCGTAGCGCGTAAACACGTTAACTTCGGAGTGCGGTTCGATCATCGTGCTGGTTTCCATAGCAGCGTGGTTTATCTCAAATTAACAACACTTTGTTACTGTACTTTTAAGTATGTGGGAGTTGTTGAATTCAAATTAACAATGGCAATCATTGCAACTACCTACACAACACGCACTCTTGTCTTAGAGCCGATATTGTATAATATTTCTTTATAAAGGTCTAAATCCATGTTATGTTAATCCAGTAATATTTGTAAAATCATGAAAACTTTCGTGTCTATAATTTTACCAATAACAAAGTTAAATTGATTTTGGGTTGCGTCTTTGTATGCTTACACTGAACATTTTCAGGGTCTATTGTTACTGGGTATACGTAATACAGGCTGTCCCAAAATGATTAGTACCCATCGATGCCCAAAGTTCAATAATGTTTGTCATCCTCAAAATCGATGGATTAGGTCCGTTGTTTTTACATCATCTTTGTCATACTGTATTATTTCATTAGAATTTTAGATCATGAATATCGGATTTATCAAACTCAAGATACACTCCATTATGTAAAACATGGTGATTTCACCTTTTTGACAAGTGCTAAAAAATGTGTGTGCTATTACAGCTTGTTGAAAGAAACTTGTGTATTCTCATAATCTCTTGTCTACACAATATAATCTTGTGTGTCTTTCTGTTGTAACTGTTATTAGTTATGGGTGTTCAAATTATTAATAATTTTTCTCCTTAATTCAATTTATCGGGTAAAAGAAGTTTGACACACTTGAGTGACCCGTGCATTGTTTTATTTGACAAGTGTTTAGGGACTTCTAAATGAAGTGTATTTGGTGAATCACCAGTGGCTTAGATTTCCTTTTCACATTGGAGAATGATTTCGTGAGGTTAAACACTAAGGGACTATATCATTTTTAGCAAGTTTGTAGGAAATTGCATCCCCAATATGAAAAAGAATTCTAAGCCACTGCTAATTACCCACGACCACGTCTTTACCTGTTTAAATCTCCCTCAAGTTTAGCCTCAAAACTAGCTCATTATAGGAACAAAGCTTGGGGTCGCTCATGCGTGACGAACCATTTCCACTCTTCAAATTGAATCATAATGAAGAAGTATTAATGGTTTGAACAACAATATGATACAACAGCAGTTTAGAATAGAAAGGAACCAAAGATATTAGCAGACAAGAGATTAACAGAATGTATTAGTTTCTTTCAAACAAGCTGTTTAAAAACACATTTTTTGCACTTTGCCAAAAAGGTGAAATCACCATGTCTTACACAATGGAGTGTAACTTCATTAAAATAAGTCCGATATTCATGATCTAAAATTCTAATAAAAGGGTACAGTATAGCAAATATGATAGAAAAACAACGAATCTATCTCATTGATTTGATGATGAAAAAATGTA
>CM069446.1:35456409-35562004 GCA_035610835.1 Ophiura sarsii | reverse complement strand
CCTTTTGTAAAGTGAACAAAATTGTAACTTGGTTCAGATATGAAACTTAATTCTGTTATAAGTACGTTGAGTTAAGTATTCTTTTCTTTTGATCTGTATTTATCAAATTAACATTTTCAAATGAAGTCAAGGGGACTTCAGTTTTTGTTTTCAAAGTCTCATATATAATAATAATATTGATTTACATAATAGATGAATATTGATGAGATACTGTGCAGAATAATTTATAAAGTTCATTGCAACGGGACCACAATGCACTTTGAAAGAATACAGTCGTGCAATGAACTTTATACATTATTCTGCACAGTATCTCATCAATATTCATTCATTGATATTTTGGCTACATACACTGCAAAAAGGTTGCTTAAAATACGTTGCTAAAAGTACTTTTATCATCCGTTGGTTGACGTGTTGATTAAAATTCATTCAATATATGTAAAAAGTTAGGCGTTGTATAAAAGTAAAAAATCCCCAGCGTTGAGCAATTCGTCGTAAACAATGTCCTTAAAATGTTGGTGGAAACTGTTTCTGTTGCTAAAATATGTTGTGTAAAAATATTCCACTTTGGCAACTGTTGCATGAGCATTGACGACAATCACGCAACAGTTGATGAAAGTTACGCACATGTGAATTTTAGGCAACTGTTGTCCAAAAAAGCCAATTTCATGAGCTGTTGCATACTTGAACAACTGTTGAGTGAATATAATTGCCTAATTTTTGAGTAACTAGAATTGTTCAACTGTTGGTGAAAACATGTTATCCAACGGTTGGGCAAATTTTACTTAACAGTTGAGCGGTTGCATACTTGAACAACGTTGTGTAAAATGTTGAGTAAATATTTAAGCAACCTTTTTGCAGCGCAGGACCACAATTAGATTTATTCTGTCTTGGCATCCAAAACGGAATACACTGACCAATAGTTTAAAATTGCCATCCTTGTTTGACATATATTTGTTATGAATATCATTTCAACGGTGTTATAGCGACGTCCCTAGCGATGAATATTGAATAGTCGATTTGTATAGCCAAAAAAATACACGACATGGACATATACTGAATAGTTCATGTCATGTGATCTATTTTGCACCAAAAGAATCACATAAATATGTTTATGTATTTTATAATATGGACTATTTATACCTTCATACCCAGATAGCAAGACTACGTTTGGCAAACGAACACAGTAATAACACCATTGATAAGAGATGTCAGATATCATGTATAAGCCTTTAGTTTAATAACATGTTAAAATAAATAACAGATTCACTACCGCACGGGAATAGTGTATGTAGCTCTGCTGCATCGCCTAGAATTCCCATTACAAGTTACCGGTTCACCACCGGGAGGAAGTGATGTATGTAGCTCTGCTGCATCGCCCAGAATTCACATTATTTTGCCTACCATGTGTTGCTATACAAAAATATATAATAAAAACTTGACACAAATAAAATACCCAACATATGGCCATATTTGATAAATTAAGCAACAGTTGCTATACAAAAATGCTCAATATATAATGAAAACAATTCACAAATTAAGCAACAGTCACAAAATGCCCAACAAATAGTTAATTAATAATACCCAACTGTTGTGTAATTAAAATTGTGCAACTGCTGAGTAACTGGAATTGTTCAACTGTTGGTAAAAACATGTTGGGTAAATTTTACTTAACTGTTAAGCGGTTGCATACTTCAACAAAGTTGTGTAAAATGTTGAGTAAATATTTAAGCAACCTTTTTGCAGTGTACGACCATGATTTCAGTACTCTAGCGGTAGATCGTCTGCCTCTGAACCCAGAGGTCCGGGGTTCGAGCCCCAGGGGCATGAGGGCCCTTTTCCCCTCGCTCTTTGGCCGCGAAAAAAAATCTTTAGAAAAGGTGCCTCTGTGGTTAAGGTTATCACATGTATTAAAGGATTGGAAATGTGAGATACAAAAAGTACTAAAATCATTATAACTCCTCAACGGTAGCTTCGATTTTAATATCTACTTCAAAGAAATGAAGAACAAGTTTCAGTATAATGTTGAGTTAACTCTAGTTACGTATAGGCCTACATATTTATTGAAACAATAATGACCAAATAGTTAACCATTATTTTGATACAGTGTCATAGTTCAAAAGTATCCAAATTTCACCGGTCATTTAAAAAACTAGTGACGGTATCAAGTTCAACGCGAAATAAATTATGACCCATCTCATCAAAAACAGACCAGTTGTTTGCAAACCCTATTTGCAGAAACTAGCAAAAGAAAACGATAAAACATAAATAAAAAAATTAAATAAAAAGAATTCATAACCCTTCAAGCTACATAAAATCTTTGTTTCAAGTCTAATTTCAGTAAGTTGTCATTTTAAAGATAAATGAATATTCTGAAACATGAATTTTAAATCACAATTTTCATTTCTGGAGACAACTGGTCTGGGTTAATGTGATGGATCACAAACGCAACAGTACTGTACCAGTATCCAGTATACACCTAACACAAAAGTCCCTGCCCAGGCGCTTTGATGTTGGCTACATGTAATCCAAAACCAATAATCGATACCAAAAATCTGAGATATATACATTAAATGAGCAAATTTCTTCTCCGTAGTTTGATACCTCATTCATACAAATTGAATGGATACTTTTATGTCTACAACCGTTTATTTCTGTTTAGATCTACATCAGACCTTTATCAGATGATACAACGCAGGTAGATGTTAACACACACGCAAGAATACCATTTGATAACTTTATAAATTATATTAATCTCGTTGGCAATATCAAGAATAATGAAATGTGTTTCAAAACCATGTGTGCTCCCCAGCTATAAAGCTCTATAAACAGTCACAATATAAATATGTTGGGCATAAGACTTACTGCTTTCATGATTTCGTGAGTGGCAACAGCTGCAAAAAATGACCATTATTAATGTTCCGCTTGAATTCTGAAGTAAATTATGTAAACAAATATTTCTTCAACATTACTGCGTATCCCTTTAATACACACCTGAGACCTCAACCTATTGTTTTGTACGAATGGAGCAATACAAACAATAACTCTGCATTGCGTAAAATCAGGAATGGAGAGTTATTGCTAAATTTGACAGTTTTTGTTAAGAATGGAGAGTTATTGTTTTATAGAATGGAGGGTTATTGTTAGGATTGACAACTATGTGTGAAAAATTAGAACTTGAGTCGTTAACAGACAAAGCATCTAACAGAGGAAATAGGAAACAGAATTATCTAGGCTTATTTTAAGATAGTCCATAAGTTAACGCTACAAGGTTTCAAAATGTCAGTATTTCATGCATTTCGTAACTGTTTTATGCTTAGTTTATCATTATTTTGAATATTTATTTGTTTTAGGTGTTGTTGTGTTTATTTAGGTTTTTTCCTTACTGTTGTTTTCTTCTTTTCTTTCCCTTTTCTCTCTTTTTGTCTTATATTTTCTTTCTCTGTTCCACTTTTCTTTCTTTTATTGTTTGCTCCCATAACTCTTTTCTTTTTCTTTTCTCTTTTGTGTTTTTCAACTTTTCCCCCTCTTTCCTCTTTTCTTAGTCTTTTTTAGCTTTTCTTTTATATTATCCCTTTCTGCTCTCTTTTTCCTATTCCTTTCTTTTAATTTTTAATTTTTTTAATTTTCTCGATTTGTTATTTATATTTTAATTTTATTTGTTTCATTATTTTAAATTTGCCTTCCTTTATGTGTTTTGTTGCCACAATTATTATTTCTTTTGTGAATAAACAAAATAGAACTTTGTAATAAGGCTTTATTTAGTGGTTTCTCTTATCTTTTCTTGTCTTTTTTCCTGACTCATATGCTAATTTGAGCTTGACTTTAGGAAGTATTATTTGTCTCATTCACCTATTAATTTACCTACCTATTCATTCCTTCATTCACCTTTTCATTCATTCATTGGTCATTATTTACCTAAACTGCTCAAATAAAGCTTGGAATATTTTTTCAAGCACAAGATTTTCAAATATCGCGGGATATGTTCATTAAGTGTAATATATCATTTAAAAGCTTATGTGCTCATCTTTACAATTATAACCAATTTGAAGTAATCCCTTATTCCAGTGCACAGTCACATGCTTGAGAACATGGAGAGATTGCAATCTGAAAGTGCCAAAATCAACACTATTTTGTGATTAAAAATCAATAGATCATCACGCTACACTGTAGTGGTCAATGAAAAGGCCCTGTCACACCATAGCGTATGGCCTGAACGTGGCCTGAACGTATGCCGACGTATTCATAAAATAGCTCGAAAATTGTCAGAGTCCAACAACGTCCAACAACGTCCAACTTTCCAACGAATTGCGTCGACATCGGTGATGAAATGGACGTATCCATAGCGTATCCATAGCGTATCCATAGCGTATTAAACGTATACATAGCGTATGACTAACGTATTGATAGCGTATCACTAACTTATAACAAACTTATGACAGCGTATCACAGCGTATGCGATCGGCGAGCGTATGACCAACGTATGCTTAACGTATTCGTAGCGTATGTCTGCCGTGCTCGACGTTTCCTCAGCGTATCCTCGGCGTACAACGAACACGTGACTTATGCCGCTGCAGAAATTGAGTTTCGTACACGGCGGGACAAGTGTTGCCAGTTCAAGTAAACGCAGCCTATATGATAACTATTAAAATATCTAGAAGGGTAACTCTATATGTCCAACCTATAACTAACGACGAGTAACGTACCTCTAACGTATGTCAGCGTATGTCAACGTATGTCTCACGTATGTCAGCGTTTGTAAACGTATGTCTAACGTACCACGAACCTATCGGGAACTTATGCAGAACGTAAAGGCCCTGTCACACCATAGCGTATGGCCTGAACGTGGCCTGAACGTATGCCGACGTATTCAAAAAATAGCTCGAAAATTCCAAGAACGTCCAAAAACGTCCAACTTCCCAACGAATTGCGTAGGAAAAGTCGACATCGGTGATAGAATGGACGTATCCATAGCGCTGCGTATCCATAGCGTATTGAACGTATACATAGCGTATGACTACCGTATTGATAGCGTATCTCTAACTTATAACAAACTTATGACAGCGTATCACAGCGTATGCGATCGGCGAGTGTATGACCAACGTATGCTTAACGTATTCATAGCGTATGTCTGCCGTGTTCGACGTATCATCAGCGTATCCTCGGTGTTCAACGAACACGTGACTTATGCTGCTGCAGAAATTGAGTTTCGTACACGGCGGGACAAGTGTTGCCAGTTCAAGTAAACGCAGCCTAGATGCTAACTATTAAAATATCTAGAAGGGTAAACCTATAGGTCCAACCTATAACTTACGACGAGTAACGTACCTCTAACGTATGTCAGCGTATGTCAACGTATGTCTAACGTATGTCAGCGTTTGTAAACGTATGTATAACGTACCACGAACCTATCGGGAACTTATGCAGAACGTAACGTTAAGCACACGTTGAGTACGTCGAGAAATTTTGAACATGCTCAATAATTTTTCGCGGGCTCGACGTGTTCCAAATGTTCACAATGTATCACAGCGTGCTCTTAACGTAAACGACGTATCCCCAACTTACCCCTAACTTGTATCAGCATACACCAACGTACACCAACGTATTTTTCGATATATCGCATACGTTGTCATACGTTCAGGCGATACGCCATGGTGTGACAGGGCCAGCGTATCGCCTGAACGTATGCCGACGTATACAAAAAATATCTCGAAAATTGTCAGAATCCAAGAACGTCCAACTTCCCAACGAATTGCAATATTTTGTTTTTTATCAATGCTAGATAGCTATCAGGTCATTGACCCCCCCCCCCCCAGGTCATTGACCCCCCCCCCCCCCCCCCCCCCCCCCCCCAATGACCTGTGATCTCTTATCATACTTGTTATGATGGACCATACAAGGAGGAGACCGTCCCTGGTAGCATCTTGCATGTAGCATGTAGTGTAGTTATATCTTAGTTGTAGCACTAGTGTAGTATGCAGTGTGAAGGGACGACCGACTTGTGAGATAATGGGTAAGCGCCCTGGTCTACCTTCAAGACTGGTGGGGGTTGTGAGTCTGCTGACTTGTTCAGCAGGTGGCGGACAGACCAGGACGGCTAGAAGCATCAACACCAAGTCTCAGTTATTGAGCATCAGGCCTGGAGAGGGATGGGCTCCGCTAGGCCTTAACTGCCCTAGAGACATTATATGATGGATACACCTACTACATACCCTATACCGGACCGGTCTTCGCCCGGGTTAACAAAGACCGCGCGATCTGCTTCACATCAGGACAGGCGTGAAAAAGACGATACTGGTGAAACCTCCACACAGAAGATCCGTGGAAGAAATCGTATCTCAATAGCCACATGGAACGTAAGAACTCTTGCCCAAACAGGGAAGCTTCATGAACTAACACATGAACTGGAGAAATATACGTGGCATATTGTGGGACTCTGTGAGATGCGATGGAAGACTTGTGGGGAACACTATACAGATGAAGGACATGTGTTGTACTACAGTGGCGAACTTTACAGACATGCCAATGGAGTAGGCTTTCTCGTAAACAAGAACATCAAGAATACTGTTATGGGATGCTGCCCAATATCAAGCAGGATAACTATCCGCCTACGAGCAGCGCCTTTTAACATCACAGTGATCCAGGCTTATGCGCCAACATCAGCCTATGATGATAACCAGGTGGAGTCTTTTTACGCCCAACTCCAAGAGGTCATTGATAAAGTCCACAAGAAGGACATTCTGATCATTCAGGGAGACTGGAACTCGAAGGTCGGCGAAGATGCACAGAAGGATTGGAAAGATATCTGCGGCGGCTCTTGCAATACCATAACCAACGACAGAGGGCTTAGACTGCTGGAATTTGCTAGATACAACAACATGGTACTTGCAAACACACTTGGAAAGCACAAGCCATCTAGACGTTGGACTTGGCATGCACCCAATGGCCGATACCACAACCAGATTGACTATATAATGGTGCGGAGACGCTTCCAGTCAGGAATTAACAAAGAGACAACAAGGACATACCCAGGCACAGATGTTGGGAGCGACCATGATATGGTAATACTGAACTTTCGTGTCAGGTTGAAGTATGTCAAGAAAAGCAAGAGCACCAGGCTGAAGTTCAACTTGGATAGACTGAAAGATCCTAGCGTCTGTGAAACCTTCCAGGCAACAGTGGGTGGAAAGTTTGCTCCCTTGTTGATGCTTGATGATAGTGCAGAAATGCTGACAACGAAATTCGACGAGATAATGATCAAGACAGCAGAAGAGTCACTTGGGAAACATCGCAGGAAAACACAGCCATGGGTTACAGACGACATTCTTGACATGTGTGATAAACGAAGAGACCTTAAGAAAATGAAGAATACTCCTACAGGTGCCACAGCGTACAAAGAAGCCAACAAGAAGGTCAGGAAACGGATGAACATCATGGCGAAAGATAAGTGGATCAAGAAGCAGTGCATAGATATGGAAGAAAGTCTGGAGAAAAACAACAGTAGAAGAGCATTTCAGATTGTCAAAGACCTCACAAAAACAAGACAGACGCGAGTCAGCACCATTCACGATAAAAATGGCAACTGTCTCACAGAGGAGGAATACATTCTTAAGAGGTGGACAGAGTATTGCTCAGACCTATATAACCACCAGACTAAAGGCGATCCCAATGTAACTGTATGCCACGAATCTTCAAATGATGATGCCACGAATCTTCAAATGATGATGCCACGAATCTTCAAATGATGATGCCACGAATCTTCAAATGATGATGCCACGAATCTTCCAATGATGATGCCACGAATCTTCAAATGATGATGACTTTCCCATCTTAAGGGAAGAAGTGGAGCAAGCCATAAAATCTTTGAAAAGTGGAAAATCACCAGGAGTGGACAATATTCCCGCAGAGCTCATTGAGCAAGGTGGCGAAGCTGTGGTAGACCTCCTCACCAACATCTGCAACAAGATCTGGCAAACTGGTGAATGGCCAACACCATGGACCAAGTCACTCATCATCACTCTACCCAAGAAAGGCACCTTACAGCAATGCCAGAACTACAGAACCATTAGTCTAATCAGCCATGGCAGCAAAGTCATGCTCAAAGTCCTACTGAACAGACTGAGACCACAGGCGGAAGAAATCATAGCTGAAGAGCAGGCCGGTTTAAGAAGTGGAAGAAGCACAATGGAGCAAATATTCAACCTGCGAGTTTTGTGCGAGAAGTATAACCAACATCAGCAAGACATCTTCCATGTGTTTATTGACTTTAAAAAGGCCTTTGACCGTGTGTGGCACAAAGCACTGTGGGCCACGAAGAAGCTTTACAACATGGGCCAAAAGCTCATTCAAACCATCGAGCAAATGTACAGCAAAGCCAGCAGCGCAGTACTTGCACAAGGTAAAGTTGGTAAATGGTTCCACACCGCAGTTGGGGTCCGACAAGGCTGCCTACTATCCCCTACCTTATTCAATATCTTCCTAGAAAGAATCATGACTGATGCACTAACAGATCACAATGGAACAGTCAGCATAGGAGGGAGAAACATCACCAATCTGAGGTTTGCTGACGACATTGACGGACTGGCAGGTAGCGAAGAAGAGCTGGTGAGTTTGGTTGACCAACTGGACAAAACATCGACAAGATACGGCATGGAAATAAATGCTGAGAAAACCAAGCTGATGAGTAACAAAGACGAAGTGATAACAACACCAATCACAGTCAATGGCCAAAGACTGCAAACAGTTAAGAAGTTCAAATACCTTGGGGCCATCATCAGCGACGAAGGTTCAAAGCCAGAAATCCTTTCAAGAATCGCACTTACAACAGCTGCCTTGGCGAAGTTACAACCCATTTGGAGAGATAAAAATATCACTCTCGGCACCAAACTAAGGCTTCTGCATGCCCTTGTGCTCTCCATCTTCTTGTATGCATGCGAGTCATGGACTCTGACGGCAGAACTACAGAGAAAGATCGAAGCGGTAGAGATGAGAAGTCTTAGATGGGTCCTTGGCATTTCATATACTGACCACATCACAAACGAGGAAGTGCGTCGAAGAGTGGCACAGCACATGAAGAACTATACAAACCTGCTGGCCACCGTGAAAAAGCGGAAACTAAAATGGTATGGCCATGTGACCAGATCAAGTGGCCTCTCCAAGACCATCCTGCAGGGCACCGTAGAGGGCAAGCGAAGAAGAGGTCGCCAGAGGAAAAGTTGGAGAGACAACATCACAGAATGGACTGGGAAAACCTTCGCAGAAACCCAAGCATTAGCACATGACCGAGTCAGATGGAGGGAGGTTGTGAAGAAATCCGTCATCCCTACGACCCTGGAGGGTTACGGGAGCGGTAAGACGGTAAGAGATAGCTATATATTTTAGGCCGACGTACATCAACGTATACCAACTTACGGGTAACGTACCTCTAACGTATGTCAGCGTATGTCAACGTATGTCTAACGTACCACGAACGTACAGGGAACTTATGCAGAACGTATTAAACACACGTTGAGTACGCCAAGAAATTTTGAACATGCTCAATCATTTTTCGCGGGCTCGATGTGTTCCAAATTTTCACAGCGTATCACAGCGTGCTCGTAACGTAAACGACGTATCCCCAACTTAAGGCCCTGTCACACCATAACGTTTCGCCTTAACGTATGCCAACGTATGCGAAATATCGAAAAATACGTTGGTGTACATTGGTGTACGCTGATATAAGTTAGGGGTACGTTGGGGATACGTCGTTTACGTTAAGAGCACGCTGTGATACGCTGTGACAATTTGGAACACGTCGAGCCCGCGAAAAAATATTGAGCATGCTCAAAATTTCTCGACGTACTCAACGTGTGCTTAATACGTTCTGCATAAGTTCCTGGTAAGTTTGTGGTACGTTAAATATACGTTGCCATACGCTGACATACGTTAGTGGTACGTTACTCGTAAGTTGGTATACGTTGATGAACGTAGGCTGACGGGGAAACGTACAGCCAACGTAGTGATAACGAGTTGATAACGTATATGTGCCGTAGGTCTAACGTATGCCTGACGTATTTCCAACGAGTTTCGACGTATTCTCACGTATTCACCTTATGCCGGGCGATCGTGTAAGGCCCTGTCACGTATCCATAGCGTATCCATAGCGTATTGAACGTATACATAGCGTATGACTAACGTATTAATAGCGTATCACTAACTTATAACATACTTATGACAGCGTATCACAGCGTATGCGAGCGTATGCGAGCGTATGACCAACGTATGCTTAACGTATACTTAACGTAGCGTAGCGTATTCGCAGCGTATGATGATGGGTTGATGTGTTCAGCACGACAGACCATGAAGAAGTGAGGATGAGATACTCAAGGGACCCATTTATATACTCAAACCCTCCATAAGTTCCCAAAACGCCGAATGCTCACTAGCTGTACGGTACATACGCTAGCTGTACGGTAGCCCTGTCACACCATGGCGTATCGCCTGAACATAAGACAACGTATGCGAAATATCGAAAAATACGTTGGCGTACGTTGGTGTACGCTGATACAAGTTAGGGGTAAGTTGGGGATTCGTCATTTACGTTAAGAGCACGCTGTGATACGTTGTGAAAATATGGAACACGTTGAGCCCGCGAAAAATTATTGAGCATGTTCAAAATTTCTCGACGTACTCAACGTGTGCTTAACTTACGTTCTGCATACGTTCTGCATATAGGTTCGTGGTACGTTAGACATACGTTTACAAACGCTGACATACGTTAGACATACGTTGACATACGCTGACATACGTTAGAGGTACGTTACTCGTCGTAAGTTATAGGTTGGACCTATAGATTACCCTTCTAGATATTTTAATAGTTATCATCTAGGCTGCGTTTACTTGAAATGGCAACACTTGTCCCGCCGTGTACGAAACTCAATTTCTGCAGCGGTATAAGTCACGTGTTCATTGTACGCCGAGGATACGCTAAGGATACGTCGAACACGGCAGACATATGCTTCGAATACGTTAAGCATACGTTGGTATACGCTCGCCGATCGCATACGCTGTGATACGCTGTCATAAGTGTGTTATAAGTTTGAGATACGCTATCAATACGTTAGTTATACGCTATGTATACGTTTAATACGCTATGGATACGCTATGGATACATCCATTCCATCACCGATGTCCACTTTTCCAACGCAATTCGTTGGGAAGTTGGACGTTCTTGGACTTTCTTGGACTCTGATAATTTTCGAGCTATTTTTTGAATATGTCGGCATACGTTCAGGCCACGTTCAGGCCATACGCTATGGTGTGACAGGGCCTTAATTAAGTTAAGCACACGTTGAGTACGTCGAGACATTTTGAACATGCTCAATAATTTATTTTCACAACGAAATCACAGCGTGCTCTTAACGGTTACGATGTATCCCCAACTTACTCCTAACTTGTATCAGCGTACACCAACGTACACCAACGTATTTTTCGATATTTCGCATACGTTGTCATACGTTCAGGCGATACGCCATAGTGTGACAGGGCCTTAAAGGCACACCATAGCGTTGAGTACGTCGAGAAATTTTGAACATGCTCAATAATTTTTCGCGGGCTCGACGTGTTCCAAATGTTCACAACGTATCACAGCGTGCTCTTAACGTAAACGACGTATCCCCATATATATAACACTTAATGAACATATCCCGCGATATTTGAAAATGTTGTGCTCGAATAAAATATTACAAACTTTTTTGAGCAGTTTATTAAGATTGTAAGATACATTACATACTGTTTTTGAGATCCATCTGGCTACTCCCACAACAAGTAGTAGAATTCAATTTATTTTACCGTATAATTCACATCCTTCTTATTTCGCAAACTAGTGTGTAGCCATGTATGGATTGATTCCTACTCATCACATCAAAGCATTAGTATACTACAGTGCAACAAAGCATAAATTACCAAAAGTGCATGTATTGAAATTACGCTCTAATTCAAAAAGTAACATATGTAAGACAAGGAGACAATATTATATTATAGAATACAGCTTGGCGATTTAATCATAGAAAGAAGAAAAACAGTTTGACCTTATTTGCATATAATTAGCATATTATAAAGAAATACATTGACATTTTGCTTTTTGTAATTTCCAGCAAAAACTATACATGCTATTAACACCAAATTTACAGGAAATAAAATTCCCATCATTGTCAACAATTCTGTCTGAGAAAAAGTTCACATTTATCTTTACCTTTAAAAAAAAATCTGTCTTAATTAAGCTTAATTAATGACCAAATTCGTTGAAATTATTAGGTAGTACTGTGTATCCAAACCAGACATGCAAGGTGTCAAATTAAAGTTAAAGATGTGTTTAAAACAATGATCTGAGCAGATAACTAAATATCCCTTTAGTATTTAAAATATTTTCCTCCAAACATTTGGTATATTTTTAAAAACCACAAATGGTGTTTTTTGTACTTTACTCATGTATTAAACATGCAATAAACACTAAAATCACCGAGAAAGATGTTTATGGTTAGCCACACAAATCTGTCAAACCTTTCGTTAACATGCTTGCTGTGTGATTAATTTAAGCGCGTAATTAATTAATTAATTAGGCGTTCAAATGGAATAATTTTGAACCACTTTTTGTATGCCCAATTAAGTTATGCAAGGTTTCAAATTAATCCTTACATTATGTTTAATAAAATGGTAAAGCCACATTTTTCCATTTCATTTGTCTTTTTCTGTAATATTAATCAAAACTTTAGATACATTAATTTTGCACATTTTCTAACAATAACAATGTATTTCATACAACCATGACAGACTTGGCAAAAGTCTATTAACAGTTGTCTAGCCATGCACGCAAACAATGACAGGAATTTTCAAGGACATGCCCATGCTAAGGGACAAATGCTTTGAATTTTGCGCTACAAGAAACTTGAAATGCCATTCAACAGTGTGCAGTCAAGGGTTTTAAGCATAATGGTGTATGTTACTTAAGGTGACCGTGTGCTGACATGCAAGCCTGTACAAACAGGTACCATGATAAAGGCCTGCACTAAGTCTAAATAATAATAAAAAGTTTAAATAGTCAAGGCCATGAAAGTAAGTAGCCAGTAGCTGGTTGGATTAGCGTGTATGGATAATCAAGTATTGACCAATCCGAAATCAGGTTTAATTAGAAATGTAACAATGCTGATAATCATATAAGGACACAAAAAGAGTACTTTAAAACAAAGCTGTTTTGATTATAATTATATGATACACATACGCTCGTACTTAGGATTGAAATGTTCATGGTTGTACAACAATCCAGGAGGCACTGTTTAGTATTTTTGCATGATAAAGGTCATTTTCAGAATGCCTGCTAAAAACTGACCGTAAGTCTAAAGACATACTGATTCAGAACCCTCGACCGGGCACGTACCCTCCCTAGTTACTATTGATTCCCTCATTACCTCGCTATCAAATTTCAATAATGATTTAACACTTTCCACGCGGCTATTAGTTTTACAAGATACAAGATTTTTCAGAAACCTTTCCCAACTTTCAAGGTCTACCTCAAGGATGACTAGGCATGTGTATACTTATTTCAATGCCAATGCATTTCTCATGGTGATTCCAATATGATAATGAAAAGTCAATAATTTTAACATTTTATGAAATTTTGGAGTGTAGTCTGCAGACGCCTGCCGTGTGAAAAGTGTTAAGTTTAACAGTACTGATCATTGTTTCGTGATTTCTCATACAGGGTCATTTGTTATTGTACCGGATACGAAGACACATCCCGAATTCAACGAATATTTCCGATCTCTTACACCGCAGACATCCACTAATCCTTGGCTAAGAGAATATCTCAAACAATATACCAATTGTACTGATAATAAGGAGACGTCAAGCGTTCTGCCAAACTGTAATAAGCCTGGACTTTTACGAGGTTTGGATACTGATGTTTCAATGCAAGAGATGCTCGTTATGGATGCAGTATTTGCCTTTGCATACGCCCTAGACAGCTTATACAGAAATACATGCCCAAATACCACAAGGGAAACGTGTCCAGAATTTGTCAATATCAAGGGAGAAAATTTACTCGAAGAACTATTAAGCACACGTTTTATCAGCCTAGCAAACCGGTACGTGAACTTTACTTCTACGGGAGATGTGCCCGGAAGATATATCATCCAACAGTTTCAGAAAGTAAACACGGGTGACTACAAGTTTGTTGATGTCGGTAAATGGGACGTGTTCACCACCAGTGAGAACGTCGTTCAACAGGAAATACCTTGGTACGTATGGGAAGGTGCTTCCCGTGACATTCACACGGGTTTCCCGCGATCGGTATGTAGTGATCCGTGCAGGCTTGGTGAGAGAGTCAGTGTAAGCCTGGATGATCCATGTTGCTGGACATGCAGTACATGCAATAGTCATGAGATTGTTGTGGATAACAAGTGTCAATCGTGCATCGATAGCAGTAATCAAGTATTCGCATGGCCGGATAAGAATGTTACCAAGTGTATTCCAATTGAACCCAGTAAGAAAGCCTGGTCTACCACAATCATCGTGACGTCTTCGTTGGGGATTGTTGTTACATTCGCTACCGTTGGACTTTACACGTACAATCGTCAGAACGCTCTCATCAAGGCATCGAGTCGTGAGCTGTCATATATAATGTTTGTAGGTAAGGTAAATATAACATGTTCTCTTATTCCTTAGCCTGGCCTTGGCGATTTTCAATTGAGTGCAGAAAACATCGCAAGGCACATATACTTTTAGGTGGTGACACCAAACTATCTGACTTACCTACAATAAAACATACATGGTTCATTTCCCTTACCGGGTATCCCTTGTAAGACAAAATAAAGGGTTCAACAAAAGAAAGTATACACTTTGTTTATGTCATTTTTAGTAACATTCAATTTTTGTTTTGACCAAACAGGCTAAATAGGCATTTAGATGAATCTTTTAGGCATAATTTGATACCAAATTTGCCCCCTAATAACAAAGATAAACCATGATTAGCACCATTTAAAGAAAAATTAGTCACTTTTCAAAAGTCACATTTTCAATAAGAAAAGACCACATGTTACCTGTCCATAATCAAATAGCCCGCTCACTCAGGCACAGCCCAACGCATCCCCACTGTGTGATCAATATCCATTTCATTCCCGGCCATTCAAAGTGCCACGCACAGCATTTTCTCGCGGCTTTCGTGCGTTGAAAAGGTGACTTTTAAAAAGTGACCAATTTTCTTTAAATGGTGCTAATCATGGTTTATCATTGTTGTTAGGGAGCAAATTTGGTATCAAATGATGCTTAAAAGATTCATCTAAATGCCTATCTAGCCTGTTTGGTCAAAACAACAATTGAATGTTACTCAAAATGACATAAACAAAGTGTATACTTTCTTTTGTTGAACCCTTTATATCAAAACTAAATGACATTTACATAGTATTAAAAATGTTTGAGGGTATAAGACTTGTTTGAGGATAACATCATCGTAAAGTTCTTTTAACAGTAATGAAAATCAATTTGTTCAGGTGAAATCTAAACTCAAGCAGGCATTGGCTGTTTGATGTCTTGCCCTCATTCACGGGTTTTTACGCTAAAATTCCCCACGACAATAGGTTAGCTTTTACAGTCACATAAGTTCCTCCCTACGTTCCTGGGATCTGTATTTGCAGAATCCCTACTTTACAATCCTCCGTGACTGCATACGACGAGGATGTTTGAATTCGTCGTTCCTGAATCAAACATTTTCCGCCCACCACACGCCTTTGGTGGTGAACTCAATTGCATGTTTCCCGTATGCATTCTTTCTATTTGTGCTTCTACAATTGTCGTAAGTAGCGTTCTGCAATAAAATCACAAAACAATTAATTATCTTATATTTGATCTATGCAAATAGTATAGTGCGCGAGAATTGTTTCACTAATTATGATCACTTTCGGTGAATAAATATACGTTACCTCTCGTTTGCTAACAGGCAATAGCACACTCTATCCTCTTTAACTTTTCTTTTCTTATTTATATGTCTAGGGGCAACACCTTAGTTCTTCTATGTATACCAAAAAATGTATTCTTACACCTTGATCGAAAAGTTTCATCAAGAATTCAGAAGAATATGATAACATTTTCGTTAGAAAATTCCAAATAGAAATCTTACTTATTTTCCATACGGGTTCGACAACTGATCTGTTGTCTTCCTCAGTGGATTGTGTTTGATCCAGAGCTATTAGTGTTTCTAGACAGTTTGTTGATGACGTCATCGGAAGTTGATGGTGAAGCCCTCTGGATCACTGAGTCGTAAAGATGACTGAGTTGGTACGCCCCAACATGAAAAGAATTCGAAAGCACATCGTTACAATCCTCGATAGATGAAAGCGCAGTGAAAGAAAACAACATTATCAAATGGGATGACTCGCAGATTATCGCCAGAGATTAGACAAGAAACACCATTTGCGATTTGCGAATCTATTTGGATTCGGAGAAAAGGCGGCACACACCAACAGAAACACCTAATGAATGGCGACAAGAGAGCGTACCAAATCAGTCATCTTTACGACTCAGTGATCCGGAGGGCGTCATCATCTAACTTCCGATGACGTCATCAACAAACAGTCTAAAAACACTACTAGCTCTGAATCAAACACAATCCTATGAGAAATACAACAGATCAGTTGTCGAAACCCGTATGGAAAATAAGTAAGTTTCCTATTTGGAAGTTTCTAACGAAAATGTTATAATATTCCTAAACTTGTTTTCATGGCTAATTTGGAAACTTTTCTACTTATATAAAAGATTATAATTAACCAAGTAAAATGGGAGGCAAATTATTCCACATTCGATACTCTTGCATTCCGATAATTGAATTCTACTAAGTGTTTTACCGTCTGTCATAAGTACGGTATACGTTATTTTCATCATATACCTAAAATCCACGTAAGATACATCTTAAGGGTATACACAACCAATGCACTATGAAATATCTGAAATATCACGTCCGGTAAAAGTTTATCACAGCAATAAATAGTTCCTTCTTTTGGTACAAATTGAGAGGTTTTGATAGAATTTTTTCGATTCTATCGATCAATTTTAACACATAATTATGAGTGTGCAATTAAAATATAAATATTGTAGTTTTAAACGATTGAAATCGGCGTAGGCCCGTCCTGAGTTTTGGGGCGTAAATAAAGGGCCGAAATCGCTAAAAGTCATCACGTAATATTGAAAAATCTAGTCAAACAATTTGTATATGTTTGATATGTCATATAAGGATGTATGGTATAACTCAAGTTAGAGCCGATTGTTTGACCCCTACTTTACATGTAGCGTCTATGGGGAGTGCATTGGTAGTGTATACCCTTACGCCTATTTATTTTACTTATCGCAATGAATAACGGTCTTTGCCGGGGATAGAGGATGCGCCATTACATATTCACCCACAAATATAAGTAAAGATATCATTGCATTCTATTCACCTTTTAGGAGTATCTTCACAAGAAACACTATGTTTTATGTAAAATGAATTACCGATACAATTATCTGCTCACCAGGTATTCTGCTAGCATATTTCACATCGATCATCTGGGCAGTTCCACCAACCAATACCGTGTGTGTATTGCTTCGTGTGTGTCCAACCCTCTCCACATCTCTCATCTATGTGTCCTTAGCGATGAAGACAATCAGGATCTACCGGATCTTCAGAGCTGGTGAGAAATCAGCAAAAAGCCCGAAGTTCATCAGTTCCAAATCTCAGATATTCTTCACGTTGGCAATTACGACTATACCGGTAGGTGTATCTTAAAATAATACTTTTAAGTATTGTGGGACATGGCATAGGCTTCATCTTTAATGTCTGTTCCGCCAAGTTCATATTTGACTCCAATAACCATGATCGTGATGATAACATACAGGTGTCCCTAAAAATGGGTGCAAGTGCTCCACGTCATTATCCTCATTAATTACTCTGTATTTGGCTGTAATATCTATATAATCCTAAAGATGATTTAGTTTGCTTTCAAATGCCTTTAGTTTGTTTATAATTGCTCTTCACAATCCAACGATATATGATTGACCAATCACGAGTTCTTATAAACGGGTTGAGCCCCTTTTTAATGCGGAATGAGTCTTTATCTCATTAATAGTCAGTATGTACTAATTTATTTGACGTTTATATGAGCTTCAAGATGACTAAATTACCTTTTCAAATGCCGTTTGTTTTATATCATTTGCTTCCTATCGCCAAATAAAGTTGATCACAGAAAGTCAAATTTGTGCTATTTTAAAGACAAATCCTTCAAACGTTAAACATACAGTATAGTCCAAGAACATCAGGTTTTCACCCAGGAATACATACCACAAAGCTGTTTATTTTAGGAAAGTACCCCTATGGTATGAAGAACAACATATTAAAAGTCCCCAAGTTTCCTGTGTGTGCTAATTATTTTAGAGCCAAAAATCCAAAATGACCACCATACAGGGGTAGCAAAATGGGATTGCTTCAAATAAGCTGACAAACATACCAAATTGTTTGTCTTGGCATGACGATTCTAAAAGTGTATAGTTTGCCCAGTTTCAGATATTTGGTTGCCGAGATATAAGCAAAACATGAAAAGACCGTTGACCTTTGCATTTGGGGTCAACATTTGAACTTGCTCCGAATTTGACAATTAATATCTCAAATCGTTCATCTGATTACAAGGATACCCAAAATGGTAGTTTTATACCGTCTGGGATAGTTTTTGTGCCTTAAGCATGGGTCAAAGGTCAAATTCCATAGGCCTATATATGAAACTTGACATTTTGACCCCTGCATAAGGCAACACATATTTTAGACGGTAACAACTACTATTTGTGGATACCTTGTGATCAGACGAACATTTTGAGATATTGTTTGTCAAAATCGGAGCAAGTTCAAATTTTGACCCAAATGCAAATGTCAACGACCTTTCCACATTTTGCTCAATATCTCGGCAACCAAATATCGGAAGTGGGGCAAACTATACATTTTTAGAATCCTTGTGCTCAGACGAAATTGTTGATATGCTTGTCAGCTTAATTTACAATTTTTGATTTTCGGCTCAAAATATTTTAGCACACACGGGATTCTTGGGGACTTTTAATATGTTGTTCCTCATATCATTGGGGAACTATCCTCATATCATTGGGGAACTATCCTCATATCATTGGGGAACTATCCAGAAAAAATGCAGCTTTGCGTCATTTGTTTCTGCCTTTTGGCTCTCAAGTCTATATAATACTCTTGGCCTAGTAGGCCTATAGCAATTTTTCACATGGATGATTTCTTTCAAAAAACTCGCACAGTGTTGATATTGTTTGCTCATGGTCAAACAAGCATATCTCAGGATGGACTCAAGCATATTCGACAAAACAAATTGCAACAATGAATCCATATACGAAATGTTTAATGATGAAAATGACACATTCCCCTAAAAGCATATTTTTCTAAAGTGGCACAAACTCAATGTTGAGTGCTCGTTGTGGATCAAACATATTTTTAAATTTAGGAAAGTAAACACGGTCAAATTAACGGTATTTGAAAGCCAACTGAATTATCTATCTTTAAGATTATAAGATTACAGCCAAATACTGGTAATCAATAAGGGTATGGAACACGTGCATACCCCCTTTTTAAGGACACCCTGTACATTTATAGGTCATACTTTGAGAAGTCCATTCGGCTATTAAGTGATTTGACAGTTAACTACGGTTTGATGAAATAGTTTTAGCTGTGTTTTCTCGTGATAATATGTGGTTGTTGAAAATAACTGATGGCTTCTGGTCTGTTAACTCCTCTCCAACCCTCTCGGGATTTTCAATTTCAAGATTAGGTTCCGGGCGGGGAGGGGTACTCAGATATTCTTTTAGTAGGGATGTGCCGCCAGCTAAATGAAAATTGATCGAAACATGTGCCAATTTTCGGGGGAAATGGACCAATATGTAATACGTAGTACCGGAGGACCCTAATTTTCCTATATATTTGACATAATTTGCTATAGTTTCTGTTCAAAACGTCAAAATTAAGGATTTCAGACCCATAAATTTACCAAAAATGGATTTGAAAGGGAGTCATTCATTTACCAGAGGGTGAAAAAGGGACCCTATTTGGTGCCAAATCCCCATAACCTCAAATCCACTACACTAAGTACCCCCCCCCCCCCCCTCCCCGGATTAGTTCTAGTCTTTTCCTTGCTCCGGTCGGCTGTACAATTACCATCTTCAAGGTTTGTAAATGTTAGCAACGGCTTAATGCTGCTCTCCTTTTGGGCTTTCTATTCAATGAGCAGGTGTCTTGTATACCCAAGGTGATAAAACTTCACTGGATGTAGTCCAGGATTAAGTCTGGTGCATGTACAGAGTACACAGTATTATAAATGTTTTCAGATTATGATCATTATTTTACATTTTGTCCTTGATTTGTTTTGCGAATTTGATTACTATAAAGATCTTGTATTCAGAATAGCCTTTATGTGTAATAAGAATGTTAACTACCTTTTGAAAATAGGTGGTTTTACTCCGATTGAGCGTTTTACAAAGTGTTAACAAAATATGTTATTTCCCTTTTCTTATCCTATTCCTATAGGTTCTTTGGACGGTGATCTGGATCTTTGTCAATGTACCAGAGGTTACTGCAGAAATGCCATATCATGATAAACGTCACTTGCAGAAGACATGCTCACGCACGAGCAATGGCGTGGATGTCATTGGCGCGATTATATGGAGCATTGGTAATCTTCTCATCTGCTCGATTCTGGCTCTTGTCACCAGGAAATTGCCAGAAAACTACAACGAAAGTAGATACATCACATTCTGTTCGTTCTGCTCGCTAGTAGTCTTCATGGCTTTCTCGTCTACCGCTTACACAACAGTAGATGCGTATTTCAGGGCTGGTTATGCCTGTTTAGGTTTGATCGTAAATGCCACAATCACGTTGATTTGTTTGTTCGCCGTAAAGATTTACGCGATTTACTTTGTGAAATTGGAAAGATGGAATGTGAGAAAGCCGTTAGGTGTAACGCACTCTCCAGAGCAAACAGGAAGCGAGAGTGCTGGGCTTTCATCGGGATCACATAGGCATGGTGACATAGATGGAGCAACAGCCGAACGTCGATTGTCTGGAAGAGTATCTGCAACCGAGACACAGCCAGCCAGTAAAATACGACCAATATTAAACTTGGGTGTACCAGCCTGGTCAGAGGGTTCAAATGAATCGATGGGGCCATCAATGGAGGCGTCGCAAAAGAATTGTAAAAACTCGGCCAACACTATTCCAACAGTGAGTCGTTGTTAAGGTTTCACGCAATGAATCCCATGGCCTCATTTAGCATGGACACATAGAGTATAAAGTTCGCGTAAATTAAAGCACCAATAATATCAGTCATTTAACATAATGTTGATAGCTACATTTTTGTTAATATCTAGTTTACGAAAATTGGTTAATCGTCAAAGGTTGAAAACGTTTCATTAACAAATAATAGAATTTCACATACAGCAGGCCTATGCAATATGCATGCATGTCCAGATTTCATTCAAAGAGCCCAATTCAGATAGTGTCCAATGCTCCAGCAGAAAATACATAAAAACATACAGGGTTAGTCAAAAAGTGTACTCAAAGTAAAATAAATATTTAAAATATTTCTTACCAAAATATGAAGACAACCAGTGCTTTAATTAATAGCTGCATCTATTTATTGTTATCAGCCAAAAGAATCACAGCATTCCATAGTACCGTTATCCTGTTATGACTATTTTGGTTAGTGCATTTTGAAACCGAACAAAATATTGAGTATTGTAGTCAATGACACATGATATTTATTAGTAAGTGGCTACATACATGAGATAAAATAGCTGATTCATAAGACAAAGCAGACTTGCTCAGATATTTTTTTCATACATTAAATGTAAAATAATGACGCACCAATGTCACTATTAATTCGTGAGTTCAGCAGAACAAAGATAAAATATGGCTTTTGTGATGATTGGATTAAAGTGTGCGCCATTATTCAATAGTGAGATTCAGAAAAGCTTGATAGAGAAATATCACAATTCTTGATTTAATTGAAGTGACTTCAATTGTACTACTTGCAGCAGAATGTTCTTAAAGACCCTTGTTTAACAACATAATAAGCCTTTCAATGCAAAACATTGTCAATGGGAACCAGTAGACACTTGTGACAGAAATCAGTGGTCATGTGATGAAAGTGAAGCATGCTGGTGTTGCTCAAGAAATCTCCTTTGTATTTTACCATTTGTTTTAAGTACGCACAGGTGGCGATCGTCAGGCAAATAGAACTTATTGCACGAAACTGATGCGTATATTATTAAATTATTATGTATACGGTATGTTTTTTCACCATTTGGCTGTAGATAGAGATTCATGAAAAGCACAAATTTAATTTAGTAACAATTATTTGTACGCATACACATGGTGTGTATGCAAAAAAAAATTGGGGCGTTATGAGTAATGACTAAAACATTTATTATCATAGGTCGATGTTCTATGCAATTCATTATAATGTTCCTCGATACCATTCATGTGACAGTAAAAGCTGAGCCCATATGAAAAGTATAAAAATGGATCAAATTGTGGGTTGGATTTATCATAAAAAAGTGGCATCACTGAGTATAGTTCCTTTTGCTGATGATCGTGCATAGCACATAACCAGTACGGAAACAAGTACGGGACTTAGAAATAATAATATTGTGTGTGTGGTGTGTAGGGGTGGTTTATTTATCAATTCTTTTAAACGTTGAAATGCGTGTCTTGTCATGGTAAATACGTATAATACGGGGCGACTGTTAAATCCAACATTTAACACAGCTATGGAAACGATGCTAGACTTTAATCAAGTCCACGACGGAATATAGGGCAACAACACTATTTAAGCGAGATTTGTATTGAGTCTAGGATGTATGTTGCATTACGCAGTTGCGCCATAATACATATAGGCTGATACTTAACTTGCGCTGAAACTCAGTCAAACATTGTATCTCTGTATCACAATTATTGGTAAGCTATGGTATAATAAAACAGATTTATTTCACTCATACGATTCTTTTTTTTTCTAATAGAGAGTTGTTGTTTTCGGTTTAACAACTATTTAGTGAAATATTATGAACCCGATTTAATTTAATATGTAAAAGGTTCGTCGTAGTGGGAATGCAAGAAAATGTCGTAAGTGACATGTTGGTCATCTTGCAAGCTGCACAGCAGAGTCCATTATGTTAGAAAAGTAATTATCGAGCCTTAATCGCGTAATTATATAGAACAAAACATACTTATCATAAAACGAATAAAAACTGCCATCTCTCAACATGCCATTTTTTTAAATTCGCGGTGATTTAAAGTCCCCGGTATCAATAACGGCACGGTTATAATTGGTGATCGAATTTGTGCAAGTGAATTGTATAACTACGACTTCGTTGATACCGGGACCTTCGATCACCGCGAACTTTTAAGAATTGCATGTTGAGAGACGGCAATGTTTATTCATTTTTATGATAAATATGATGGTTTGTTCCATACTACGCGATCTACAATCTCGGCCAATATTGTTGGAACACTTTTATACGTGTGTTTTAAAACTCCCCCCTCCCCCCTGGATCAATGTTGAAACGTGATTTTTGAGTTACGGGATACTGGGAGGGGTCATTGCCCAGTGGGTTGGGGGAGTTATTCATGTTGAGGAAAGGCTTCAAGCTTTCCGTCAAAGACAGCAATGTTTCGATAGCGTACATTTTGCGCAAACAGGAAAGCATGAAAGCGTAATTATTACATGGATGTTCCAACTAATTATGGCCGCGATTGTCTGAATCATTTGTTAAAAAAATCATCTGATTTATGTTTATTGGACACAACTTTTGATTCAATAAAGCTTTCTTTACCAGATTTGGAGGATAGATAGGTTATGTTATCGGTCATGTGGCCAGCTACTTAAAAAGATCATGCTTCAACTTACTGCTAGGGATAGGTCACTTTTAATTACGGAGGTATATTTAGCACACTAAATGCCCGAGAAATTAAAGATGTTGCCAGTTATTTAAATTCAAATGGTTTTTTGAACACATATACCAACAGCCAAACATGCTGGAACACACTCTTGTCGCTAACGCGACTCCTATGTCATTCAAAATCGATTACATAACAAGTTAGGGGAAGGGGCGCTCTCGTCGCTTACGCGACTATCATGTGTCTCAATGAGGGATATATCTGTGGCTTTGGCGACTACCAACAATTTAAATCAATTGGCGCACACACACTCTCGTCGCTTACGCGACTCCCATGGCACTTAAGATGGATTATATAACAAGGAAGTGTGTGTGGGGGGCTCTCATCGCTTACGCGATTCTAATGTTTCTCAAAGGGGAAATCTCCTGGTCGCTTTGGCGACTTCCAACAAGTTAAATCAATGGGAGCACAATAATACTCTCGTCGCTTACGCGACTTCCTTGTCACTCAAAATTAATTATATATAACAGGGAAGGGGTGGTGCCTTTCGTCGCTTCCCCCTCCCCCAACATAGAAGTTGATATCAAGCATGTGAAAATCATATTTGGTAGACTAATAAAATATGTAAAACACACAGGACTTTATGTTATGATTGTATTTAAAAGGAAGCTTGTAGCTCTCTTTTATTGACATGTCAACAATAAACATCAATATTGTTATATCGGCTTGGTTGCTAAATCACCCCCTCCCAACCTTTACATAGAGATACATATTAAACGAATGATATGCAATCTCGTGTCAACCAATCATAGATATAACAGGTTACAATATAATTATTGAACTGTGTGTGCATGTCGAGGCTATTCACAGTATGCCAACACACTACACAGAGAATCGATTGACGCAACAGTAAGCCACGATAGTAAAAGAAAAGTAGGTCAAAGACTTTTATATAAAAATAATGGCATATTGTTGAAATTCGACATTCCTGTAACATTTTTGTCTTCTGATTGAAAAAATCCCATGGATTACTGTTATCGCCTATCCAAATACGTTGTCAAATTGAACTATATACAGTGCATTAACAATAACGGCTGACCATATCGATAATGTCGATAATTGTCCTGATATCCTTTAAAATGCTGTCAATTGGTATGTTCCCTTCGTGGTTTAATGGTTAAGAGCGTTGTGGTCAGTAAACATGCTTTCAAACCAAATCTTGTAGGTTCGAGCCTGGCATCGGACTATGTTTTGAATATTTTTTAAATAAAGTCCATTTCCCCCGTATACTTTTAATGTCTGCAGACGCATGCCGCGTGGGTAGTTTTTAAATGGAGCTACATGAATATATACAATTAAATGTATTAATTTATTTATTTATTATATTTTAAACAAGAAATAAGTCTATTATAAAAATTGCGTGAATTTTGTTGAAATAATAGAACAATATCATATAGCAAATCACTACTATTCAATTTGACATTAGGCCTAAACTATCGAATTCCGATCCAAATGTGACCGTGTCTCCAAATAAATAAAACACACATGTTGAAATTGATAAGTATGAACAATGGGCATAATATTATCACATTCTGCGAATTTTATAACGATCTATTAAATAGTTCTGGACATAAAGTGAATCCCGGTGACCATTTTATGACCAAAAATACACCAGAAATAGACCTTAACTCTAAATAAAAGTGACCGTTCCCTAAAACAGTTAATGAAAAGATCAATTTTTGTCATTAATTTGTATCTATGGTATGTAGGCAAAATTGTCTCCAAGTATGAATAAAATCGATTAATCCGTTACGAAATTACAATGATTTAAATTAATCGAAAACTTGACATTTGTCACTCGAGGAGACAATCTCGGCCAATATTGTTGGAACACTTTTATACGTGTGTTTAAAAACTCCCCCTCTCCCCTGGATCAATGTTGAAACGTGATTTTTGTGTTACGCGATACTGGGAGGGGTCAACTTAGCCCAGTGGGGTGGGGGGAGTTATTCATGTTGAGGAAAGGCTTCAAGCTTTCCGTCAAAGACAGCAATATTTCGATAGTGTACATTTTGCGCAAACAGGAAAGCATGAAAGCGTAATTATTACATAGATGTTCCAACTAATTATGGCCGCGATTGTAGGCTCAATTATTACTTTTCTAACATACATTACAATGCGCAATGGTGTGCTTGCTAGACACCTCCTTTAATTATTGTTTTAACAAGCTTAATTATGTGATTAAATATTTGGTAAAATGACTGAGAATGCCCAGAGGTTGATTAAAAGTAACTCAATTTAGCCGAACATGTCAATTACGACGAAGTGACCGTAACAAATTCCATCTGGCCTGGTTTAACATATTTTTCTAGCAAAACTCTTCTTGGACGATAAACGCAGAACTACCTAAAATTGATTAAACTAACATATTTGCTCACACTTAGAGCTAGGAGTACGTAGTAGTGTTGAAGAATTATTTTGTTTATGTAATTTACTTCAGAATTCAAGATGACCTTTAAAACGCCACTAACAGCAAAATTTGATTTAAACAATGTTGAAACATTTTAGAATATCGCAATGTATTGCAACTTTGATTTTAAAACGTCCTATATTTAATATTGTATAAAGCGTATCTAATCCAGTTCATAATGAAAGTAATAGACTAAAAAATAAGCAAAAATGTGACCAGCTTTGTAAGCTGGTCCCTTTTTTCGCAATTCCAATGGGATTTACACAGTCAATAAAATAAATGAAAAAATCACTTCTTGGGCGCTTTTTGGTCAAAATATTAAATTAGGTTTTAAAAAAAAAATCGTCCCTAAGTTAGTGTTTTTACATCATAATCTATAAATTTGGGAATTTTTTACTCAAAATTATTTTTGTTAGCCTTGTTCTTGTTTTGAGTCAAAAAAAGTGATTTTTTTGTGATTTTCTCAAGAAATCAACATTTTTGGTCAAAATTGACGCAAAATTTGGATTCTCTGATGATCCATTTCCTTTCTAAAAATGTATACTTGTATATGCATTTGATTAATAGTTCAATAATTACAGCACTCACAAAATTTAAAAAATCAAGTCAAAAACTTCCTTGACTCCCCTTAATAATGGAAAAAAGTCAATTTGTTTGCAATCTGCTGAAGATAGTATAATCTTGAAGCGATATAAACATTCCAATTACCTAATGGTGTCATTGTTATGCAATCTACTTTGTTTGTTTGTTTAATTTTGTGGTTGTTCATTAAGTTCTTAAGTTCATTAAGTAAAAACGGCTATTTTTTTACAAACATCACGGATATAATTTGAGAACTATGAACAAGATTCGAACCGTTCTGTCTTAAATTATGACGATTTTTGATTTTGGCCTTTATAAAACACTAATGAAAGTATAAAAAGCATGTCATTTATATTTATCATGGAAGTTCTGTAATATTTGTGTTTGTTTTTGCTTTAATATTTTGGTATTTTTGAAAGACAATGATCGTGTTCGTAACACAGTGGTGAAGATTGATGAAATTGAAATGTGGAATTCACTAAAAGCATGTCCCATAATATCATGGGCGTAGCCAGGATGCTTGTTACCGGGACACGAAATTGAAGTGGAGTCCAGGGGCAATGGCGTATCCAGGACTGTTTGGATGGGGGGGGGGGGGGGCAAAAAAACCTGAAGCCACTGTCCTGAAGCCATCTTGTTAAGCTTAAATAATGAAATATTGAAACTAAAACGCGCGAGAAGTGTAAATTGGTCCAGTATGACGTTTTGAACGTCCCCAACATAATATTTAGAATATTTGGCATGGTATGAGGGCCATTATAATGTTAAAACCTGTAGAAAATATGCGCGCGGGCGAGCAACATTTTTCAGTTTTTAAACTAAAATGGTCATGGGAAACTGTCCTGCAAATTCCATCTTGTTAAGCTTGAATAATGAAACATTCAAACTAATGCGCGCGATGTACGCAAAAATCGACATTTCTAACACTTAAATGGTCCAGTATGATTAACGTCCCCACATAATATTTAGAATATTTGGTGTTTTGAGACCCATTATAATGTTGAAACCAGTTGAAAAAGTGAGCGCGAATCGAGCAAGGAGCCCTCTTGCAAGAAGCCCTCTTGCAAGAAGCCCTCTTGCAAGAAGCCCTCTTGCAAGAAGCCCTCTTGCAAGAAGCCCTCTTGCAAGAAGCCCTCTTGCAAGAAGCCCTCTTGCAAGAAGCCCTCTTGCAAGAAGCCCTCTTGCAAGAAGCCCTCTTGCAAGAAGCCCTCTTGCAAGAAGCCCTCTTGCAAGAAGCCCTCTTGCAAGAAGCCCTCTTGCTAAGCTTGAATAATGAAACATTGAAACTAAAAAATTGGCATTTTTAACACTAACAAGGTCTAGTATAACGTTTTTAACGTCCCTCACATTAAAATTATGGGGACGTGACCCCGTACCCCCCTTATTTGCGCCGCATATGTCCATACCCTTCCTCCTCCCCCTACCTCCTTTTCTTCCTCCTTCTTCTCCTCTTCCTCCTTCTTCTCCTCTTCCTCCTTCCTCTCCTCTTCCTCCTTCTTTTCTTCTCCTCTTCCTCCTTTTTTTAACACTTTTTCAATGGGGGGCATGGCCTGCTGCCCCCCCCCCCCCGGATACGCCACTGTCCAGGGGCCGCCAAAGGCAGCCCTTAAAATAAGTGTGCTGTGCAACTGAGATTGGAAAATGTGCAGTTGAAATCAAAATAATCTGTATGCAGTTCAAAACTAGGCACATATAGGCCTAGTTCATAACATTCAATAATCAAAACTGAAATGTTCATGAACGCATTAACTTAAATATAATTTAGAAATATCAATTTGGCTATCATAATAGTTTTTACTGTTTCTTTCATTGAGTGCATTGCCCATGTCATCAGGGCTGCATGTCATAGTTGTGGGTTTCAATGTGTTAGAAGCCATATTATTGGTTACTGATAATTTTTGTGGGTGTTGCCATTTAGCTATTGGCAGAAGTTTTGAATATGATATGTGTATATATTTCTCCAGATACATGTAATGTGATAATGTGTACAATGATCAGCAAAAGGCAAGAGCTACATCTTTGAAGTTTCATAATATTTGGGTTTACACTTCAAAACAAGCTTTAAAAAGACACATTTCTAGAATATCGTAATCAAAAGCACAGAACTTTTCTGTTTTATTCTGGTAATGCAAATTTTGGGTTATCAATGAGTATCTTCATATTCATGTAGAAATATATTATGTAGAATAATTCATAAATTTAAGCATTGCTCAAGTCAACATAAAAGCAACAAAGTGTCCTTTAAATCAATTACCTTACCCTCTAAAAATTGGCAGTGAATGCTAATAAACTTAAGAAAGAGGAGCAAAGCTATTAAGGATATAACTACAATATGGTACAATATTGTACATATGAACTATTTTCTTGAAGTCCAGAAGTATAAAACATAACATTGGATGACGCATATACATGTACCTCAACTACCTATTGTAATCCAACCATGGCTCACACCGTAGCAATGGTCAATCATAACTTAAAGGAAGTGTCCCGCAAGCACAACATTGAGCATTATTTATTAGAAAAATAACTATCGAGCCGAAATTACGTAATTATATAGAACAAAACAACATACTAGTCACAAAAATGAATAAAAACTGCCATCACTCAACATGCAATTTTTAAAATTCGCGGCGATCGAAAGTCCCGGTG
This sequence comes from Ophiura sarsii, assembly GCA_035610835.1. Classification (NCBI taxonomy): domain Eukaryota; kingdom Metazoa; phylum Echinodermata; class Ophiuroidea; order Amphilepidida; family Ophiuridae; genus Ophiura; species Ophiura sarsii. Next base: position 35,532,350 of record CM069446.1, on the reverse strand, counting down.
TCGATGACGTCATGGGTATCGGTGCTAAAATTTGCGCATGTACATTGTATAACTATGACATCATCGACACTGGGACATTCGATCGCCGCGAGTTTTAAAAAGTGCATGTTGAGAGATTGCGGTTTTTATTTGTTTTTGTCATAAGTGTGGTGTTTTGTTCTATATAAATAATTACAAAAGTTGGGCTCGATAATTATTTTTCTAACATATAATGCACACTTTTATGCTTGCGGGACACCTCCTTTAAGATCCTACTAAAGAATTTAATTTATTCTGATCGAAAAAATAACTTTTGAGGATTAGAAAGAAGAAAATGCTTGTTTAATAGTAAAGGAACATAAAAAACCGAGAGTGAGTAATTTTGAATGAAAAATAGTTAGAAAATTAATATAGCTAAAAAAAGTGTTTTATCGGACTAAATTCAAAAAAATCCCATCGGCTACTAGACCAGCAGCCCAGACCAGTTCGATCAATCGATCAAATGACAAAATGACCAGATACCCCGAAATATGGCTCCTATGTCCACTATCTTAGAATTAACCTAGGCTAAATATTGAAAATATCTCTTGAAAGTAATTTGGAATTATCATTTACACCTAACATGCACAGAGTTTGAAAGGTGATAGAGTTACACAATCTGTCGTTTAGTAATGGGGACATTAGTCGAATTGTTAACATAAATAATGCCGTTAAACCAACAGCACTACTTTCTTATAGTTTTGTTTTTAACAGCACTACTTCCTTATAGTTTTGTTTTTAACAGCACTACTTCCTTATAGTTTTGCTTTTAACTGTAATCGAAACAAAATAATAATAATAATAATAAAAGGGTATTTGTAATGCGCCTCACATTGTGAACACAACCCCGAGGCGCATAACATATGAAGAAGAAAAAAGAACATAATGAAGAAGATACATCATAGATTACACATTAGAAAAAACTTAAAATACAAATACAACAACAACAACTTATTATACAAATATAATTAAGTAATCATTAAAAAACCACAGTACATTAACACAATGAAAAATCACTTTCTTAAGCTTGACCTGCAAACTTGACCAGCAAGGATATCAAATATAATGTACAATACATGAGAGTATTATAATAGTACAAACACAGTCTACCATGCACAATTCATAAATAAAAAAGATATGTCTTCAATGACGTTTTGAAAGATTGCACTGATCCGTAATGAAATAAGGGCCATGCGACACACATTTTTTTTGTGATTTGATATCGTGAGCTTGCCATCAATAAATACACCAAGATCTCTTACACCATCCACAGGTCTGATATCCGAATTTCCGATCTTGACACTTGGAATAGCTCTGTCATTATGAAAACGTGATCTGATGTACGCAATCTCAGTCTTTGCATCGTTTATTTAGAGTTTGTTTGACGTTGTTCAAGATCTGATGTCAGAAACACGCGATTCGATTGAGCTGCTGGCTGGTCCATACCCCGCCCCTTCAAATTACTGTGTCTCAGGCCTTTTGTTTTTGTTTTACTTAAAACAAGCATTTACTTGAATGAAAGTCATCATTTTGACACATGCTTGTACTTTTTTTTGGTAATGTTTTAAGGGGGTCTGGGGTCAAAAGCCCTATATAGGATATCAACTGGACCCATACGTGTTATATACCATAATATAGCCCATATCGCGAACTTTCAAAATTAAAGTGAAATTTCGACCAAATCATATCCCTCCCCCGCCACTAACGATTAATGTTGAGGGTCCCAACGACCATGGAGATGAAACGGTTCGGGACAACATTGAATGGGGGACTATGGGTTGATTTCAACGAAGTCCTCAAAGTGTTCCAACAGTTATTTCCTGATCATCAACCGCGACGAGGGTATTTATTCTCTAAATCATGTATACGATCCACTGATAACAACACCTGAGCTTCCTGGGACCGAGAGTGATAGTAAATCTCGCGGGAAAATCAAGTGGATCCAGTCACTACCGAAGAAGTCTTCCGATCGGGAAGACGAAACTGTCTAGTCATGTGAGTAGATATTTGGATTTGTAAACAGAACAATTTAATCATTTCATTCTACAATCCTGATGAACTTATTCAAAGAAAAAGTTATTTCCTGAATTGTAGTGCAGTCAGTGACCTGCCTCAGGATTGATATTTACTAGGCAATGCTTTCACCCCACCATACCATATCACTGTTTACTTTGATACCAAGACACGCCCACTTTGTGAACCACCAATTGTATCAATTGAAGACTCCTGAGCAGTGACTAGACATCTGGGAGTTCAAACAGTGACTTGTAATGATATGATTGGTTTATGAAGATGGTGGTCATTGTATAAATCATTTGGTGTCATCCTAAAATAGAGCTTGATGCTTTGTTTTTGGTCATCTGGCACGTCATAACATTGTCTAGACTACATAATTTATCTACTGACCAATATTGAGCAATATATCTCAGAAACAAAGCAAGGGTAGATTCTTGCTACACAAAAGTGAGTATATTTATACTACAAAAAGTATAAAAAATTAACAAATTTCGGTGACGAATACCGTATATCATAACTGCATAGCATTCACAATGCTGAATAAATCTGCTGGATTTTATTCCAGGGACACTTTCATCGTAACATTATTGATGACAATGTCATATGCCAATGCCAGTGTAAATTACAAAGTGCTTGGAGATGTTAACTTGGGAGGCCTTTTTGCTCTAAATATGTACGATGAGAAAACGGGGACCTGCGGTGGGGCTCTACGTGATATTGGCTACCTTAAGCGTCTGGAAGCTATGGTCTACGCAATCGACAGGATAAACAACAACACCGCGTTACTGCCTAACATAACGCTAGGATTTGAGATCTATGGAACTTGCAGGGAGTATACCAGCACCCTTCGAGAGTGTTTGAATTTTATCCCTTCGGTAAGAGAGTCAGGAGAGTGTTCTACGTCTGCGTCTGAATCTGATGAGATTTTAATACCGATAGTTGGTGTGTTAGGTGCAGGGATTAGCTCATCCAGCATCCATGCTGCTTTAATTCTCGGACTGTACCACATACCACAAATCTCCTATTTATCAACAAGCGACGAACTGAGTAATAAGATCAAGTATCCTTATTTTCTCAGAACCATCGGTCCCGATCGTTACCAAGTCAGCGCTATGATTGACATTCTTCTGCACTTCAATTGGAATTATGTTTCTTTTATCTACGTGGATGACAGCTACGGTAGAAATGCATATCGGATCTTTGAAGTGAAAGCAGCGGAAAACGATATATGTGTAGGCATAAAAAGAAAGATCGCTGTATCTGATACTGATAACATATATTACGACAGAGTTATCAGTGACTTACTGGACATTCAAAGAGGTTCACATGCCACCGTAGTAATACTATTTGTCCAAGAGGAGATGGTAATGAATGTCTTGATTGCGCAAAGGAGATTGGAGGCACAAAGGCGGTTTATTTGGATAGGTAGTGATGGATGGGGAACATTTGCCGAAGAAATGGCACTGGGAAACGAAGAATCTGCCGTAGGTGAGTTTGAAAACCCTCGAACTCCCCCTTTAAAAAAATGGCACGATGTTTCAATTCAAAGAATCTACCGTAGGTGATATTGATTCGAATTTGAGGTCTTCATATTAGATAACAAATTTGATCTGATTTACTCATTCGGCGATAGTTATGATAGTTGTTCGTTTCAAATAACCATCTGTAATCACCATCTGTAATCTTACAATATATATGTGCTTGATCACTATATTCAAGATGTCTAATGTCCTGCTCTATCTTAAAGGCTTTGTATAAAGCTATAGCTCCAATGTACGGTGACTTTGTTATACCTACAATCATGTTCAAGAGCCATATCCAAAACCACCGTTATTGCGAGGGACGGAATTTGAGTAACATTTTTAATTATCCTGACATCCCAGTTAGGAAATTAGATACCTTAAGTATATGGCATGAATGATCTACCAATACACTACAACATGCAATAAAAAAAAACATAGCCACGGTTAAGCAAGTTGCCATAGCAACACATTTTGTCCATGCGAGGGACGGAATCGACTACATAAAAAATTCCGTCCCTCGCAGTTTAAATAATGTGTTGCTACAGGAACACAATTCATCCTAGCTATTTTGTTTGTCTTTGTTGTTGAAGTGTATTGGCTACTTGTTCAAATAATATCATTAATTTGTCTAATCAGTGTAACTGGAAAAGCAGACCATTATAAGTGTAAAATTCCGTCCCTCGCAAAATTACAGAGAAATTCCGTCCCTCGCACACAAAAATGTGTTGCTACGGCAACTTATTCCATCATGGTTGGGTTTCTTTGCTTTGCAGTTGAAGTACAATGGGTGCTTATTCAAATAACATACTTGAGCTGGTTAAATTCCGAAGTGGAATAAACTGACAATAAAAAATGAAAAGTATGTCTCTTCCAGTTGACATACTTTTGGATATGGCCCGCAACACAATTTATGTTGGGACACTTCCTATGAAAACGGTGGTCCCTCCCCTAAACTCAGTGTTGGTCCATATAAGAGCATATTTCAGCAAAGGGCTGGTATACTATACACTCCAAAATTGGTTTAGGGGAGGCTATTAATAATAATAATAATAATAAAAATACTTATATAGCGCATAAAGCAACGGCCAAGGCGCTGTACAACCCAAAGACTATACCATACACACTACAAAGGGCTGTAGTATATTATACACTCCAACATTGGTTTAGGGGAGGCTATTACCCTAACTGGTTTTGACTATTATACTTTCAACAGTTTGTTACTCATATCGGTATATTTAATGTGCACACGCGCGCGTATAGTTTCCAAACAGGTTATGAACAAGATTGTGTTAATGTACGTATTTAAAAATGAAGTACTAAATTCATATAATTGCTTATAACTACATGAAACTTTTGAAAATCACATTTGGCACTATAAGTAAAGAAAAATAATAATTCAGAAACATAAATACGAAATCACAATTTTCATTTCTGGAGACAACTGGTCTGTTTTGATTTGATGGATCACAAACGCAACATGTCTACGCCACAAAAAGTCCTGCCCACTGCCCAGGCGCTTTGATGTTGGCTAATCCAAAATCAATAATCTATACCAAAAATCTGATAATGGTTTCACAATACTAAATCCCGTCTGGTCCTGCACCCTTTGAGGCAATATTCCAAAACCGGCCCGTTGCTATGCCGAAACGGGAGACCTTTTCTAAATTACAGTTTAAAATTAGGGTATTTATTACATGTTATGGCGAAATTAATATAGTGTGAATTATGACAGACACATCAGCGTTCTTCAGGCCCAAACAAATTGACGCAATGATGATTTTTAATATTTTAACCAAGACATTTGTGTTCAGATCATTTCCGGTTGCTGACGCCATCATCTAAATCAACAATTGCGTGTGACAAGGAAAACCAAACTCGTACGTTTTGAAAACGCTCTAGCTCAAACAAATGCCGGTTACCTCTCATATATGAGTTGTTGAATGAGTAGTCATGGCTTTCATCTTTAGGTTGATACCAAGCAAATTTCAAGATACCAGTTTCTTATAACGTCGAGAAATATCCATTTTTAAATTGTGCATTTCACGTGTAAACCTATAGGAGATGTATTTGGTGGTGTGAACCCATACATTAAAGGTGTATGTTCCGATCACTTTTTGGGGCTATGATTTTTTTCTCACATCGAGATATTTTGATATCAGAAGAATCCCGATATTATTCTCCTTATGTCTGTAAAATCTTAGTTTATCCTTCATGTAATTCTGCACGGAATTAGCCTAGCACGAAATCTGTGTTAAACTGTGTTAAAGGATTAAAGGATTAGACAGCTTTATTCAGTAATAGAGTCTTAATGCCAGTCTAACTCATGAATGAATTACACCAAGGATACACCAAAATCTTAGGGGCCAGAAATGTTCCATTTAGAAATCATAGGCTAAAATGTGGTGACTGCCAAGGGTGGTTTACCACCCGCCAGTTTGTGTACTATTCCATGGGCAAATTTCTTGTTTAAAAATTCCTATTTAAAATCTGGTTCGACACTAAGTAAGTTATACTCAAAGAGGATATTGCATCATGCCTTAATCAAGTTATATGGAATAATGGTGTTATCCAATTGAAAAACAATACACTATTCTTCATAGACTGAATTAAGTCGGGACTTATTCTTGTGGGTGACCTATTCGACGATGATGGTTCATTCTAATCCATTAACCACTTTCGTAATCGTCTAAATGATAAGGGTGTCGTAATTTTACAGCATTACGCTCTCCGCAATGCGCTCCCCATTGATCGGAAATTAACACAGACTACTGATGACAATGCCACGACTCCTGACAACAACGGAGAAGATGTTTATTTTAATTCAGTCTCTATTGATACTTGTACAAACAAAAGTTTTAGAAAAGCCATGATTAATAATGTGTATGTTCCTCCTCTGTGTACAAATTTCTGGTGACTGAGATTCCCCATTTACTTTTTCAATTGGGCCAACATTTGGCTCGCCACTCCACAGTGCCCCGATGAAGCGAGGTTGATCTCATTAAATTGGAAAATCCTTCACAACATTTATCCCACCAAAGTACTTTTATGTAAGATGGGTAAAGTAGCTAATAATATTTGTCACACATGCAACGTAATTGAATATATCGACTATTTGTTTATCAAATGTAATAGAATTAAGCAGCTATAATGGTCTTACGCTAGTCAAGTCATTTCGCGTAAACTATCTACATGTTTTGTGTTAACCACTGGAATTGTTATATTCAACTATCACAATAACATTTATGACCATAATGATTTTAAATTTAAAATTTATTAACCACATCAGCGCCGTTGGGAAACTGTGCATAAGCAAGTTTAGATATGGCAACCACCCAAATATTTTATTCCTATTTGAAAAAGAACTCCTTCTTCGTAGACTGATTTCACTCTAATATCTATGTCATGTATATCAATGTCGTGATAGTATGTATGATATTTGATCTATAATTAATCTTAAATATTATAACTCATTGTTTTAATCGATTGTCATATTGTACATACTTGTCATTATTAATATTATTATTACCTATATTTTGTAAATATTGATGTTATTGTTTCTATATGTATTATTGAATAAAGAATTAATAATAAAAATAATTTAAAAAATAAAAAGTTGAAAATCGGCCAGCAATCAGAACATCTACCTTTGATTTGAATGAGCAAATTTCTTCTTCTCCGTAGTTTGATACCTCATTCACACAAAGCGAATGGTTACTTTAATGTCTTCAACAGTTTATTTCTGTTTAGTAGATCTACACATCAGACCTTTATCAGATGATACAACGCAGGTAGATGTTAACACACACAAGAACATCCAATTGATAACTGTATAAATTACCTATAAATAGGCATATACCGAATTATTATATTAATCTCGTTGGCAATATCAGGAATAATGAAATGTGTTTCAAAACCATGTGTGCCCCCCCCCCCCCCCCCCCCCCCCGCTATAAAGCTCTATAAACAGTCACAATATAAATATGTTTGGCATAAGACTTACTGCTTTCGTGATTTCGTGAGTGACAACAGCAGAAAATGACCATGTTCCTCTTGAATTCTTAAGTAAATTATGTAAACAAATATGTCTTCAACATTACTGCGTATCCCTTAATACACACCTGAGACCTCAACCTATTGTTTTGTACGAATGGAGCGATACATGCTGTCCCAAATTGATTAGTACCCATCGATTCCCAAAGTTCAATACATTTTTTCATCATCAAAATCAATGAGATTAGATCCGTTGTTTTTCAATCATATGTGATATACTGTACCCTTTCATTAGAATTTTAGATCATGAATATCGGACTTATTTTAACGAAGTTACACTCCATTGTGTAAGACATGGTGATTTCACCTTTTTGGCAAAGTGCAAAAAAAAAGTTTTTTTAAACAGCTTGTTTGAAAGAAACTACTACATTCTCTTAATCTCTTGTCTGCTAATATCTTTGGATCCTTTCTATTTTAAACTGCTGTTGTATCATATTGTTGTTCAAACCATTAATACTTCTTCATTTTGATACAATTTGAAGAGTAAAAATGGATCGTCACGCATGAGCGACCCAAGCTTTGTTTCTATAATGAGCTAGTTTTGAGGCCATTTGCCCTGACTGATTTAGGAGTCCCTAAACACTTGTCAAATAAAACAATGCATGGGGTCACTCAAGTGTGACAAACTCCTTTTACCCGTTAAATTGAATTTAGGAGAAGAGTTATTAACGATTTAAACACCCATAACTAATAACAGTTACAACAGAAAGACACACAAGATTATATTGAGTAGACAAGAGATTATGAGAACTAGCGGGCATCCGCGCTTCGCGCGGACCCGCTAGAAGATTTCACGGGGAGGTAAGTAAACAAAGCGTAAGAAAATTTGATACAATATATATATTAAGAACATGTCCTACATATATACATAATCCAGACGGGCCCTAAATAATCCGAATATCGCAGGTGCTTTTGATAATCCAGGTATGTAAAAAATAATAGGCCTACATGTGCCTTAAAGTAGGTAGGCCTACCTTTGTGTTTCCAGATACCTAGGTCTCTCATGTGACCTGAGATGCAGGTACCCGTTGTCCCATTATATCCAGGGACCCCATAGGCCTAAGCCCTACCCATAATCCAGTTACCACAGGTGCCCTTATAATGCACCGGATACCACATAATCCAGGTACTGCACGGTGTACCGTTATATCGAGATACCCATGTGCCCTTGGCTTATATTCAAGTAAATTAAACGCGGGTGCCGAAGAAAGCGGGCAGATAGTCATATCACAATAGGCAGAGGTGAGTAATATCAAAGCGTTATAAATGTTTATATAAATATCAAGAGTATGTCCTTAAATAATTCAGGTACCTAAAGTGCCCTTGATATGGTGCCCTTAATACACCATGCTCCTAGGCCCAATGTGCTCTTAAATAATACAGATACCCATGTTCCTAATCCAGGTACTCCACGTGTTCTTAATACACCGGTTGCCCATAGGAAGGCCTACCACTCACAAATGGCCTTAATAACCCAGGTACCGCATGTGCCGGCGTTATATCCATACCAATGTGCCCGTATTATATCCAGTTTAATTATAATATGAAAAGCGCAGGTATTAGGTGCCGAAGCTATAGCGGGTGGTTAGTCACATCAAAACGTATAAGATGAGGGTATTGTAAAACAGCAAGAGTGTGTCGTTGATACTCCATGTATCCTAGGTGCCCTTAATACTGACATTGGTACCTCAGTGCCCTTGATAATCTATATATACCATGTGCCCTTAAGAAATCCATGTACGCCATGCATGTATAACACATGGTGCCCTTGATTATTCAGGTACCACCCCATGTACTTTAATAATCAAGATTGTGTATTAATTAGTGATCCATGTGGTTTATCTTAAATCGAATATTAAGGGCACCCGTGATAACTGTGTATGCGGCTATTAGGGCCTACGTGATTTCATCAGGACATACTTAGGAATACTTCAGAGTATTCCCTTAATATAATTATAGAATACATGGGTGGGCAACCCCATGTGACCTTTAATCCAGCAGGTAGACCTACCCCCAGGTGCAGTGACGGCACTAACGGTAGGGGGTGACCCCCCCCCCCCCCCCCCCCCTCAGTTATCCCTGTCAGCTCATGTCCCTACCCATTTTGGACCCCAAATAATAATATAAAAAAGTTGAATTTTGATGTCAAAACTGAAAGTAACTTAAAATTAACGTTAAAATGTCTCCCCCGATTCTTTTATTGCCCGTTTTCCTCCTTTAAAATGTTGATGCTGCAGTGCCGCCACTGCCCATGCACATATACTGTATCAAGGTAATAGGCCTTCGTTCTGAGCGTTATAGTGGGTTCTATTATGAAGTTTGTGCCCTTATTTCCAGATACATTGTTAGTTTTATGGTCGGCGGAGTCTATCATCAAGATCACTTGTACTATTCGGCATGCTTGTACTTGAACACTATGTCCCTTTGTCATGTTTGTTGTGTTCTTGTTCTTGACCCACCTGCGCATAGTATATCCAGGTAATTTGAGACTATCTGCGTTTTTTAGTGAACCCCGTAACGGTAATCCAGATACCACGGGTGCCCTTAATAATCCAGACACAGACAGATACTAATCATGATAATATACCACACGTTCCGTTTATCCATATGCCCCATGTGCCCTTATTTCCAGATTATCAAGTAAGGGAAAGACGGGGAGGAGAAGGTGGCTTTAGGGTACATTGTTAGAAAAAGGGTGCTTCAGGGGTTCTTGGCTCTCCCGTATATGGGTTAAAATGTTCTTTGATTTTAATAAAGGACCCAAAAAGGTTCTGTAGAGAACCTTTAGAGGTTTTAAAGACACATTTATGCCTATTTTGTGACCATTTTGTGCTATAAAGGGTTTCATATACGGGACAGCCAAGAACCCCTGAAGCACCCTTTTTCTAAGAGTGTATACGGACTGCCTGCTTTCACTCTGCCCCGTTACAATGTGCACGGTTTGCGCCATAAACGCGTACACTTTTTGTCTGCGTCATTACGTGTGCGCCGAACCGCGTGCGCCATGTTAAACGTGGTCGCGCAGCACAACATAGAAACGGTTGGTATGGTACCGCCAGTTTCTTTATCGTTAGCAAACTCCGCGTTCATCTATGTTACTAATGTGAAAGTGTCACTTTAAGATCTGTGTAAGAGTTTTTGTTTACATTTAGAAAATGTCGTAAAATATTTTTTATTTGTCGGGCGTATAGTCCCGTATAAATGCTTGTACTCATGCGATCTTTAAGAATAACAAACGGCCGCATATACAGAAATGTAGCTATATCCCTAATGAAAATATTTTGGGTGAAGACCACATGTCATCACTCACTCCGAAAACCACAATTTTTGTCCGAACAGTAGCTACCCGAGTAAAAGAAATTCAACATTTCGGATTATCATCTGTGATCCTTTCTGCGCATGTCTGAAAACGGGAAAATACTGGCATTGAACTATCTAATTAGCTCGTGTATTAGAGGCGCAATTACCACGCTTTTTCAGTTGAAGAGGGACGCGAGTGTAAAATTATTATTGAACTATATAGCACACACATTTGTTAGCACTTTGCCAAAAAGGTGAAATCACCATGTTTTACATAATGGAGTGTATCTTGAGTTTGATAAATCCGATATTCATGATCTAATGGTACAGTATGACAAAGATGATGTGAAAACAACGGACCTTATCCCATCAATTATGATGATGACAAAAATGATTGAACTTTAGGCATCGATGGGTACTAATCATTTTGGGACAGCCTGTACAAACCTTAACTCTGCATTCGCAAAATCAGGAATGGAGAGTTATTGCTAAATTTGACATTTTTTGTTAAGAATGGAGAGTTATTGTTTAGAATGGAGTAATCGTTAAGGGTTGACAACTATGTGTGAAAAATTAGAACTTGAATAACCAGTCGTTAACAGACAAAGCATCAGAGGACATAGAAAACATAATTATCTAGGCTTATTTTAAGATAGTCCATATGTTTAGAGCTACTAGGTTTCAATGTCAGTATTTCATGCATTTCGTAACTGTTTTATGCTTAGTTTATCATTGTTTTGGATATTTATTTGTTTCAGGTGTTGTTGTTTTTATTTAGGTTTTTTCATTTCTGTTTTTATAGTGTGTGGTTTTTTCTTTTCCTTTATGTCTCTTTTTGTCTTATATTTTTTCTTCTATTCCACTTTTCTTTCTTTTATTTTTTTGCTCCCATTAACTATTTTCTTTTTCTTTTCTCTTTGTGTTTTTCATCTCTCTCCCCCTTTTCCTCTTTTCTTAGTCTTTTTTAGCTTTTCTTTTATATTATCTTTTTCTGCTCTCTTTTCCCTTATCCTTTCTTTTCTCTATTTGCTATTTATTTCTCATTTTAAAGGTATATGTTCCGATCACTTTTGGGGCTATGATTTTTTTTTTTCACATCATGATATTTTGATATCAGAAAAATCCCCATATTTTTCTCATTATGCCTGTAAAATCTTAGTGGCCAGATACGTTCCATTTAGAAATAATAGGCTAAAATGTGGTGAATTACTGTCAAAAGTGGTTCACCACCAAACAGTTTGTGTACAACCCAATGGGCAAATGATTTGTGACCTTGTGCTTCTAAAAACAGCACCATTGGAGTTACGCAACTCAAACTTTGTAATGCGACAATTTTAGGGATGACCTTTCATGTAAAATAGAAAACATCAAGTTGAAAATCGGGCCAGCAATCGGAACATCTACCTTTAATTGTTAAACTTTTTAATTTGCCTTCGTGTTTTGTTATTATTTCTTTTGTGAATAAACAAAATAGAGCTTGGTAATTAAGGCTTTATCTAGTGGTTTCTCTTTTTCTTTTTCTTTTTCTTTTTTTCCTGACTCATATGCTAATATGAGCTTGGCTTTAGCAAGGATTATTTATCTCATTCACCTATTAATTCACCTACCGTACCTATTCATTCACCTACCTACCTTTCATTCGTTCACCTACCTATTCATTCATTCATTGGTCATTATCTACCTATTAAGATTGTAGGATACATGACATACCGTTTTTGAGATCCATCTGACTACTCCCACAAGTAGTGGAATTCATTTAATTTTACCGTATAATTCACATCCTTCTTAATATTGTCTAACTATTGTCTAGCCATGTATGGAATGATTCCTACTCATCACAGCAAAGCATCAGTATACAACAAACAGTAGTTTGCATGATAGAGGTCATTTTTAGATTGCCTGCTAAAAACTGACCGTGAGTCTGTCTAAAGGTTTCACACCACCAAATCAGTTCCCTATTGCTTCGTATGGTTAAGAGGTCAAATTCGTGTGAATTTTTCTTTAGAGCAAACTGGTTCATTCAAATCATTGTTTTAATTGAAGATCTAGATGTCTCCTGCTTAGAAACAATCACTTTTGTGGGGGTAACCGGCATTTTTTCCCGCTACGAGCCAATGATATCTATCATAGGTACAACAGGCTGCCTATATCCTAAGATCCGTGGTTTTAGCTCTAAATTGGTGGAAACAGTGAAATCGTGTAACATGATACCATTCATGAAAAAGCTAGAGATGTTGGTCCTAACGTGGAGGAAATAACCTACAAATGCCAAATTATGAAACATTTAGGTACATTTACAGCCCTTTTTACCTTTTCTAGGATGTTAAATTTAGACTTATGATGGGGTCTATCTTAATTTCAAACACTGCCGGATATTGCCAAAATGCAAAATGTTATTTGGTGGTGTGTACCCTAAAGACGTACTGATTCGGAACCCTCGACCAGGCACTTACCCTCCCTAGAGTAACTATTGATTCCCTCATAACCTCGCTATCAAATTTCAATATTGATTTAACACTTTCCAAGCGGCTATTACTAGTTTAACACCAAAAAAAACAATTTTTCAGAAACCTTTCCCAACTTCCAAAGTCTATCTCAAGGATTACTAAACCAATGATAGGCATGTGTGTACTTATTTCAATGCATTTCTCATGGTGATTCCAAATATGATAATGAAATTCAAAATTGTTGACATTTTTAAAACATTTTGTGAACTTTTGGAATGTAGTCTGCAGACGACTGCCGTGTGGAAAGTGTTTAGTTTAATAGTACTGATTATTGTTTCGTGATTTCTCATACAGGGTCATTTGTTATTGCACCAGAATCGGAGATACATCCCGAATTCAACGAATATTTCCGATCCCTTACACCACAGACGTCCACTAATCCTTGGCTTACAAAATATCTCAAACAACATACCAATTGTGCCGATAATGAGGAGACATCAAGCGTTCTGCCAAACTGTAATAAGCCTGGGCTTTTACGAGGTTTGGATACTGATGTTTCAACGCAAGAGATGCTCGTTATGGATGCAGTATTTGCCTTTGCATACGCCCTAGACAGCTTATACAGAAATACATGTCCAAATACCACAAGTGATAAGTGTCCAGAGTTTTTCAACATCAAGGGGGAAGATTTACTCGAAGAATTATTAAGCACACGTTTTATCAGCCTAGCAAACCGGTACGTGAACTTTTCTTCTACAGGAGATGGGCCCGGAAGATATATCATCCAACAGTTTCAGAAAGTAAGCACGGATGACTACAAGTTTGTTGATGTCGGTAAATGGGACGTGTTCACCACCAGTGAGAACGTCGTTCAACAGGAAATACCTTGGTACGTGTGGGAGGGTGCTTCCCGTGACATTCACACGGGTGTCCCGAGATCTGTATGCAGTAATCCGTGCAAGCTTGGCGAGAGAGTCATCGTAAGCCCGGAAAATCAATGTTGCTGGACATGCAGTGCGTGCAATAGTCATGAGATTGTTGTGGATAACAAGTGTCAATCGTGCATCGATAGCAGTAATCAAGTATTCGCATGGCCGGATAAGAATGTTACCAAGTGTATTCCAATTGAAGCCAGTAAGAAAGCCTGGTCTACCGCAATCATCGCGGCGTCTTCGTTGGGGATGGTTGTTACATCGGTTACCGTTGGACTTTACACGTACAATCGTCAGAATGCTCTCATCAAGGCATCGAGTCGTGAGCTGTCATGTATAATGTTTGTAGGTAAGGTAAAAGTAATATGTTCTCTAATTCCTTAGCCTGGCCTTCGCGATTTTCAATTGAGTGCAGAAAACATCTAAATTGGCACATTTACATATTTAGATGACACAGAATGTTCTGATGTTCCTACAATTAAGCATACATGGTTCATTTCCCTTACCGGGCATCCCTTGTAAGACCAAATATATCAAAACTACATGACATTTACATATCGTTAAAAATGCTTGAGTGTAACATCATCGTAAGTGTGCAAACGTTCTTTTAAAAGTAATGACATTTTGTTTAGGTGAATTCCAAACTCAAGCCGGCATTGGCTGCTTGATTTCTTTCCCTCTTTCGCGGGTTTTTACACTCGGTTCCCCCGCGTCAATATAGGTTGGCTTTTACTTTCACGTAAGTCCCTCCCTACGTTCCTGGGATCTGTATTCGCAGATTCCCTACTTTGGTCTCAATCCTCCGTGACTGTATACGACGAGGTTGCCTGAATTCTTCGTTTCTGAACCAACATTGTCTACCCCCCCCCCCCCCCACACCCCTTTGGTGGCTATCTCAATAGCATGTTTTAGGTATGCCTTTGGGTTTTTGCTTCTAAAATGTTAAAACAAATCATTAGACAATTTAATAATGGATAACATCATGGGTTGACGCGAGTAGCGTTCTTCAATAAAATAATAAAACAATTAATTTTCTTGTATTTGATCTGCGCAAATAATAGTGCACGAGTATTGTTTCTGTACAATTATTATTGTGTTCTAGTTTATCACTTTCGGTAAATAAACATATTTTACCTCTCGTTTGCTCGGAGGCAATAGCACACTCTATCCGGCCTCTTAAACATTGCGTTTCTCTTTAAGTGCTAGGAGAACACATTAGTTCTTATATACATACCAAATAATGTATTGATAAACCTGTTTTCATGACTAATTTAGAAACTTGTCTACTTATATGAAAGTTTAGAATCAACCAAGTAATATGGGAAAGGTCAAAAATTACACATGTGATACTCTTGCATTCCAATTATTGAATTATATTAAGTGCTACACCGTCCATCATAAGTACCGCATACGTTAATTTCATCATTATACATAACATCCACGTAGATACATCTTAAGGGTATACACAACTAATGCACTATTGGATATCACGTCCGGTAAAAGTTTATCACAGCAAATTGAGAGGTTTTGGTATACTTTTTTCAATTCTATCGATTAATTTTGGGTACTACACATTTTACGAGTGTGCAATGCTTTGACATTTTTGTAGTAAATATTGTAGTTTTAAACGACTGAAATCGGCGTAAGGAGGGTTTTGCGGTGTTAATAAAGAGCCGAAATCGCTCCATTCATCACGTATTATTGAAAAATCTAGTTAACACGTGAAGGTATAATTTGTATATGTTTTAAATGTCATATAAGGATGTATGGGATAACTCAAGTTAGAGCCGATTGTTTGACACCTACATTGCATGTAGCGTCTATGGGGAGTGCATTGGTGGTGTATACCCTTACGCCTATTTATTTTACTTATCATTAAATGAATAACGGTCTTTGCCGGAGGTCAAGGATGTGCCATTACATATTCACCCAAAATATATAAGTAAAGATATCATTGCATTCTATTGATGATTTAGGAGTATCTTCACAAGAAACATTATGTTTTAGGTATGATGAATTACCTTATACTTATCTGCTTTCCAGGTATTCTGCTAGCGTATTTCACAGCGATCATCTGGGCAGTTCCACCAACCAAGACCGTGTGTGTATTACTTCGTGTGTGTCCAACCCTCTCCACATCTCTCATCTATGTGCCCTTAGCGATGAAGACAATCAGGATCTACCGGATCTTCAGAGCAAAATCACCAATAAGCCCGAAGTTCATCAGTTCCAAATCTCAGATATTCTTCACGTTGGCAATCACGACTATACCGGTAGGTGTATCTTAAAATAGTACTTTTAAGTATGGTAGGCTTCATCTTCAATGTCTGTTCTGCCAAGTTCATATTTGACTCCAATAACTATGATCGTGATGATAACATACAGGGTGTCCCTAAAAATGAGTGCAAGTGTTCCACGTCATTGATTACTCTGTATTTGGCTGTAATATTTATAATAATAAAAGATAATTTAGGTTTTTTTCAAATGCCGTTAGTTTGATTGGAATTGCTCTTCCCAATCCAACGATATGATTGATCATTCACGAGTTCTTGAAAACGGGTTGTGTCGCTTGCTTTTTAAAATGCTTGGGGAAGAGTCTTTTTCTCATTAATAGTCAGTGGGTACTAATTTATTTGACGTTTATATGAGCTTCAAGATGACGATTACACATTCCCCAAAAAGCATATTTTTCTAAAAGAGGCACAAACCCGATTTTGAGTGCTCGTTGTTGATCAAACATATTTTTAAATTGAGAAAAGTAAACATATAAGCGGCGTTTGAAATCCAACTGAATTATCTTTTAGATCATAAGATTACAGCCAAATACTGAGTAATCAATGAGGGCAATCACATGGAACACGTGCACCACGTGCACACCGCTTTATAGGGACACCCTGTTCATTAATAGGTCATACTTTGAGAAGTCCATTCGGCTATTAACCCTAACACTTTTGGAATGGAAATGTTGAAAAAAATATCCGAGGGTGGAAATGGGCGACATTTAGCGAGAAAAACCGGACTTGCCGACGACAGGATTCGATCCCGGGTCCTCCAGCATGGATGACGGGGTCTTAGTCCACTCGGCCAGGGAGTCACGCGCCCGCAATTAACAATTCCGTTCGCATATATCACCTGGTGTCAGTGCCCAGCGAGATAGACTGAGGTGACACGTGCCTCCAGCATAGTTTTCAAATGGGATTTCATGGGGTTCAGGGCTGTAAGGGTTAAGTGATTTGACAGTAAATTAGCTACGGTTTTATGAAATAGTTTTAGCTGTTTTTTCTCGTGATATTATGTGGTTGTTGAAAAGAACTGATGGCTTCTGGTCTTTCAAACCCTCTCAGGATTTTCAATTTCAAGATTAGGTCCCGAGGGGGTGGGGTAGGTGTACTCAGATATTCTTTTAGTAGGGATGTGCTGCCAGTCAATTTAAAATTGATCCAAACATTTACCAATTTTCGGGGGAAATGGACCCATATGTTTACCGGAGACCCATATGTTTACCGGAGACCCATAATTTGTCTATATATTTGACAGATTTTGCTATAATTCTGTGAAAAACGACAAAATTAAGGATTTCAGACCCATAATTTACCAAAAATGGTTTTGAAGGGGTCGTTCATTTACCAGAGGGTGAAAAAGGGACCCTATTTGACGGCACATCCCCGTAACCTCATATCCACTAAGTATCTCCCCCCCCCCCCCCCCCCCCTCTGGGATTAGTTATAGTTTTGTCCTTGCTCCGGTCGGCTGTACAATTACCATCTTCAAGATAAGATTTGTAAATGTTAGCAACGGCTTAATATTGTTCTCCTTTTGGGCTTTCTATTCAATGAGCAGGTGTCTTTTATACCCAAATTTCATCATCATGATCACTGGATGTAGTCCAGGATGAGGTCTGGTGCATGGACAGAGCACACATTATTATAAATGTGATCAGATTATGATCATTACTTTACATTTGTCCTTGTTTTGTTTTTCGACTTTGCTGCTTGATTGCTATAAAGATCTTGTAATTCAGAATAACCTTTGTGTGTGTAAGAATGTTAGCGACCTTTTGAAAATAGGTGATTTTACTCCGATTGAGCGTTTTGAAAAATGTTAACAAAATATGTTATTTCTCTTTTCTTATCCTATTCCTATAGTTACTTTGGACGGTGGTCTGGATCTTTATCAATGTCCCAGGGGTCACTGCAGGAATGCCTTATCATTATAAACGTCACTTGCAGAAGACATGCTCACGCACGAGCAATAACGTGGGTATCATTGGCGCCATAATATGGAGCATTGGTAATCTTCTCGTCTGCTCGATTCTGGCTCTTGTCACAAGGAAATTGCCAGAAAACTACAACGAAAGTAGATACATCACATTCTGTTCGTTCTGCTCGCTAGTAGTCTTAACGGCTTTCTCGTCTACCGCTTACACCACAGTGGACGCGTATTTCAGTGCCGGTTACGCCTGTTTAGGTTTGATCGTAAATGCCACAATCACGCTGATTTGTTTGTTCGCTGTAAAGATTTACGCCATTTATTTTGTAAAATTGGAAAGATGGAATGTGAGAAAGCCGTTAGGTATAACGCAGTCTTCAGGGCAAACAGGAAGCGAGAGTGCTGGGCTTTCATCGGGATCACACCGAACTGATGACATAGATGGAGCAACAGCCGAACGTCGATTGTCTCGAAGAGTCTCTGCAGCAGAAATAAAGCCAACCAGTGACGGACAATCAATGATCAACCTTGGAGTATCAGCTTGTTCGGAGGGGTCCGATGAATCGTTAGGGCCATCAGTGAAAGCGTCACAAAATGAGTGCAAGCGATTGGGCAACACTAGTCCAACAGTGAGCCGTTGATAAGGTTTCATGCAATGATTCCCGCGGCCTCACTCAGCATGGTCACGTGGAAATATAGCAACATGAAATTGTAGGCCTACCGTACTCAGTTACCTAGGGAGTCTTATCTGTGAGTGTTATCGTCCTGTAATGATGTCAGTATCTTACTACAACGGATTTGTGTAAATCATTGAAGACTGAAAACGTTTTATTAACAAACAAAGTATCGTAGTTTCCCATACATCTGAGCTATGCAAAATGCATGGATGTCCAAGTGCCCTAATATTGCATACAAGTTAAAAAGCTTCTTAAACTCTTCTTAGGCCTTGTTTAGAAGGGTATTGGTATTAACGAATTATTCCAATGTTGAGCTTTATATAGAGTTGCACACATGTCTAAAGTTTGACAACGGTCCTATTTCATGAATATTGAATCATGAAATAGTTAACAATCTCCTTAAGAAGAGTTGAACACTAATTTAGAAGCATCACATGAATCTGAACGTGTATGCATAGGACCTACAATCAAGGGGGAAACAGGTTGGCACACTTTGTCCTAATTACGGAAAAACCCGCCCCTCTCCCCGGAGGCAATGTTGATCCGACATTGATTGATGGGGGTGGGGAAGGATATAAGAAAGGGGGAGACTTTTGCTTTCTATTAAACAGTGCTATGTCCCAAGTATGATCTCAATTGCCAGCACAGGGATAGCTGTAATAAGTTGCGTCAAGTGTGCCAACTATTATTTTCCTTGATTGTAGATCACATAGTTTACAACAAAGAGCCCGTAAGTTCGCACGCATGTTAGTGATTATGTATGCTTTTTAATATTTGAGTGTAGATAGAGACTGATAAAATGTACGAAATTAATTGTATTAGCTGATGATTGTACAATGTACATTAGCACATTGTCCACTTTATAGTATGAAACAAAACCGGACTTAAATTTAATTATATTTTGTATAGCTTACACGAAATGGTTCTGACCAGGTGCTTTTATATTAGCTAACTTTTAAAAATCAGTAATCAGTATCAAAAATCAACTATAACACTTAACGAGCGAAGTTCCCTATAATATGACACCAGATATATAACAGTGGAAACTGTTTAAGTTGTGATGCTTTTAGTAACCACACCTAACGGGGTGAAAGTTGTTTTGTACATTATATATGGGATATCGTTGTTGTTGTGTATGAAACACTGTGCTATGGAAACCGGTGTAGTAGGAGTCACCGTCTCTATGGAGCCATAGTCCGCCCTGTACAGTAAAGTAGAAGAAGAATTCATTGGTAGATTACCAGTGCAGTCGATCGTCGGAGCCTTAATTTCACCCTTTTTGAGATGAGCACTCCCGATGTAATTCTCTTGGAAGATGACTATTTTATAGCTTTTCGTCATCATCTCCGTCTACTAAGTATCCGCTATTATGTCAGACTGAGATTAAAGTCCCTTCTTTGAAGTTTCATAATATTTGGGTTTATACTGCAAAACAAGCTTTAAATAGACAAATTTCTAGAATAATCAAAAGCACAGAACTTTTCTGTATAATTTTAGTAATGCAAATTTTGAATTATCAAGGAATATCTTCATATTATTCATGTAGAAAATAAGTATTTAGAAGGTGTGGTAAACAATGAAACATCTATATAGAACAAATTCACGAATTGAACCATAATTCAAGTCAACATAAAAGGCAACAAAGTGTCATTTTCAATCAATTACCTTCTGAAGATTGCCAGTAATGTTAATATTTGCCATTATTATACTAATTTGCCCGTCAAGCCGGGCAAAGGGCAAATTGCCAATTAGATAGGAATTATTAGTCAATCCCTTATTCCCCAAAAAGGCCACACAATTCACCCAAAATCAAAGTGGGGACGCATTTTGTCTTCTTCAGGAAATTCGGCAATGTGATGAAACCTATGAAAGTTACAAAAGCTCTCATCTATAATTGTGCTTCCTTTTTCCACTCATTTTTCCATCATAGGCCCCCGACCGTCCCCTTCCGACGACACCCCTGCTTAAATCTGAGGAGATCTGGGATATTGTCAGAATATGCTTTATTTATCGGGATATAACTTCAAAAATTGATAGTCAAGACCGCTCTTGGTTAACATTTACCAGATCTGAATTGAATGGAATCAATATTATTGCATGATTGCTATAGGATTTCAATCAAAATATAAACATTTATTTAGCGCTATTTGTATGCATGTTTAGGTAGCAAAGGATTTATTTTGAATTCTATATTTGTTAATATAGCTCTTTCATAGATGGGTCCTATCTTTCTCGTAGGCCATATGTGAAATTGAATTTAAATAACAAGTCAATCGAAACTAAATTAACTTTAATTATACCATATTAGTCGAATTGTTAACATACAGGGTGAGTCAAAAAAAAGTTTACTCAAATTCAGCGATTTCTTTAGAAAAAAGTATTTGTTTGTTTTCAAAACAATTTAGCACGGTATAAAGACGAATCAATTAGCTTTAATATGCATTTGATCTGATTTAGATTGGTTGAGGGAAACTTATTTTACGCTGTTTTGAATAAAAGTGACCAATTTAACGTCCGAACACGCTTCCAGATCTTGACCATTATATTTCATAAGACACGACCAATAAAAAATTACAATACCGACAGCGAAAGGATCAATTCCTTTGTTATGAAATGATTAAAGTGTGGTAATTGTGTCATATTAATCCATATTTCCTGTTTCAATCTATTAGGAGACAATTTTGAACAAGTCTATTGTCTACTTCATTCTATTAATAAACAAGATGTGTAATGCTTTACATCATAATCCTAGTAAACATTATTAAGCTCGTTAAGCTTGAAATTAAAAATCGTGTTTTTGGTGAAAAAACAGCTCCTGTACAGAAATAGTCATATTTACTTAACGGTATCATCAAATAGTGTGATTTGTTTCCAGATGGTAGCAAAGAAATGGCGCAATCATTTAAAGTTTTGTTTGCCTTGATTTTGTGGTCAGAAATATTTGTTTTAATTTTTTCAATTAGGGTAAACTTTTTTTTGACTCACCCTGTAGATAATGTCAATAAACCAACCACACTACTTCCTTAATAGTTTTGTTTTTACTATCATCTGCATTTAAATTTGAGGAATTTTTGATGGGTCCTGTATTTCTCGTAGCTAAGCCATTAACTTTATTTACAACACTTTAGTCGCATCGTTAACATAGATAATGTCGTTAAACCAATCGCACTACTTCCTGATAGTGTTGTTTTTAACTTTATAAGGTATAGCTCTAGTCACGCGTGCCTCTTCAATAGCCCAAAACTTTTTCCAAATTTTCCCATATTATTTGCCCATTTCATGTTTATCTTGAATCAAAGTTCTAGAAACACTTGTGGGTAACCTAGTCTACCAGCACTCTCTCTATGCAGTCTTGCTGTACTCCATACCGGTGTGTACATGTATGTATACCCATAATGAGATGGTACGTCCAATGATTGATCAAACGCATTTATCAGCCCCTTTCTGGGGTGGTCCCTAGGAGTCACACGCAGCAGGGCCCGACAGACATCCATATCTGCATAAAGTATATACACTGAAAAATAAATTGGTGTCACAGCGACACCTTCTTGGAGTCAACTGTAAATGACACTTACAAAGGTGTTATTTTGACTCCAAAATTGGTGTAATCGTATATGATATGGGTTTGCACATAATTTACGGTGACACCGTTAAGTGTCCGACGGACACCTTTCAGTGATCATTTAGTGATTTACACCAAAACTGGTGTCAGATTAATTGAAATAACTCCAAGGGCGTCAATAGTTGGCGTGAAAGCTCACGGTTTTTAGAGGTGTCGAAGCAGCATGACACCAATTGGTGTAATTCTGACACCAATTGGTGTAATTCTAACACCAATTGGTGTAATTCTGACACCAATTGGTGTAATTCTGACACCAATTGGTGTAATTCTGACACCAATTGGTGTAATTCTGACACCAATTGGTGTAATTCTGACACCAATTGGGCGTCTATCAACATATCAACGCATGCGTTTTCTCGTCGCCATTTTGTCTGTTTATGTCGATTGATCAAACTGGTCTGAGCTGCCGGTCTATAATACCCCACCCCGTGCCCAATAACTTGGACTAGATATTTTGAGAGAAAAAATTGAAGGAAAAAAACCCAAAAAAAAGTTGTCCTTCTTTCTATTTGTAATAACATACAAAAACATTACAAACAAAAGTACAAACATGTGTAAAAATGATAACTTTTATTGTTAGTGTTATTGATTTAAATGAAATCTCAAGTAAATTCTTGTTTTTAAGTAAAAACAAAAATCAAAGGCCTGAGACCCAGTAATTTGAAGGGAAAATAGCTAAAATACAGCAACAAATTGTGTTGTTAGCGGACTTAATTCAAAACAAAAATCCACAGCATTGCAACCCTTGCAGCTTGCCCCATAATTGGCCAATTTAGGCTAATCGTGTCCAGCGTTGCCTGAGTCTGACCAAGTCCCTTAAGGAGGCTGTCAAGTGTCATTTCGTATTTTTCAGGAATTTTTTCAAAACTTCAGAGTGTCATTTATCAGTACATGAAAAGACATTTTCAATTTCGAAATTAGTCCAAAAGCCTATTTAGAAGGATATAAATCCTTTATTCTGATCATCGACAAAGTGGAATGGAAAAGTTTGCCCGCAGGGGATCAGCGGGGTGTGGCTGAAGCAAGTAAGTAAAACAAGGCTTTTGCCAAGCGTTAGTGTCAAGGAGTTTGGAAAGAGAGAAGGAAAAAAGATGAAAATAAAGGACAGAGAAAGATTTAGAATCCACGATATGAAACATTAAGAAGTATCAAAAAGACTTACACTTGGGTTTTATCCGAAGGTGTATGTTTGGTTTTTTCCTTTCGATATTGTCAATGTCCGTCCCATACCCGCCCCGTCCATCCAAGACCTGTTTATTTAATTATTGTCATTCCTGAATTATGGTAGGCCTATTATTTGTTATCTCTTTTTCGATTCGATCGCTAAATGGCCCATCATTCATATAGTTTTGAATCAATAAAACGTCTGAATATTCTAGACTGAAAGCAAAGGTGAAAGGGTGGGGATTATGGTGGCAGAAGATGCTCTATAATACGGCTGCCCCTCGGACCCCAGCCCCCCCCCCCCCCCCCACTGTTTTGCCCTTTTCCCAATGAAAAAAGTATAATATGCTTGAGTCTAGGTAGGTGACAAGGCAATTCATAGGGATAGCCAATACATAATAAAACCATGTATATATATCCCGATACAAGGACGAAAACTTGCACGAATCTTTATAAGGTCAAAATAATTGATTCTAGAAGGGGTGCTCATTTGTTGGCAGATGATTGGAACTTAAGATGGCGGTAAAAATCGAAAAAAGTCGTCCATACATTACAAAATGTATGTTTAAATGTATTGACAATGTTTTATTGGCGTAATAATAGTATTATTGTATTAATACAATTGTATTATTGTGGTATAGGTGCACTCTGAATACAATATATTCATCAAAATTATAATATGGTCGGCAAAATTCAAAATTGCGGCCACTGGATTCATTGTACATTTCAATGATATCTTTATAATAAAGAGTAACATTTTAAGTCCTCTAGGAGGTGGCCCGCAAGCACAACATTGTGCATTATATGTTAGAACAAGAAAAAATTATCAAGCCGAAATCGCGTAGTTATATAGAACAAAACATCATATAACTTATGACAAAAATGAATAAAAACTGCCATCTCTCAACATGCAAAAAAGTCCCGGTGTCGATGACGTCATGTTTATACAATGCACTCGGGAATTATGGAATTATGACGGTCAAATTAGCATGTGCCCCAAAAATTATTATTTGTTCTGTTTTTAGAAGCTCGATTGGACTAGAGCCAATATGTACCTCAATAATGGTACAATATAATAACGCTGTAAAAGCGCAAACAAGTTGTTTTATAAGAATAAAGATTACCGTACTTAAAGTGTGTCAGGGTTTACTGTGTTGTTTTTGTCATGTAGTACGCCAATGTTGAGAAAAAGAAACCCCGACAACCATAAATATTACCATATAAACACGTCCGATATTGACACCAAAATCAAACAATTGAAAGTAAATTAACCGCAACAGCACGACATAGCCCGGTTCATAATACCAGTATTACAGTATCAACTGGTTTGTTATTTCCTATTAGTTCATCTTTCGGGAAGGCAGTTCGTTTTGAGTTTTGGGAACATAATTTAGTAAGGGAACCACGCCTAGAACAAAATATTGCCAATGTTTCTGTATATAAATTGAAAGACAAGGTTGAAAGACAAGGCATTATTTATAATATGGAGATTCAACCATTAGGACATTTTAGTTGGTATTAATTTAGCATTACTCCTTTTGGGAAACGATTCTATGGAAACCGACTTTTTAAACTAATATAACCAACGTTCCAAATTTAAAAATTTCAACGCGTCAATCGAGGGAATCGAAACCTAATTCGTCTCAAAATAGTATGAAAAATCATGGTCGGAAAATAAATAAATAACGAACCTAAGGAGTTAAAATGCGGCATAAAATAGCTTCATTTTGCTATAGCGTAATAAGAATTTATTTTTCAAAAAGCTTCCATTCGCCGTTACCCCGGGAAACAGTTTTCAACATAACATTGTTAACCATCTATAATAGTACCAGCAGTTCTTAACCTGGGGTCGTGTTCGTTTGGGGTTTTCCAGGGGATCATGAAGGGGTCATAAATATAGCTTTTTGGGGAACATTTTAATATTTCGTTCTAAAAAGGCTTAGAAAAACCCAAAAGAAACGTTCAAATATGCACAAATGTCTGAACAATAGCAATGGTATTCATAGTCTAATAAACGCAACATGCATTAACCAGTCTGGTACACCCTGTTAGTTGTACAGATTCAACCTTTCCATGATACCCGGTTTAGATCGTTCTAGGAATAGGCACCGCCACGTCAACAGGAAAATATTGGGGATAACCATGCAGGGGGAAAACCCAACTTAGATTCCCTTTTTGTTATAAAGTGTGTCTCAAGAATTGGGTGAAATGGGAGAGCTAATATAATAATGTTTCTGTTTTTAAATTGTACGAATGGTTGAGTTGTGCCTTTTAAAGTCTAAATTTCTTACAAATGCCATGAGATACACAGTATCGAAATGACCTTTACCCTGCTTCAAACAAAAGGGGGAGGGTGGAGGAATCTTGACATTGTGTTCATAATCAGTGGCGTATAATAGTTTCAACGTTTCATTTTTCAAACTTGGCTTCGGGAACGTTTTTCTGAACCATTTTAGTTCAAAAACTGATGACTTTTTGCGCTCTGCGCGCATTTTATTCTACAGGTTTCAAAATTATAAGGAGTCTCGAACCACCCTTAATATTCTTAATAGGCCTTATTATGCGAAGGACCTTAACAATATTATACTGAACCTTTTTAGTGTTAAAAGTGCTATTTTGTGCGCGCTCGAACCATCCCAAATATTCTTGCTTCAGAATGCTGAATCTGTGCCTTACAACGCCTAAAATCCATGAACTTATAGGGGCCCTAAGGCGGGGCGGGGTCCAAAACACATCGTTTAACTAAACGCAATTCTCGAACATTAACTTAAACATGCGTCAACTCTGAAACCATCGGGACACGCCTTTGAAGGGGTGTATAAAGGATTAAGCACACAAATGGATATTGGCCTATACAAGGCTGACCCGGGTGATTCAGTGAAAGATAATATAATGCATAAATGCAATTGATCTTAACCCTATCTCGTTATGTTAATGTGTTTTTGCGTTTATCGGGGGAGGGGGGGGGGGGGGGAAAGTAGGATTTTTTTAGCCCGACAAATCACCGAGCATCCCCCGGGATTCGATCCCGGGACCATCCGCACCAAAGTCTGTGCCCCTATCGAATGAGCTACCTCCCCAGCGCAAATGCGGGCACCAACTTCGTGCCCACATGCCTGCGGTAGGTGACGTCATGATTTTGAATAATGCAGTGGGGTTAGGATTATATTACTCGACATATTCGCTATTCGGAATCATTTTTTTATTTTTTATCTTTTATTGTTTATTTCTATCATAATTTTCACATTTCACATAGTTTCATCATGTTTACATTGCATTATCAATACATGTATAACACATTTTCATATGCTTTTCAGCATGTTTACATTGCATAACATATACATGTTTCGCACATTTTCATATACTTTTCAGCATTTTTATATTTTTATATGCTTTTCATAATTTTCACATTTTATGTATAGCACATTTTCATATACATTTTCATATGCTTTTCAGCATGTTTACATTTCATATCATGTATAGAACATTTTCATATACTAGTACATTTTCATATGCTTTTCAGCATGTTTACATTTCATATCATGTATAGCACATTTTCATATACTAGTACGTTTTCATATGCTTTTCAGCATGTTTACATATGTTTTTCACATTTCAATTACATGTATAACACATTTTCATGTGCTTTTCATGTTTACATTGCATATCATTACATAACACATTTTATATGCTTTTCGGCATGTTTACATTGAATTTCATAATACATGTTTAGCACATTTTCTTTTCAGCATTTTTATATTTTTATATGCTTTTCGGCATGTTTACATTCATTATTTCCATGTACGTCGTATAACATTCATCATGTTTACACATTTTCATATGCTTTTCAGCATGTTTACATTGCATATCATGTATAACATTTTCATATGCTTTTCAGCATGTTTACACATTTTCATGCTTTTCAGCACGTTTCCCCATTTTCATATGCTTTTCGGCATGACAACTTTTTGAAACTGAACGATGACAAAAGCGAATTCATTGTATTTGGATCTAAATGTCTACGTGACAAAGTAAATATACCCCATTTACGTATTGGGAATTCTTCTATTGTTCCAGCAAGTAAAGTTCGCAATTTAGGCGCTTATTTTGATATGGACATGACATTGAATCATCATATTTCTGCGATTTGCAAATCATCTTCTTTTCATCTTCGTAACATAGGACTTATCAGGAAATACCTCACAAATGATGCTACTGAACAACTCGTCCATGCATTTGTTACATCGCGCCTTGACATGGGAAATTCTCTGCTTTATGGACTCCCGAATCTCCAGATCAAGCGTCTCAGTCGCTTACAAAATATAGCTGCTAGAATTATTACACGCACCAAACGAACTGAGCATATCACACCAGTTCTAAGAGATCTACATTGGCTTCCAATAAAGGACAGAATTATCTTCAAAATACTTATTTATGTTTATAAATCAACTATTAATATGTCACCATTGTATATCTCAAATCTTCTAACTCCATACAAGCAAGATAGACAATTGCGTTCGAACAGCAAAATACTTTTCACTGAACCGCGATTTGCAAAATCCTGTGGATCACGTTCTTTTTTATGTGCTGCACCTCGCTTATGGAATAAGCTTCCGGAGTCTGTAAAAACTGCAGAATCTGTGGATTCATTCAAAACATTGTTAAAGACTTTAATGATGAAATCTGATAGCGATTTCTTTGATTAATGTTGTTCACATTGTGAGTGGGGATTGTCATTAGTTCAACCATGTCAACGCTACCATTTTTGTTGTTGTTGTGTTGAAGTGATGACGGTTTTCCTTCATTCCGATTTTTGTACTAATTTTGTTTTGCAATGTTGTGTCGATGCGCCTGGAGCAACAATTTTGTTGAATGTTGGCGCATTATAAGCTGCCATTATTATTATTATTATTATTATGTTTACATTCATGTTCACATTTCAATAACACATTTTCATGTGCTTTTTCGAGTTTACATTGGATATCATTACATAACACATTTTTATATACTTTTCGGCATGTTTACATGTTCACATAATTTTCACATTTCATAGTTTCATCATGTTTACATTTCATATCAATTACATGTATAACACAGGTTATTATTACATTTTTTTTATCAATATGTTCATATGCATATTCATATTATTACAAAAACCATAATTGTTCAATATTATATACATCATGTATCCAGTTATTTGTATATAAACTCATATTGAGTTTTATTATAAGTTTTACATCAAATCATGTTTATAATATTTAATTTGAACCAATATACATATGCATTCATACAAATATCTTTGGTATGCCGGTATACATAGACAAACAAACAATAAACAATTACATATTTAACATCTACGTTTTATATATCTCTGATTTGCAGCTCAAACAATAATAAGCTGATTAAATGTCGGTGATTCCCGTACCGGAACTTGCTGATAACTAATTTACCAACACTTATTATTTTATTTATAGTATTGTTTGTGTCTTCATCTTCTATATTATAACCAAATAATACATCTGTAACTGATACTTTAATTAAACTATT
The DNA here is from genome assembly GCA_035610835.1 of Ophiura sarsii. Classification (NCBI taxonomy): domain Eukaryota; kingdom Metazoa; phylum Echinodermata; class Ophiuroidea; order Amphilepidida; family Ophiuridae; genus Ophiura; species Ophiura sarsii. The sequence continues at coordinate 35,502,845 of CM069446.1, read as the reverse complement.
GTGTTGTTGCGATAAAATATTGTTGACTTCAGTCCATACACTCTTTATTTTTTTACAATAATAAAAGAAATGTTCAATATAATCTATTTCGTTACACACGTCACATATAGTATCATGCTCTTTACCTATTTTGTGGAGAAATATCTTCGTCGGGTAAAGGTTACTAATTATTTTCCAGTTTAATGTCATGAGTCGTGGTTCCTTAATTTGCTTAATATGTTTGCCCCAAATTTCGCTCCACTCAAAATTGTTATACTCGAATTTTTTCCCAAAACAATTCGCAAATTGGTTTTGTATTTATTTTATCTATCATTGCATTTTGATATATTTTTGTTGTACAAAGTTCTAATGAAGTGTTACCATTATTATACTTCAACGTTATACCATCCGATCTAGTTCCTGTTCTTTCATTCTTCCACAAATTAGGTATTGCTTGTTTTACAGCTATGTATTGTATACAAGCATTTACTGGATGAACAAATCTGTCCTTTATTTCATCAAATGTATACATTTCCCCATCGTCTTTGAATAAGTCTGACACATAAACAAAACCTATTTTTATCCATCCCTTAAAGTATAATGTATTACCTTTGCTCGTAATACAATCATTATTCCATATTACTTGATTATACCAGTTTTCTATTTCGTTTATAGTTTCAGTATTTTTGGTTTTAAGCCAAACTTTGATTAGGTTGTGGTAAAAGGATGGTATTTCTTTTAAAATACCTTTTACGGATTTATTCATAGTTTCAAAACTACAATTGCATTTGAAGATATTTAGGTCTAAGCATGTATTTTTCAATAAAGAAATAGGAATATTTTTCCACGTGCTGATTTCTGAATCTGCGAGCTTTTTGATCCATGTCAACTTAAGCGAATCCAAAAAATGTGATAAGTTGAGCATTTTCAACCCACCTTTTTCATATTCATTTATTAATGTTGTACGTTTAACTTTTTCTGATCCACCCCACACAAATTTTAAAAACATCCTATTTAAACGATTTACAAATTCAGAGGGCAAGTCAATTATTGAACCGATAAATGATAGCTTTGATGCTAAAAGGCTTTTTACTATCAGTACCTTTCCGACCATTGTAAGGTTTCTCATGGTCCAAGCTCTGATAGATCGTTCTATCAATTCCATCTTTGACTCCTAATTTACAGATAACTCTTCTATTTTAGTACATGGTTTACTACTACCCCTAGAATTTTTACATTATTATTTGGTACACATTTCCAATTTATCCCCCCAATTTCTTTCGTTGATTTTCTGCAAGCACCAATCCAGACAGCGTCGCTCTTTAGTTTATTAATATATAAGCCTGAAATTTGTGAAAATAGTTCGAATGTTTTTAGCACGTTTTTTATTGATTCCTCGTCGCTAACAAATATAGTTGTGTCGTCAGCAAATTGCGTAATTTTTACTTCATTTTTGTCGTATTCAAGGAAGGGCAATTTTATGCCATGTATATATTTTGACTGTCTGATTTGGTTTGCCATTACCTCGGCTGCCATGCCATATAATAATGGGGACAAATTGCAACCTTGTCTCAGATCATTAATCTGTGCAAAAAAAGAAGACATATGTCCATTATGTAATACACAACTGACAGTGTTATTAAATATAGTCTTAATCCAATTTATTATTTGTTCACCAAAGTTAAATAGTTTAAGGGAATACAATATGAAGTCCCTTTTAATCGTATCGAAAGCTTTTTTTTAAATCAATACAGATCATAGCCCCCTTAATATTATTTGTTTCGGTGTATCTCAAAATATCTTCAATTAAACGTATGTTTAAGTTTGCACCCCGCTTTTCAAGGAAACCGTTTTGATCGGTATCAATGATCGTCGGAAGTACTTATTCTAGATGCAAGTGCTTTTGCCGCAATTTTGTAATCTATATTTAAAAGTGTTATTGGCCTCCAATTGTCCAATTTGTTTCTTGGTAGTAATTTACCTTTATGTAATAAAGTAATAATCCCACGCTTGTGGGATGAAGAGAGCTCTCCATGTTCGTATGCCTCGTTGAACGAGTTTACGATCAATGTACCGACCAATTGCCAATGAACTTTGTAAAATTCTGCAGTAAGTCCATCACACCCCGGACTTTTGTTATTTGACATTTTTTTAAGTGCAGTTGAACATTCTTCATTGTCAATCATACCTTCACATTTCATTCTATTTTCTTCAGATAACTTCGGTACATTAATATTTTTCATAAATTCATTAACATCATCTATACGGGTTATACTCTTTGTTTTGTACAGATCTTCATAGAAATCCACCTGCATTTTGATGATTTTTCCAACATAATCAAGCGATTTGGGCATTTTTTTATTCAAAATTATTTTTGTTAGCTTTGTTCAAAAATGTTGGGTCAAAAAGGTCTCAAAAAATCAAAATGTTTGGTTAAAATTGACGCCAAATTTGGATTCTCTTATCAATTTCTTTTCCATAAATGCCCAAATCGCTTGATTATGATGTAAAGTTTAAAAATTTGGATACATTTTGGATTCTCTGATACATTCCTTTCCAAAAGGGTTCAATGAATCCAACCATGAACATGAAATTCACAATTGTGAAGAAAAAAATTTAAAACACGGTTTTTGACCCATTTTAGGTTTTGTCAAGATAAGTGCCAACAATTTGATTTTCATGATTTTGGAGGTAAACAAATCACATTTTCAAGACGGCATCAAAACTGTTGGTGTTGTTGGGGAGGGTCAATCCGGGGAGGGTCAATATCGGGGGTGGGGGTCAAACTGAAAGGGGGGCGAGAGGTTGGGGAAAAATACATTTTTTGAGTTCGCCCGCCCGTGAAAATGTTATCATTCATTAATGCAACAAGGCCTAAATTAACTAAATTTAAACTAAATGTATGTAATTTTAATATTAAAAGTAAACATTTTCGATTGGTTGGGATCCCGGGGTTGGGATCCAAATGCGTAGGGCTTGTTGGTGAGCTGACTGGGAGGGCAAAGGTTGTGACTGGGGTTAATTACGTTCTACGTCTTACGTAGCGGTCATGATATTATTATTTTATTTTTCGTATAAATCTATACGCAACTGAGAAGACGCTGAAATCTAAAATATGTGTAATATAATGAATATGATACAAAATCATAGATAACTCACATTCTCTTAGTTTTCTTGAACATGAACATGTACTGTAAAAAATAGGAATTTTCCAAGTATATCCAAACATACAAATGCGTAGTCCTTGTTATCGGCGATCTGTTTTATGGATTTCGAAGATGGTATAACATCGGATCATCAGACGATGAACCAATGTGATGTTACCCTGATGAAAGCTGACGGCCAACTGACACACCTGACCGATCAGTGAAAAGAACTGCAGATTATGCTAATTCCTTTATATCAACTATTAAGTTTGTGTTGTACCATATTATATAATTAAAGTAGCGAATGAGTCAAATAATCTACTTGCTTAAGCCAGAGGACAAATCATTTTATTGAACCAATTCTAATGTTTATATAATACCTTCTGCTGATACATGTAGTAGGTTGTGCTCATTAGAGATAGTCAACCATTGTAGATATTTAAAACGGTCACTCGTGCATTTAAGTATAACTCTTAATCAGACGAGCTTTTTTATTCCTCAACACGCTCCCTTGCACTCATTAATATTGAATTGTTATATCAGTGTTTGTAACTAGTTCATGGATAGTTAACTTTAAGCTGGGTCTGAAAGTGATTGTATTATGTTAGTGCGTCATGGGGGACTAAGCACCAGACCAACTTTATTTGATAGTCTCTTGCACAATATTTAGCGATGTCAACATTAAAGCAAACGATTCCAAGATCCATTGCCCAATTTGTATTAGGTAAATTACGAATTATGATTTATCATCCTTATTTGTACAGATACGGTGTTTCGACGTGTATGAAAGATAAACCCCTCATATCAGACCATGCGGCCGAGCCTGCAAAAGGGGCGCGCCGGCGACCATTATTATTGCTGATGGTCTGCTATTCGTCCTTTATCTAATACATAAATCGTCGCTGTTCTGACATACCGGCACATGTGCCATTTTGGGCAAAATGAGTTAAGTTGCATTTTATGATCTACAAATGAAACTCTTTATTCTCCACAAAAAATGAGACAAAAATGTAATTAATTAATGAGATACCGCACTAATTAGTGTGATATGCCAGGGTTTTAACATAATACCGGCATGAAAAACTCATTTTGTATTCTGCAGACCGGCACATCACAATATTCTGCCATACACCACCGTGTAACTGCAGTTCTGACATACCGGCATATCACTGGCATATCACTGTAGGGCGAATATGAAGTTTGTTTTCTTCTTTCTGACATACCGGCACATGACTTTATGACATAATTACTTCTAATTAATAATTGCAATTTGTTGTTGTAATATGCTCATAACAAACATAAGTATTTATCTATTAGTGTTCTTTGACAATGATAGTGACATTTGATGTAAATGCTCTCTAACAAATCTTTAAAAATTGCAAAATTTTCAAACACGATTTTCTCAAAACGCTGTTTTTCGTGATGTGCCTGTATGTCAGAACAGCGACGAAATGTATGAATTGTCAGACAAAAGTGATTTTCAGGACATTGATTTAATAATTTGTTGATCATAAGATTGTCCATGCCTGCGGTCAATGAAATATTCTCGTAATTAGCCATGATTGCGATCATAGGCTTAATCTTGCCTGCGTGCCAAGATTCCGTTATAAATGTAATTGATTTAGTTTGCCATGCCTGCGTGCCATGCGCTTTCCTTGCCTGCGTGTCATGGGATTAATATAGTCGTAACTATAACCATGATAACAAGAGTGTTAAAAACACAATCCTCGCTTAGAGGGGGTTAAGTTTAAATGCAAGCAGAAATAAAGGAAGGGTATCATAAAGAGAATTGTGTCATAACATAACATGCACTTTCAGTTTTCTTGAAATCAAGTTTCAAGATCTGTTTTATAAGATAGAGTCATAGTTATATTGTACATGATTGTTTACATAAACAAACTCCCCTGAGTTAAAAGTCCCAAATAGGAAAATTTGGTGTCTAATTAAGAATAGACTTAGGCCTATCTCATCAAAAACATCTAATTAAGTAATGGATAATAAATCTTGATTCATTAATGATTAATTAAGTATCAATAATCAATGATCAATAATTAATTATGAATTATGAATTTATGAATTTATAAATTAATATAAATTAATTTCATTAAAGAAATGTATTTATATTTATGTAAGTTAATTAACAATTGTATTTATTAATAAACGTAATGATTGATTAATTAATATGTTTATTATTCAATGTATTTATAATATGAATAAATACATACATACATACATACATGTCATGAATTTATGAACGTATTAATTCATGATTTTTTCTGGAAAACCAGCTGCACTGATGCATGTGATACATTTATATTGCATTTCGTATACACCCTATATATTTCACCGATACCAGTGGTTAACTGTGAGTTGACCAGGCCAGGATTGGCGTTAATGATAAAACTGTCACAAAGATACAATTAGAAACCTAAATCTCACATTATGACCTTTTGATCCTCACTGGTTATTAAATTCAAAATAACTGTTCAAAATTGTGTAAATGTATTTAAGTACCGGTACTGTAGTTGTGTAATTTGATATTGAAATATGATATGAAACAGATAATATTTCGATAAGTAAACCTCTCGTTAAATAGCTGGCGAGTAGACCACAATCATGTGTTCGTTTCCTGCTATGAACTTATGAACTTATATGAAGCGCCACACTGTGGCAAGGGTGAGGAGGCTATTCTCCCTTAGTAACCCATACTTCTACAAATCATCTATAGGCCTATCATGTGAGTAACACGCATACACAGTGTTAATTGCTGGTTACTGCCTCAAACAAATCATATTTCTTTGGTAGATATTTATCAATTCCCTCATTTTGACCAGAAGCTGCTTGATAGTGACTGATTGCTAACTGCCAGTGGTTTGTTATATATTCTTGATTGATTTAAGTAGCCACGCAGTTTATTTATATTCCGTAACCTATATTTTCGATCGCCAGTTCTAGCATCACGAGTATATATCACATACAATGATATCCTCAGGAATAAATAACGACTATAAGTTGATTACAGCGAATAATTGATTTGGAGGACCATTTATATTAACAAATTTCGGTGACGAATACCGTATCATAACTGCATGACATTCACAATGTTAAATAAATCTGCTGGATTTTATTCCAGGGTCACTCAGTTCATCGTAACATTATTGATGACAATTTCATATGCCAATGCCGATGTAAATTATAAAGTGCTTGGAGATGTTAACTTGGGAGGCCTTTTTGCTCTAAATACGTACGATGACACAATGGGGAGCTGTGGGGATTTACGTGAAATTGCCTACCTTAAGCATCTGGAAGCTATGGTCTACGCAATCGGCAGGGTAAACAACGACACCGCGTTACTGCCTAACATAACGCTAGGATTTGAGATCTTCGGAACTTGCAGGGAGTATACCAGCACCCTTCGTGAGTGTTTGAATTTTATCCCTTCGATAAGAGAGTCTGGAAAGTGTTCTACATCTGGGTCTGAATCTGGGGAGATTTTACCGATAGTTGGCGTGTTAGGTTCGGAGCTTAGCTCATCCAGCATCCATGCTGCTTTAATTCTCGGACTGTACCACATACCGCAAATCTCCTATTTATCAACAAGCGACGAACTGAGTAATAAGAACAAGTACCCTTATTTTCTCCGAACCATCGGTCCCGATCGCTACCAAGTCAAAGCTATGATAGCTATTCTTCTGCACTTCAATTGGAATTATGTTTCTTTTATTTACGTGGATGATAACTACGGTAGAAATGCTTATCGGAACTTTGAATTGAAAGCAGCAGATAATGATATCTGTGTAGGCGTAAAAAGGAAGATCGCTGTGTCTGATACTGACAACAACCATAATTATGACAGAGTTATCAGTGAGTTACTGGACATACAAAAAGGTTCACATGCCACCGTAGTGATACTGTTCGTCCATAACGAGATGGTAAGGAATGTCTTGATTGCGCAAACGAGGTTGAAGGCACAGAGGCGGTTTATTTGGATCGGTAGTGAAGCATGGGGAACATTTGCCCAAGATATGGCACTGGGAAACGAAGAATCCGCCATAGGTGAGTTTGAAAATGCTTGAACTTCCCCTTAAAAAATAATGGCACAATGTTTCAATTCATATTGATATTGATTCCCGTTTGATGTCTTCATTATTAGGCCGGAATACCCTCAATCATGTTCAAATTTTGTTTATGTTGGGACACTTCCTATGAAAACGGTAGTCCCTCCCCTAAACTCAGTGTTGGTCCATATAAGAGCATATTCCAGCAAAGGGCTGTATAGTATTAGACTTTATCCTTCTGTCTCCTAACATAGCGCACGGACGCGGTGCTGTGCTGTGTTGGAGACTGAAGAACAACCAGCACGAAAAGTGGCGAGTTTTTTGAGAGGTGCGCGGTACTGCGTCCGCGTGCATTACACCGGTACGCACCATCGCGCTTGGTGAGATACGCTCACGCGAGCAAACTACGCAGATCAACATTTTCACTGATTGATTAATTAATTAGTTGCAGTGTAGAAACAGCGAGGTTAATTCGCGGACTGCGCCACGCACGGGTGGATAAAAATGCCCGTAAAATGTCACTGCTAAATGCAAACTAGCCTAATAAAAGATTATAAACCCCCTCTATTTAAAGCAAAAATCGGTAGATTCTATACCAAAACCATTTTGAAAAATCATATATTTACCTAAAGATTGGCGAAAAAAATTTAAATGGCGATTTTTGCATCAGTAGGCAAAAAATGTATTTAACTTCAGCGCCCCCAAATACTAATTTTGCAATAAATTTGATTTTCTTTCATCGATTGTTATTATAATACGTATAATTTGCGATAAATCCTGGAATTTCATAATTATTTATTCATTATTCTGACCAAAACGGCAAGTTTAAAACTTGTACTTTTCAGAACGGGCAAGTCCATCCCCGCAAGTTGCGTGGGATTTTAGCGTAACTGACGACCAACACTCAACATGGCAGCATCGCGCACTGGACGGCCTACTACATGACTTGTAAAAAGATAATACTAGTAAACAAAAATCCCTTCCTCTTGACACATTTCTTAGAAGAAAAAAATCCGTACGGGTACATGTACGGCCGGGAGTTTTAGATAATCCATACTCCGCGGGTATAATGGTACTCCGGATTTCTTATTGCTGTACTATAGGCCAAGTAAAAAAATAAAGCAGTTTCTCGTCCCCTCGCGCACCAATTCTATAATTTTCTTTTTTTTCCTTTATTCTTTCCATAACTTTTTTTGTTAAAATATTTAAAAGGCTGACATCTTGGTAATACTAATAGATTTACTTATTTAGTCCAATGAGCATTTCAAAGCAGGTTTTGCGTTAACCAAACCCCAGAATCATGAAATAAACAGATTTTACAAAGGCCTTGTGCTCTTCAACTTCAAGTTACGCAACCAATCATTCAATACCACGCTGGTAATGGTGATTTTGCATTGTTTACTAAAAAAGAAAGAAAAAAGTTTTTATTTGTATTTGGCCTAATGGGCATGTGGCATAAACATGCCTAATATTTTGGACTCTCCCTTCACCAGGCCAAATGTTCACTCAGTTTCACTTTTTAATATAACTTTTCATAAGTGCAAATTATTTTGCATGTATCTCTGCTTGTTCATTCATGAGAATGACCATTTATTATGTGCGCTAGGCTGGCCAATTACATGTTCCTCCTACACGATCAATGATGAATCAAGTTTAGCGTGTACCGTATTATAAATGGTGGCACCACCATACAAGGTTTCGCTATCAAAAGTGTGTGTATGGACTATGCTTACACAAGGTATCAAAGTTGATGCAATCAAAAGAGTGCGAACACACTAGGCTCATTCAAGGATTCGAAGCGGACACAATCAAAACAGTGCGTACACGCTAGGCGCATACAAGGTATCGAAGTTGACGCAATCAAAAGAGTGCGAACGCACTAGGCTCATACAAGGTTTAGAAGCGGACACAATCCAAAGGGTGCGTATGCGCTAGGCTCATACAAGGTATCAAAGTTGACGCAATCAAAAGAGTGCGCGCACTAGGCTCATACAAGGTTTAGAAGCGGACACAATCCAAAGGGTGCTTATGCGCTAGGCTCATACAAGGTATCAAAGTTGACGCAATCAAAAGAGCTCGCGCACTAGGCTCATACAAGGTTTCAAAGCGGACACAATCCAAAGAGTGCGTACGCGCTAGGCTCATATAAGGTATCGAAGTTGACGCAATCAAAAGAGTGCGAACGCACTAGGCTCATACAAGGTTTCAAAGCGGACACATTCAAAGAGTGCGTACGCGCTAGGCTCGTACAAGGTATCAAAGTTGACGCAATCAAAATAGTGCGAACGCACTAGGCTCATACAAGGTTTCAAAGCTGACACAATCAAAAGAGTGCGTACGCACTAGGCTCATACAAGGTATCGAAGTTGACGCAATTAAAAAAGTGCGTACACACTAGGCTCATCATACAATTACAAGGTTTTGAAGTGGGCGCAATAAAAAGAGTGCATACGTACGCACTAGGCTCATCATACAATTACAAGGCCGGTTTGAAGTAGACGCAGTAAAAGGGTGCGTACGCACTAGGCTCATTCAATTACAAGGTTTCGAAATTGACGCAATCAAAAGAGTGCGTATGCAAGTTACAAGGTTTACCCGTTTCGAAGCAGAAATCCAACGCAATTAGCAAACACCCTACTATACTACACTCATAGATTTAGAAATAGAGATCCAGTATGCCGCCGCCATTTTGAAACCACTATGGGGACCAAATTGGAGGTATGTCGGTATTTTCCGTAAATGCTCGTGAGCATTCGGAAAGTGCCATTCTTTCCGCGTATTTCAAACCAGGGTCCAACGCGTACGCAGTCACTGCCAAAAATAACGCGGAGATTTATTGAGTTGCGCGATCAACGGTCCGACGCTTCACTTCGGTTTTCTGCACGCACGATAGGCATGCAAACCGGGAAATTAACTTGCAACGGTGCCAATAGGCCAAGTTTAATATTACGCAGGTCTTAATTAGGGACGCACCATTAGATTTTCAGGGGGGGGGGGGGTAGGAAGTTTTCGGAAGAAAAAAAATTCCCCCTCTATGCAGGCCCCAAAAAAAAAATTCACCCCCTGATGAGTAAAAAAAAAAAAAAAAAAATTCTACCCCCACCCAACTCAATATGAATGGATACATTAAAAAAAAAAAATCGCCGCCTCTGGCGGCGCAAAAAAAAAAATTCACCCCTTGCGGCGGCCAAAAAAAAAAAATTCTCCCCCGAACCCAACTTCTTACCCGCCCCCCTGAAAATCAAATGGTGCGTCCCTTAACCTTGCATTATGTCACTACTGAATCTTATACAAGCGAGTAAGCTATCAAATGATTGAAAAACCATTGTGCGGCCCAGGACCGTACAATTTATATTACAGTGATGATGAGTGTGAACTTTAGAGAGAAGTACCGTGTTTTCATATTAGCTGCCATGTGAACTTTAGTATATAAATGTATATAGGATCCATCCTTTCAGTAGAGACACGAAAAACGCCACACACAACAGGGTTAAAGCTAATCAAGGACAAACTGCGCACAAAAAAAATAAATCGCCATATGATTTATGTTTCAAAATATCATACACACATTCGAGATGTACCGAAATGCAATCCCAAAATGCAATGACTATTTTACGTTACAACGGGCCAAAGGTTTCATGACAAAGCCCATTAAAATTGTTGATTAGGCCGCCCCTTAATATTACATTTACCTTAAACATTTTATAACCCTTTTAACAATTTCCACGCGGCAGGCGTCTGCAGACGACAATCCAAAACAGCATAAAATGTTTTAAAAATGTCAACATTATTGAAAGTCATTTTCCATATTTGGAATAACCATGTGAAATGCATTCAAATAAGTACAAACGTGCCTATTATCCTTGGGATACACATGAAAGTAAGGAAAGGTTTCTGAAAAATCTGTTTTGTAGTGGTTAAACCAATAGCCGCCTGGAAAGTTTTCAAACACTGTAGACAACCATTCCCGATTATCAATCGCAAAAAATCCCAAGTTCAAAATAATGTCATTCATGTTGTTAACAAAACAGGTATAGACGTTTTGTCCTACCAAACCCAAATAGGCCTACCATAAATAATTATTTAGAATTTCCAAAGGCGGAAAGACTTGATCCACTGCACTCCTTGCTGATTGGATGTGTAGGCCTTTATAGCCACTAACTGTAGGGGAAGGTGGGGTAATGGCGGACACATTTTGTTAGAGAGGTATAACACACATATAATACGTCATATAACAATAAAAATCATGTAAACACAAAGCACTGTGAAGGTTCTACCTTTTATCAAGTTTTTATCAACTCATCATTTTGAAATTCGAAGCTACGACGCAATAAAAAAAAATGGCGTCGTCCGGCATTACCCCACACTCTGGGGGTAATCCCGGACCGTATTTATCAATGGCAGCTCTCTTTTTATTGGAATATAGTATTTCAATGGGAGTTAAAAAATACCCTTTTTAAAAGTGTAGCAGAAATCAAAGAACAATGTCACATATTTATATGGTCAACAACTATTACCGATTTATGATGTTAAATTGACCACGCCCATATTGGTTACCATGGAAACGGTACATGTCCGGGATTACCCCAATCCATGTACAATGTATGGGCACATCCTCTCTTATTATTATGCTCATCATTGTGACTCCGAATTCATTTCTTTTTTATCAGAAGGTATCATACATTACATAAAAAAATAATAAGACTTTGTTTTCCTTGATGTAGAAATACCAGTTTCAAAGAGAAATTAATGCACCAAAATATCAACTTGCCCAAAAAGTGATTTTTGTAATTCTCGCGAGAATTTGCGAGACAACCATCCCATTTAGGCGATTACCCCCGCGTCCGCCATTACCCCACCTTCCCCTATACATTGCCGCTGTCTTATATTTTGTTTTAATTGGTGATATCTTACATGTCTAATGCCCCCTGATCTCAGGCCTCGCCCCGCCCCCCCCCCCCCCCCCCCCCCCCGGTACTCATGTAAGGCATACGGGGACGTGCCGCTCCAGTGGGTCGTTTTTTCATGAGACATCCTTAGCCATGGGTAGGCTTTTCAAGTGAAAAAACCTTAGACATGGGTCCTGTTTTTTCTATTTTCGCGAAAATTTGCCAAAATTAGGTCTATTTTCGCGAATATTTGGTCTAAAATGAAGCAAAACCCCTAAAAATCACCCTTAGAAATGGGTAGGGGTTTTGAATCTCCAGCGGCACACCCCGACCAAACCAAATCCGAGTACCCCCCCCCCCCCATTACAATTTAAAAAAGAGAGAAAGGGAGAAGAGAAGAAGTGGGAGTGGGATGGGGGGGGGGAGGGTATATTTGCCCCGAGTAAAAGGGGTCTACCGTCTACATGTCACATGGTCATGGGTTGACAAAATAAAACGGCTGTCGGCTTGTCTTCGCGAGATGTCGTGTGTCGCAATTTGGCTATTTTTCAACTGTGTCGCATGCCGACTTACAAATTAGCTAATGAGTCGCGTGTCGCAAAATAAGTTTAGTAAAGGCCTATAGTATTATTTTCTGCTGTGGTCATATATTCGCATCGCGGTAGGCCTACCGTTTGTACAGCGATAATACTATTATGAAATTACTGTGATGTATGAGAAGCCGAATAAATAATAATGATATTATCTACATTTATCATACTCTCCCGCCACGTACGCGCTACACTTTTGCCAATATTCAAATATATTATAAAAAACAATATTTTTTCTTTCTTTGTATTTGTAATACTAGGCCTATATGATATCATTACCAAACGAAAGTACATGAAAGTGTCAAAATGATCTCTCCTAGTGTTAGTAATTAACATGACATTTAAAGTAAAAGGCCTCAGACTCAGAATTTGAAGGGAAAATAGCTAAAAAGAACTTCAGCTAAAAATGTTGGGCCTCCTCCCCTCAAAACGTGATAACGATTTATTTTCAAAACAATCTTCCATTTGCCGTTATCCCGCGACCCGGGGGTAAATGGGGAACCTATTTTTCAACCAACCCATTTATGGAACCTGTTTTTCAGCATAACAAGTTCAACCATCTATATAGGCCTACTTAAATCAGGAAAATATCAGTATGCACGAATTATTTCTTACATATAACAAAAAAAAACTATCTAGCATTCATAAAAAAAACAAATATTCAAATATTATTGTGCACCCCCCCCCCCCCCCCCCCCCCCCCTCAAAATATAATCCTGGATCAGCGCTTGCTAGGTTTCTCTGGCGGCTTTGGACCGTCAACATTTTAATTTTATACTGCTGCGGTATAATTGAAAATAAACTTTCAAAATGATCATTGTCTGTTGTCTATGTGAAGATTCAACAAAATACGGAACCAATCATTTCAAGCAAGTTACCTTTTGAATAAAACAGCATCGGACCACTGCTCACCGCCCGTGTAGCGCGGTATTTACCCTGGTTCAAATATGGCGTTTTCGGTGTGACGTTCACGAAAAGTACGCAGTGATACGCGCGAAGTAGCCCGGCGCGAAAACACACGCGGCGATTGCGTTTTACGCGGAGAAAGTCACGGCTCATGTACACGCACGATGCTGCATTCGTTCTTTTCCGTGCAGTTCCGAAAAATACCGACATACCTCCAATTTTCCCCCCATGGTGGGAATCCAAAATGGCGACCGTTACACGTAAAGAGATAGGGCAAAAAAATCGTCTGGTTTCTCCTTTATAATTCTGTGACTACACTGTACTGACTACTCTATGCCTACTTCAACTGTATGAACTGTACACATAGCCTAGGTTCAAGGCCTAGAACTTTTGCTTGTGCTTCAAAACCTTAAGGTTTTGAAGCACAAGCAGACAAAATCAAAACTCAAGTAAAAAACTCAAAGGGTGCATTCACACAGGTTCATAATAATAAGGTTAGGCCTATCATACAATATTATGAACAATATAGCCCTACAAGTCATGAAGTCGAAGGCTAACAGTATTCCAAAAGAATTTTAATATGTTTTATTTTAGGGCTAGGCTCAGGCTCAGTCATGCTCATGATATTATATACCTTTTTCTAATATAAGTAAGGCCCACCTGCTGGATATTTTTAGTTTAAAGCTTAAATAAAAAATTAAAAAGAGTAGGCAGTACTTTAGCGTCGCCGTAAAAATGACCAAATGTGTAGGCCTGGCCTTATTAATTAGGTCTAAGATATGAGGCTACGTTACCTTTTTTTAAAGAAAAAGTCACGCCTCTACTAGCTCTGTCATATCATTCCATCATCATTTACAGAAATAATTATGATACAATTAAATTGCTGGATCACATTCACATCGCACAATTGTACCTCCAGCGGTGTGCTGTAAACAACAACATACTGGGTGAAACAAGCAAGCACACGGTATTTTTAAAATAAAATATCAGATGTATTCCATGATTCTGTTCATCATAAAAGAAATTACGCTCATGCTTCTTAAAACTAACTTCCAGACATTTTTCTATGCGACAGGGCTTTTATTGTGATAAAATGGACAATTATAAACTGACTTGTCAAATAACAACACAAATGTTGTAATTGCAGATTGCAAGCCTTATTTCTTCCGCCATTTCATTTTATACGAATCAACCCGGCCACAACAAATCATTATTAGGCCGATAATAAATATGATACGTTTGTTATTAATATTTATCATTAAACTCTTACAGAATCTCGATATAAACAGAAACTTCACTGTTTCCCCGTTTTGTTCTTCTTTTTCACTCCATGCATATTTTACTTCAACATCAGCTTACAGGCATAGTCGAGGCCAGCTGGCCTGCCGGCCACGCCGCCCGCGCACTGCGGTAGGTTTTATGCGTTGTGCCGCCTGTGCGTAAAAATATTACCATAAAAAAGTACTGTATACGGTACTTTTTCTCGCCACTTTTTTTGCACGTAAGTTCGTCAGTCCCCACACCAAGGCCAACCGACGCATGCGCAAAAGATAATGAGGCCGATGGTGCAGGGGGCGACGGATACAGTCTAGTATAGTATCAGGGGTATGCCACTGAGCTTGCCGATCGGGTCCAATTTTAAATTGAAGTTAGTCAGCATAGAATTGGTGGCGCTATACCGATAAGGCGTGATTGTAGCCTGATTGTAGCAGACGATGGTAGACACGAACGGTCGTTAATTTTGAATTTCCATTATTTTCAATGTAACAATGGATTTTGCCCGGGATTTTGATTATATGACCCCATAAAATTCATCACTCGTTGGAACTAAATTATTTCATCCAAAAACCGCTGGAGTTGGATAACCAACTCCAGTGTCAGTATCATTTTTTGACAGCAAGCTGTGTGTAAATCTACCGCGTGCACAGCGCCACCAATTCTATGCTGACTAACACGCCGGTCACCGACGCATTCCAGACGATTATCATAATTTATTCAAATATTCAAAAGGACCGTTTTCGCTACGTACGTTAGTATACGACTTTCCTATCCCAAAATTAATAGTATCCCTGATAGTATATTATACACTGCAACATTGGATTAGGGAGGCTATTACCCAAACTGGTTTTGACTAGTATACTTTCAACAATTTGATACTCATATTAGTATACCGTATGTAATGTGCACACGCGCGCATAGTCTCCTAACAGGTTATGAACATGATTGTGTTAATGTTTTTAAAAAATGAAGTACCAAATTTATATAAACTACCTGAAAATTGTCAAAATCACATTTGGCACTTGGTAGCGATGATATATGGTTAACTCTCATGAAAACAGTGCAAAATGAACTTTTTGATGTCTTTGGTCCAATACCGTTTTATACAATGTTTTCTTGCTTGAAAAACTTATTTTCTGGATAGATCTCGATGTTCTCTACTTGGACTATATACTTTGCTATACTTCTGATCGTGTTTTCACTACAAATTTTGCGCTCATATACTCCAAATTAGCGAAATGTCTATGTATGTCCGCGGCATAAAAGTAAATGTTGCCTTTATTAATTACAATACGAAAAGTACAACACTTTCTACAAAACGTGTCCTAATTTGTAGGTAACATATAGCGATATTCCATGGTTAGAAAACAAATGCAAATTTTTTACGATGTTAACCTGTTTCAATTTAATATATTCTGTCCGAGATATTGATGTTTATTACGTTACCTGCGATATAGAATATCAAAGTTGTTCAAAATTACCATTTAAACATTTAAATGCACATATTGTGAATCTAAAAGAACATTGGTGTTTGAAAATAATATTTTCATTTTTTTTTAGCAGCATGTCTGACCTTGAGAAAAAAATCAAAATGCTGCAAAGCATGCGACCTTGTTAAGGATGTTTATTACGTTATTCAGATTTCTCCCGAACTATGTATCAAAACACACTTTTTTGTTAAAAACCTATTTGATATATAGGCCTATACATAGACTCTGTGGTTACTTGGAGCACTCGCTAGCTCTTTTCAGGTCGTCTACATGGTACTATGTGTACCAAAAAACGTTTACTACGTTATCGTTTATTACGTTATCGAATAAATCGATAAAGAGACAGCCACACTCTACGACTGTATTAAGCAAATACATATGGCAGGCTCTTTTCGCAGGCATACATGGGGAATAATCGTTGAAAGCACAGTGCGAAAATAACACGACTAATGGTAAGAATTCCTTATTTTGTTCTTGTAAGTAATATGAAAATCAAGCTGAATGAAAGTTGAAGTCATATAGATGTCTTAAGAACATTGAAAATGGACCTATGATATCAGAATGGGGTTTATAATGCGAAGAAATGCAGTAGGTATCGCTAACGTCTACATTGATTGCTTTGTATATATGTCATAAGCTAGCATTAGGCACTGTTGCTGTCGCCAATAACGTAATAAACAGGATAACGTAACCAACCTCATTGTCTATTCTCATGTCAATGTTGGCATCAATTCAGTAACTTTCATGATTGATGTACTTTAGTATCATCCGTTGTAGCCAATGTTATAATTTTAATATGTGGACTATTCTATGTCAGGACTGAAACCACCTTATAATGAATAACGTAATAAACTGTTCATCATTTGATAAATATAATTCCACCCTGTTCACAGTGATTCAACATTTATTATGTGTTTATGATTGTTAACTTAGTGTACATACATATTGTCTCACATACTGACACAATCTCATTTGTTTTCATGCTTCAATGATGCATAGTTCTATGGCTATAGGATAACGTAATAAACCAATTCGTATAATTGTGTGAATAAATACGGTATACCTAGCTGAAACAGCTGCAATATTTGTCATCAACTTTGTTTTGTTCTTGTTATCTTTATTATACAGGAATATGTGCGACACAGTGCAAAAAACCAATGGCGATACCGGCAGAACCAAATGCAATAGTGGAGATAAAAAAAGGTCATCAGAGAGAGTACAGTATTATTACAAATCTACTACCATCATTTAAAATAAAACAAATCAATATCTTAATTTTAAGAGATAAAAGGCTATTCAATATTTAGCGCTATTATAATTTACATAAAGGTAATAATGTCATGGTCTAACAACATACCTGTAAAGTGCCATGTTACATCTGTCGATTTAGTGACCATGTATATTACGTTATTTCACCATATTTACCCTACATCAAAAGAGCAAGTCGACAATATAGAACTGTCTTTCGGTGGACTTTGGGCAACTTAACTTACTAAAATACCATTTACTAGGTATTGCTATGGTGCCTTATACATAGAAATTTATATTTCATTTGATAGTACTTAGTTCTGTATGTTATCATTGTGGATGTATAGAATTTGAGGTATAGAATATGTGCTTGTGTCATTTAAAACAAGTTAAGTGAGATTATGTATATGGTAAGCATTATTACTTTTTGTTTGTTTTTCTGTTGGTAAAAGAAGATTGAATATAGAATAAATGTGTTGTGATGTAAAACTAAGCGTTTGAAAAGTATGCACTAAACAGTTTTGCGACTATTACGTTATCCATCCTCGTCGTTGAAATTGCATTCTGGTGTAATTTACAAGTGTGTATACTGCTTTTTACTGCTTTATATTGTCAAATGGGCTTCAATGTATGGCGACAAGATGTGTTTGTGTACAAAATAAACTGCCTCGGTCGATGTTGAATATATTTGTTTATATGTGTTTGTATATGTTTATTACGTTACCCACCCCATAAAGTCAGAGTACCAATGCCAGCGTTATAGTAAAGCATAATATTATTGTTTCTTAGCTAACTTTTAAAAACACATTATAACGATTGGAAAAAGATACGATTAAAGATATATTTTATACTTTGCGCAAAGATATTCATTTTAGAAAACCGTGCATTTAGATTTAAAGCTGAGGTTCATACAGTAATGTGAAGACCAAAAACGATTCATAGTACTTGCAATTTACAAAATTACATTGCATTTTGTTCGCTGTAATTGATAAAAGTATGCTTTCGTAACTACAATTTTGTGTTTTTGGCATCACAGTTTGTAAACTCGATTTGATTTAGAGCTGATAGACAGTAGATAACGTAATAAACATGGAACAAAATCTGCAAAAAAATGATATTATAATTTGAATTCAAAAATGCAATGAGTGAGTGTTGTTCACAAAATTTTGAATCTAGTATCCAGTACATGTCTACTATTAAAAAAAGCGTAATAAATAAAATTGGAGGCAATTTTTTTTTCAACTTCTGAAATCTCATTTGCACTATTTTCATGAGAGTTGACCATATGATTAGTGTCCGTAAATAATATGGAATAATGAATATATTATGAGCAAAGGCAATGATACATTGTACTTTAAGGAATATATAAAAACAGGTTATATTTTATGCGTCGAACTTATTAAAAAAACACAATGGTGAACATTTTACATTTGATGAAATAAAATAAAACATTTGTTCATCCAGCTAATGCTTGCCTATAATACATATAGTCCGGGTTAAAACTGACTAACTGAGAGAGGTGCCACCTGGAGAAGGAGAAATTCGCATGTGGTTTTTCTAGACCAGTTTTTCATGGGGAACAAGAATATCTGAGGGAAACAGGCTGTATCCTGAGAATTTTCCCGTGATGGCGCTTTTTCAAAGTGGCCGCCAAAATCCCATATAAAGTGTGTATATGGGTTAAATAAATATCTATGCGGCATGTTTGACCACTTTTTGCATTAGTTTTGATTAGAGTTATTCATAAAAAAGCTACGTTTGTATTACAGAATCTATAAAAAGCTCCAAAATGAGGGCGATTTTCAAAATGGCCGCCTGAATCCTATATAAAGTGTATATAATGGGTTAAATAAGCATTTATGAGGCGCGTTTGACCAGGTTTTGCATTAGTTTTGATTAGAGTTATTCAAAAAGAAGCTACATGTGTAACACATAATCTATAAAGAGGTCCAAAATGAGGGCACTTTTCAAAATGGCCGCCAAATTCCAATGTAATATTATTTGGAGTCTAACAAACGATGCTATGAAGCAGATTTGTCCAGATTTGAATTAGGTTTGTTCACATATTTGCAACAATAAACCAAGTGATTGATAAAAAAGAAGGCTATCAATAAGGGCGTTTTAAAAAATGGCCGCCAAAATCTGGATAATTACATGAAAATGTATCAGCAAGTGTGTAACAAAATTACATTTAAATATTGATATACATGTACTTTCTTTATGGAACTCTTCGAAATTATTTCAGGAATGTCAATAGTATTCACATTCACAATGCCTATCACAATTGCAATAATATTTTAATTGAAGGTCATCATAATAACTTGTTGGTGTTTTCTGTTAACTAAATGCTGACAGAAATACATTTTCAACACTTTATACTTTTCTAAATTCTCAAAATAATTTGATGAAATGTCAGCACATGGTTCACAATGCAGTTCAAGAGAACGACTATGACCTCAGGAGGTATGGATGGGAGTTCATGTTGCCATTCTACTTTGGTCTTAACAAGACTAATTATGCCCGGTATGGAAGCTACTATGTCAAGTGCATGGAGAAAATTGGGGGAGGGTGGCAAATGCCCCCCCCCCCCCCCATGACGGGGAAAACCCATTTGTGCCCCCCCCCCCCCCCTTAAAAATAAAAAAAAAGGGGTGAAAAAAGGTGGCGTGAGGGGAACTGGTTATGTTGGGGTATATTCAACCCAAGTAGTCAAATAGAAGGCAAAAGTGTACATATAAAACATGTACTGTGCGATTTTGTTTTTGCCCGTGCGAATGTTTTTGACCTCTACACCCCCCCCCCCCCCCCCCCCCCCCCACCCCCACCTGTCAAGTGCATGGGGAATATTGAGTCTCTTTATCCTGGTAATCTTCAGCTAATTGAGGAAAAAGGGTTGTCCGTACAAGGTCGGAGTAGATATGCATTGCGAACAGCAGTGGACCAACGTGGAGAACAGACTATCAACAGAGATGCCAAAGTTGCCGGTGGTATAAAATCATTCTCTACAGATTATAAATCAATCCTGAAATGGACACTTACTTAACCGTGCACACCAAGCAGAAAATGCAGCATCTTTGCGGGCCTTCTCCAATGCTGAGCCTGAGGGAGATATATACAAGCAGGTACGGCCATCACACATTCTCTCATCTGAAGTGAAGGTGCAGAAACTAGTCATTGTGGTGACCACAGAATACATCAACCCATTTGATCAGAGATTAGATAAAGATCAAATATGCAACCTGAGCTCTGGAACACCGGTCAACAAGGACATGGTGGATCATGGAATATTTCAAGTTCTTCCAAATGGCAAGTCAGCACACGAAACTTTTGTAAAGGACAGGCTCGAGTCAGCAGAAGTGAAGTTTCATGACCCAACAAGCTCCCTCTTTTTTCAAATAGTGGTAAAAAAGCTCAACTGAAGACACATGGAAAAGTCAAAATAATTAAAGCTAATCGAGATGTATTAGGAAAGCTTCTTGCCACTGGAGTATCCACTAACCCCTGTCCCACTAAGTCTGGGGAATGCCGATGGGACAAGACGAACGACTCAGAAAATTGTCCTGATGGATATTCTTGTTGAGAACAATTCAAGAGATACAATGGATCCTGAGAGTATTCTGCCAGCACAAGATCATACTATTGCTTATGTCGTTGACCTGATGGCCCTCATCAGAACTTTCACATCGTATACTGATACATATGAAGGTCTCGCCAGAAGAAAAAAAATCGCCAGCATCCCCAAAGGATACAAGCGCATTGATTGCTGATTCATATTTGCCACACAGAGTATCAAGACCGCTGAGAGAAACAAGAGAGGAATGGGACCAAAAGTTATCATAAGCTCAATACAATCCAAGTTGCTACGTGACTACAACTAATTCCTGGCTAACGGCGAGAACAAGACCAGACTGATTGAGCTCGTTCGCAGTGTGTTGATAGAAAAGAAAGAAAGCATACTAGCTGATCTGAAGTGTGACGGTGTCTACTTTTCATCGTATAGAGAATGATGATGCTGTTTTGGTTCCAGATCTTAGCAGTACGGTAGTCAGGAAGAAGCAGACACGAAGGTCGTCTTGCATGCAGACCACGCCTTGAGTAGTAACGATGAAGGCATAGCAATCATCCGTTCACATTCTGGCAACAATGTCACATTTCAACGAGAATGGAGACAGAGTGATACTTGACACAAACACTGGTAAATACCGAAAGGCGTTCAAGTTGAGTGACATCGACCTAACCATTCTAATAGCAACACAGAAGTTATGTCTTGTTGGATTCCACGCCTTTACGGGTAACGATTACAACTCGGCCTTTTTTCGAAAGGGCAAACGTATGTGCTGGAAGCTGTTAGAGACAAAGCCAAGGTTTGTGGACACTTTCTGTCATCTTGATGAATCAGACGTTCTTTCAGCACATTTGTCCGAGGAGCTTGAAGAATACTGTTGTCCGGGGTAAATACCAAAAACGTTAATGAAGCAAGGTATGCGATCTTCGACCGCAAGTTAACGAAGGAGCAAAAAGTAACAGATATAGCATTACTACCACCATGTCATCAAACACTGCAGCTTCATAAACTCAGAGCGCATTTCATGGCTAGAGAATGGCGTTCAGCAGGCATCAACAATTATAAAGGCACGGATGCTTGTGGAAATGGTTGGAATGAAGAAATGGAGCCTAAGTAGATAGAGACAATGCCTGAAGATGTGCAGGAACTGTTTATTGACAATGAGTGCGAGGACTTTTCAGAATGCAGTGATCTGAGCGACTCTGAAGATTAACTATAACATTTATGCAGCATTGTGAGTGATTTGTCATACCAGAAAACATTACAAGGACAGTTCAGTAAACTCTTGTTACGCTTTTAGCATCTAAAAACACTGTTCTTCGATTTTGGCGGCCATTTTGAAAAGCTCCCTCAAGCAATGCCAGACATCTTTGCAGTGATTATTAGACACAACTGTTATCAAATGCTAACTCACTATCTGGACACTTATGCTTTTTTAATGCTTATTGAAACCATGATGTACATTTTTTATTAGATTTAGGTGGCCAATTGAAAAGCGCCCTCATTTTGAACCTTTTAGTACTGTAGAGTCTGTATAACCAAAGGAGCTTCTTTGTGAATAGCTCTAATCAATACGAATGCAAAAAGTGGTCAAGCATGCCTCAGGGATGCTTATTTAACCCATACACACTTTTATGGGATTTTGGTGGCCATTTTGAAAAAAGCGCCATCCCGGAAAAGTTCTCAGGATACAGCCTGTTTACCTCAGATATTCTTGTTCCCCATGAAAAACTGGTCTAGAAAAACCACATGAGAATATCTCCTTCTCCAGGTGGCACCTCCCTCAATTTTAACCCGGATTTATAGGTGTAAAACAATCAATACCTACTTTGTGGAGAAATAAAAGAAAAGGCATTCAGTCGGATGATAAAACATTTAGATATAATAATCTATTTCATTGGGATGGTGTATAACAACACTATATCGAAATGAAATGACAGCCAACATAAATTAGAAACCAATATGTGAAATGTTTTGGGGAAATAAATTCGACTCTAACAATCTTGAGTAGACTGAGATTCGGAGAAACAACAATAAGAAAATGAAAGAACCGCGTCTCATGTCATTAAATTGGAAAATAATAAGTAACATTTATCCGACAAAGACTTTTCTCCACAAAATAGGTAAAGAGCATTCAACAATAAATGTGACGTGTGTAATGAAATAGACTGAGAAGAAAAATATAATAGAGTTATCAACGTTAAAGTTATAGAAGTATTATTTGGTTATCATCAGGAAAAGGATGACATAGTGTTACAAATAAATAACAAGTGTTGATAAATTAACAATTAGCCAATGTCGTTATGGAAAGCATCCAAATTTAATTATAGCTTGTTATTAGAGAATTATACAAAACCAAAAGATGTTAACAATAAAATGATGCAAAATATGTTAAAAAGAATGTCAACACGGCTAGCCCGACCGTGCGTACAGAAGTCGATGTTAACATGATACATTGCAATAATATATACTGGAAAATGATTTGATTTAATATAATTTGTTTAAATTGTGCTGAAATTGCGCTGAAAAAAACACATGTAGGATGTAAATTAATATTCGTAACAATGTGCATAATAATGGATGTATTATGCGAAACTATGTATCAAAAATAAGAAAAAGGATACATGGGTTAAATAATGTTTCAGCGTGTGTGTATCACCATGGCGGGTAGGAGATATACAACGACATTCGCGTCGTCTTTTCTGTTTATTTCACGAGGGCAGCCCCACTGCTTTGGCCCATTTAAACACTGGGACACATTTTGACCAACACTTTCCAATGATTTTTGTTTCTCGTTGAAAATGTTTGATGGTAAATTACATCTAGTGTAAAAAAAAATGGGTCACCGATCATATAATTATAAACGTGTGCATAACATGGGGTGATTACATAGGCCACCCCCGGTCAAATATTGGGAGGATTTACCCCCCCCCCCCGGATTTACGCCTATGCCCTACTGAAATAACCACGCTGAAACATGATTTAATCCCTTTCAACAACGACCAAGGATGTGAACGCCATTAGATAGACAATGCAAATAAATCGTACATTATCGCTTAAATATAGGGCTAAATGTGATAATTCTTTCACGGAGTTAGAAGCAATTATATGAATTTAGTACCTTATTTTTTTCGATACATTAACACATGTATTAAAGAAAAAAGGGAGCTATCAAAAGTACTAAAATCATTATAACTCTTTAACGGTAGCTTCGATTTTAATATTTATTTAAAAGAAATGAAGAACAAGTTTCAGTATAATATTCATACTCTATTTACGCATACATATCTAATAAAAAAAATAATGACCAAATTATTAACCATTATTTTGATACAGTGTCTTAGTTCATAAGTATCCAATTTACACGCGAAATAAAATATGACCCATCATATCAAAACAGACCAGTTGTTGCACAAAGAAAACGATAAAACATAAGGAGAATAAAAAGAATTTATTGCCCTTCAAGATACATAAAATCATTGTTACATGTCCAATTTTATTAAAGTAAGTTGTCATTTTAAAGATAAATAATAATTCGATTCAGAAACATGAATTTTAAATCTTAATTTTCATTTCTGGAAACAACTGGTATGTTTTGATGTGATGGATCGTAAACGCAACAGTACTTACTGTACCTGTATACAGTATACTTGTTTACTTGCTTGCTTAATTCGGGTCGTGTCCCCGATCTACGATGCTTCTTCACACTCTTCTGTCGTTCATTGCTGTCTTTATGTTACTCGTCTCCACACATCCCTTAGAGAGGAATTATTTTCAAGACGCCCTCGTTTGACTTGCGTGTTGCTTTACTTTAAAAAAAAAAGTGATTCTAAGCGGATTCGAACCAGCAGCAGCACAGCAATCTTTGCATTCATAGACAGCGCTCTTATCGATTGAGCTACGGAGGGAACTGCCAGAGGAGCGCAAGATTATAATCTATAGGTATTACATTCTCAAAATCGATTACTGGTGTCACTATAATAGACGATTTAGTTAGCCGATTTTAACGATCTATACACAAAATTGCTGAGAAATCGACGAAGCTCAACGCATGGTAATACATGAAAATTAAATCTGATGAAGACAAATTAGGAAAGTTTAAGCAGCTGCTGTATTTCTTCTGATGAGCAATTCTCCACGAAAATGTTTAGCGTTGAAGTTCAGTATTTTCTTCATCCAATGCGTCAATGATCTAAGATCTATCATTGGTGAATTCTCTAATTTAATGTCACCTTTCATTGTTTCAACACCTGTAGTGACCTATGTTTATAACATGTAGGCCTGTGGTCGTATATATTGTCATCCATGAATAACGCCACCAGGCTCAAAACACCTGCACTTTTTTGTGATAAAAAATCAACGGAGGGCGGTTGCTATTATGTCCCAAATTTCAAATTTCTAAGGGATGTGTCCAGTCCAGCATCTTGCTTGAGTAGGTCGATAAATGTCAGAGCAGGTCGTCCCGGCTTTCTTTTGCCATGTTTGGGGATCCAGTGCACTAGTTTGGATACAGGCTCCTCACTTCTGTATGAAGCAGTGGCCAGCAAACCTTGTTCGTCTCTTCCGGATCATCTGGCTTATTTTGGGGAGGTCGCCATACAGTTGGGTGTTTGGTATATGTTGTTTCCAGTTGACATTGAGTACTGCTCGCAGCATTCTGGTGTAGCAGCCATCTAGCTCTTTCTGTAGCTTGGAAGTAATGGTCCAAGCTTCACATCCATATAGCAGAACTGACTCCACCGTTGAGGCAAACAGGCAAAGTTTGAATTTCCGAGATAGAGTTGACTTCCATATTTTGTTCATTTTGCTACATGCTCTCCATGCTGCTGCTTTGCGTGCTTAATGTCTTTTGCCGTACTCTCCATCCAGGCACCAAGATAATTATTTAAAATCTTGAACTTCCTCTAGCTTGTTGCCATCATTTGTCTGTATGGATCCCTTCTGGCTCTGGTTATATGACATAAACTTGGTCTTGCTAGCATTCATTTTGAGACCGACCTTTGCTACTGATGTCTCAACTCTTTGCAGCAGATCTTGTGCTTGATGAAATTTCTCTGACAACACTGCAATGTCATCTGCGAAGTCAATGTCATCTGCGAAGTCTGCGAATACAGTATACATGTACATGTAAAGTAAGAACGTGCATATTCTATACACGAGGATACATACATGGCCACGCACCACCACCCACAGAATCAAAAAGAGCTCTGAATCTGTCAATCCTTACTGTGTCCGGGCCGGGTAGGTCTTACAAGGGGGCACAGCACTAAATATACCGCCCATTTGATTACGTGTAAAATAGAGCTAAAAGAGTGTTGATTTTGGGTCCTTAGTAACTCTTTTTGAAATGTCTCGAATGCTTTACTCTAACAAACATAAAATCGGCAAGAACAGATACCCCTTCCAATTAGATTTTACGATATGATCATTTAAACAACGCCACCCCTATTTTCAGCCCAGACGCTCGGCTTCTGACCGCCTCCGAGCATGTGTGTTCATCCACGTGATAAATTTTCGGTACAATCGAAAATCATTATTTTCCAATATCCTGAGCAAAGTACAAGAGATTATCTTTCATTTTAATTATAAAATGCTACCCTCACGCCAAACTATTCCCAAAGGACCCCAAATTTATCACAACCTCGGTTTTTGTTTTTGCCGGAACTTACTACCATTACACAAAACGAGGAATGATTTAGTGCTGTGCGCCCTCAATCATTTTAAATCAATACTAGGCATGTGTGTACTTATTTCAATGCATTTCTCATGGTAATATCAAGAAAAACTGCCAATTTGGTTAATTTAAATATCACCTTTAACTAAAGTTATGTTACTTAAGGCATCAATTTTCGAATTTTTGAATTTCGGGCACTTTGAAGTCATTTTGCAGAATTTCGGAGGTTTTCAAAATCTCTTTCATTGATTATGACATGTTGATGAGACTATCTATGTTTCAAATTATGTTAAACGTTTATTTATACAATGTTATAACAACTCAATGGACAATGAAACTGATTACGCAATGACGTGCTCACCCTATATTAAACCTAAGATACAAATGTGGAAATTGTAGGCCCAAATTGCCGAATTTTAGGGGTATGGGGTGAACATGTTTCAATTTTGAAATAATAATAGGCTTAAATTGTCTTTTTATCTGTCATGCATAATGTATCGTATATCAGAGAATCTTACAATGCAATTTGTTTTAGGTTATATCCTCTAGGGAATTGCCCAGAGTACTGTTATTGACATTGTGATACTTTGAAAGCCCCATTTTTTGACTTAATTTTGACCAAACTTAAACCTGGTCACCCCCTTCCCCCCGATATGATTTGACATCAATAACAAACGGGTTTTAAACAACAATTTCTTAACTTTATTTGTTAAACCCCTGATTGATAAAACAAGCTTAGATATGTAGGTCTATAATCGGATAACCATGGCAAGGGGGTCCATTATTGCGGATAAAATCAAAACAAGCAAATCTGTAGTAAAATGGTGCTCTTCAACCGTTTTTGCTCCCAATTTGTAAGCAAATTCGGTCGTGTTCATGATATTAATGCATGGCACATGCAGAAATGTGTTTTTCTTTAAAAATCAGATCAAATTACCTCTTTAACATACTCAAAATCAATGCAAATCGATATAATCCTAGTTTCACCACTGCGTGTTACAAGGGGGCACAGCACTAAATATACAGCCCATTGAATTACGTGTAAAATAGATCTAAAAGAGTGTTGATTTTGGGTCCTTAGTAACTCTTTTTGGAATGTCTCGAATGCTTTATTCTAACAAACAAATATTTAAATTTCATAAAATCGTCAAGAACAGATACTCCTTCCTATTAGATTTTACGATATGATCATTTATACAGCGCCACCCCTATTTTCAGCCCGGACGCTCGCCTTCTGACCGCCTCCGAGCATGTGTGTTCATCCACGTGATACATTTCCGGTACAATCGAAAATCATTATTTTCCAATATCCTGAGCAAAGTGCAAGAGATTATCTTTCATTTTAATTATAACATGCTACCCTCACGCCAAACTTATTCCCAAAGGACCCCAATTTATCACAACCTCGGTTTTTGTTTTTGCCGGAACTTACTACCATTACACAAAACGAGGAGTGATTTAGTGCTGTGCGCCCTCAATCATTTTAAATCAATACTAGGCGTGTGTGTACTTATTTCAATGCATTTCTCATGGTGACATTTTATATTGTAGTCTGCAGACGCCTGCCGCGTGAAAAGTGTTAAGTTTAACAGTACTGATCATTGTTTCGTGATTTCTCATACAGGGTCATTTGTTATTGTACCGGAATCGGAGACACATGCCGAATTCAACGAATATTTCCGATCCCTTACACCACAGACGTCCACTAATCCTTGGCTAACAGAGTATCTCAAACAATATACCAATTGTAC
The DNA here is from genome assembly GCA_035610835.1 of Ophiura sarsii. Classification (NCBI taxonomy): domain Eukaryota; kingdom Metazoa; phylum Echinodermata; class Ophiuroidea; order Amphilepidida; family Ophiuridae; genus Ophiura; species Ophiura sarsii. The sequence goes on along the minus strand of CM069446.1, from coordinate 35,474,271 downwards.
CGATAATGAGGAGACATCAAGCGTTCTGCCAAACTGTAATAAGCCTGGGCTTTTACGAGGTTTGGATACTGATGTTTCTACGCTAGAAATGATCGTTATGGATGCAGTATTTGCCTTTGCATACGCCCTAGACAGCTTATACAGAAATACATGTCCAAATACCACAAGTGATAAGTGTCAAGACTTTTTCAACATCAAGGGGGGAGTTTTACTCGAAGAACTATTAAGCACACGTTTTATCAGCCTATCAAACCGGTACGTGAACTTTAGTTCTACGGGAGATGTGCCCGGAAGATATATCATTCAGCAGTTTCAACAAGTAAGCACGGGTGACTACAAGTATGTTGATGTCGGTAAATGGAACAAATCCACTACCAGCGATAACGTCATTCAAAAAGAAGTTCCTTGGTATTTACGGGAAGGTGCTTCGTACGATATTCACACGGGTATCCCACGATCGGTTTGTAGTGATCCGTGCAGGCTTGGCGAGAGAGTCATCGTAAGCCCAGATAATCTATGTTGCTGGACATGCAGTACGTGCCATGGTCATGAGATTGTTGTGGATAACAAGTGTAGGTCATGCATCGATAGCAGCAATCAAGTATACGCATGGCCGGATAAGAATGTTACCAAGTGTATTCCAATTGAACCCAGTAAGAAAACCTGGTCTACCGCAATCATCGCGGCGTCTTCGTTGGGGATTGTTGTTACATTGGCTACCGTTGGACTTTACACGTACAATCGTCAGAATGCTCTCATCAAGGCATCGAGTCGTGAGCTGTCATATATCATGTTTGCAGGTAAGGTAAAAATAACATGTTCTCTAATTCCTTAGCCTAGCCTTAGCAATTTTCAATTGAGTGCAGGAAACATCGCAATTGGCACATTTACATATTTAGATGACACAGAACTTTCTGATGTTCCTACAATTAAGCATACATGGTTCATTTCCCTTACCGGGCATCCCTTGCAAGACAAAATATATCAAAACTACATGACATTTACATAGTGTTAAAAATGCTTGAGTGTAACATCATCGTAAGTGTGCAAACGTTCTTTTAACAGTAATGACAATTTGTTTAGGTGAAATCCAAACTCAAGCCGGCATTGGCTGCTTGATTTCTTTCCCTCGCCTCAATAGGTTGGCTTTTACTTTCACGTAAGTCCCTCCCTACGTTCCTGGGATCTGTATTCGCAGATTCCCTACTTTGGTCTCAATCCTCCGTGACTGTATACGACGAGGTTGCCTGAATTCTTCGTTTCTGAACCAACATTGTCTACCCTCCACACCCCATCTCAATAGCATGTTTCAGGTATGCATTGGGTTTTTTTTGCTTCTAAAATGTTAAACCAAATCATTAGACAATTTAATAATGGATAACATCATGGGTGGCCGCGAGTAGCGTTCTTCAATAAAATCACAAAACAATTAATTTTCTTATATTTGATCTGCGCAAATAATAGTGCACGAGTATTGTTTCTGTACAATTATTATTGAGTTTTAGTGGATCACTTTCGGTAAATAAATAGATTTTACCTCTCGTTTGCTCGGAGGCAATAACACACTCTATCCGGCATCTTTAACATTGCGTTTCTCTTTAAGTGCTAGGGGAACACATTAGTGCTTATATACATACCAAATAATGTATTGGTTGGTTCGGTCCTGTCATGACTGACAGCTCGTGACCTTACAGATACTACGCCACAAATAACCATTTTCAGCAAAGGAGTAACAATCGCGGAGCGGGTGTCCAGTAATCAACTTTATTTGGTCAATCCACCGGGAACGAGGTCTGCCTCTCTTGCGCTTCCCTTCAATCATGCCTTGCATGATCATCTTCTCCAGGTTATTACCCTTGCGACGTGAGATATGGCCGAAGTAGCTCAGCATTTGGGTGTTGATAGCATGAAGAAGTCGTTTAGACACCCCTATCTCTTCAATAATACTGGAATTGGTCCTTCTCATTGTCCATACGATACGAAGCATACGCCTCCAACACCACATCTCGAAAGCAGCTATTCTGTTTTTGTCAGCTTTGGTTAGGGTCCACGTCTCACACGCATACATGGCAATTGGAAATACAAGGGCTTGGACAAGTCTGGTTTTTGTTGCTCTGGTTATTCCTCTGTCAGCCCAGATCTTACTTAGGTTGATCATTGCTGATCTAGCCATTGCTAAACGGTGTCTAATCTCTTGGCTGCAACCACCCTCTTTGGTGATTAGGGATCCAAGAAAGTTGAATTTTGAGACCACTTCCACCTCATTACCATCAATTATGAGAGGCTCTCCAACACCATCTGTGCCTATGGACATGATCTTGGTCTTGCTGACATTTAGACGTAGGCCAAGCTGCTCACTCTCCACCTTGACTTTCTTCAGGAGTTCCGCCATCTCTTCCATATTTGTTGCAAACAGGGTGGTGTCATCGGCATAACGTAGATTGACGTACTCCCTGACCTAGAGCAAACCAGTCACTATTTCCTTTCTCAGTGCGAACACAGGCAGCTTGACCATCATACAGGTTGCGAATTAGGTGGACGAGGTGGTAAGGGATTCCCATTTTTTTTTTTTCATGAATAATTTAGAAACTTGTCTACTTATATGAAAGTTTAGAATCAACCAAGTAAAATGGGAAAGGTAAAAAATTGCACATTTGATACTCTTGCATTCCAATTATTGAATTATATTAGTGCTACACCGTCCATCATAAGTACCGTATACGTTAATTTCATCATTATACATAATATCCACGTACACAACCAATGCACTATGGGCTATCACGTCCGGTAAAAGTTTATCACAGCAATAGTTCCTTCTTTCGTTACAAATTGAGAGGTTTTGATAGACTTTTTTTCAATTCTATCGATTAATTTTGGGTACTACACATTTTATGAGTGTGCAATGCTTTGACATTTTTGTAGTAAATATTGTAGTTTTAAACGACTGAAATCGGCGTAAAGACCGTCCTGGCTTTTGGGTGTTAATAAAGGGCCGAAATCGGGTTTATCCTTCATGTAATTCTGCACGGAATTAGCCTAGCACAAAATCTGTGTTAAACTGTGTTAAAGGATTAAAGGATTAGACAGCTTTATTCAGTAATAGAGGCTTAACACCAGTCTAATTCATAAATGAATTACACCAAGGATACACCCGAAATCGCTCCATTCATCACGTATTATTGAAAAATCTAGTTAAACATGTGTGGGTATAACTTGTATATGTTTTAAATGTCATGTAAGGATGTATAGGATAACTCAAGTTAGAGCCGATTGTTTGACCCCTACTTTGCATGTAGCGTCTATGGGGAGTGCATTGGTGGTGTATAATACCCTTACGCCTATTTATTTTACTTATCATAATGAATAACGGTCTTTGCCGGAGGTCAAGGATGCGGCATTACATATTCACCCACAAATATAAGTAAAGATATCATTGCATTCTATTGATGATTTAGGAGTATCTTCACAAGAAACATATGTTTTAGATATGATGAATTACCTTATACTTATCTGCTTTCCAGGTATTCTGCTAGCATATTTCACAGCGATTATCTGGGCAGTTCCACCAACCACGATCGTGTGTGTATTACTTCGTGTGTGTCCCACGCTCTCTACATCTCTCATCTATGTGTCCTTAGCGATGAAGACAATCAGAATCTACCGGATCTTCAGAGCTGGTGCAAAATCACCAATAAGCCCAAAGTTCATCAGTTCCAAATCTCAGATACTCTTCACGTTGGCAATCACGACTATACCGGTAGGTCTATCTAAAAATAATACTTTTAAGTATAGTAGGAAATGGTAGGCTTCATCTTCAATGTCTGTTCTGCCAAGATCATATTTGACTCCAATAACCATGATCGTGATGATATCATACAGGGTGTCCCTAAAAATGGGTGCCAGTGTTCCACGTCATTGCCCTCATCGATTACTCTGTATTTGGCTGTAATAAGTATAATAATAAAAGATAATATAGTTATAAATTGTAAAAAGATGAATCCAACGGAACCAGGAACAAAACACATCAAGGATCAGAAAACTGATACAAGAGGATATCTCGAAAATGTAAAAATGCTAAGAGTAAAATCAAGATATACCAACAGGGTGTGGGGAAACAGGTAATAACAAGGGAGAATAACGCGATAAAACAGATAAATAACCAAAAACACAATAACACACGGAAATGTACTGGGACAAGCAATGGAAATTGCTGTGCAATAAAACAACAAAGATATATGGTAACATTAAAGACCGACGTTTCAAGTGGATATACCACCCTTCATTAGAGACAAAATATAAAAAACAAAAGTGTGGTGGCTCTAAGTGCAAATCCTGCAACCACAAAGGGGTACACTTCGATGTGTGTAGAGTCTCTATTTCTCATACCTCTGAAAACACAACTTTCACCAGCTCTTCTACTGGAGAGACGTTTCCCATACGCAAACATTTGTCTTGCCAATCGGCAAGAGTATCGAATGTGTAATATTTTACCTTTCCCATTTTACTTGGTTGATTCTAAACTTTCATATAAGTAGACAAGTTTATAAATTAGTCATGAAAACAGGTTTATGAATACATTATTTGGTATGAATATAAGAACTAATGTGTTCTCCTAGCACTTAAAAGAGAAACGCAATGTTAAAGAGGCCAGATAGAGTGTGCTATTGCCTCCGAGCAAACGAGAGGTAAAATATATTTATTTACCGAAAGTGATACCCTAAAACACAATAATAATTGTATCATCATTAGTGAAACAATACTCGTGCAATATTATTTGCGTAGATCAAATATAAGATAATTAATTGTTTTGTGATTTTATGGAAGAACGCTACTCGCGGCAAACCATGATGTTATCCATTATTAAATTGTCTAATGATTTGGTTTACAATTTTAGAAGGAAAAAAACAACCAATTGTGTTTTTTTGGTTATTTATCTGTTTTATCGCGTTATTCTCCCTTGTTATTACCTGTTTCCCCACACCCTGTTGGTATATCTTGCTTTTACTCTTAGCGATAATATAGTTGTTATCAAACGCCGTTAGTTTGATTGTAATTGCTCTTATCCAACGATATGATTGATCATTCACGAGTTTTTGAAAACGGGTTGTGCCACTTTTATGGGAGAAGATGCTTGCGGAAAGAGTCTTTTTCTCATTAATAGTAAGTATGTTCTAATTTATTTCACGTTTATATGAGCTTCAAGATGACTAAATTACCTTTCAAATGCCGTTTGTTTGATCTGATTTGCTTTATCATATCGTAAAATATGCTTGATTGAAATTAATCTCAGAAAGTCAAATTTGTTCTATTTTTAAGAAGAAATGCTAAACGTTAAACATATACAGACACATGGATGATTTCTGTCAACAAATCGCTAAGTTTTGATATTGTTTGCTCATCATGCTCATGGTCAGACAAGCATATCTCTGGATAGACTCAAGCACATTCGATAAAACAAACTGCGTACGGAAGCTTATTTAGTCGTGTGGACGCTCGTACAAACAATAAATCCATATACGAAATGTTTAAAGATGACAAATAACACATTCCCCAAAAAGCATAGTTTTTTTCAAAAGAGGCACAACCCCGATTTTGAGTGCTCGTTGTTGATCAAACATATTTTCAAATTGAGAAAAATATAAACATAGTCATCATATAAGCGGTATTTGAAATCCAACTGAACTATCTTTTAGATTATAAGATTACAGCCAAATACTGAGTAATCAATGAAGGCAATGATATAGAACACGTGTACACCACTTTATCCTACCATCGAGACGATTCTCGTGTTCCTATTGGATAAGCGCCTGGATTTAGTGACTAGATATATTCCGTGTCCGACCCCCAAATCCCGTATACGGTCAGTAAGGAACTGCGCATGCGTTGTAGTAGGATTGCTACGCCGGCGCGTGACGAACGTCATGATTGCATTTGAACTTGCTCGGGTTTTAGGTGACTTACAGAATAATTTGTTCTTGTTTTGTTTTAATAGTGTTTTAGTAGGATAAAATCGTTATTAGGTGAGGTTGGGTCGGATACGGATTTTATCTAGTATCGGAGTCTGTATCGGGACTCGGGCTGCGCCCTCGTCCCGATACAGAATCCTCGACTAGATATAATCCGTATCCGACCCAACCTCACCTAATAACTAATATTATAGGGACACCCTGTTCATTAATAGGTCATATTTTAGTGTGAGAAGTCCATTCGGCTATTAAGTGATTTGACAGTATTAATTAGCTACGGTTTGATGAAATAGTTGTAGCTGTTTTTTCTCATGATATTATGTGATTGTTGAAGAGAACTGATGGCTTGTGGTCTGTTAACTCTTCTCCAACCCTCTCAGGATTTTCAATTTCAAGATAAGGTCCCGAGGGGAGGGTGTACTCAGAAATTCTTTTAGTAGGGATGTGCTGCCTGCAAAAATTAAAATTGATCCAAACATTTACCAATTTTCAGGGGAAATGGACCCATATTATGTTTACCGGAGACTGTGCAATTACCGGCTGTACAATTACCATCTTCAAGATTTGTAAATGTTAGCAACGGCTTAATGTTGCTCTCCTTTGGGGCTTTCTATTCAATAAGCAGGTGTCTTTTATACCCAAATTCCATCACCATGATCACCGGATGTAATACAGGATAAGGTCTGGTGCATGTACAGAGTACACAGTATAATAAGGTCTGGTGCATGTACAGAGTACACAGTATATAATAAGGTCTGGTGCATGTACAGAGTACACAGTATTATAATAAGGTCTGGTGCATGTACAGAGTACACAGTATTATAATAAGGTCTGGTGCATGTACACAGTACACAGTATTATAATAAGGTCTGGTGCATGTACACAGTACACAGTATTATAATAAGGTCTGGTGCATGTACACAGTACACAGTATTATAATAAGGTCTGGTGCATGTACACAGTACACAGTATTATAATAAGGTCTGGTGCATGTACACAGTACACAGTATTATAATAAGGTCTGGTGCATGTACAGAGTACACAGTATTATAATAAGGTCTGGTGCATGTACAGAGTACACACTATTATAAATGTGATCAGATTATGATCATTGGGTTACATTTGTCTTTGTTTTGTTTTGCGACTTTGCTGTTTGATTGCTATACAGGGTGTATCAAAAAAAACGCAACACTTTTTGTCGCGAGCTCTCCGATTACGGCAAATCACAAATCACTCTAGAATTTATATATTCTGTTAGGTGTACTTATTGGCTATCACATAGTCAAATTACAGCGATATCGATTATTGATTCGCTGAGATATTAACGATACACGTAGACAAGTGCAAAACACGTTTTACATTGTTTATCCCGTATGCCTGATTTTTCTTATCAGGGGAATATTAGCGAGACACTTTAATAACTCATTGTACTTAAATATTTGGAATCAAACTCATCATTCTGAGAAGAAAATGTCATGTTGAAGGTATCAAATGTCTGGCTATTAGAGTATCATATCAATATTAATTAAATCTGGCAATAAATTAGTTGATAGTTAATGACACAACTTCAAAATCCAGATTACAAAGTCTGTTTGCAAATCCTCTCTCTTTTTCTCTCGTTAATGTCATAAATAAAACAGTATGGCACATTATTCAAAAGATAAACAAATGGAATAGCCCAGTGAAGGTAATAATTGTCTTGTATGAATCAGTCATTGTTAGTCTGTTGTGAATGGGAATGGGACATTATGGTGCTGCTGCTCGACCCTCGCAATGCTGTCCTTGTTTTAAGATGCATCGATTATGAAATTTAATTTATGAAAGAACGTACCATAGACATTATGTGGCGATCATAGCAATCGGTGGTTCAGAACTTAAAAAGGGTGATTGACGTATTCAAATGGTCAAATGATTTAATATCAGATTACACGATTCAATGATTTTATGTATCAACTTACTCAAACAAAGGAAATTAAGATAAACTATTCCAGACATTAAGGTTACATAGTTATTAAACTGTTAACCCATAACACTAATCGGACAGGAAAATCCAAGTTTTTAGAACGAACGATGTAAAACGTATTTTGCACTTCTCTACTTATACCTTTAATATCTCAGCGAATAAATAACCGATATCGTTGTAATTTGGCTATGGGATAGCCAATAAGTAGACCTAACAGAATATATAAGTTTTAGAGTGATTTTTTTTTTACTGTGACCGTACAGCTCTCGACAAAAAGTGTTGCGTTCTTTTTGATACACGCTGTACAGATCTTGTAATTCAGAATTGCATTTATGTGTATAAGAATGTTAGCGACCTTTTGAAAATAGGTGGTTTTACTCCGATTGAGCATTTTGAAAAGAGTTAACAAAATATGTTATTTCCCCTTTCTTATCCTATTGCTATAGGTACTTTGGACGGTGATCTGGATCTTTGTCAATGTCCCAGGGGTCACTGCAGAAATGCCATACCATGATAAACGTCACTTGCAGCAGACATGCTCACGCACGCGCAATGGCGTAGATGTCATTGGCGCCATAATATGGAGCATTGGTAATCTTCTCGTCTGCTCGATTCTGGCTCTTGTCACAAGGAAATTGCCAGAAAACTACAACGAAAGTAGATACATCACATTCTGTTCGTTCTGCTCGCTAGTAGTCTTAACGGCTTTCTCGTCTACCGCTTACACCACAGTGGACGCGTATTTCAGGGCCGGTTACGCCTGTTTAGGTTTGATCGTAAATGCCACAATCACACTGATTTGTTTGTTCGCCGTAAAGATTTACGCCATTTATTTTGTAAAATTGGAAAGATGGAATGTGAGAAAGCCGTTAGGTGTAACGCAGTCTTCAGGGCAAACTGGAAGCGAGAGTGCTGGGCTTTCATCGGGATCACATAGGCCTGATGACATAGATGGAGCAACAGCCGAACATCGATTATCTCGAAGAGTCTCTGCAGCAGAGATAAAGCCAACCAGTGACACACAATCAATGATCAACCTTGGAGTACCAGCTTGGTCGGAGGGTTCCAATGAATCGCCGGGGCCATCAATAAAAGCGTCGCAAAAGGAGTGCAAGCGATTGGCCAACACTAGTCCAACAGGGAGCGGATGTTAAGGTTTCATGCAATGATTCCCTTGGCCTCACTCAGCATGGACACGTGGAAAATAATAGCAACATGAAATTGTAGGCCTACCGTACTCAGTTATTTTATCTAGGGAGTATATGTGAATATTATCGTCCTGTAATGATGTCAGTGTCTTACGTCAACGGATATTTGTAAATCATTGAAGACTGAAAACGTTGTATTAACAAATGAAGTACCGTAGTTTCCCATACATCTGGCCTATGCAAAATGCGTGCATGTCCAGTGCTCTAATATTGCATACACAAATCAAGATGCTTCTTTAACTCTTCTTAAGCCTTGTTCAGAAGGGTATTAGTATTAACGAATTATTCCAATGTTGAGCTTTATACGGCCGAGTGCACCAATGGCGAGTAAGAAGCTGAAGAATAGCGCTACCTCGCTAGTAACTGAGGCGTAACCCAACATTTTGAGAGCACCAAAGCGGGGTAAGCTAGTACTAGGCTAGCAACTGGCGGGTAATTTACGCTAAATCTTATACCTCACCGGACCCAAGAGTAAGTTGGAGCATAACAGTTTATGCTGTAACTAGACGACAATTTATTTGCCCGATGGACGATTACATAGAAATGATGATCAGTGGCCGTGGGAGAATTTTATCATGCAATTTATTATCAACTTGTGTATAATAATTATACTTAATGATACATTTATAGACCAATTTATTACAAAATATTTTAAAACTATCCACAATCATGTAGCCTATACACAGTTGTAAAAATTAGTTCAAACAATCTAGCATCCAATCAATCAATCAATCAACTAATAATTATTTAATAAATTAATTAATTAAATAACATATCAAATAAATAAACGAATTCATAAATAAATATGCCTATTGAATGAATATTATAAATAAAGTAAATAACAAGATGAATACAAAATAATAATACATAGGCCTGCAAATTTAATAAATCGATTGATTAATGTCAATACCATACTGTAGTTAATAGAAGTTGACATATATGATTTCATTAATAAAGTCACCATCATTTTTTGAAGAAGAAAAAATGGGAATCTAATAAAAGCCAGGATCACAGTAGCACGTCACAGAGATTTGACGCTAGAATTGTGATAATTTATCCATATATTTAAAACGAACGGATTTTGATCGTGAATTTTTTGCCATTTTATACCATTTTGTATGTTACTCTCGCACAAAATGTTTATAATGTAATTATGGTCCTTATTTTTGAAAGAATGGTAATAAACTTTGACTTTTTCGAACACAAAAAATGGCGTCATATTCACAGATTTCATTGCTCTACTGGACGTGGTGTGACGTGTTGCATTATTCATGTTATTTAAATCAACGCTTGACGTAGCGACTGACGACACATTTTTATAATTCTACGGAACACCATTCGTGTCAATATGATTGCTGTTTGAAACATGTACACACATTTGACGCATGCGACAATTAATTTTGTATGGGGACGATGCTGTTTAATGTGGATATTTACCTCGCTAGTTACTATGCTGGTGTTACTCGCCAGTTATGCTCTAAAAATTACATCGTTAGTAAGTTACGCTACAGTTAGAGCATAGCTACTAGGGAGGTAGCTTACCTCCCTATTAAGTTACGCTAGTTTGGTGCACTCGGCCGATAGAGTTGCACACATGTCTAAAGTTTGACAACGGTCCTATTTCATGAAAATTGAATCATAAATTCCTTAACAATCTCCTTAAGAAGAGTTGAACACCAATTAGAAGCATCACTCTTCTTTTAGACGAATCTGAACGTGTATGCAGGACGTAGATCATATACAACAAAGAGCCCGTGAGTTCGCATGCATGTTAGTGATATGTATATGCTTTTTAATATATGAGTGTATAGAGACTGATAAAATGTACGAAATTCATTGTATTAGGCCAAACAAAGAAGAAGGTCTGTCTCAGAAACATTGTGCAAAAAAGCTAAGTGCTGTGCGGTTTTTTTGGGTTTTTTTAAAGTATGCTATGAGGTATGCGATTTTTTTTTTTGCTATTTTTTTTGTTTGTGCTTATCTAAGCTTACGGAGAACTTTTTTTAACTTTTTTTTTAAAAATCCGCCCCCCCCCCCCCAAAAAAAAGAAAATCCAAAAAAAATCCCCCCCCCCAAAAAAAAAAAAAAATTGTTTTTTAACCAACAGCGCATAGACCTACGCGCCGTAGCTCATTTCACATACCAATGCGGGCGGGCTTCTGAGACAGACCTTCTTCTTTGTTTGGCCTTAGCTGATGATTGTACAATGTACATTAGCACATTGTCCGCTTTATAGTATGAAACAAAACCCGGACTTAAATTTAATTATATTTTGTATATATTACACGAAATGATTCTGATCAGGTGCTTTTATATTAGCTAATTTATAAAAATCAGTAATCACTATCAAAAATCAACTATAACACTTAACGAGCGAAGTTCCCTATAATATGACAACAGATATATAACAGTCAAGACAGCTATGTTGGATAGGAAGATCTGGAGAGGCATTGTGGTTCGGAAAAATCATCCGCCCTAAGTCAAGTCAAGTAAGTCAAGTATATAACAGTGGAAACTGTTTAAGTTGTGATGCTTTTAGTAACCACACCTAACGGGGGAAAAGTTGTTTTGTACATTATATATGGGATATCGTTGTTGTTGTGTATGAAACACTGTGCTATGGAAACCGGTGTAGTATGAGTCACCGTCTCTATGGAGCCTTTATAGTCCGCCCTGTACACTAAAGTAGAATAATAATTCATAGGCAGATTAACAGTGCAGTCGATCGTCGGAGCCTTAATTTCACTTTTTAAGATGAGCACTCCCGATGTAATTCTCTTGGAAGATGACTATTTTATAGCTTTTCTTCATCATCTCCGTCTACTAAGTATCCGCTATTATGTCAACCCCACCCCCCCCCCCCCCCCCCCCCCACCACCACCACCACCACCACCCCAACCACTTTGAAAAGTGTGGGGGGACGTGTCCCCATGTCCCCTCGTATATGACGCCCCTGGACTGGAGGCGCGATTGGAGGAACTGAGTGCGGGAAAGGGCAGTTTTGAATTTAAATGGATCTGTGTTTTCGACAAATTTCAGGAGAGAGTTTGTTCCAATCAATAACAGTCCAGTCCTAATATTGTAGACAGGGCAGTTGTCAGCGAATAGTCTGGTACAGCTCTTGATGTTTCATGGATAATGCTTTATTAGGATATAAACATGATCTGCCCTTATAATAGCCTATATTTGGTGAGAAAAAAATATTTGGGAGAAAAGGCATGGATATAAGCGCCAGACTGAGATTCAAGCCCCTTCTTTGAAGTTTCATAATATTTGGGTTTATACTGCAAAACAAGCTTTAAATAGACAAATTTCTAGAATAATCATAATAACAGAACTTTTCTGTATCATTTTGGTAAGGAAAATTTTGAATTATCAATGAATATCTTCATATTATTCATGTAGAAAATAAGTCTTGTGTGTAATTTCATAAGGTGTGGTAAACAATGAAACATCTATGTAGAACAAATTCACAAATTGAACCATAACTCAAGTCAACATAAAAGGCAACAAAGTGTCATTATTTCAATCAATTACCTTCTGAAGATTACCAGTATGTTAATAAACTAAAGAAAGAGAAGCACAACTATGAAAAGATATAGCTGCAAGCTATATAGTACAACATTGTTGTATATGAACTACTTTTTAAAACTATTTTCTTCGAAGTCCAGAAGTATAAAACATAACCTTGGATGACGCATATTTTACCTGAACTACTTAGTAACCCAATTATAATACCCCATGGCTCACACCATAGCAATGTTAACTCATAACCTAATATCCTACTAAATCATTTCATTTATTCTGATCGAAAGTATAACTTACGAAGATTTAAAGAAAATGCTTGTTTATTGGTAAAAAAATAAAAGACACGAGACTCATTTTGAATTGAAAAACAGCTAAAAATACAGCTAGAAATTGTGTTTTAGCGGACTAAATTTTTAAAAGATACCCATCGGCTACTAGACCAGCAGCCCTGACCAGTTTTATCAATCGATCAATTGACCAGATGACCCGAAATAATGGACCCCTATTCTCACTATCTTAGAATTGACCTATATGCATAGACTAAATATTGAAAATATAATTTTGAATAATCAATTACATCCAACATGCACAGAGTTTGAAAGGTGATAGAGTACCTGTCATTTAGTTATCTATTGGGACTTTTTATAAATTGTAGAGAAACATGATATAAATTATAGCTGATTATTATATTATAGTGGGTGTAGTTTAGGGTGTCAACAGCAATTTGATTGGTTTTGGCTAACTTGACACATTCGCGCAGAGCGCGCGAACTTATGCCATTATCATACTTATTTCCCGTCAAGCCGGGCAAAGGGCAAATTGCCAATTAAATGGGAATGTGGTAAATCCTTTATTCCCAAAATAGGCCGCACAATTCACCCAAAGTAAAAATGGGGGCGCATTTTTCTTTCTTCGGGAAATGCGGCAATGTGATGAAACCCATGAAAGTTACAAAAGCTCTCATCTATATTGTGCTTCCTTTTCCCACTCATTGTCCATCATAGATAGGCCCGTCCCCTTCCGACGACACCCCTCCTTAAATCTGAGGAGATCTAGTATATTGTCAGAATATGCTTTATTTATCGGGATATAACTTCAAAATTTGATATTCAAGACCGCTCTTGGTTAACATTTGCCGGATCTGAATTGAATGGAATCCATATTATTGCACGATTGCTATAGGGTCTCAATCAAAATTACATTAGCGCTACTTTGATGCATCGAATTTGAATTGCATCAAAATCATGTTTAGGTAGCAAAGGATTTAATTTGAATTCTATGTTAATATAGCTCTTTCATAGATGGGTCCTACAGGGTGACCCAAAAAATGTTGAACCCCAAAATCACAAACTTAAAATAAATAATTAAAAATGAAAATAAATACACAAGGCATTCTGTTTTCATTAGTTATGTAACAATTTATCCAGCTTTAGATCATGTAAATGGGCCTTACCAAACTAAAGATACACTTGATTGTGTGACAGGGGGTGTTTTCGCCCTTTTGTAAAAGTGAAAAAATTGTAACTTGGTTCAGATATGAAACTTAATTCTGTTCTAAGTACGGTGAGTTAAGGGACCGTTCATAAATACTTTGGTGGGGGGGCTGGATAATTTTATTTTTGGTATATCAAAACTTTTTTGACCCACCCTCTCGCCATGCCGCAAACTTTTTTGCCCCCCCCCCCCCCTCTTGCCATGCTACAAACTTTGTTGTCCCCCCCCCCCCCCCTGTATTACTGCCTGCACCTGAAACTTTCTTGTCCCCGTTCATTGTTATCAAGTACTCAAGTACAGAGAACATAGATATGGTATCTTTTATGGGATTTTTTGTTACCATGTATCATATTCTATTTTTGATGGACGCATCGCATCTAGGAGGGCAGATTGTAGAATCTAGAGTGAATCAGAACTCCCAATTCAATTGCAGGTATCTTTGGTTCAGTGCCATGGTCTTTAATCCCCTGAATAACTTCACATGTACAATGCATGGATCTGTGTTTTTGAAACCAATTAGGATGCTCCCTCCAATTGTATATCCTGGCTTCAAATATGTTTTTGCTATTGACATGAATTTGCCCTTCATTCTTTTTGAGCTGGGCTAGTACATGAAAATAGGGGCGTAGACATCTGCGCGCGAAAAATTAGCTATTTTACGTTTATTTATGAACGTTCGGTAAATAATGTGCATACATGTATCACTTTCTACTGGTATATTCCCAACTAGTTTGAAGAATTCTATCATCACACCACTCATCAAGAAACCGTCGCTTGATCCAAACAATTTTAAAAATTATAGGCCGGTATCTAACCTTTCATTCATATCAAAACTCATTGAAAAGCAAGCTTGTGTAACACTTACAAACCATATCAATAAACACTGTTTGGCTGAGGAGTTACAGTCCGCCTATAAACAGGCTCATAGTACCGAGACTGCTTTAATGGTTAAAGGTTAAGGATGACATCTTGACACGGCTGGCTCAGCGGCAAGGCGTATTTTTGGTGCTGCTCGATTTGAGTAGTACCTTTGATACCATAAGTCATGATATCCTTATGGACAGGTTATTTGATCTTGGTGTACGTGATAGAGTCCTTCAATGGTTTAAGTCATATCTGTCTAACAGACCTAGTAGAGTATGCATAAATGGTGTGTTTTCAAAACCACAAACCTCGGAGATTGGCTTACCCCAAGGCTCCATAGTGGGGCCACTTGGATTTACTATTTATGTTTTACCTATTGGCCGTATAATTAGATCATTTGATCTCGAGTTCCACATGTACGCTGATGATATACAACTATACACTACTTTCAATCCACAGGACCCTTCTTCCATCACCGCTGCTCTGAACAAACTGTCATGTTGCATTGATGCTCTAAAACAATGGATGAAGTGCAACATGCTGAAGCTCAATGATGACAAGACTGAGTTTTTTGTTGCTATTCCATCTCACCTTCAGAGTAGCATGGGCCCTGTGTTGTTGCGTGTTGGAGATGTTTCAATCTCCCCCACAGATAATGTCCGTAATTTAGGGGTAATGTTCGATTCTTGTATGTCAATGTCCAAACATGTAAAATGTCTTTGCTCAAACCTGACATATCATCTTCGCAATATTTCTCGAATAAGGAGATTTCTTGATCGCGATACTTGCCATCTTGTTATCCGCGCACTAATCTTGTCCAAGATTGATTACGGAAGTGGCCTGCTTCTTGGTGCCAACAAGACAGACATAAGCAGGCTGCAACGTATTCAGAATTGGGCCGCGAAGATGATATGTCAAGTTCGTAAACAGGACCATGCCACACCATGTCTACATGCATTATATTGGCTTCCTGTTGAAAAGAGGATTGTTTTTAAAATTATGTTATTTGTATATAAATGCCTCAACCATCTATCACCCTGCTCGTCCTAACCTGCGTTCAGCATCAGACACCACCCGTCTAACTGTTCATAAAACCACCAAGCTCCTACAGTCTGCTGAACGTAGGACATTTTATTACACTGCCCCCTCCATCTGGAATGACCTCCCAATTCACATCAGAGAGTCTCCATCTGTAGCCATTTTTAAAAAAGCTCTTAAAACCCATTTGTACAGTAATTAGTTTTGTTTTGTTGAGTATGCTTATTTTTGTTTTGTCATAAAGCGCTACGATCTCGATGTAGCAGCGCTATATAAATACCAATAACGTATGTATGTATATAATGTATGTACATGTAAAGCAGGGGTTTGGGGGCGAAGCCCCCAGAAAATTTTGGAAACTAATGAGTGTTTTAAACTTTTTTGACCCCCCCCCCCCCCCCCTCTGTTGGGGTTTTCAAAAACTTTTTTGACCCCCCCTTTGCAGAGTATCAACACTTTTTGGGCCCCCCCCCCTATAATTATCCAGCCCACCCCACCAAAGTATTTATGAGCACTCCCTAAGTGATCTTTTCTTTTAATCTGTATTTATCAAATTAACATTTTCAAATGAAGTCAAGGGGACTTGAGTTTTTATTTTCAAAGTCTCTTATAATAATAATATTGATTTACATAATAAATGAATATTGATGAGATACTGTACGGAAAGAAATGGTTTCAAACAGGCACTTGTTCTGCTCATGTAGCATGAAACCATTTTTTTGCACTTCACTTACACTACAAAACAACACTTCTTACAAAATTCACGTATTTTAAGTTTCGTGTGGCCTATTTTTATTATCCAAAATGTTTCAGAAAGTTAAATGTATGGTGCACATAGCTGGTGAACGAGTTATGCAATATTTTGTTATTTTAATGGTAAAAAAAATATTGAATTTTGTGATTTTGGGGTTCAACATTTTCTGGGTCACCCTGTATCTTTCACATAGGCCAAATGTGAAATTGAATTTAAATTACAAGTCAATCGAAACTAAATTAACTTTAATTAGAACACATTAGTCGAATTGTTAAGATAGATAATGTCAATAAATCAACCACACTACTTCCTTAATAGTTTTGTTTTTACTATCGTCTGCATTTAAATGTGGGGCATTTTTGATGGGTCCTGTCTTTCTCGTAGGCAATATGTGAAATAGAATTTAAATAACAAGTCAATCGAAACCAAGACCATTCTGAATATAAGTTAAAAGTTTAACGGGTTCGCCGTCGGACGAGTTTTAATCTGTCAAGCTTTCGTCAGGATTAGCTCTGACTTCTTCAGGACCAAATTATTATAATATTAAACAAAACATAGAGATTACCACTTCTCTTGTTATCATTATTTGGGCTGCCCCTTGCCCGATGATTTGAGAGTAGGTGCCCTTTCCTACTCGTGAAAGAATTGGTGGCTCTGAAAAGAGCCGTTCAGATGGATTTCCGCTTCCACTGAACACGAAGGTTGCCCTTTCCTACTTGTGATAGAATTGGTGGCTCTGAAAAGAGCCGTTCAGATGGATTGCCGCTTCCACTGAACACGTAGGTTGCCACTGGCCTACTATATTCTGAAATAGTTCTTGGAATAGTGCTGTAGCTAAGCCATTAACTTTATTTACAACACATTAGTAGTCGCATTGTTGACATAGATAATATCGTTAAACCAACCGCACTACTTCCTTATAGTGTTGTTTTAAACTTTAAGGTAGCACTAGACGCGTGTGTCTGAAATAGTTCTTGGAATAGTGATGTAGCTAAGCCATTAACTTTATTTACAACACATTAGTAGTCGCATTGTTAACATAGATAC
>CM069446.1:35426098-35456309 GCA_035610835.1 Ophiura sarsii | reverse complement strand
TATAACATTCACCAGGGTGCTTTTTTAATATCTTATTTATTTTTGAGTTATAGACCAAAAAATGTGATTTTTTTACCTCCAAAATCATGGAAATCACATTTTTTGAGCAATCAGCAAATAAATCCCGCTACGGATAAGCATCACTTGATAATATTATTACAGCATCTGTATTCTTCTTTACAAAGTATTATTAATTAATAAATAATTTCATTCCATCAAACTCTGGGGGGGGGGGGGCTGTCATTTTCTTCAGGAGGGGGTGGGTCACAAATATGGTGGGGGGGTCATAATTTTGTAAAATCTTAAATAGGGGGGGTTATTATTTTGTGTCGCAATTCAGATTCTAAAATTTCAAAATGGCAATTTTTTTCGCGCTTCGCGCACATTCATCTAAGCATATCCCTTATAAATGTACATATTTACAACACCTTTCCTGTTTATTTTTTCAGTATTTGCTATTTTAGTCATACAAAAATCTAACTTCGATAGACCGGGTGGGGGGGGGGGGGGGGGGTCATAAAATTATATTGTATCGGATAGGGGGGGGGGTCAAAAATTTATTAACAACGGCCATTAACATATTTGTGACCCCCCCTCCCGAAGAAAATGATAGCCCCCCTGATAGTGTGATTTATAAATATAGAGGAAAATATCACGTTAATAAGGCCTTTGAACCCACGCTCTCCTCAGATCGAACTTCAATTCAGATTGAAATATCGTATATACAATTAATATTATCAGTAAATAAATAAATGTTGGAGTTTTTAAAATCCCCGTTGAAGCCCCCCCCCCCCCCCCCCCCCCCCCCTCACGTCATGTCATGACAACCAGTACCAGGTATTCAATCTATTATCTTTCCAACAGCTGAACCATGAACAGATATTTTAATATCTGTTCATCAACATATCCATCATAAACATTGGATCATACAAGTAAAGTGGTTGAACAGTTCCAAACACAAACTATTCCGATTCATAATGGCATCAATTTATCATGTTTATAAATGTTATTTTAATCATCATCGGTACAGCAGCACACTATTGGGAGGGTTGTGTGGGTCCGAACCGTGCTGCAACAACTTTTGTTTTGTAAACTAATCCAGGTCTATATTAATTTCCTCGACCGTAAATTGAACTCGGGATATTCCGTTTTTCCGCACTGCCAGAGTTAGTTAGCAACGACACTTTATTCATCCTCCAAGATATATTTCTAATTGCAATTTCAAAGGTCGCGGATAATGGTCATATTAATATCTATATAGGGATGATCCCCAAACTAATGGATCTGATTGGAACGCAGCAATTTTAAATTAAGAGGAAAACTTAAATTGCCGTACACGCGATTTGCACTCGTCCACATTTTGAAGCATGACCCCGCTAAATGGGCTATGAAAATCATCCATTTTACGTATTTTGTCATCGTTTATCATATGAAATAAATCGCGAACTCACCACATACATGTATGTAAATTGATCGTTAGATGATACAGCGCACGCCGAACGCAGGTTACTAATAATTGCCAGAAAGTACTGCGCCAAAGTGTTCGATTGTTTTGCTCATTGGCCGACCAATCAAATTAAAGCCTCACATCCCTAAACTGAATATTCAATGAGTTATGAAGAAACACGATTAAACTTTATTTCTGATTGGTTGAATGATAAAAATGTTAATAAGGGGATGACCCGACTTGTACTGTTTCTATAACTAAGAAGGGGTGGACAAAATAAACAGAAAACTAATTAATTATTAGCAAGATTATATCGGTACAAATCAACGATTTGAATATATATGCATCTTTTCCAGTAATGAATGAGAATAATGACTGCTTAAAAACTGTTTTCGTGAATTCGTTTTTTAAATCAGAGGGTTTTGTTCTGGTCTGAGGAATCATCCAGAAGGGGCGACGCAGTCATTATTCTCTAAACAGTAAATGGTGTGTCAAATAGCGACTGATTGGGCTCCACTATATTCCTTTCTTGGAATTACGGCATTACAATCTGTTAAACGATTTTACCCTCTCTTTGAATTGTTTTTTAGGTCAACTTATATTTGATGTTCTTAATAACGTGACGGTAGACGTCAATGTTCAAGTTGAAAAAACACTATGAGCGAACAGTCTATTGCATTTCACCTGGCTCCGTATTCTGCACATACCGTGACGCACGACTTTCCGCAGACGACACTTGGCTCTGTTCTGACCTGAAACATAAATCGGAAGACGCTACGCTTCGTTTTGCTGGTAGATTTTGCCCTGTGAGAACTTCCCAATCAAGTGAGGTTGAAACTGCACAGAATACGCCAAATGTAACATTGATTGTTGCTCTCACAGTTATGATAGTTATATATTGGCATTTGTATGGTTTACGGTTCTGTATAACATAAAGTTTCGGCTGCCCGGAAGACCATATATCTTCTGTTGCCTTTGCCATAGTTGGCACTTTTCTAGTTCATACAGCGAGATATAACACGATTGACATTGAATCATCCCCATATGGGCAAAGGACAAGTTTTACCCCCCCCCCCCTGACTGATTCTAAACATGCTATTTGTATTATGCCTTTCATTTTGTAATTTAGTGTAATCTAGTTTACTTTTTGATGTTACTCAAACAGATATCCACAGTCATTATGTATTCTATTTGATTTGTAATCATGTATTACCTGTATTTTGTTTGTCATACACTCTTAGAAAAAATGGTTCGTTTAAGAACCCTTTTTTGTCCCGCGGGGAGCACCTTTTGGCCTAAAAGGTTCTAAAAAGAACCTTAGAATGGTTCTTTGAAGAACTTTCAAATTTTAAATAAGACATAAAGGTATATTTACTTTTTTGTTTTTATGTAATATGCAAATTCAAGAGAAATGTAAACAAATTTAGTCCTTTTCAACTGTTAAAAATAATTTCTTCTTGGCTAAAAACATTTTTTACCGTTTTACCAAGAACCATTGAGGGTTCTCCATAATTTTTCCCCAAAAGGTTCTTGAAGCTTGAGGAACCATTTTCTTGGCTAAAGTACCCTTTTAGAACCTTTTTTGGTTCTAAAAGGAACCCAATGAAATTTTTTCTAAGAGTGTAGCGGATAATAATCAATGTTAACAATAGGACATAATAGGACATACCAATAGTCACACTGTATGAAAATTGTTGCAATCAAATACGATTGTTTTCGGAGTGATTTATTTCGTTGTGTTTTTAAAATAATGACTGTCATTAGTTTAAGGGGGGACTTAAGGAATTTTAAAAAAAAAATTGTGAGTGCTGTAATTATTGAACTATGACTCAAATGATATGAAAGTATATAGTTTTGGAAAGGAAATGGATTAGAGAATCTGAATTTTGCATCAATTTTGATCCAAAATGTTGACCTTTTGATAAAAATTTAAAAAAATTCCCCCTTTTTTTGGCACTTTTTGGTCAATTTAAAAAAAAAAATGCGCTTAGGTTTGAAAAAAAAAACCCGTTTCTAAGTAAATGTCTTTTCATCATCATCAAGAGATGTGGGCATTTTATACTCACAATTATTTTTGTTAGCTTTGGCAAAATAAAATTGGGTCAAAAAAGTGAATTTTGTTGTGATTTTCTCAACAACAAAAAAATCAGCATTTTTAGTCAAAAATTGATGTTAAATTAAGATTCTCTGATCCATTTCCTTTCCAAAAATATGTATATACTTTTATATACATTTCATTAATAGTTCAATAATTACAGCACTCACAAAATTCAAAAAAATCAGATCAAAAACTTTCTTGAGTCACCCCTTAAACTTTTTATTTAAAACCCAATATTATAGTCGCATGCATAAAAAGAAACTAAGTGTAGAACTAGTATAAAACTCTCTCAAAATTAAACATTTTGTAATCGAAATAAGTCGCATTCTCCATGTTATATCGCCCTTGTTTGGATTTAGAATGTAGTACCTTTCTTCGTAATGCTAAATGGTTCAAAATAAGTAAGCCCCCTCCCAAAATAGTCAATTTCCCCAAAATAATGTTTTCAGAACAGGATGTTAGTGGAATTTAAAGCTTGCCTGGTAACAGACCTCTAACCAACCAGTCCCAACCCTCACAAAAGTAGGAAAAGTAAAAAAAAATCCTTCTAAGAAACCATGGAATGATACGAAGCCCCGGAAGGGACAGAGTAAAAAAAGAAGAATTTGAGACATTGACAAATATTTGTTCACTGCATTGACTCAAGTTAGCTAACTTGTTCCCTCAAGTTATAACTTGAGCGAGTTATAACTTGTTCGCTCAAGTTAACTTGTTCGGTCAAGTTAAAACTTGTTCGGTCAAGTTAAAACTTGTTCGGTCAAGTTAAAACTTGTTCGGTCAAGTTAAAACTTGTTCGCTCAAGTTGGCTAACTTGTTCGCTCAAGTTATAACATGTTCGCTCAAGTTATAACTTGTTCGCTCAAGTTATAACTGGTTCGTTCAAGTTATAACTTGTTCGTTCAAGTTATAACTTGTTCGCTCATTTTATAACTTGTTCGCTCAAGTTATAGCTTGTTCGCTCAATTTATAACTTGTTCGCTCAAGTTATAACTTGTTCTCTCAAGTTGTTTGCTCAAGTTATAAGTTAGCTAACTTGTTCCCTCAAGTTAGCTAATTTGTTGTCTCAAGTTATAACTTGTTCGCTAAAGTTATAACTTGTTCGCTCAAGTTATAACTTGTTCGCTAAAGTTATAACTTGTTCGCTCAAGTTATAACTTGTTCGCTCAAATTATAACTTGTTCGCTCAAGTTATAATTCGTCGCTCAAGTTAGCAAGTTTGTTTGCCCGAGTTACGAAAGGCTGACATATCAGGACTACCGAAATGAATGATACTTGGCTGCAGTATGTCAGCCTAGTTGTGAAAGTGTCTTGATGTTTTCTTAATTTCCGGCCGCAGCGTGATTCATAAAAAGCCCTATATATTCGCTTACTTTAGTATGTTATATTGCAATTATATTTCAAATATCATATTTCAGAGGGAAAAAAAGCATTTGTTTATTATAAATCAAAATTCCAATGTTTAACTGATAAAACAACGTCATTTGTTACAAAAATAAAGACAAAAGATGAAGTAATAAAATAAATAAAATATAAATACCTAATAATTATCAAATTGTCATTATATCCCCAATAATCATACAACTATAATATAAAGCCAAAATATCGTCGAGTATATTATATTAATGCCTATGGCTATCTACCATTTCGCATCAAAATTGAGGTGTATGATATGAAATTTCGAGCTATAACACGTGACTTATTTTAAAAATACCGGCCATAAAATGAAAAGAAATGACGTCACTTAGACTGGGTGGTGTTGGAATTATTTAATTAAGTTGTACCTAGGAATATTTGCGCGTACGTGTTAAACCAATACGGATCATATATTTCGGTAGTCCTGATCGTTCCGTAACTCGGGCAAACAAACTTGTTAACTTGAGCGAACAAGTTAGCTAACTTGAGGGAACAAGTTAGCTAACTTGAGGGAACAAGTTAGATAAGTTGAGGGAACAAGTTATAACTTGAGGGAACAAGATATAACTTGAGGGAACAAGTAATAACTTGAGGGAACAAGCTAGCTAACTTGAGGGAACAAGTTCCTTAATAAACAAACATGTTTGATATAAACACATAAAATACGAATTATGTGTATAATTTACATCCATCAATAAGCGGCCTTATTATTCATCAGCGTAGGAATGCCTTGAGTTTTTGGTGTATTGATAATTTGCCAAATAGACCTACAGCTGATTGATTGATTTAATTTTCAAGTTCAGTTCACAAAGTTTCCATGAAACAAATTGGATTTATACTATAGAATATTGATTTCGGTGATGTATTTATATGCAGCAATGGAAATACCCACATGATTTTCCACCCGGGGTAGACAGTCCCGGGGAAGACCAACCCTAAGTCGACTAACCCTAAGTCGACTAACCCTAAGTCGACTATCCCTGGGTGGACTAGGGTTAGGGTTAGGGTTAGGGTTAGGGTTAGGGTTAGGGTTAGGGTTAGGTTTAGGTTTACGGTTAGAATGTTTTTTAAACAGTATTATGCGGTTTATACCGTGAGGGCGCTGTTGTAGTCCACCCAGGGCCTTGGTCGACTTAGGGTTGATCAACCCCGGGACTGTCTACCTCGGGTGGAAAGTCATGTGGGTATTTCCATCGCTTCGTATTTATATGATTTGTGAAATCAATTAATCGGGATGTGTCATAAATTTAGCGGTTTGTTTCCCGGCGGCATCGTGAATAACATGGATAAACATCAATTAGTAAATACTGCTTATTCAATGAAAAAAATTACTCTTTCCCCAAACACCTTTTCCCTAAAAGTGCCACAACCCATTATTAGGTGCCCGTGATTGATCAAGCATATCATCATGATCATTGGATTGGGAAGAGCAATATTACAATGAAATAAAAAGTAACGGCATTTGAAAGCCAACTAATTTTGGACTAGTCTAGCTTACATAAACATTGATACCAAAAAATGAATGTTTGATAATAGTAATGGAGTGGAACACGTTCACCATTTTTTTTATGGTACACCATGTATATTCTATCAATGTAGTTCCTACGGCTTGGTTTTCAAAGAGTCGTTCCAATAATCTCTCTCTAGTCCAAGTCGAGCATGCGGCAAAAAGAAAGCCACTACTGGTCCGCAATTAGGTTGTCACCCGTGATCGATAATGGAATTTCAATATGTCACCTGAAGTCCATCTTTAAGTAATATCGTTCAATCAACTGATTCGTGCTACCGAATTGAAGAATCACTTTACACCCGTTAACACGTGACATTATCAATGAATCAGTATGACACTTTACATTACAATAATGGTCCAGTTATCACTATATAGCTTGATACACCATGCGTTAAGATGCGCGAATAATCATTCATTGTTATTCGAAAGTAGAGCATAGAGTTAATATTTGAAGACCAAATCATAATATTTGAACGTAATTGAGTGCACCAATGTTTATCTAGGGGAGTTATTGAACTCTCCGTGGCCGAATTTAGAGGTCTGAATTATTATTTAATAAAAAATCCTTTAAAAAAGAAAAGGGCGACCAAATGAATAATAACAGTAGCCTCTGGAAGGCGTATATCATGTGGCTGGTGTTTTTAAAGCAGAGTAGGCGTGATTAAGAAATGGAAGGGTGTTGGACTGTGGGAGGTGTTTGGTAGAACGAATTTAAAAAAAAGTAGGAGTAAACATAACAATTTATGGCAATTTGGTGTGGATCGGATACACACTTTACGCCGGCGTTTGATTGCGAAAATATAATGCTACACAACCTTTGGACCTGCTTTCATCCGGCTACAAGAATGTTGTGACCGAAAGATCGCAAACCTGATATAGCGGTCATACTACTGATTATTCCACACCGGTAAATATAATTAATCACAGAAGTCATTTGTCTAAAGACTATGACATTCTTAACGCTTTCCATGCGACAGGCATCTGCTGACGACATTCGATAATTGTTTTGTATAGACCTAATGGTAAAACTAATAGCCGCATGGAGAAACGTATCACAAGGAATCTGAGCTTGAAAACATTAATTTGCTCTGAAACATATAACCACAATATTGCTTTTTCACCATTCACTTTACTTCTCCCCGTAATAACTAAATGGAACAACCCGAGAGATTAATTAAACTTGCAACCCGATCACCAGGGATTGTTGAACGCACTATCCGCAACATCTAATGGAATTCGCGCTTGATGCATTCAGAAAAATATTGACCATTTGCGCGTATACGATGCCACGTTAGGCTCGAGCGCAGTGATACTTTTTTAATAACCCGCGTTCACTTACACGTACTCACGAAATGGTGGTATCTGTATTGGTCATTTCACTATATCATAGAGGGGAAGGGGTCTGAATTAACGCCCATCCACTTCCGAATCAATGATTCATAACACATATTAAAATCCCTCGGCAGAGTAAATGCCTTTTTCGTCAAATAGCTTGGTTTTTTTTAAAAAGTCGTTACAATAATCAGGCATATCAGTCTCTAATAATGGTCCACAGTATTGACTTGACTGAACTAGATTAAGGTTGTCACCAGCGTGATCAATAATACGTCGTCCATTTTTTAAAGTAATATCGTTCAATCAAAATGATTCGTGTCACCGCAATGAAGAATCGCTTTACACCGTTAACACGTGGCATCATCAATGAACCAACATGCCACTACGGTGCATCTGTCATTATATAGATGGACACACCGGGGTGTGTTGAGATGTGCGTTCGAAAGTAGATCATCAAGTTAATATTTGAAGACAAAATCATAATATTTGAACGTAATTCAGTGCGCCAATATTTATATAAGTGAGTGATTGAACTCTCCGTGGCCGCATTTAGTGGTCTACATTATTATTAATTTAAAACAAAAGGTTGACCGCCTTTGACTGGGTATCTTACTATAATTCATGCAATGTTGTAGGAGGGAGGTGTTTGTATGTATCCATAAAAGGCTCCTTCATTTTTCAGCGAAAAACCTTGAAAGTTTAACTAACAATAGATGATGATCAGAGACGGATTATAAACTATAAATGGCTAAAAACCGAACTAAATTGACCAAGATAAGGGAGCGATCATTTAATACGGCGGGGGAGTGGGCATTTTAAGGGGGGAATCCGATTTTTCTCACAAACTTGAGGGGGGAATCTGAATTTTATTTCAACCATTTGGGGGGGGGGGATCCGAATTCAAGTGAGTACTAAGCTAGAATTTTTTCGGGCGCTACGCGCGCATTTGTCCCAAACACAATAAATGGCTTTTAGTCTTTGAAGCTTTTTTTCAAAAGCCAAAATGTACCTCAATCTTGGACAAATTTGTGTTAAGTATCTAATTTTTTATGTTTAATTGTTCAAGTCGGGTCATTTGACCTATGTATAATGATTTATAGTGGTAAGAATTTGCTATTTGCATAAAACATTCAAACTTAAATTATGTTAAAATAGCATGACCAATATTCTACTCATGAACATTGACACACAACAAAACCTACACTACTACAATCTTTTACCCCATGCACCCCGGTCCGTTACCACACTCTGGAGACCTATTAAATGGCGAGCAAAACTTTTAAAGAATATACAGGCTCTTGCTCACATTTGGTAGAGTGTCAGACTTGCATGCACCTAAAGATTTTATCCTTTTTTCTCACTCGATAGTTTAATTATTGCCAAAAACACGCCCGTGTAGTTTATAGAGTGACCTAAAAATACTTACCAAAATGTAGTTCCCTAAAAAGCTGTTGAGGGGAACCTGAAATATTTTGTTAGTAATTAAGGGGAACCCGAAATTTGTGACAGAAAAATTAGGGGGAATCTCAAAAAAATTGGATAAACAAAATGGATAATGCCCACTCCCCCTTGCCGTATTCAATGATCGCTCCCTAATATTATGAGCAAAAAAGCTATTGATTTTCAGACTGTTGCTGGGTCGTGTTTGTTTATCATGTTTATGGCCATGTGTTTTGAACTCGCCACCCTTCCCGTTGCATGTCCAGATTTTTACATGTTACACCATCTGAGATTCGAAATAACTACTTGTTCTACCCCATAAAAAGTATATATTTTCTGAACGGTAATCTCACAAGGAGTCAGAATATGCGATTGGAATTTGCATAGGACATAATAGTAACATGTTGTGATTAAGAATGTTCAAAGAATATCGATTTTTTTCTTCATATTTTAATTAAAGCTCAATATTTGTTTTATTCATATCCCAATCATCATTTTACTGTGCATATTAGTTCCTCATGTAATTTACCCATCAGAACATAATGGTTGTCAAGGGTAACTTGTTGAAATATACTATATCCGGAAGTAAATGAGCACAAACGTTTACATTTCATATTCATTAGAGTTTACACATATATTTTTTTGGCTATTCACCCTATCCTGATTTAAGCGGCATTTCTGAATTCCCCTATTTGAGAGCTTTCCAAAAATGTATAATTTTGCTATCATCGGTTGAATAATTTTGTTCTTATAGTCATTATGTAAAACCGATGAATTAGGGCAAGTTCACTGTGCAGTGAATAGGGAGAAAGCCAAGGAAAATGCAATCGATTCGTGATTACAATTGTTACGTAATAGTTGACACGTTTGTTGAAACAGAAACTTATAGAATATAAAAAAAATCTATACAATGAGAGCAAAATCATGTTTGTACCCTACAGAGATGAGGAGTTATTGTAAATTGAACGTAGAATTGGGAACACTTTCTATATTCCCCATAGAGATTGTACACAGCGCCACCGCCACCGCCACCCCTGACTTTCGAAATATAATCAATCATATCTCAGCCAAACAGTTATAGAAATACCTGATTTATTCACACAGTGTAGCTAGCTAAATAAATAAGCTTTCAAATGACACTTAAACCATAGTTCTACCACATTTAGTTGTTGATGGATAGTTCGTCACCAAAAATGCAACGCCGCCACCCATTTTGGGTAGTCAGTTCAAAACACATGGCCTTATGTTTTGTATACTGTAACCAACGGCGCGTGTAACTCAAAATCGTCATATTTCTCCTTGCACGAGTTCGATGCACTTTTTGACTTGTCATCTCCGGCCGGTCGGGTGGTGGTGGTGGTGGTGGTGGTGGTGGTGGTGGTGGTGTGGTGGTGGTGTGGTGTTGGGCGCCAGGCGGTGGCGGCGGGCTTTTTCTGCATCCATAACGGATAATGGGACGGGGTGTCACAGGATGTATCCCTTTGAATCATTTGTCGTCACCGTAGTTGAAAATACGTACGTGGAAAGAAGGGACATTCAATTTACAAACCGTTCATTATTATTAGAAGATCCTCTTCTTAAACCCACACCTCGGAGGGTAACCAAATACGTTTAGGCCTAAACGAATAATTCAAGGTAAACATGGAACGATTACTAGGCCTACAAGGCTAGTCGAAAATCCATAATGACCCGGACCTATCACAGAACCGTGATATTTTGGGCTTAAGATGTAGGTAAAGACGTCTTCAATCACCAAATGAAAATGCACATCTGCAACCTATGGGGAACTAGAGTTATGAAGGGGGCAAACTTGGGGGTATTTTTCGGGTTTTTTTAAGGTATGGCCTTCCATACACGTAGTCACCTTTTGCCCACGAGCTATGTGTACACTAATCAAATACCCAATTTAAAACACACATCGAAACATGTGCTATCAATAATTCTTTCTTGCATTGATAAAAAACAAGATATTGATTGAAAATGAAGAAGTGGCTTTTCGATAAAATATTGGTCAAAAGTACACACCAAATCGCACCAAATGAGTTCAGGGGGGGGGGGGCATGTCCCCCTTACACTCCCCCATATCCACGCTTTTAAACCATCTATACTTAAATTAAGACAATATCAGCATTATGCTCAACTTTTTTCTTGCATTGATAAAAACAAAATTTATTGAAAATGAAGAGGTGGCTTTTTGATCCAATTTTGGTCAAAAGTATAAACCAGATCGCACCAAATGAGTTCGAAAAAAAAGCCACTTGCGAGGGGCCACATTCCCCTCACACTTCCCCCTGTCCGCGCTTTTAAACCATCTATACTTAAATCAAACAAATATCAGTTTATGCTCAATTTTTTCTTGCATTGATAAAAAAAAGAGATATTGATTGGAAATGAAGAGTGGCTTTTTGATAAAATATTGGTCAAAAGTATACACCACCAGATCGCACCAAATGAGTTCGAAAATAGAAAAATGTTCCACTTTAGGGGGGGGGGGAAGATGACCGAACATCATCAGACTCCCCCTGTCTGCGCTAGCGTGGAGTGCGGTGCTGCGCACCACTTTGGTTACACTTATTCAGATATTCAAATATTGGCCCCCCCCCCCCCCCCCCCCACTAACAAATTTCTGGATCCGCCCCTGGGAGAGATTGTACTATTGAATGAGACATACTATGCAAATCTAAAACTTTCAAGAGGAAATCAGGTATCTGTAATATATGCTTAGAGGAGAAGTTTGCCATGTGTGAGAAAATGATGAATGAGGACCTGCTAAATAGGAGAAGTGAGTTAATTAGTAAGTGTAGGCATGGCAACAGACCGCCAAGCCATGCCAAGAAAAAATAAATAATTTGTGTTTGGTAATAGGCCTCATCAGCCACCTGAAGATTGCAAGGCATGAAACATGGTGTTGTGACCAGTGTATAAAAATATATTATATGTTATTTCATACATAAATAGCTAATAATCAGATAGATAGTCACTTGATGTATCCAAACATGGCTACATACAGCCAGATGGGTTTCAAAGTGGGTCTATTTTGGTTTTTAAAAATCACGATTGTCAACAACGAGTAGAGCGGGTCTACTACCTATGTTCACATGGTCATGGATTCGAGCTTTTGGAGAGGCATGAATCCAGTGTTACTCGTTGCTGATTTGAACGCGCTAAAAATGGTCCGTTTTGTTTGTATTGGTGACATAGTGTGAGACGTAAAAGGTCAACTCTCATGAAAATAGTGCAAATGAGATTTCAGAAGTTGAAGAAAAAAATTGTCTCCAATTTTATTTATTACACTATTTTTTAATAGTAGACATGTACTGGATACTAGATTTAAAATTTTGTGAACAACACTCATTGCATTTTTGTACAATATAACGTTGAATTTATATTATAATATCACTTGTTTGCAGCTTTTGCTCCATGTTTATTACGTTATATACTTCCTATCAGCTCTAAATCAGAACGAGTTTACAAACTGTGATGCCAAAAACACAAAATTATAGTTACGAAAGCATACTTCTACCAATTACAGCGAACAAAATGCAATGTAATTTTGTAAATTGCAAGTACTATGAATTGTTTTTGGTCTTCACATCACTGTTTGAACCTCAGCTTTAAAAGTAAAACAATGCACGGTTTTCCAAAATGAATATCTTTGTGCAAAGTATAAAATATATCTTTAATCGTATCTTTTTCCAAGCGTTAAAATGTGTTTTTAAAAGTTAGCTCAGAAACAATAAATATTATGCTTTACCAAAAGCGCTGGCATTGGTATTCGGACTTTATGGGGTGGGTAACGTAATAAACATATACAAACACATGTAAACAAATATATTCAACATCGACCAAGTCAGTTTATTTTGTACACAGACATATCTTGTAAATGGTATTTTAGTAAAAGTTAGGTTGCCTAAAGTCCACTAAAAGACAGTTCTATATATTGTCGACTTGCTCTTTTGATGTAGGGTAAATATGGTGAATAACGTAATAAACATGGTCACTAAATCGACAGATGTAACATGGCACTTTACAGATATGTTGTTAGACCATGACATTATTACCTTTATGTAAATTTTAATAGCACTAAATATTGAATAGCCTTTTATCTCTTAAAATTAGTAAGATATTGATTTGTTTTATTTAAAATGATGGTAGTAGAATTGTTAATAAGATTGTACTCTGATGACCTTTTTGTCTCCACTGTTGCATTTGGTTCTGCCGGTATCGCCATTGGTTTTTTGCACTGTGTGGCATATATTTCTGTATAATAAAGATAACAAAAACAAAACAAAGTTAATGACATATATTGCAGCGGTTTCAGCTAGGTATACCGTATTTATTCACACAATTATACGAATTGGTTTATTACGTTATCCAATAGCCATAGAACTATGCATCATTGAAGCATGCAAACAAATGAGATTGTGTCAGTATGTGAGACAATATGTATGTACACTAAGTTAACATTCATAAACACATAATAAATGTTGAATCACTATAAACAGGGTGCAATTATATTTATCAAATGATGGAAAGTTTATTACGTTGTCCATTATAAGGTGGTTTCAGTCCTCACATAGAATAGTCCACATATTACAATTATAACATTGGATACAATGTATGATACTCAAGTACATCGATCATGAAAGTTACTGAATTGACGCCAACATTGACATGAGACTAGACAATGAGGTTGGTTACGTTATCCCGTTTATTACGTTATTGGCAAATGCAACAGTGCCTAATGCTGGCTTATAACGTATATACAAAGCAATCAATGAAGATGTTAACGATACCTACTGCATTTCTTCACATTATTAACCCCATTCTGATATCATAGGTCCATTTTCAATGTGCTTAAGAGATCTATAATGACTTCAACTGTCATTCAGCGTAATGTTCATATTACTTACAAGATAAAATGAGGAATTCTTACCATTCGTCGTGGTTTTTTTGCATTGTACTTTCATCGAGTATCCCCCATGCATGCCTGCGAAAAGGGCCTGCCACGTATCTTTGTTTAATACAGTCGTAGAGAGCAGCTGTCTCTCTGTCGATTTATTCGACAACGTAATAAACGATAACGTAGTAAACGTTTTTCGTACTCAAAGTACCATGTAGACGATCTGGAAAGAGCTAGCGAGTGTTCCAAGTAACCACATAGTCTATGTATATGTATCAAATTGGTTTTTAACCAAAAAGTGTGTTTTGATACATAGTTCGGGAGAAATCTCAACAACGTAATAAACATCCTTAACAAGGTCGCATGCTTTGCAGCATTTTGATATCTTCTCAAGGTCAGACATGCTGCTATAGATTTTTGATAATATTATTTTCCAACACCCATGTTCTTTTAGATTCAGAATATGTACATTTAAATGTTTAAATGTTAATTTTGAACAATGTTGATCCTCAATATGTCGCAGGTAACGTAATAAACATCAACATCTCGGACAACATATATGAAACTGAAACAGGTAAACATCGTAAAAGATGTGCATTTTTTTTCTATCCATGGAATATCGCTATATGTTCCCTACAAATTATGACATATCTTGTAGAAAATGGTGCCCTATTTGTATTGTAATTAATAAAGGCAAAATATACATTTATGCTGCGGACATGGAAATTTCGCTAATTTGGGGTATATGAGGGCATTTTTTTGAGTGAAAACACGTTCAGAAGTATATCAAAGTATATAGATCCAAGTAGAAAACATCAATATCTATCTAGAAAAGAAGTTTTTCAAGCAAGAAAACATTGCATAACACAGAAATGGACCAAAGACATCAAAAAGTTCATTTTGCACTGTTTTCATGAGAGTTAACCAAAATAGGGTTAGGGTTAGGGTAGGGTATGGTTAGGGTGAGGGTTAAGGTTAGGGTAGGGTTAGTGTTAGGGTTAGTGTTAGGGTTAGTGTTAGGGTTAGGGTTAGGGTTAGGATTAGGGTTAGGGTTTATGACTATAGTGACCCTTATGAATAGTGACCCTTATGACTAGCGACCCTTATGACTAGCGAGTTTGACCCGAGCTATGGTTTAGGTGTCATTGAAAGCCCATACATCTAGCTACATTATGTGAATAAATTAAGTATTTTTACCACTCTTTGGCTGAGATAGGCCTATGGTTGATTATATTTCGAACGTCAAGGTTGGTGGCGGTGGCGGTGGTGGTGTGTACAAACTCTACGGGGGATGGAAAATGCTTCCAATTCTATGTTCAATTTACAATAACTCCTAATGCCTGTATGGTACAAACATGACCTTGGTCTCATTTTAAAGATTGTTTTATATTCTACAAGTGTCTGTTTTAACAAACGCGTTAACTATTATGCACAACTGTTAATCATGAATCGATTGCAGTATTTGGCTTTCTCCCTATTTGTTACACAGTGACCTTGCCCTAATTTATCGGTTTAATATAAATGACTAAAACACAAAAAATATTCAACTGATCATAGGAATACATTTTTATGATCAAATCAAATCAGGATAGGGTGGCGAGTTCAAAGCACATGGCCTTACATATCCACCTCAAGTAGGAATTGGTGTATTGATAAATGGTACGCTTCACCCATAATATTAGCTACATTAGTAGTGTTTTTAAAATATGGATTGTGAGCTCAATTTAGTGGACAATAGTGTATGAAACTTCTTATCGCATTAATATTAAGATTTTAGAAAGTGTTTAGATACATTTCTCGAAGTCCTCGCATTCGTGCACAGCCCACGAATGCGATACAAGGCCTTAGCGGTTATCAAGTATTAATGTACTGTATAGCTCATCAATTATCCTTATTATATCCTTATTCAAGATTCAAAGTATAAATCAATTAAACCAGTCTTGTCAGGTGCTTTCTAGTAACCTAGAATATAAATTTGGAATCATAACATTTTTAAAAACAAATAATGACTAAATTAAACATATCTATAATAACAGCGTATATAGATTCAATTGCAAGAATATACCTTAAAAACCAGTCTGGGTAATGTGTATTGTGTGAGATTTGATTTGAATTACATTAAAAAAAAAGGGTCAACGTAATAAGTCATCAAATTTGAGAACAAATTAACAGTTTCAGTCATTTGGCTTCTGATAGAAAACATGTTCCCCATTAAATTGCAGGCATTAGGCTTGGACTTTCGTATCTTTTTTGAGTCCGAGTGGAGCCGAG
This sequence comes from Ophiura sarsii, assembly GCA_035610835.1. Classification (NCBI taxonomy): domain Eukaryota; kingdom Metazoa; phylum Echinodermata; class Ophiuroidea; order Amphilepidida; family Ophiuridae; genus Ophiura; species Ophiura sarsii. The sequence goes on along the minus strand of CM069446.1, from coordinate 35,439,892 downwards.
TAGTTTGACTAATTACCCTTCTTTAACAACTTTAATAGCAACCAAGCCAAAATCTGCTTAGATAACAAACCAATCAATATAAAGTAACCATCACCTTCGAAAATATACATGGCGTCAATGCAACACGCTAATTCAAAGCTGGCTTGATTTTTGGTTAATATCTGATATAATAGTCTTCAGAAGTGGGTGAAGAATACTGATATCAACCCAGCTATAAATACTAATCAATTATCAATCCACCTAAATCTGTATTATACATGTATGATCATACTAGTAATAGTGGCCCATCATATTGGAAATTCAATGATTCACTGTAAACTTCTGTAAACAAATAATCGAGGAAAGTAAAGAATGAGTTAAGAAATCAGATGAGATTTTTGACTCTAAGGTGATATGGGATCTTATGAAATATGAAATAAGGCGCTTTTCACAAACTTATAGTAAAAAGAAGGCTAAGGATAGAAATAAAGCTGTGAAAGAGCTTAAAGATGAATTCAGTAAAGCGGAAGACCATCTGATCAATTCACATCCATCTGATGAGGCTAGAGCTAAGTGGGAGAATGTTAATGATGAGCTGGGTGATCACTATGATCACATTACTAAAGGTGTTATTGTCAGGTCCAGAGCAGACTGTGTTGAAAAGGGGGAAAAAGAATAATAAATTCTTCCTCAACCTTGAGAAACCCAACAAATCTAAGAGTTACCCAAATTGACTTATTAAATGGTCCAAACTGTACCCGATTTTGCCGCAAGCCACATTTTCAAGACCTCTTATTCTGAAATCAGCCTACATTAATACTTCCTGGATTGGACAAGGAACAAATCTAGACCAAGTTCGTACGTTTATCTACTACTGCGATTAAAGGCTTTACACAATGAATGCATATGAGGATGTAACTTGTTTATTTAGGAGTAGGACGATAATAGTATGTAAGATATGACCATTTTAATCTGGACCACAAGCTAACACTTGATTATTTGACGTAATTAACGCTTGCTGTAAATTAAATTGACCCAATAGTGCTTTATTTTGTCTTTTGATCTACCATGGAATTGGATTAATGATTCTACATAATTATTTACACTTGTTTTCGTAACTAAATGTATTAAGTGTCGTGCTTTGAACGGATGCGATTAAAATTCAGGTTTTACATTAAATTGGAGGTCAAGTTCATTTTGTGTATAAGCAGCTTAATAAACACCAATGTCATTGTAGTTACTGATTAACTAGTGAACAAACAGTGAGTCTGATAGAATAACGCCTGAGATTGTTACACTTCTGGTTATGCGCAAGATGTAGATTTTGTACGTAAGATGTAGAGCGATACACTGTTTACATTATTCTTACTATTTACAATTCGATTATACTATATGGTTCTTTGGAAACAGCATCACTTGCACTATCATGAAAATAAAATAAACCTCTTGCTAGGATGGATTCAAATATATATTGAACATACCGCATATGTAACCGAGTGTTTAATTTTGTCCCCGTATTGATACGTACCGGCTATTGTTTAAATTAATCATAATTTGAAATGAAATTAGCCAACCATTTGAAAGTGTTTTAAAATTAAAAGTTAAATATAAATTAATAAAGCATGATTATCGATACCAAATCAAAAGCAGACAACATCATCTTTATGTAATCGATCAAATTAATCTTGATAATACACCTGTCTGTCTGGTACGCCTCCGTCATGTCTGACAGTTCGTGACTTTCAAGATGGCTCTCCACTGTTGTCGGTCAGCAGCTAGTTTGTATACCCCTGCTAGAGGTTGTCCAGTAAGATTTTTGATTCTGTCCATCCACCTTGCTCTAGGTCGCCCGCGTCTTCTTGAGCCTTCAATTTCCCCCTGCATAAGGACCTTTTCAAGGCAGTTGTCCTGACGTCTGGCTATGTGACCGAAGTAGCTGAGAGTCTGGCGATTGACTGAGTCAAGTAGTCTATTCTTCACACCAATATAATGTAGTACGCTAATATTTGTACGTTTAGCAACCCAGGGGATTTTGAGCATTTTCCGCCAGCACCAGAGTTCAAATGCATTTATCCTATCATGGTCTGCCTTGGTGAGTGACCATGTTTCACAGGAATAGGTGGCTATGGGGAAAACAAGTGCTCGAACAAGGCGCACTTTTGTTGCTTTGGTGACTCCTCTATCTGCCCAAATTGTGGAGAGATTTGCCATGGCAGATCTTGCCATTGTCAGACGTCTTCTAATTTCTTGCTTACAGCTGCCATCCGTGGTGATAAGCGCTCCAAGAAAGTTGAACTGTGTTATTTGCTCAACTTCCTTCCCATCTACCATCAAAGGGTCCGTTGGCTGGACTCCACCAATGATCATGATTTTGGTTTTAGCAACATTAAGACGTAGACCCATAGCCTCACTCTCGAGTTTCACTTTTTCAAGAACACACTGGAGATCCTCAAGGGTAGTGGTGAGAAGGGTAGTATCATCTGCATACCGCAAATTGCTTAGCTGCCATCCTCCAATTGACAGTCCCAGTCGTTAAGGGCATTTCTCATGATGTATTCGGCATACATGTTGAAAAGTGTAGGCGAGAGAATGCAACCTTGACGCACCCCCTGTCCAAGCGAGAACCATTCACTGTTTCCTTTCTATGTATGTACACAGGCAAGTTGGCCATCATATAGGTTCTTGATTATATGCACAAGATGGGATGGAACTCCAAGTGCCAGCAGGGCTTTCCACAAAGCACCGTATCTTACACAGTCAAACGCCTTAGCATAATCAATGAAGCAAAGAAATGCGGTCCTTTGAAATTCATTACATTTCCCTATGATCTGACGAATGTTGGCAATATGGTCTCTGGTACCCCTTCCTCTTCTGAATCCGGCCTGCTCTGGAGGGAGTTCTCTCTCAAGGTGTTGTCTGAGTCTCTCATTCAGGATGTGCAGCAGGATTTTACTTGCATGCGGTATTTCGATTATTTTTACATTCACTGATGTCGCCTTTCTTTGGAAGTGTCAAGAAAACAGATTTTTTATAGTCCTCTGGCCAGACTTTTGTGCGCCAGATCTTGTTACAAAGCTGCAACATAATTCTGATTCCATTGTCACCAGTGCTCTTCAGCAGCTCACCAGGAATTTCATCAATACCAGGAGATTTATTGTTCTTCAATTTCTGCATGGATAATACACCAGTGAGTCAAATATCGTACGGTATTGATAACAACAACTCATATTGTAGTCTTGACTCTAAGACTGATGTCTGTTTTGATATAACTTTGAATTTAGGCTGTAACGTTGTATAAATTAAAACAAACATAGGTTAGTGAAAACATTAACAGTGTTTCTGAAGTATACATTATTTTCTCAAACAATAGCCAATCAATAATGCAATCAGAGAACTTTGATATTTATGCGGGTATAATGTAGGTTTTCCTAATCTAGTGCAACCAGCCAATCACAGTTATGAGGCTAGAAGATTCCACGCCAGTAAATAATTTCAGTCCTTGTAGAGACGACAATCAAAAGTTTTTTCTTAGCTTTCATCCTGTGGCCCATTGATTATAGAATTAATCTGAAATGGTATTTATTGCTCCCAAATGATTAAAGTTGTAGTTTAATCCTGATTTTGAACTACTACCTAATACCACAGTGGAAAAAGACATATTTTCAATGCATTTTGTAGGTTTTTTGGATGTATTTTGATTGTAAATGATCTGGCAACATTTCTCAACTTTTTCTGATAAATGAGGGCGCTACATCAATTGTCCAACTTTGGGGTCTTATATCTCAGAACTTTCGGGGATACCATATATATTTGTTTTGATTAAATGATCAAATATATCATGACATTTAAGGAAAATGTCAAATTGAAAATTCCAGTCGCTTTATAAGCGAGAAAATGGGCTTTTTGTAACTACCATTTTACATGTAAACGCATAGGAAAACCATTTGGTGGTGTGAATTCAGAATGGTTGCGATCTCAGACGTAGATATTTTCGTGATCATTGTTTGTTCTCCATATCTTGAATACTCTTTAGGCTTAAATGCTAATACGAGTATAATATAAAGTGTTCCCTAATAATAGGTCAATTGTACATGTGTAAAAAGCTCATCATCATGATATTTGCGAGAACAAAGTAGATTTACCATATCCCGATTGCTCTGCTAGTTGGCAGGTGTCGTCAGCGCATAATCTAGTCATTGATAGACACACATTTTGTATGCGCAACAGCCGAGATTCCTTTTTGATCGCACGGATTTAGACGTGGTTGCATTAGAAAAACTACGCGTTACCACGATGCGATCATTAGAATACGCGCTGCCGTCATCTCTTGATGCGAAATGCAGTTGAATGTCGGTTTTCCAGATCCTGCGCAAACATCAAAGCGCAGTATCAGGCTTAGGAGTATACATGTTTCCGAATCCTGCGCGGCTCGGCGAAACACCAAAGACATTCAAAATATGGGAAATACAAATGTAATAATACAATGACGCTTTATTTTATATCACATTGAGTGCGATTATAGAAATGTTGACATTGTGAAGCATTTTTGACACAATCGTACTTTTCCATTCAATCGATACATATCACGTTAGGCCGCTAAAGCGAAATGTAACACAAATGCTATAAAACCTTCCATGCGGCTCTTAGTTTGACCGTAATACACAACAGATTTGTCAGAAATCTATCACAATTTTCAAAGTCTATCTCAAGGATTACTGAACCAATATTAGGCAAGTTTGTACTTATTTCAATGCATTTCTCATGGTGAATCCAAATATGGTAATGGAATTCAATAATTTTGACATTTTTGAAACATTCTGTGAAATGTTGGAATGTCATCTGTTGACGCCTGCCGTGTGGAAAGTGTTGAAATATAAACAATCTATAAATAACTGAGAAATTTCTGGAAGAGTCCATATAATTTTATGTAAATCTGTCTATTTCCTCGATTTCTTCTTTTATGGACTCGTAAATATTTTGTCGTAGTAGTTAAATGCAAAGTGTAACAAACTGTGTGTATTTGAAAATATGAATGTGAAGCAAAGTGTAACAAAAATGCTATGAAAATGCCTAAAATTGATATGATAGTAATCATCATAAAAAGCATATTCTTTTTGATTTTTTACCACATAACCTTCCAAAATATTGCTTATAATTCGCATGAGAGATCCAACGCAATATGTAAAGAGTTCAATTGGTACTTCGATATATATAATTGCAACGCGTAATGAACTCGATTTACTGTTTAAGAATATAAACAATTTTAAAATTCCTAAAACAACGCCAAATGAATGAAACATTAACCAGTTAACCACTAATTCTTATACCCTGCGAGTGAAAAGCTTTCAGGGGAGTGGCTCAAAGCGATACCTAACAAACATGACGTGTACTTTAAATAGAACTATGACTCTAATTGTAACAAGAAATGTTACACACCTTACAGTTTCTAGAAATACTGCTAAGGCAATTTAAAATTAAGCAATGGTTGTATAATGTCTATTTTCTGACTTGTTAACCTTCTTGTTCCATATTATATAATGTGAGCTTACAACATGATATGTAACATATTCAACTGTAGTTAAATATCCTTGAACGCGAATTTAAATTGGTTAAATGAACCACAACATTCTTGTTATACTTGAAAAGTTCAAAGAGTACCACTAAATTGATCTGTTCCTGTTAGTTTACCGACTTGTACATTCGTTGATTAATTTGTCGCAACTTCAGAAAATTAATGTTATACAGGGTGTAACAAAAAAGTTATACTATTGCGATTTCATTTTTAACCCAATATTAAAATCATGCAATTTCAAAATCATTTACACTCTGTGATTACTGATGTGTTGACTGCCAGATGAATTTTATCTGGTGTTATGATCCGCTTTTGTTTAAAAACAACCGTGTCATAACAACTGAAAATATTTTGACATATGGGAAATTCCCTGATATTCCCCTACATCGCGGGAGTCAGCGTTACGTAGTAACTGAAACTTCGTCGTAGCATCCATTATCGACCACGCATATAAAAACGCTATCCTTCGGAAAGAAGCAACATAAACGGAGATTAGGAATCAACTCTGAAAGCAGTGGAAAATAATTTATAAAGTGAATCATCAGCTCTGTACAAACTATTCCAATTCATTATGACTGCTTCAATTTATGTGATTTTATTTACCATTAGCACTTCAGGATACTTGTTATCTCAGTCAGTGTTGGCTGTTAACAACGACACCTGTGGCGTAGAGATATTTTCCAAATATTGTCCCCGTGTTATCACACCAGAGAATATTTCAGTACCCTGTTGCTATGAAGAGATCTCTACAATTATTACCGAATATGAAGATGTTTCCATGAACTCAGGTGAAGGTAAGCCGACATCATGTCAGAAACATTGAATGGAATGAACTGATCTATAAATTGGGTTTAATCTCTAGTAAGTCAACAATAAACCTGCTAGGACATTTATGATTGAATGGATAATCTATAACATCAAAAAAGAAAGCTGTAACTTTTGAACTACTAATTATAATGTATATAAAAGTTTGTTTTTTTTGGAAAGGAAATGAGTCGGAGAATCCTTTTTACCAAAAAATTATTTTTCAATTTTTGACCAAACAATCACTTTTTTGGCTCAAAATTTGCTGCATTCGTAGCTAATTCAATTTTTGGTAAAAATGCTAAAATTGCACCAAATTCATCCAAATAACATTCTCTAGGAATTTGTTGTTTTGTTTTGAATACCTGATTTATTTTTGTGAATTAGTGACAAAAAGTGTCAACAATTTGATTTTTCTTTTTTGAAAATAAAAACGAAATTGCAACATGCCATTGAAGTTATAGTACGACCAAGGACTAAAATGGTATGATTAAAAATGTTCGGAAAAATATCAGAATTTAAAAATTTAAATTTGAGATCCATATCATTTATATAACTACCCCTATCATTATTTACTTTACATATTTGAATTCCTCATGAAAATTACCCATCATATGATATATAATTGTCAAAGGTTACTACGTCGTAAGGTAATTATACCGGCTGGTGAATATCTCCAATTTCTATTTATATACTTTTTTAGAATTGTCAGAAATATTTTTTAAGGATCTACCCTTCCCTGATCTAAACTGCATTTCTGAATTCCTGTTATAGTCATTTTTATAAATCCGGTAAATTGAGGCTGATATTTCATGTTCACTGTGTAGCGAATAGGAAGAAAGTCGATGATCATTGTCTTATCCATAATTAATTAGTTGTTACAAATAGTTGACAAGTCTGTAGAACCACATACTTAAAGAATACTAAATATCCTTTAAAATGGGACCAGAATGGTGTTTGTTACATTAGGGGAATGCAGTTTAGATCAGGGAAGGGTACATCCTTAAAAAATATTTCTGAAAATTCTCAAAATATATAAAATAAAAATTGGAGATATTCATTAGCAGGTATAATTACCTTACCGACGTAGTAACCTTTGATAATTATATATCATCTGATAGGTATACAAGCAAATAGAAATGTGTAAAGTTAAAATCATGTCGCGAAAGCCATATATTAAATGAATAATGAAGGGGTTGCAGCAGTTTTGCAGAGGCTATAACGAAGGTTAAAATCACACTGCATGCTGGATGTAAGTAATTCAATATTTTGTATCAATCAATTACATGAACAGAATATTTGTGTCTCTTGTATTTGTCCTTCAATTGTGTCCGCCTATTATGGCCTATTTCACGGCGCGAGACCGTTACTAATCCATTGTAAGCTCGTGGTATAACGGATGTTAACAATACAGGGTGAATGAAAAACATTGTGCACGATTTGAAACGGCTATTTGACCTTAATGCGTGCATTGAACCATTGAATTGTTGTTGTCTGTATAAAGCGTTGTTAATCTAGTTTAACCTCCCAAAAAATGAAAATTATCGATTGAAAAATTAGCAAATTGTGGCAAATTTCGTAAACTGACCGCGTTTTTCGCCATTTCCAATGGGATTTACACACAGTAAAATTTGTTTTGCTAAAATGGTCATCATCTAAATACTATTTGTGGCGATTCTGTCTGTCCAATGACTCCGAGTGCAGATTCCTGCCCATCTGTCCGTGCAATCGCTATGCGCAGGGATCTTCGCCCCACGTAGCAACCAGTGCCACGCAACAGTCACGAAAGTGTCACGCACGGCCCGCTATCGAAATGTTGATTTTCTTTAACCCCGGTAGCTACTATTTGGACTCAAATTGTGGCTTACGGAGTGAGTGATGACATATGGTCCTCACCTAAAATATGTTCATTGTGGACATAGCTACATTCCTGTATATGTGGCTGTTTGTTATCCTTAAAGATCGCATCGCAATAAGCATTTATACAGGATAGTACGACCGACATATTAAATATTTTACGAACTTTTCTAAAAGTAAACAAACTCTTAAACTGTTGCTGCGCGCTCGCGTATAAACAAAACATGGCGCACGCGATTGCTGGCGCAAGCGTAATGTCGCAGACCGTAAGGTGCGTTCGCGTTCGTGGTGCAAGCTGTATTTTCTTTGTTATTGGGCGGGTAAAAGGAGTCAGTGCCTCTGCAGTGCAAGCCGTACAGTAGGCCTACAAGATAACGGGGCACGAGGAGACGAGACAAAATTCAATCATATATATACAGCCACGATATAGAAAGAGGACTCCAATTAACTTTAACTCCCGGACGTGTTTTTGTATGAGTTAAACCAGACCTGAATAAACCATATGATCAGGAGATGGTTAAATTTGGAGGAGGGGTGGCAGTCTCTGCGGAAATCAAAGTATCAAACCCTCAGACAGGGTGCGTGCAAGTTTGTAGTATTTCGGAGGGGTTAGGGCTAATAAAGGGACTGGGAGTGTAAACCGTGTTAAACATGTTAAAGGGATTGCGGGTATAGTAGTATTATGGTTATCTAACTTATCTGGAATATTAAGGGCACCTGTGAAAAATGAATTTTAAGAGTACACATCCCGTGAACCCCCAACCCAAGAACCGACCAACCCAAGAACCGCGAATTCTAGTTATCATATGATTGTCAACATTTTCCTGAAAAATAATTCTTTCACTCTGGGATAAGTAATTAATAGCCTGATACTGAGTTGTTAAATGAAAACTAAATGATTTCTATTATAAATTGCGAGGAAGCGTACATTTTATTTGATGTCTTAATACACATTTAGCAGAAGACCGTAACTCATACCGTATTGTGAACAAATGTGAATGACTTTTAAGTGCAATTATCAAGAAACAAAGTGTCTTCAGAACATTTTATTTGTGCAATATTTTTGGTTTGTGAAGTATTATTTATTTCTACAATGTTTTACCACCTTTGGCTCATTTAAAATACCAGGAACCTGTAATAAATTACAGGCACAACAATGCCTTGCTTGTAGACTCTCACTCCATATCATCGTGCTCCAGTAATATTCATGTCTTAACTGTGTAAATCCCATTGGAATGGCGAAAAATGCGGACAGTTCACAAAATGTGTCACAGTTTGCTTATTTTTTAGTCGATTGCATTCATTTTTTGGGAGGATAAACTAGATTAACAACGCTTTATATGAACAACAATAATGCTATGGTTCAATGCACGCATCAAGGTCAAATGGCTGTTTCAAATCGTGCACAATTTTTTTTGATTCACCCTGTATACCCTTTCTTAATTCTTTTCTTATCAGGCCAACTTATATTCGACGTGCTTAATGATGTCACAGTAGACGTCAATGTTCGAGTTGAAAATACCAATTCCAACCTTACGGTGGTCATGCTGTATGAGCGAACAGTCTACTGCATCTCCCCCGGCTTCCTGTTCTGCGCATACCAGGACGCACTTCTTTCTGCAGATGGAACTTGGTACTGTTCCGATGTAAAGCATAAATCGGACGAAACTACATTCTGTTTTGTTGGTAGATTTTGCACTGGGGAAATATGTAAGACGGGTGATGATGAGACTGCAAATAATCCGGTAATGGGGACAGCTGGAGCTATCATTGTTGGTGCGATGGCTTTAACATGTGTATTAGTTTTCATTTGTGATCAAGATAAACAGGAAATACAACCATCCAATGACAGCGGAAGTGATTCACCTAGAACATAGACACCCCAACAAGCTTCTAATTGATTCTGGATACTCGTTGTCTCTCGATTCTTCCATCTATAGGAGAACATTTACCTAACAGGCCTACTCAGTAGCGACCATTACTTGTCATTTTGATTTGTAACGTTGCCAACCAAATCTTTGTGCCGTATTCTCGTACTAAACTCGTGATAAAATTAAACGGCGTGTTAACAAAACCCGATTTTAAACTCTTGAAATCTCGTTCAAAGAGTGGTCGTGCGTTCCCTGTATACGGGTATTCAATTTATTTTGGGCCAAATGGGTTAAAATAGAAATCGACCGAATTCCTCAAAGGCACGGCGTGTATTTTTAAGACTACAATATCTGCACGTCAGCTTGCACCTGGCATGGTTGAGTAATCATTTAGGGCGTAAAATTGATACACGAGTTTAGTTAAACGCGCGTTAAACTACCCCATACCCATGTTTAAAGTTAGTCACTTTTCAATGAGTTAGACATGTGTTTAATTTGAACACATTTTCAAGACTTGCGTTTAGTTTAACGATGTGTTTAAAGTCAAAGTTAAGCGTGTTTATTAAAGTTAAGCGTGTTTAGTTTAAATTCATTACCTCATGAATATGTATATCAGATGCGGCACAATGAAATGTCTCACAATCGGACGCGAACGCAGGTATTTGAAACACAACAATTGACCGCGGCGCGAACCTTATTTTGTCAAAAGCGTACATCCAAGCGCAGCAGACATCGCGCACATCACTGGCCTGAACCTGTTTATTTTGTAACTGCAAATTCTACTTTTTCTGGGAAGATCTTTGAATGGCGATAAAATATAAAATTCTGAAATCGTCCAGTGACAGAAACAGCATACCTACATTTGCTGTACCATGTATTGTATTTATCATGTTTATATGGTGGTGTTACAGTGCCAAAATGGCTAAATGTTTTCTGAAGATTTCCCATGTTCCGGGCTTTTTTGTTCGAAAACATAATTTAAAAAGCTTATTTAAAAGAGCATTCCCCGGAGCATTCCTAGGCTAAATTAAAGTTCTTACGGTATCGTTCGCGTCAGTTGGTGCTGATTATACGCTGATTTTTTGCCCCTGCATTTAGTAAAACTTGCAGATAATAAATAAACTAGGCCTATTCACATCCTGACGAAAGGCGGTCAGTTTAAGCTGTCAATTGTATAAAGTAAAAGCTTATTTATATGATCAATTCAATCAGTCCATGACTAGGCCTACCATCGTCCATAATATTAAATTAATCTGGAGTGCAGACGATTTGCCCGGGAGAGTCCTCACTATGTACAATAAATTGCAATTAATAGCGAACGTATCTAGCAGAAAAAAGTAGAAGAAAAAGTCCGAAAATATTAAATGCTAACAAGATTACAAGAAGCAAGTCAATGAATGACACGCCATGATTTGATGCCTGCACTGCATTGACAGTGACAAGAATTAACTGACTACATTTTATGCAATCCCTATCATTACTGAATCAGGTCGAGACCAGTTTACGATCAGAGTTTACGATTCGGAAAGTTAGATTTAATTTAAGCCTATCATCCCGTTTTATCGAATGCCTTTTACTGCTTAAGTTTTAGAAATATTTTTTCGCTAGGCCTTTCCCGGCCAAGCATTTTAACTTACCTGGTGAAGAAAAGGCTTTGTCAACAAAAACTGACCGTCGGAGAATATAATATTCCAATTTATATTCTCTTATATTTCCATCCCTGGTTTTTGTTACCGACAGGTTTACCGAAAGTAGTTTGACATCTGGCTTCTCACAACTTCCGAGTTCATGAATGCATGTGTTCCATTTTGAATGACCTATTATTATTAAAGTTTTACAACTTGAAAAAGCCTAGGCCGTGACGCGTGGTAGAAGTAGTTACCGCATCTTTGTTTTGATAAAAAATCAATACGATCACAGAAGCTTTAATTTTAAACATGTTAAAAATACATTCACAACAGTGTGTTACTTTTCATCCTTGACCTTGTTAAATGACCGTAGAGGCAGGCAATAATTACTTGGCCTCTGAATCTGTTCACGACTGCTTCTCCCCTGACAACAGTCAGATAATTGTACTAATGATCATTTGATATTTCGTAGTAAGTGACACATCTCATTCATATTCATATAAACTTATTTGGGGGTTGGGGTGGGGATTCACCGGGAATCGAATGGTTTGAATCATTATCGCCATAGGGAAAAGCATATAATTTGTTTACTAAATGTGAAATATATCCCTTTCAGAATCTCCTTAAAATGAGTTTTAAAAGAAGAATCTTTATCCAATTATATAAAAATATTTAATAATGAATGAGGTTAAAATTTTGAACCGGCTGATTTTTCGGTTATTGTTGAAAAAATCAAAACAAATGGTTTTAGGCCCGCGGAAATTCCTTGGGCCTAAAACCATTTGTTTTGATTTTCAACAATGACCTCAACACAGCCAGTACGCAGTATTTAACCTCTAAACCACGTTTAAATACGTACGAGAATACGACCCTTTATGTTTAAAACAGAGATAATCCATGATCGAAATACTTGCTTATGTGTGTCTTTAAACAGAGCGGCAAAGGGCATAAGCGTTTGGGTGCATAATACACCCAATGATATTAAGAATTTTTTAAATTTTAAATATGATGAAGTTTTATTAGATTGAGTCTGTTTCAATCTTTTTTGATGATCAAAAGTGATCTCAAAACGTTTAAATTTTAAATAACTTATAAATTCACTTTTTCCTATTCTGCTATCTACTGAAGAGAGCATAAACTTACTAAATGAAGAATGCTCAATAGTCAAATAGTATATTTAAGCATTTGTACCTTGTTAATTCATAGAAACCATTACTGATTACAGCTTAGAATGATGTAGGGAAGTTTTATCTCATTAAATTGATTGAAAAAAGCGAATCTTTGATTTCGCTCGTTCACGTTTACAACTGTATTGGGGGAGGAGGGGGGGGGGGGGGGGGGGGGGGAGGGGCAGAGAGAAAACTTTTTTCTTTTAGAAGTCAGGCTTCTTTAAGCTGATAGAATGATTTTAAAACAAACAAATTAAAGATTCCTTCTAAAATTGGCAAACTTGCTACAAAGTGATGGTTCAATGTAGGTTTGACTGTCTGGGTGAATTCAAAATCCAATATTCTAACACGTGGTCAAAATCCAGGATTAAGCAATTCAGAGATATTTGTTCAAATAATGCGCATTCTGTGTGTGAGATGAGAACAACTCTTTTCTAAACACATTTTCAGTGTCAATCTTTTAATACCAGAAATGCCCACCAACACATTTAAAAAAATCAACATCCAGCTGATTTAGTGAAGGAAGGTATTGCATCATTGATGCCCTTGTTAAATATCTCTGTCATGTCATGGACCGAAATGGTCTATGATGGTCACAAAAAAAGCAAATGTATGGTTAAACCTGGAAAAACGGTCAGCTCTAGTGTATGGAACAACATTAGCAAGACAGGTTTACCAAGAACATCTCTACAAAGGCTTACGCACCAATGAATTGACCATGGCTTTAATACTTTAGATGACTACGTTATCGTTCCAAGACCGGCAAGAGCTCTTAAAGTTCATTTTCTTTGTTGGCGAAAGCATCTTCTGAACTACCCATGACTTGTCTTAGTGCACACTCAGGCCACTGGATAACGAACCGAGGTGGAGATCAGCCTGAAAGACAGAAAGGAAGATGACATTGGTGGTTATTT
>CM069446.1:35266159-35425998 GCA_035610835.1 Ophiura sarsii | reverse complement strand
GCTCTGTGGTAGTCTTGATCTCAGGTTTATAGCATAGGGGTCTATAATAGCACCTACACTGTTTTAAAATTCAAAATAAAACACTTTTGTTTCACTTTCAGCCTTTATGATTGGTATTATTTGCTAGGTGGTTATGCTTCAAGGCAGCCATTTATTATCATTTCAGAATTCTAATTTGACTATCTTATAGTAATGGCTTGATTTAGTAAGCTTAGGCCAACAACAAAAAGTTGACTTGCCCTTTCCGACCGACCCGAATTTTCGGAAATTTAGGGTCGCTATTTTTTTTTTTCAAAAAGAAAAAAAAAAGAGTAAAAAATAAATAAATAAAAAGAAGCACATAACAATAAAGAAAGATGAAAAAGTGTTTTTGAGTAGTTTCTGCTTGTTTAAAAATAAAAAAATAAAAACAAAAAAATCGTTAAAACATGTTTTTTTGTAGTATCTATCCCTGTTTAGATTTTAAAAAATCAAAAAAGAAAAATCCGACCGTCCGACCCTGACTCTGGCCATGAAAGGGCAAATCAACTTCTTCTTTTTTTGACCTTATCAAACCTTTCGCCTTTCTACGCTGTGGTATAAAATGACAAGACTGGCGAATTCAGTGGTGGCTTTTTATCATGTTTTTGCCTGTATCATTTGCTTACGAAATCAAGGTAAAATTCACAATTTGACCCTATCTCCTGAAAGTTTATGATATTTTAGATCATTTAATCACAAAAATTATATGCGATGACCCTTAAAGTTCCGAGAATTAAGCCCTTGAATTTGGAGAGCTGTTGTATCGCCCTCAATCAACAGTAATGTGGCCAGAACATTTACCTACAAAATGCATTGAAAATTATTTTTTTTGCACTGTTGTATTAGATACTAGTTCTTAAATCAGGATTCAATTACAACTTTAATCATTTGGGAGCAATAAGTACCTTTCCTGGTTACATTTTATTATTAGTGGGCTACAGTGCTGAAACCTTATGAGAAAAGACTGATGTCGTAATATTAATTACTGGTGTGGTATCTTAAAGGTAGATGTTCCGATTTTCAACTTGAAGTTTTCTATTCTACATGAAAGGTCATCCTTAAAAAAGTCGTGTTCCAAAGTTTGAGTTGCACAGCTCTAATGGTTCTTATTTTAGACGCACAAGATGCTGTGAACTGTACCCATTGAGTAGTACACAAACTATATCGGTGGTTACCACCATTCGCGGTAATTCGACGTTATTTCATCGATTTCTCCGTAATTATACCGATTTAGGCCGTCAAATTTCAGTATGATGATGAGAAAAATACGAGCTTTCATATGATATGAAAATCTCCCTATGTTTGAAATAATTCTGTGTTACGAAAATGTGATCGGGTCATCTACCTTTAAGCTGATATAGGGCATTTACAATACACACAGAAAACACTATGTAAAAAAATTACACAAATTATGTAAAAAATACACAATCTGTGTAAAAATAGAACTCCATAATACTATGTAAACAGTTGTGTTAAGCTTTTGCATAGGAATTTACACAAGCTTGGGTATATATTACATGTTTTATGTAAACTCTTACATAATAATTATGGAGTTCTATATTTACATAATTTTTTACATAGTGTTTTCTGTGTGTAGCTATGTTTCAAATTGGCACCGTGACGTTAGCAATAACAGGCATCATTGAGTAACTTTGTTGGTACGATTAATGGACATTTTATAAACAATAAAGTAAAGTATATAAATGCCCAGAGGTACAACAAGAACATTTTTAAGATGAACTTTTGATGATAAGTTAAATTATTGTAGATTAAGTTGTGCATGAACATGTCTGTTGTAATGTAAGATATTTTTGTAACGCGCCTCGAGCACCATTTTGGTGGATAGTGCATTATAAATCCACATTTTAATTACCTGAAATTTAAAGGTGTTGCTACGACTTTCATCAACAAACTTATGACCCGATCTGATGTTCTTGACGTCATAATCGGGTCATAAACCGATGGGAATCTGTCTCAGATCCCGTCTTTGTTGAGTTATGACTGCTTTGCTCTGCTGTTGTAATGTAAATTCATCCTTGTGTAATACTGCAGTGTTTCTCATGTATATATGATTGCATGCTTTTCTTTGTTTGTTTGTAAACATTTTTTCTAGAAGTGGTAATGGTTTTGTGATTTGCATTCTGTGTAATTAAAATATTCAATTTTAACGCCACTCTCATTAAATATAACATATGTTGATATCAATAACTCATATTGTTGTCTTGTCTCTAAGATGTGCGGTTCAATGTATCTTTGAATTTAGGGTATCCTTGGTGTAAGACAACAGTTGCGCGGCACATACCTATACCCTTTTCAAATGTCAGTGCCCCCCCCCCCCCCCCCCCCCCCCCCCCCGGGCACAGAGAACACCTCACCTGCCTCGCTTACACTATTAAGACAAGGCTGTGTGTGACTTATAATGTGTAGGCCCGATAGAGTTTCGTTGATGTGTTCCAGTCGTGAGTTTCCCAAAGTTACCACAAGCGATCCTGAGCAGGCTCCACAGCGAAATATTAAGATGATGATAGACAAGTAAGGAGACAAAATAGTATTGAATAAAGATTAGAAACTCTTAACTAGTGGTCATTATTTCAATAATATTTCTGATGACACCCCCCCTCCAAACAAATAAAATACAATATAAATGATCTATGCTGATGAACCTGTTTTATGCAAATTTGTCTATTAAACTTAATATTGACCGTTTAAATAGTAAGAATGGGAATGCTCTTGGTCTTTGTGGAGACTACAACTGTGAAAAAAATTCTCTTGAGCTCTCTTGGTCTATTGAAATAAATATTGACCGTGTAATTTAGTATGGATGGAGGTTATTACCTGCTTGATAATGTGCCGCGGCCAAATTTGCTGGAAGTAGCCCAATTTTTAGCAAACCGCGGCAC
This sequence comes from Ophiura sarsii, assembly GCA_035610835.1. Taxonomy (NCBI): domain Eukaryota; kingdom Metazoa; phylum Echinodermata; class Ophiuroidea; order Amphilepidida; family Ophiuridae; genus Ophiura; species Ophiura sarsii. The sequence continues at coordinate 35,423,077 of CM069446.1, read as the reverse complement.
ACCTTTTCAACCCGCGGCGCACTAGTCAAAGTAGCCCAATTGCGCGGTCAAACCGCGGTTCTGGCAACACTATAATAACGATGTGTGTGTATCTCAACAGGTAAAAATCAATTGAATTTTCCAACTTGTCCACAGTTTATTGACTTTCTATTGTGTCATTGTGCAGTAGTGTACCACATCCTATTGTAAGGTTTAATATAACCTTAGAGAATACGCTTCATAATGTTGTATCTTATTTATAAGGTCATTGACTGTCTGGTTGCCTACATGTGTATGGTATCAATCATTTGTGTGTGCTGGAGTCCGTATTAGGCAAAATTAAATGATTATTAGACGGCAGCGTAAAACTGAATCGTACATAAACACTATCCTTCGGAAATTTGCGACATACTAAACGGAGATTTAGGAATAAACTCTGGAAGCAGTGGAAGATAATTTATAAAGTGAATCAACAGCTCTGTACAAACTATTCCAATTCATTATGACTGCTTCATTATGTGTTATCTTATTCACCATTAGCACTTCAGGATACTTATTGTTATCTCAGTCAGTGTTAGCCGTTAACACCGATACATGTGGCGTAGAGATTTTTTCCAAATATTGTCCCCGTTTTATCACAGCAGATAATGTCTTAATACCCTGTTGCTATGAAGAGATCTCTACAACTGTTACTGAATATACAGATCTTTCCATGAACTCAAGTGAAGGTAAGCCGAAATGTGCAGAGTAGAACTTTAGGCAAAATAAAAAATAAGACATGTTTAGCGTCCTTTCAAAAAGGAAGGAGGAGTCCCTTTTTATTCCGAAATGGCCGCCCGACACATTTTGTCAAGATAGCTGGCCGGGCTATTTTTCAAGATGGTTGCCTGCTTTTTCAAAATGACCGCCACTTGGACTCAGGAAATTACATATTGGCTTCTTATGGGCAAGATGAAACAGAAAATGAGACCAAGATGATGTCCTGTCCTGAGTTCTGAGACGTAGAGAACCAGTTTATTTCATCAAGGTGTGCTAAAATCCAAAAATACTTCTTTTTTTAAATTAAAAAGAAGAAAAAAAGAAAGAAAAAAAAGGAAAAAGGAAAAAAGGGAAATAGAGAGGAAGGAGAGGGGACAAACGAAAAAGCAAAAAAGAAGATGGTGGGGGAGGAGGGGGTTTGTGGGTACAACAAGGCGGGAGGGGAGGCATGCGAGGGACATAAGAGCGTTGTTGGAAGTTGGTCGGGATTATACAGTGGCGGATACAGGGGCGGAGGGGGCGGGCGCCCCCGTACAATTTGACAATATACCTTTTTTGTATACCACTTACTACCTTTTTCAGAGGTATCGGTATGTTCCGTCGGTACATTTGCGACTTGTACCATGCGATATTTTTTGCCGGTTTTGGGACGACAACATCACTTCGCAAAAATCGCATGGTACAAGTGGCAAATGTACCAACGGAACCTACCTATAATGTCTCTGAAAAAGGTAAAGTGGTACACAAAAAAGGTATATTGTCAAATTTTACGGGGGGCGCGTACACGTTAAAGGTATATTGAAAAATGTTACGGGGGGCGCCCGCCCCCTCCGCCCCCCCTGTATCCGCCACTGTTCATGTCAGCCTAGTATAATAGGTCCAGCGCAAGACCGTTGGCCAATCCATCGTAAGCTCGCGGCGTAACGTATGCGTATAATTAACTATATACCCTTTCTTAATTCTCTTCTTCTCAGGCCAACTTATATTCGACGTGCTGAATGATGTCACGGTAGATGTTAATGTTCTAGTTGAAAATACCCCTTCCAACCTTATGGTTGTCACGCTGCATGAGCGAACAGTCTACTGCATCTCCCCCGGCTTCCTGTTCTGCGCCTACCGGGACGCACTACTGTCTGCAGATGGCAATTGGGACTATTCCGATGTAAAGCATAAATCGGAAGAAACTACATTCTGTTCTGTTGGTAGATTTTGCACAGGGGAAATGATGAAAATCACGGGAGGTGATGAAACCGCACATGTTCCGTTATTGGAGATCGTTGTCGGTGCGGTGGTATTTGTTGTGATAGTTATCATAATAGTGGGTCTCTGTACATACTTTACAGATCAATGCTGTCGTGGACGGTCGTAAATATGATAAGCTAGTCCAAGTCATTTCAACGCATCAACGGTTGTTGCAATTCTATCCCTGAAGTGCCGTGATGGTCAAGAGAAACAGGAAACAAATCATCCAAAATGACAGCGGAACAAGATAAGACCCTAACCCTGTCTACGTCACCAAAATGGGACGATATTTGGACTATGAAAACTATTCTAGAAAAAGAGAGAAAATTGGCAGAGTTCAATTACAAATTATTATATAGAATCATCGCTACCAAAGCTAATTTATATAAATGGAATAAGGCGAACTCACCCAATTGTTTTGAGTGCAACACATCAGGTGATTATTCATTTATTGCCTGTCCTTTGTCAAAAAGCTTTTGGGATCATTTTAAAAGATTTATTATTTCTAACAATATTCCATGTCCAGGGATATCGTTAAAAATCATTGTGCTTGGTTATAAACCAGATAATCAAAATGTATTGAATGTAATGCTAAATAGAATGCTTAGTCTGGCGTCGTTCACTCTGTATAGATCCAGACATATGAAGATCACTGATAATAAAAACGTTGATGCATTTAAATGGTTTCTATACGAATTAAAATGGAGAATTACTATCTTGAGACACAGTGAAAATGTGTGGCATAAGATTGGCAAAAGCCTACATATATAAATCCCGATTATTATATTATTATACATAGCACAGAGTAAATAGTAGGTTCTGATATTCTTCTTGTAAAACACATGTACACGACAGCCCATATTATATATTGCTTTGTTTGTCAACTCAACTGCGAAGGTCATGTGCCATTGATGATCATTAGCCATATATCTTGCAAATGGTAATTGTTGGTACATGCTGTTCGCTGGTGGAGTCATGTTTTTCATATTTGTAACCAGTTTGTTTGATATATTATTATTATGTTATATAACTATGTACAGAATATAGATGAATGAAAAATAAAATGAATGGGTACTTAATTTAAAAAAAAGAAAAAAAGAAGAAGAAAGTATCCAACACACATAAAAAAAAGAAAAAAAGAAAAAGAAAAAAAAAGACCCTAACAAGCTTTTAATTGATTCTGGAAAATCGGTGCCTCTCGATTCTTCTATCTATAAGAGAACATTTACCTAATATCCAGTAGTGACCAATTTCTTGACGTTTTTATTTGCAATGTTGCCAACAAAAGATTTGCCATATTCTCGTACTAAAGCACGGTTTTAGCTTAAAACCGTGTCTAAGTATTAAAACTCGTGTTTAAATTAAACGCGAGTTTATCTTTTAAACGGCGTGTTTAACAAAACTCTATTTTAAACTCTGCAAATCTCGCCCACAGAGTGGTCGTGCTGTATACTGGTATTCAATTTATTTTGAGCCAAATGGGTTAATATAGGGTCATGTGTTATAAGCTCGCGTTTTTTTTGCGTTACTCACGGATTTTGGCTTTCGCGACATGATTTTAACTTTACACATTTATATTTGCTTGTATACCCCCCTGAGGTGAGTATATATTTTCTGAAGGGAAATTGCATGAGGAAACCGATGCCATTAAAATTATAGTACGACTAAGGACTAAAATGGTATGATGCACAATGTTCGGAAAAATATCAGAGTTTTTAATTTTAATTTTGAGATCCATATATGTTTTATACCTACCCCTATCATTATTTACTTTACATATTTGAACTCCTCATGAAATTACCCATCAGATGATATATACACCTAGCACATACATTCCCTGACCAGGTGCTTTGAGGTTGGCTAATTCAAAATAGATAATCGGTACCAACAATCTGAGATATACATTAAATTAGCAAATTTCTTCTCCGCAGTTTAATACCTCATTCAACAAAATCGAATGGATACCTTTAAAGTTATGGCGACTTCAATGACAACGCATAACAACAGCAAAAGAATCTTAATTTCCAAATAAGGTACATCTGAAAGACAATATCAAATCACATTGAAAACAGAAAACCGCATCCAAATATCTCTTCAACTTTGTAAATTATGAATTTTTGTACCGAGGGCCATCACTTTGGTAAAGATGTAGAACAAAGTTTAAAAGATGTATTTTGTAACTCTCTTTAATGTTCTGCACCTAACTCAAGTTCGACAAAAAGGTGAGTTAGCTCCTTTTGGAACTAAGCTCTTCATATATTGATATCAATAACTCATATTGGTGTCATGTCTCTATGATACATAGTTCAATGTGTCTTTGAATATAGGTGTAAGACAGTCATAAAGTTAGTCTAGTGTCAAGACCCCATTACGGAATAAATCTGTATAATCCTCTAATCTGTCTCAGTACGCAATCACAAATTAAGCTCTGACATACCGTATATGGTCACAGGTCACTATATAGGTATATCAAATAAGGTGGGGCCGTTTCAAAAAATCCTTAAAATCGTGATAAAATCTCTATTTTAAATAGAAGTTATCAAAAAAACATAACATTTATGGTATCATATTAAAGGCAATTTATCCAGCTACCGAATAAAAAAAAGGATTAAAGCCACATGTTTAGCAACAGTGAAGTTATCAATCTAAACGTCGAGTGAGTCAAGGGTGGGGCCGGTGGATGAGGCGCCGGTGGATGAGGCGCTCATAGGTTTTTACACAAAATAGCGGAAAACTAGAACTTTTGAAATTGATGCCATTTTAAAAGTATACATCGGAATGTGAGGATAATTAATTTTATATAGGGGTGTTTTTCAAAGTGGAGCTGCATGCATTATATGAAGAGATTGTTTTGCATAAGGGCTTACAGACCACTCCTACATGTTACTCATTTTGCATTATTAATGAATCAAAATATTGTATGGCTGTCTTCATGACTTGGATTAGTGCATCCATGCACGCCAATTGAGGCAACAATACAAGCCACATTCCACATCGTGAATAGCCATCCATTCAATAATGCAAAATGAGTAACAGGTAGAAGTGGATGTAGGCCCTTTTGCAACACAGCTCTTCATATGTTGTTGTTCACTGGTACAATGATCCCAGTGGCAGACTCTGTGTGTGTGCATTGTGCTATGCCTTCTTTTAGGCTTAAATGATTACGAGTATAATATTAATTATTCCCTTTCATACTGCGCAAGCAGCTCAATCTCATCATTATATGTCCAATACACTAACAGAGTTTCTGAAGTACTCTATAGTTGTCCAAACAATCGCTAGCGAATTTAAAATAATGTAGATCATAAATAAGTACTCACGAAATCACAGATTAAGTTGAAATTTATGCGGGTATAATTAGAGAATATTAAAGGTATTGTTTATAGACCGTACCCGTGTTATATTGTCTGACATAAATGCGGATGATAGTATTATTTTAAGTAGAACAACGACGCCGCAGGCGGAGTTGTTCTACGCAAAAAATAATACTACAAAACGCATTTATGTCAGACAATATAACACGCGTACGGTCTAAATACTATACCTTTATTCTCATTCTTAAACAATCATACTTCAGACATTTTTCAAAGAAATAAGTACATTTTATGAATGCTAGACACTTCGCCTCCAATGAATTCCGCCTCCCGAAAATGTTGCCTCCTGCAAATATTGCCTCCCGTAAATTTTGCCTGCCGTGAATTACGCCTACGTACAACTTCGCCTCCCTATTTATTCCGCGTGCTTGGCTGAACATTGATAGCAGCGTCGGCGCGGTCGGGCCTCTAGTGTAAGCCTATTGATTATGTGGTACCGTTGCAAATACGACTGGTATGTAGACCTACTTGAAATTATTTAGCGTGCATGACTGAACGGAAGTATAGCCATACAGCGCAGCGGTTTGCCCTGCTCGTCAGTGCCCCGGTTGTGCCCGGCCGCGTGCCTTTGGACGGACCCGTGGCTCGTGATGATGGCGGCGTGTGTCCCAGTGAAAGGTGTTCTATAGTTGTATTCCTTATCAATCAGCATATAGGGATATGCATTTTGAGTTTGACAGTAAGCCTAAGCTCTGTGTCTATATAATGAACAATTATTATGTTCGCGTTTGATTCCGAAAAGGAATGTTGCGAAGTATTCAATCAGATTCAGATTCAGATTCAGAGGTGTCCAAGTCTGGTATAATATAGGATCCAAAACATAATCATGATACTGAAAACGGATGTATTGGTCTCGCTATGACTGAGTTCCAAAATTAAAATTAAAAACTCATAGCTCGACCACTATCATGACTATGGTTTCAATCCAATGTTTTTACCAAGATCTCATCTTTATTGTTCGGCACAAAGCTCAATTATACAGATCTATCAATTGTTGGTGATGTTAAATACAGCAAATCTATGAAGCAATGTTCTGCTTGAGCATGTTCATGGATCATTTAGGCTATACCATAGGCTTATTTTAAGTTTGGCCGATGTAGTATAAGTGGGTTATATACCCTGAAAGTGGAAAAATCATTCACCGATTTTCCATGATCGAAACGGAACTGATAAAAGACTTTCGATGAAATTAACCGAGAAAATGTGTTCCCCATTATATAAAATGTCTGATAGGCCTATAGAACAAATCAATATAATTTCATAATAATAACATCACGCATGTTGCTCATCCTCTATGCGCGCGTGTCCCGGCCCCGTAAAATATTTGGTGCCACCAGCAAGCATTTGAAATTTGTTTTCTTTCGTCTCTATATAACCAAAAAATCACCAATCAGCTACGCGTACGGTGTTATTCCAGGAATTTCAAATAACCGTATTGTGTGTCCCCTTACTTTATTTAATACAATTTAATATGATAATGCTCTTTCGTGTAATTCAAAGATGTCTTCAAACTTTTCACGCGGCCGGCGTCTGCAGACGATCCAAAATGTTTGAAAAAATGTCAAAATTTACCATATTTGGAATCACCATGTAAAATGCATTCAAATAAGTACAAACATGCTTATTATTTGTTCTGTTATCCTTGAGATAGACATGAGAGTTTCTGAAAAAGGTTTCTGAAAAGTATGTTTTGTGTTAAACCAATAGCCGCGTGTAAAGTGTTCAAACTTAAAGAACTCCAGATTAGCCAATTAAAAGTAACAAACAATTCAAACAATTAATAATGTTGACATTGAACTTTTGTTTTATTAATCGTAGTCATCGGGCAATCATTCAAACAAATATATAATTAATATAATTATACACAAATTTGATGATAAACAAACAAACAAACACAATCAAGTTAATGAATCCATATTAATTCAACAAATCAAAACAACAATCATTGCAAAAAGGGGATTGAAGAAGGTCCAGGGGTAGGCCTACATGTACTCATGCATGTGTGATCATGTGTGACATTGGGTATGCATGATAGATTTACCACCGGCCGCACTGAGACACAGATTACATTGATCCATCGCTCGTGCTGATTTGCGGTATATATAAATAGGGAGGCGAGTTTGTACGTAGGCGAATTTCACGGTGGGCAATACTTACGGGAGGCAACTTGTACAGGAGGCAACATGTACGAGAGGCGAAGTGTCCTGTTTCCCATTTTCCACATCTGACAACTTTTTCCCCTGCTAGGATCGAATAACCCACAAACATTCCAAACATTGTCGACTATATACAGGGTGAGTGTCTCAGAATGATATATACCGGTAAAGGGGCATTTATTAACCATGAATACCATTGTTATCGGTCAAGATGCTTTAACATCTACATACATTTAGCTTTCTGAGGAATCTTAAAATTTGTAAAATTCGGACGTTTATGACGGAAAGTATGGACTCTTTAGTAAAACTTGGTCAATTCCAAGTTTAATCAAAATTACCTTTTTTTGAACTCATAAAATAATTGACCATATTCGGCACAAAGCTCAATTTAAATGATGAACCGGTAATTTTCTTTGTCCTCTTTTGACTTCCGCTACAAAATAATATATATCAACTGTTGATGAAGTTTAATGAAGCATTATTTGAATGGGGCGAAGGCATTGTTCTGCTTAAATGCTTTATAATGTATCAGCCGTTTTGAAGTTTAGTGTGAGCTTTATCAGGGTGCACTACACTAAATGGGGTTTCCCCTATCCTTAAGGACGGTGTTTAAAACTAAAATCGGGAAGTATGCATACAAAATCCTCAATTAAAAAGACTTGACAGTAATACCATTGCGTACATGCCTATGATTGTTTATTAATTATGATTAATGGGACATCACTTACATGCACCCCGACTATAAACTGTGAATATCATCTAGGTAAATTTTGAGAGATCTTTCAAATTTGTGCTTTTTACTGGAAACATTGGCGATTACGGCGAGATTTCCAAGCTCGTCAGAGAGGTAGTCAACTCCATGGGCATATTTTGGAAAATCGAGCAGGCTCACCTACCTATTTTTTCATTTTTTTTGGGGGGGAAATGTGATAATCTTTAAGAAAAAATCACTCTACAGGGCCCAACTTCGCAATTTAGTGGTCTAAAACAGAGTTTTATATCAGTGTTTTTGTACATATCCCTATGGAGCTATTTAGTGGTGTGATCCCATCAATTGAAATACGCTGAAAGTGAAAAACAGGGTTTCACAGAATTTCTATAATGTCACGGATACAGGTATTTTTATGAAATTAAAAGAGTAAGGGAGCAGTTCCATTTATACGCGATAAATTTATCGCGACTGTATCGGGGCCTGATATGTTTTGGACCCGATGTTTTTCAAGTTGATACGCGATAAAATAGTCATCAGGCCACGATAAAATATACATCGGGGCCCGATACGAGGCCTCTGCCATACCCTGGGGTATGTTTAGCAAATAGAGCGGGACATTGTTTAGCAAATACACGAGGATAATACAATTTACGTTAAACATCCATAAACAATAACATTATCTCTAAAAACATGAAATGCTGAATTTGTACCTTACAACTAGAATAAATAACCCGAAGCTCTATTTACATACCGACCACTTATCTTTCGTTATATTTAAACAAGCGGTAATACGCTACTCGATAAATAATCCTTTGCTTCTCGCAACTGTACGCGATAAAAATCTCATCGGGGCCTGATAAAAAACTCATCGGGGCCCCGAACATTCTCGCAATTTTTATCGCGTACAAATGGAACTGCTCCCTAACCGTTCCAGAACCTAGACAAAGTAGCCTACCATCTACACCCATGGTGGTATTGTGTTAGGAAACCTACTTCATCATATCGCAGGCGTTAAACCTGAGCGGCAATGTTATTTTCATATTTTTATAATGTATTGATCTTTCTAGGACACCCTCCTGTATTCAAATGGGAACACTGAAATGTGTGCAGTGTAAATTGATATTCACCATGCCTCGTTGACTAGCACAGGGGCGTAACTACTTTTTTTGAGTGGGGGGGATGAAAATTATCAGACTCAAATACGGCAGGGCTGTCAAGTTCAGAGTAATGTTCAGAGTGAGACTTTTTTAACCTCAAAATATTTTTTTACTCGCTACGCTCGTATAACTATTGCCCGCCTTTTGTAACCCAAATAATACACTTTTTACAGCTAATGTGTACGCATGTTGGAGTTCCAGGCCTTCTTCCATGCTCCTGGATCACAGTTTTACAGTGGCCACTGATGGTGGTGTTGCCGACTTCTTCATGCATTCCTTGATTGATAGCAATTTGTAAATCGCTGTCGTCATTGTTTTCATTTTAAAATGATAAAATCCAAACTGCAATGAATGAATTGAATGTCCCAGTGTGGTTGTGTCCAACAGTGGCGTAGCCAGGTTATTCATATTGGGGGGGCGAGAAATGAAAATGAACCGACAAGATTGTTTTGAGTAAAGACACGCGCGCGTAGCGCGCGAAATTTTTTGATCTTACACCTATTTTTGGCACGATTGAGGTACATTTTGGCTCTAAACAAGCTTGTACCCACGACTATTTCATTTAGGTGACTATTATGCGCGCGTAGCGCGCGAAATTTTTTCATATGTGTACTTTTGACCATCATAATTCCATGATTCCTCTGGTCAAATGAACCGACAGTGCCAATCTCAACCGACACGACGTCAATATTGGGGGGGGGGCGATCGCCCCCCTCGCCCCCCCTCTGGCTACGCCACTGTCCAGTGTGCAGTGTGTGAATCTTTACGCCCACCTATTTGTTTAAATACGTCACTTTTAAAATTATTGGTTATGAAAAATCTGGGGGGGATGATTACATTAGGCATCCCCCCCCAGGTAAAAATGTGGGGGGGATATATCCCCCCCATCCCCCCTGTTGTTACGCCAGTGGACTAGCATGTAAATTGGGTACCGTAGTTTCAATGTTCACCAAAGACAAAGGGTAACCACGATGAATTTCATTTTTCACAAAAGGTTAGAAACAAATAAAAATCCAAAATGTACCATAGTTTTAAAAACAAGATGAATTTAATAATAATAATAATAATAACACGCACTTTTAAGCGCCTTACTTTTAGAAACGACAAAACTCAAGGCGCTTTACAATGACTAAAACAATATAAAATATACAGAGCAATATTATAGTGTACAAAAGCTTAAAATACATCAAAATAATTAACGCAAACCAAAGAAAAGGAGGAGATCAAAAGAATTTGAAAAGTATTGCGGTTTTTGTTACCCACCCTCTATTTATTTTCATAAAATAATTATGTTGTACGATCCAGTTACTATTAATATTAGTATTCAGCTTACACCACAAAGAGATGTTATCTGTTACGTTACACCGATACCTCCATAATCTCCTCCTTTTTTAAGGTATCCTGACCCCGGGATCCTGACTTTGTAATTCTGATATTTTTAAAATCAACCGATTGTCCGGCATACATTATTCTTGTCAGAAAGCTTCCATTACTTACATTACATCATGACCATTTGATTATATAATATTTAATAACTCGACAAAATAAACCATAATGTACAATAATAGCTTGAGACTTTTTTAATCATAGCCCTTCACAACGTCGCCTTGCCTACCACCTGTAATCGTGGGGTAGAGGGGGGGGGGGGGGGGGGGGGGGGTACTCACGTATATAAATTATAAGGTGTACACAAAAACAAAATTCCCGAAACATGGTATGAAATCCTAAATATGGGTCCCAAACCCATGCATGGGTCCCAAATCGTTAACAAACTTTCCAATCAGCCATTTATTGCGGTAAACCTACCCCTAAGGGTTGGTCAGGGTTTCAAACCTCTCCCCCATAAAAAAATAATGTGAGTACCTCTCGGACATGTAATGTTAATCATGAGCATTTCACCATGGTAAGGAGCCACTAACGAACCAATAAAATATTGACCAAACCTTGCATAACGACTGATTGTGGCGTTGCCAGCAATTAAAGTCGCTAATTGCACGTAATGGAACGAACGGGGCCTTAATGGATTCCCTCTTGTAATTTGTTTGGATGTAATTGTTTTCTTTAAGCTTTTTAATTACAATCTTACTAAATCGTGTTTCTACTTAAGGAACGGTATTATTGTCTATTAGTGTCCTTGTGAAGGTCAAAGTCTTGTGAGAAGCATTTACTGGACATTGAACAACAATAAAGTAATCTAATTATAAGCAGACGAAATGTACGACTCTACGACCAAAATCAATTAAACAGTTTCATTGCACAACGCCATATATCAAATGGCTGCCTTGTGTGGTCAAATACATTCTACATTTGTATGCGATGATACAGGTACCATATATAAATTTTACGCCGCCATTGCGTAAAGAAGGTAATAAAGGGGAATCGCACCCGGCCTATTCTACATTCGGTGAATCGGTGCATGACGTACAATTCATTGAACGAACCGTGTGCACAAATTGGCCTACATATCACGATACAAGTACTGAAAATCTCAAACACAGTTATTATTCCCGATAGAATGGCAGCTAATTAATCCGTTACATGGATAACTTGTATACTGTGAAGAATACAGTAGGTTTTGACTTAATGTCCACTCACTTCAAAATGTCAGCTGCGAGACAGCGAGTATTGTGGCGCACTGGCACCAAACACCTTAAACGCGTTTGTCCAAATTTAACATCTGCACGCGCAGATGGTCTATTTTACCAGGATAATGTGAGATGGGCATAGTTGACAGAACGTCCATTCTCGGTGGTTCAAAGCTATTAAATAACTTCTAACACTATGTACACTCTTTTTTCTAACTTTAACTAAATTTAAATTTGTTGTGCCATTTTACGCTTAAATGATCACATTTGGTCTAATACTACCTAAAATGTTACTGGAAAAAATTAGCTTTTTATGCTAAAATTGTCTATTTTTTTCTAATTTTAACTAAATTTGATTTTTTTTTGGGGGGGGGGGGGGGGGGGGGGGGTGTGGGGGTGTGGGGCAAAAGTGGGGTGGGGGGGGGGCAAACAAATATTTGGGCGGAATGCACCCTCCCTTGCCCCCTGTAGGGCCGCCACTGCTATTTTGACCCAATTATGTGTAACTCTTTGCCCAACCAGGGTTGTGTAGAGGTTTTACTCAACACTTGTGTCATTTTGGTATACATAAATTGGGTAAATTTCCTTTACCAATAATGCTGTGTGGGCAATTTACCCTTTTTTGTAACACTTTTCTGTCGTCCGCCATGGCTGGATACTGCAAAGTGAGATAACCGATATGGTGCCGCATTTAATACGAGCACAACAAGCAGTGTTTTGCTCGCTTTACCGGACCAAAATATGGAGCACTTAGCTCAGGCCATCACACTGGTTGCTACGAGATCAGCTTGAGTGCACACCGATGTATGCACATTAAACACTTCCCTGTACCAACACAATACTGATTTATTGACCCGCCCCTCTCCCGGAGGCAATGTTGATCCGAGTCATATTATCAGAAGCCTTGGCAGTTCCCCCAACATTTATTGATGGGGGATGGGGAAGGATATAAGAAAGGGGGAGACTTTTGCTTTCTATTAAACAGTGCTATGTCCAAGTGTGATCTCAATTGCGAGCACAGGGATAGTTGTAATGAGTTGCGTCAAGTGTGCCAACTATTATTTTCCTTGATTGTAGGTCCTAGCAACAGTGGACATAGTCGCTACAGCCTGTTTTCATCAAAGTGCTTGACCCTGTCCATGGACCGCATGGGATTTTCGCTCAACATTGTGCATTTTTTTTACTACTGAGAGTGTACATCGCGCAGTAGCCTCCTTCACATCCGCTTACTGTCATGTAAAATGGAGTCTGGACACGAGACTACGATGAATCTTACACTTTAATGGTGTCAAATCATGGTTACCCAATTACGGGCAAACTCGGAATTCAATAGTAAACTATTGCATGTGTAAAAAGTTATTTTACGAAATCGATGTTTAGCACAATATTGGGTTAAAAACTACACATTTCTTTTGTACCCAGCAACATTTGACACCCATTTCTAAGCGTGTAATATTGAACATTGCCGCGTTTTACTGCGCTGGCGAATGATGGTTTCCAAATACGGACTGTCATGGGAATAGGTAAAAGAGGTAAAATTATCGGTGAAAAGAAAATGAGTTTGGTAATTTTTCAATACAGAATATCTATTTTAACAAACGCGGACTCAACTGTTGAGGCTTACGACTGTTTAATTGATTTATTGGGTACGATGGGCATTATTTAGCTTCAGGCCACGTATTCGCTACTGACAAAAGTCAAATACTAGTATATATTACGTAATAATACGAATTTCAACAGTGTCCTCTAAACAACTGAGTCATTGATCTCTAAATGACATTGGAAAACTAGAAGAAGAAACCACAAAGCAGCCATTTATATACAACGTTATGTGATAAATGTTATAGATTCAATTTGCTATACGTTAACACTTTCCACGTGGCTATTTGTTTTACCATATACAAAACAGATTTTGTTTTAGACCTTGAAGTCTGGAAATGTTTCTATCTCAAGGAAGACTGAACCAATACAAGGCTTGTTTGTAGGCCTACTTATTTCAATGCATTTCTCATGGCAATTCCAAATAATATGGTAACGAAATTAATTAATTTTGACATTTTTGAAACATTTAGTGAAATTTTGGAATGTCGTCTGCAGACGCCTGCCGCGTGGAAAGTGTTATAGTATCAGACTTCAATGTTGAAGATTGTAAGTAGTTGAATCAGAAGGACACTCTATTGAGTAGGCATACTTGTACGGCAAGGTGATATACTGTATAAGAAAAAATAAGACTACTTCAAAATAAAGTCGTAATTAATGGTGTCTGTAAAGTTTCTGAGTAGCAGGTGCTTTTAATCACTTTCTCAAGTAGTTTAGAAACAAACAAAGTGTTGCTACAGTATTATCATGGAAGTTCATCCATGGTATTAGTATTATCAAAACCAAATAAATCCCTCCCTTTCGTAATTTACGTGTCCAGTTTTTTACAAGTCTCCTTGATATTAAATTACATCTCAGTTGAAGTTATCAATAGCCTACATCACAGGGGCCGAGCAGACTGCTACAGCTGTTATTTGCAAGATACACACCAACCAGCAGCTGACCAGTGTCTAACGTGACCTGATGGCATTGTTTCCTGACCATTATAAGGCGAGGTTCCATACCGAATAACAACACATTGCGCAGGTGTAATAAGAGTATACGAGTATGCTCGACTAGATTTGTGATCTCACAGACAACCCCGTGCACAACCCGACCGTCTGTCTACAATGGGTTCTTAAAACAAGAAATATAAATATATAAACTTACTCTATAATATTAATAATCATGATCAATCAATATAATGCTATTATCCGAAATATTCACACTTATCTACATGAGTCCAGTAAATGCTTTACCAAAGACTTATCATAATGTCAACATTTGTAATTAGCCTGGACAAATGGGTTTAACTAGTAACTGTTTTAGCGTGCCATAAACAAATCAAAACTGATTAAAGTTTGTATCGCGAGCAAAATGTTGTCATTCGGTATGGCTAGCTCGCCTAAAACAAGATGTTGTGAACCATAGATTGGCCCATATTAGGGTTGCACATGCCTGATTGTACACCGGTAAAAAGGTCCTATTTCTATTTTTTACATGTACAATTATGGTTACATACCTCAGTGGTAGCGATACCGAAAAGTAAGCGGTGGGATTTCCTTCTTGAGTCTAAACTAATTCTTCATCGCCATGAGCAGAAAGAAATCGTTGATAGCAAAATATCTTCTGTACATGTACGTGATGATTTTATACCAGGATGCCTGTCCCAAAAAACGGAGTCCAAAACTTTCAGAGCTTATAACTTAAAATATGGGTAACATAGATGCTTTATGTTTGGGAATATAAAAGTAAATATATCTGACATTATTATGTGGGGAAATTATAAGACCAATGGGATGTAAGGTTTTAGAAATACAAAGCTTTGCATACAGCGTGGTCAGAACCCGTTTTTCCGATTTTGCCCATAAACCGTTAATGCGTTGCATTTGCGCATCGTATTGACGTCATCAAAGTTTTGCCTTTGACTTGATAACAATCACTTACTCAGGGAAATCGTCGTCATAAGGGGGATAAAAAGTGTAAATACCTATGATTTTTGTTAGAAAAATCAATAAATAACCTTCTGAGACACTGCCATCTTTGAATCAGTTCAAGAACCATTTCTTCGAAATTGGAAACCTCATCAAAGGAGTTAGAGTCAGGGCTGGAACTTCAGATTTTTTTCAACCAGCCAGTCGGGATCGGGCAGGTAACTCACAAAAATACCTGCCCGACAGAAATTCCACCAGCCAGTGTAACTCTCACACTTGCACCGTGAGTTTGAAATTGTTTACCCGCCAGTCGGATGCCGGGGTACTTTTTCCCGACACAAAATGTACCCGCTATGGGCAGGTGGTCGGGTGCTATTTCCAGGCATGGTATCAGGGTAACAGTTGCTCTTTTTTTGTATATATTCAACGACAAGGTTACTGCAATGGGTATTTATAATGCTGAATATTGATCCAAAATACCTATATATACCAAACATAAGATATTTCGGAGAATAAACACCATGCACATGATAGGGAAAACTTGCACACAAAGCAAATGCAAAGCATAAGGTGGTTTATTGCTAAATTGGAAAAACGGGTTCTAACCACGCACTGTTGAAAGCTTTGTATTTCAGAAAGTTGCCACTAGATTGGTCTCACATTTTAACCAATTAAGGTCAGGTATATGTTCCTTAATATCCTCAAATATGGAGCAGCTACAATGTCAACTTTTAAAGTTACAAGCTCTGCAGGTTTTGGACCCAGTTTTTTGGGACACGCTGTAGTACAGATTCGGGGAAAGGAGGGAACAAGAGTTCCAGTTAGTCTTCTACATTTATAATCTAGAGGTACTAGGCGTCATAGTTGGCTGCTCCAGTTGAAACCCATACACCCCCTATTTTTCAGATTTTCAGAGGTTTTAAAATCGCTTTCATTGATAATGACAAGTTCACAAGACTAATATTATACTTCAAATGTTGTCAAAAATAATAAGATATATAAATGTTTTAAACACGAAACTGATTATGAAATGACACAGTACAGTCATGCAACAGGCCATGCACAATCCACTTACAAAATACATTCAAACAAATCAAATTATATCTATAAACGTTATTGATTGAAGTAGATGCTTTTTCTTCCTTGAAATCTTTGGTGGCCAATCTATAAACAATACTTTAATGTTAGTATAAGAGATTAAGAAGATTGGACATTGACTATACATCAATGATTGAACCGATACAGCAAGCTATCGATACAGATAATACCGTGACCAGTGACTGACTACATGTTCATGTACTGTATTAGGCTGTATGGGGGGACGTCTAGTAGTAGACTGAGTCCTTTTTCTCTCTATATGGCCGCAATCTTTCAAAATTGGATGTGTGAAGAAGTCAGCAACAGCAATCTAATGCGTAATGGATTATGACATTCCACATTTTAAAACAAAGAGACGCTAACATTACAGGATGCCGTTAACTGTTAATGTTTGACTGGATTTATCAAGCCAGTCAATTTCAGACTCTTTCATAGAAATAATTTACAAAAACAATTGATATTGACCTTTCACCTACGAATGTGCTTATATCCACTCTCTTAAAGGTATATTATGTGATCTTTCCAGGGAACGCCCTCAACATCGAAAAAAAAATAGAAAGCAGATTTTCTTGCAGATTTACATTTCTGATCATAAATCATGCATACATTCCAAGTTACAGGGCGATACGATTCTTAATTACTTCAAAATCATTATTTTAGAGTGAAAATAAACTGTCGTAATTCCGACACTTTATATTTTTCACTCTAAATTCACTCTAAAACCATGATTTTGAGGTAATTAGGAATCGTATCGCTCTGTAACTTGGAATGTATATATGATTTATGATCGGAAATGTAAATCTGCAAGAAAATCTACTTTCTAAAAAAAATCATGAATAGAGGGCGCCCTCTGGAAAAGATCACATAATATGCCTTTAATTCCAAAGATTGAAAATTCAATCTAAAATATTGACTTTTCAATCTTTCATAGATCGCCGTGAGGGAACATACTTTTAAGATTGATATTCAATCATTTTTTGGATTGAAAAGTTTCAATCTAAAACAGATTGACAATATCAATCTATTAGAGTGATATGTTCAATCTAACTTAGATTGAAACTTTTCCAATCCAGAATTTGAAAATTTCAATCGTTTTTCGATTGAAAAGTTTTCAATCTGTAGTAAAAGATTGATATTTTCAAACCTACAGATTGATATTTTCGTACACACGAATAAATGACTGGCAATTGGAAGAACAATATCATTGGGCTTTTTATTAACATTCTCCCAAAAAAGTGTTCAAGTGTACAGTTTTTTTGTGAATTAATGTTCTTACTTGCCATTTAATTATGAAATAGTTTATGTTGCAGATTGAATCATTTGTTGAAATGTATAAATATACAATCCAATGTTACGAAACCAATGACCTACTTAACTGCGTATGTGTTGAATTCAATCTTTTTCTAGATTGACACTTTAGTCGAGATTGACGGTACAAACACACGTGTATAGTGCAGTAATATGTATCAATCTTTTTCCAGATTGACTCAAAGCTACTTATTGTCACGAGTTTTCATGTTTTCAATCTAAAATCAATCTAATAGATTGAAAAAAAATCTGTAAAAGACTGACATTTTCAATCTTTTGATTTAAGAGAGATAAGAACCATAGAGTGATGAAACTTCAAACTATTATATTCATTGAAATTGCTCCCTGTTATCAAAGATATCAATGATTACGCATTGAATGCTTCACACAATGAATGATGTAGTGTAATCTTACCCGTAGATGAAATTTCACCCCCTCCGATATCAAGTTCAACTCCTTTATCGAAAGCTCAAATTTCTTAAATTACAGATTGACCGAAACGTTGTTTTAAAAACAAGACATCCACACCCCGGGTCCATACCATGACTAGATACTTTATCTTCTTTTATCTGTCAAAACTAACATGATTGGCATTATTACGCTGCAATGATAATAGCTTCGCGGCAGCCAAGATTTTGTAAACAGCTTTCAGTCAAATGATCGGTTTCATTTTGTTGTACCAACTAACATGCAGCATGATTTCATGCTACTTTAAAAACATTGCGGCGATTCCAGAACCAAAATATGAAGGAAGATAATGAGTTCTATATATGACGGTTAACTTTGCTGAATCTCTCACAAGCTATTATTATCTTCGTAAACGGTTTGTGACGCCATCATGAAGTTCGATGATATTGTCATTGAACTAGGCGAATTTGGCAGATATCAGCGTCGTCTTTATATTCTGACGTGTCTTGTTATAATTCCATGTGCTTTCCATGGGTTGGGACAGGTAAGTAGTAATTTGTTTTGTTTTACTGTTAACCCTCGTCCTATAGATGGTATGAACGGTGACGTAGTGCCCGGCAGTATGCGTGCGCACCTACAGGGAATGTGCTTTAATTCACACTTGATTGATTGATCATTACTTACCATGCTTACGGTGTAATAGTGCAGTAGTCATGGTCTGCATCCCTAAGCACAATGAGAGTATTAGTATTAGTATTAGTATGTATACAGTAGTCATGGACTAGTACCTCTAGCATGTCTTTAGACCAGGCGCTAATCAATTTGTAAACACTACTGATGTAAACAACGGTCACCTCATCTATACTGAGACGTTTTTGTAACACTGTTTATAAGGGGGGTTCCACCCCTCTAATAACATCAAAACAGAGATGCAGAGTGTGCTTTTTTGGTACCATTGTATAGCTAGAGGCCTCCTTTTCCCATACATTCAAATACAAACTAACATCCCACGCATGACGTCACAATGACATAACTAAACATGGTCGACCTCAAAATGCCGTTGTATTCGTAGTACAAGGAAAAAGGCCAACATTGAAATTGTCGCCAAAAATGTTCCACATATCGGAATTTCACCGGTTGTTGTTGAAAATGATGTTTCTAACATATTGTAAGGTGGCAACTCCCTACCCCTCCCCCCTACCCTCGGACTTTATAACTATAAGGTAATATTTATAGGCTACAATGGTTTTTGCAATAATCCATGATGTCTATTTACGGTATTTCACATCACAGGTATTTTTGGCGGGAGAATCTGATCATTGGTGCGCGGTTCCTGAGCTAGAAATAGAGGATTGTGGGGAATGGGATTTGACCCCTGAACTCTGTGATGCCGCTAAGAAAGATGCCAGTATTCCGCCTCAAACAGATACCAATTCACCGTATGAGTACGACAACTGTCTAAGGTAATGATAGAATTGGTACTGATCTGATTTTTATGATTATGGAGAGAAAAGCAGTCTTGTTCACCACGAGAGTTGCATTTAAACCCAGTGTAACATACTTTCCACGCGGCAGGCGTCTGCAGACGACATTCCTAAATGTTTAGAAAATGCCAAAATTATTGAAATTCATTAACATATTTGGAATCACCATGAGAAATGCACTCAAATAAGTACAAACATGCCTAGCAGCCTAGTATTGGTTCAGTAATCCTTGAGATAGACTTTGAAAGTCTGGAAACGTTTCTGAAAAATCTTGTTTTGTATAATATGGTATAACCAAATGCCGCGTGGAAGTACTCAATTTCCTCCTAAATAAAATCGCTCTAACGACAGCTATAATCCTGTGTCATGATCATGGCAGTGGCGCCTAATGCAAAAAGAACCAACCATTTGGAACCATTCGTACGAATCATGTTTGTAAAACATCAATTCTCGCGATTCGCCATACGATACGCCGCCATTGGTGTTCTTGTCATTTCAATTTTTGACCGCTAGGATCAATATCATCGTTCTAGTAAGGAATATTGTCACGCAAGTGTGATAATAATAATACTGAACAAAGCTTCACGAAGGATCCCGTATAAGTACTATAATGTACAAAGAAAATGAATACCGTATATTGTAAGTGTAAATTGGCGTTGTGGTTATACATTTAAACACACAATAACATGCTTTCCTATGTTGTATTTGTATCACGCGGGCTTTGGATGCCGACTTTTTACCATGGGGCAGTTCCGTAGTTGCGGACGAACATTTCAGACACTTTGAGGGCTTGCTAAATCTAAACTATACCAGTTGCTAGATTGTTAACACCTGGGTTTCAAGTATCAATAATAGGAGTATAAAACCTGAAAATTCCTTTGCTGTACCATTTTCGGTTATGAGATATGGTGTGAAAACCCTCCGTTGCGGACGTACGCAGAGAAAGTATTTTTTCAGTACACCTGTATTCATATCAAAAGTTCTCTGAAGTGTTCAGGTCTGTAATGAAAACTAATATTGTTTTGTTTGTAAGAGGGACAAACCTAAAGAAAACAAACAGAGAAAAATATCAGAACCTTTATTTTTAAGTTAAAATTGACCGATGTTTATCCGTTGCGGACGTACATATTAGTGTTGCGGACGTACATCTGTGAAATAGATGTACGTCCGCAACACAGATGTACGTCCGCAACACTTCAAGGGACCATGTATTAAATATGTAAACAGATACAGAACAAAATAAGTTTTACACATTAAGTATGAATCATCAGCTTTAGAAAAATACTTACTTCATTGGTTTCCAACATTGCCAAAGTATTGAACGGAGTGGTTAAAAGTAGCAGCTTTTGGGAAGTGTACGTCTGCAACAGAAGGTACCAAATTTAATCCAAAAAGCATACTTCTTAAATATTTTGGTCATTTTAAGTCACTATTTTATATGATACATAACACATGTTCATTGTTGTATTGATTGTATCAATTTGTAATACTTGCCTTAGTTCATTCATGGAATAATTGTACTTCCATGGTGCGATCATCATCATCATCATCATCCTTCGACTGCGGAGCAGACGACCACAAGTTTTCTCCAAGCACGGCGATCTGTAGCAAGAGTGGCTATCTGACGTTCTTGAAACATGCCTTCATTGTCACCAAGTAAGCGTTGTATGTACTTCAAGTATGATGTGCTTGGACAACCAGGTCTCCTTTGGCCATGTGTTGGTATGTAAGTGGCATACATTCTAGCAGGCTCTTCATCAGGGAGACGGAGAATATGTCCAAGAAATCTCAGCTGGCGACTTTTTACTCGGTTGATAAGAGGCTCGGTCTTGGTCATGTCATAAATGGTGGTGTTCGGGACATGATCCATGCGTTTTATGTTAAGCATTATCCTGAAGCAAGAGGTAGCATAGGCATTTATTTTACACTCCATATCTTGAGATATCACCCAGGATTCACAGCCATACAGCAAAATCGTCACACAGGTGGTGCTAAATAATTTCACTTTTGTCGCGATAGCTACTTGAGGACTCCTCCACAGGTGTTCCAACTTCCAGAATGCGCACCATGCCAATGCCCTCCGTCTTTTAAGGTCACTTGCACCCGATGCCATCATAGAGCCCAGATATCTGAAATCCGTCACATGGCTGATGGTTTCCCCATAGACCTGTAGTGTTGGGTGAGGATTGTAGTTGGCCGTCATATACTCCGTTTTGGGAACGCTAATGATGAGGCCAAGGTCTTTTGCTGCTGCAGCAGTTTTTGTCAGCTGGGTCTGAGCTCGTGGAATAGTGGTGCGATCTCTACTCAAAAATGCCCTGTACGTTCGCAACAACCTCAAAATCAGCCAAACCGAGAATGTTAGTTCAAATTCCAAATTATATCATGAAACTGCAACCCATAACCTTCAATTTTTTCAATTTGGGTTACCTAATTACTGCCCCATGATGCACTGTGTATTTTTACCTATCCCAAGCAACCGTTAGTGGCGCATCGTATTGCGAATACCGATAATTGACGATTACGCAGGAGCTGATTTACATAATATTTTGTAATTATTTAACATGTTTAAGGTAATCTGCATACAATCAGCGCCACAACATTAAAATAAAATTCAGATTTGGTCAAATAATGATCTTCGTTTGCATGTCGTCATGGGAATACAAGAACGTGGTTAGAATTAATTAATTCAATTTTAAGACTGGAAAAATGATAAAAACGCTTAAAATGTGTGGATTTGTCTATAATTTTCATAAATAACTAATAATTCAATTAGGCCGAAAATATTAATTCCCGAGGCCCAATGAAAATACCATTTCAGTTATTTATGTCTCTTTTCAAAAACACAAATAGGTATAACCTAACAGGAGTTCCATTTTACCCTGGTGTACCGGTGACGCAGTATACAAATGAAACCTACGAATGTGACGCAGGATGGGTGTATGATACGTCAAGATTCCAGAGCACGATAATTAGTGAGGTATGTGCGTGTGACACTAAGAACAATTACATAACGAATACATTTGATACATAATTTGGCAATCAGTGTTCACAAATTATATTTAACAGTCGGCTCGGATTATTGTATAAAGACGGTCTTATCACAGTTCCACTTCGACATATATAAGCGGTACCAATAGTATAAGAGGTCATGCCATACCGTGGCTAGGAGTTTATGAGCAGTCCGCTGCCATAATATTGGATAACCCTAATCTGCTCGGAGGAGGATGTTGCCTCTCACTTGCTACGGTTCTCTGCTCTTACCAGCCTACGACACGACAAGAAACTTGTTTCCTCTAGGTAGATTGGAAATTCGGAATAATGAAGTATTACCCTTCACACCCTATACGACTTTACGTAATAAAAAGGTTTTATATTAAGATAGGGTGTGGAGTATTCCAGGATTCCGGAAAGTTATGGTAGACGACAAAAAGTCATGCCGCAATATAACCCGTAAATTTCTCGCACTAATGTGAGTAATAGATTTATAGAAGTAAGTCTCAATTTTACATATTGGCAACTCAATGCATCACCGCATGCTTATTTTTTCATATTTGTAATGTATAATAATATTTTCTTATAACATTATTTTCCCAATTGTTTTCACATCTTCTAGTTTGATTTAGTGTGTTCGAAATCTGTTGTACCTGGCTTGGCGCAATCTGTATTTTTCGTTGGGTTTACGGTTGGTGGGTTAATGTTTGGGTCCCTGGCTGATAGGTGAGTTCTTTCCACCGATCTATTTAATCACTCTACATAAAAAGTATCGCAATGAACATAAAACTAGAATTTTTTTCTCGAATGTTAACATTAAAACATATAGCCCCGAAGCTAAATATATAGAAGCGGAATGCGACCTTAGTGACCTTATTTATATGACATGAGTCCTGCGCTCTGTACAAGGTTTGATGGCCTCTGTCTCAGAAATGAGGAGCCAGTATCCAAACTGGTGCACTGAATTCCCAAGCATGGCAAAAGAAAACCTGGAACACCTGCCCTGACATTTATCAAACTGCTCAAGCAAGACACTGAATTGGACGGGCACCTGTGACATCAACACAGCAATGAAAGACCGAAAGGTGTAAAGAGCCAACGTAGATCGGGGACAACACACCGAGTTAAGCAAAGTTAAGCAAGCTCTCTATCCATTATTAATGGTTGGTCACCCCAATATCAGTATCAACACTTTGGCATGATTTGTGATACAGCTTGGAAAACGGCAGTAGAGGAGATCAATGAAAATGTGGCTTTTGGACACATTTTAAGATAGAAACCGAAATTGTAATTGTTACCATGGTTACTGAAAAGTTATTTGGGAAAAACCGTAATTTAGGTCCCAGATTCTGGACTGTACTAGTATCGTCCGATACTGGAACACCCAGTATCGTCCGATACTGGTACAAAGTCAGTGTTCCAGTATCGGCCGATACTGCCACATATAAAATGTTCCATCAGGCGATACTGGAACAGTAAAATCGTACCGGTATCGCTCGATACTGGCAATCTTTATCTTTATACCAGTATCTGGGATAGATCCTTTATAGCTCTAGTGTCTGCGATAATTTCATAACTAATTTGATACATTAAACATGATCGAACTTACTGTTTATATCTATCTGTTTTTTGTTTGTTTCAGTATTGGAAGGTATCGAGCCTACTTCATTGCAGTGGCGGTATTGTTTGTAAGTGGTACTGCCGTAGCATTTTCCCCAAATGCCATCACATACACCGTGTTTAGATTCTTCGTTGGAGTGGGAGACATAGGAGTATATGTCTTGCCTTTTGTATTAGGTACGTCATTATGCTATTCGTATACATTACTAGATGAGGTCAATAAAGATGTCGTCGGAGACTTGGCAGAAGAGGAGTTGCCGGAGACTTGGCAGAGTTTATCAAGAGACCGTCTGCGATATTTATTGTCAGGGTTGTTTCCCTATAGCCTTCGCTAACCCAATAGCACTCACAAGGCAGTGAGACTATTTGTTCCATAGCTGGAGATGCAGATATAAATACCTGACTGACAGAATAAATTTTGCACAAAGAGAGAACTAGAAAGAAAGGGAGAGGAAGTGCAAGTGCGAACACCAATCTACAATGATTCATCGGAATTCCTAGCTCAAGAAACTGCTCACAAGTGCCAAACATGTAGGAGATGCTTGCTTGCTCGGATTGGTCTTGTTATTCATCTTCAGACACATAGATCAAATTCAACTATTAAGTAATCAATTGTTGTCATGGTCTTCTTCGCTTTGCTATGGACGAGCAGCAACACAAACATTACTCCGCCATAAATAACCAAACTATTCGTTGTAAAATCGAACGGTCCAACTCTTGAATTGATGCCTCCTCGTTAAAGACACAGGATATCACTAAATTGAGCTCAATCTAAGGGCGTGTTCACACTATAGCTTTTTCCTCAACCCGGGTCGGACCCGGGTCGAACCCGGATTGAACGATATTTCATTTTCTTTTCACACTAGCGCTATGTATGTGTTGAAGTTGTATCCGCATTGGCAAATGGGTTTATTGAACCCGAAAGTTAAAATTCTTGTATCAATGACCTATGACCTAGCTTGCTCATCATGGCGGGTATAAACAACAAGCAACAGTGGCTGGTAATGAAATACCGTCGAAAACATCAGCGACAACGTGCCAGACCAGAGGCCGTAGAAAGATGGCAGGAATAAAGCGGGCAACCATTAACATTCTTTTCAGGTTATCTACTTCCGGCAACCCGGGTCGAAACAGCGATTTCTGTTCACACTACAGTCGATGCGGGTTGAACCCGGGTTGAAACCCTTCACTTTCGCAGGGTTGTAATTTTCGACCGGGTCGGTTTTTTGAGCCTATTTTTCTATTCACACCAGACTTCGACCCGGGTTCGACCCGGGTCGTGGAGAAAACTAGCTATAGTGTGAACACGCCCTAAGTAAGAGCTATTCAATTATCGATGTACATTGTGACTGACCTTTACAATAGCGTGTTCTTCATGATAGCGAAGGTGCACCTGATTAAGAGGAATTTCCAGTGCATAATTGTTACGACTAATGGCGCTCCCAATATGGAAACAATTCTTACCATCGGAATGCAAATAGTTTTTAGATTTATATTAATAACAGTACAGTAGATTTGTTAAGATTACATTCCCTCATATAGGTAGTAGTTTTCAATCCTCAGTTTTTCTCATTTTGATGCACTCTTTTTCATTGCGCAAACTTGAAGATAGATAGAGACAACTGGAGACAAATAATCAAACAGCAATGATTTTCCAAAGGATTACTACTTAAAAAATTGGCTCGATTTGTAAAAAATATTTTGTCGAAGAGTATAATTCGGAAGTGCTTTATCAAATCTCTCTCAAGAGACTTTGCATTACAGAGAAATCAGGTAAAACAGTAATCATAATCTCCCATTTTCCATTCTAACTACTCAGGAACTGAATTTGTTGGTCCATCTCGTCGCATGATTGCTGGTATCGGTAGCCGTTGTTTCTACGCTATTGGTTACATGATGATGGCTCTCTTAGCATTTCTCATCCGGGATTGGTTTGTCTTGGAACTTGTTATATCAGTACCGATGATATGTATTGTTTTAATTATACCGTAAGAATTTGCTTTTATTTTTTCATATTAAATTATATTAAAGTATTTATCAACGATTAGTTGTTCATTCATAAACGTAGATCTTTTAAATAGAATTCCAGATTTTGTTAAGCATCTGTTTGAGTCGAAAGTCGTGACCGTTTCTACTTCTGCAAACAAATCTGGAAAATGTAGGATTAATATCATGAACTTCTTTAGAGGAACTTAGAAAAGGGTTGGAATCGCATAAAGGATGTTGAGAATCTTGGAATTTCACAGAATGTTTCGGCTACACTGCAAAATCAAGTGTTAATATTTGAACACTTTTATTAACACCTTAGAGTAACACTTAATTAACACGTTCATGTGTTAATGATGAACACTTAACACATGAACATGTTCATGAGTATCATCAGCGTTAACATAACTGTGCTGCCAGGCAATAACGTCTATGTTAATACTTCAACATTAATGTTATGTATTAACATGTTCATATGTTAATAATATTTAACACTTTGACACGTTAATAAGAAGTAACACTTAATTAACACTTCATTGCGTTAATAACTTATTTTATTAATGCTACTGTTCACATTTTATCCCAAACGTGTAAAAAACTTTCATCAAATTCGGTTAGTTACACCATGGCAACCAGGGAACGGTAGTGGTATTATAGAGGGAGGGGGCGGGCATTGACCTTTTCATGTGTACTATGTTCTTGCTCAATGTACAATGTATATGGCATTAGTGAACAATGACTTGCCTTTAGCTATACATATGAGAACTTACGTATACAGATCAAAATACTTTCTATGGTGTTAAAAGCTGTTAAATGTATGTATCGAAATTTAAAAAAAAAATAGGTTTAAATAAATAAAAGGTGCAAATTAGCTCATTACCATAATTTAAAGGTTACAAACGAGCACCGGTGCTAATTTTTGTACCATTGAAATTATGCTAATGAGCTATTTCCACAATTTACTCGACTCATGTAAGGCCAGGTAAAATATGCAAATTAGCGATTACAGCCCAAGTAACATAATTTGGTTGTGTAAACGTTATATGAACGTCGTGATGAAGCCAGATGTGGGTGATTAAAAAATGATGTACCTAACCGCAACCTAGGTGCAACGTTGCGGAAACGTTCTGTGTTTGCTGGGTAACACAAGTGCTTTTTAACATCTAGGCCTAAGTTAAAAACAACAAAAGTTAAAATAAAATTAACACTAGCATCATTATTTGTATACTACTACAATAATTTCTGAACACCGGCATTCATAGTGTTGCGTCCAAACGTTATAAATCGACATTGGTGTTCTTGTTTTAACACTACCATAGTAATATTAACGTTTGAACATGTTAACTAATAACACGTTTAGAACGTCATGTGCTTATTCATCATCATGTTCAACAGAGTGGTCGAACACTAACGTTAAATATTAACACTAGAGCGTTATGGTTAACACCAGTAATGCTGCATAAACACTTCTATAACAATGTCTTAACAGTTGTGTTGATAATGTAACATTTGAATGTTAATAAGTAAACATTTGCGTTATTTTAATAACACTAACATAAAGATTTTAACATTTGAACACGTTCAGAACACGTTCATCTTTAACACTAAACGTTATAAATCGACATTGGTGTTCTTGTTTTAACACTACCATAGTAATATTAACGTTTGCACATGTTAACTAATAACACGTTTAGAACGCCATGTGCTTATTCATCATCATGTTCAACAGAGTGGTCGAACACTAACGTTTAAATATTAACTCTAGAGCGTTATGGTTAACACCAGTAATGCTGCATAAACACTTCTATAACAATGTCTTAACAGTTGTGTTGATAATGTAACATTTGAATGTTAATAAGTAAACATTTGCGTTATTGTAATAACACTAACATAAAGATTTTAACATCTGAACACGTTCAGAACACGTTCATCTTTAACACTAAACGTTATAAATCGACATGTGTTCTTGTTTTAACACTACCATAGTAATATTAACGTTTGAACATGTTAACTAATAACACGTGAATGCTGCATAAACACTTCTATAACAATGTCTTAACAGTTGTGTTGATAATGTAACATTTGAATGTTAATAAGTAAACATTTGCGTTATTTTAATAACACTAACATAAAGATTTTAACATCTGAACACGTTCAGAACACGTTCATCTTTAACACTAAACGTTATAAATCGACATGTGTTCTTGTTTTAACACTACCATAGTAATATTAACGTTTGAACATGTTAACTAATAACACGTTTAGAACGCCATGTGCTTATTCATCATCATGTTCAACAGAGTGGACGAACACTAACGTTTAAATATTAACACTAGAGCGTTATGGTTAACACCAGTAATGCTGCATAAACACTTCTATAACAATGTCTTAACAGTTGTGTTGATAATGTAACATTTGAATGTTAATAAGTAAACATTTGCGTTATTTTAATAACACTAACATAAAGATTTTAACATCTGAACACGTTCAGAACACGTTCATCTTTAACACTTGATTTTGCAGTGTAGTCACTCGTCATAGTTTAATCCCAGTGCTTATTATGCATTTCATGTTCCCAGAATTCAGTACATTTAAGAAATTCAAAATATTTCGGTTATAAGTTGTTATAATCCAAAATGAATTTGGACAGATATGATCGCCTAGGGTTTAATCGAGGTTATCCATGTTGCTATGCGCAACAACAGCAGCTTAGAAAACATTTCCCACAATGCATTGCGATCATACTATATTATCGCTCGAATCAATGGAGGTGACGTAAAATCCTCAGAAGGGAATCGCAAAGAAATTACACCAAACTTCAGAATTCATTAGATAACATTAATCCAAACCCTATTCCGCATTTGCCCAAAATTAAAAATTGTGCGTTTTCATAATATATGCGCAACGGACTACAACAAAGGGGGATCGTTCCCGGCCTATTCTACATTCAATTTTGAATCGGTGCATGACGTCCAAATTCATTGCATCAATCGTGTAACCAAGCTAATTCAATAAAAATTAAACAGGTGTGTCTTCTTTTTCAAAATCTTAAATACATTGTTCCCGACAAGGTTGCAGCTAATCCGTTACATGGATAACCTCTATTGCTAATGGGTTTATTCCTTTGGTTGTGTACGTTTCAAACTGATTAAATGAAATCGCCTATATTCGGGAAAGGACGAGTCATCTTTAATTTGCTATTTTCCTTTTTTCCTTAATTTTTGTTTTGTTTCAATATTAGTTTTGTATCAGAATCACCAAGATGGTTGATATCACAAGGAAGATTTGAGGAAGCTGAACAAATTATCCGAGATATGGCCAGAATAAACAAGGCAGAATTACCAGTAATCTTATTTGAAGAAGATGAAAAAGAAAAGGTTAATTCTTAATACTATTTAGCATTTTGTGTTTAGTCGACGTAAACCCCCTGTTTGTTGTGCTTTTTTTTAAATGTTCGTGAACATTTTGGTGTATTTAAACTATTTTTTAATTCAAAAAATTCTCGGAAAAATGCGTCGGTAGGGCCCGTAGAACAGTTTCCCGCGTCGCCTTGGCGATAAATATACACATTCAACAAAAATAAGTTCCCTTTTAGATTATGCCTGATATTTTGAAAATGAGTTATTCCATCGAAACGATTTTTGGCACATTAATGTACGTGTTTACAGCAACACTAGAACGGGGCTATAACTACGCAGGTGTTGTAATGTTTGAATGAGCACACATTGAATAGAGGAATACCTCAATTCAAAAGTTGCTAAATGATGTATTGAAGGAGGATGGTTAAGCAGCTTGAACCAGGGTCTTTGCTTGAACACCGCACAGGTACTGCTTGAATGAGTACACGCGATATTGAACTTTTAGGCATAATATCTAAAGCGGAACTTATTTTTGTTGAACTATGTATAATAAGATAAGTGTTGCAACTGTTGGAAATCGGAATTTGTCCGAAATGTCAGGAATGTAATTGAAGTTATACGACGATGTAGTACCATATCACCATGCAACAAAAGCGAATTTCTTGAGAGACTATTAATGCATTGCATCTTTGTCATGTTTGTTGCACACAATATTATTTTTACCCCCAGCATATATGAAACGGTTTTTATCCATCTCATTCCTTAGATACTTATCATTAACTATTTCAGATTATATCTGCGAATAAAGAACGAGCACCGTCTACATTAGATCTGTTTCGTAACCCTAAATTAAGATGGATAACTGTAAATCAAATGTTTAATTGGTAAGTAGCAGTATCTTCAATTTTCATGTATCATAACGATATGGATGTGTATGGTGTACAGGGAATCCCAGTTAATCGACATGCTTCCAAAATATAACTATTACCAGATTTCGTCTAATGAATTGGTAATGAACTTCAAAATATATCGTTTGCTCGTTCACCTATTTCATTATGACCATTTGTTATAGGTGCGTTAACGCCGGTGTTTACTACGGTCTTTCTCTAAGCACGTCAGACCTTGGTTCAGATCCGTACGTAGCGTTCTTCCTTTCAGGATTGGTAGAACTTCCAGCTTATATATGGTGTATATTTGGAATGGAGTGGTTAGGAAGAAAACCTAATCTTATAGGGCTTATGGTTCTGGGAGGCATCGCGAGTATCACAACCACAATAATTCGTAAGCCTCATTTCCATTTGGTTGCTAAAAATAAAAGTACGCCCTATTTAAAGGTATATTATGTGCAGACTGATTATGTGATCTTTCCATGGAACGCCCTCAACATCGAAAAAAAAATTGAAAGCAGATTTTCTTGCAGATTTACATTTCTGATCATAAATCGTACATACATTCCAAGTTACAGAGCGATACGATTCCTAATTACTTCAAAATCATGGTTTTAGAGTGAAAATAAACTGTCG
Organism: Ophiura sarsii; assembly: GCA_035610835.1. Classification (NCBI taxonomy): domain Eukaryota; kingdom Metazoa; phylum Echinodermata; class Ophiuroidea; order Amphilepidida; family Ophiuridae; genus Ophiura; species Ophiura sarsii. The sequence continues at coordinate 35,391,821 of CM069446.1, read as the reverse complement.
GATATCCGACAACTTATTTTATTCTAGTCTAAATTCACTCTAAAACCATAATTTTGAGGTAATTAGGAATCGTATCGCTCTGTAACTTGGAATGTATGTACGATTTATGATCAGAAATGTAAATCTGCAAGAAAATCTACTTTCTAAAAAAAATCATGAAGAGAGGGCGCTCTCTTCTCAAGATCACATAATATGCCTTTAATGTTACACAACCCAACCCCGTAAATGTAATCGAAGGAAGCAAACTATATTCACACAGGTTCAAGCGTTGTAGCAAATCGCCTTTTACCGAAATCAATCTTGAATATTTATCAGAAAAATGAATCATTTTAGGACCAATCAATAAATTGAAAGCCCATTTTGATAAGATGGAATAATATTTTAAAAGTTGAAACAGAAATAAAATTAATGAATAGCCAAATAAAACAGTCGTGTGAATTGTATCTTCATCTATTTTATCCTTCAAAAGCACTTGGAGTTGCAAGAACTACTGTAGCGTTGGTGGGGAAGTTTTGTATCGCAGCTACGTACGCCATGATATATGTCTACACTGCGGAATTATACCCAACATCAGTAAGGTATGGCTTATAAGGGACGTGATATTAATGCTGTCGCTGAAGTAATGAAAACGGACCTCTTAGGTGGGTCGGTCGGGCTTTTTTCAAAATATCACAAAAATACGTTTTTGGCCGTTTTTCACAAATGAAACAAAAAATTGTGTCAGTATTCATTTGTACTTGAACACCGCCCATACCCGATTTATAAAAACATGGTCGGTCGGTTTCAATATTTCAAGTGAAGCTTCACTGTTCTTTACAACTTTGATAAGTAGGCCTATATTGCTCCACAAAATGATACGGATTTCGTGCTGTTAACACATTGCTTGAGATCGAGCTTCTCTTTGGAAATTACTCGTTGTAAACTTTCAATTGTCTTGCATTCATTTTAAAACTTGATATGATTATTGGTGACGAATTTTCAGACCTGAAGTACCGTCAATAAACTGTGTCAGTGTTACGTTGTAATAAAATGTAAAAAAGATTCCCTAACAGTGCAGTCCCTTATAGGGGAGCGAATTGGTCGTAATCGATAAATAGTAAGTCTTCAAAACAAGTTGAACATGATTGCTCTTAACTTAACAAGATTCCACTCTAATAATTCTTAACATTTAAGTAGAAAATTATCTTTTTGATTTTTTTAAAATGGTGCATTAACATTTAGAATATATACACATGGAAAAAAGTATCGCACCACTTTTTTCTTCTTTGAAAAGTGCAAATGTGGCCTCGAATTTTGCCACCATGGTGTGATATTAAGGATCATTTGTTTGCGTAAGCTGTCCAACAAAATGTTGTGCAATAAAAGGGCCACATTTGAGTTTGTGACGTAATCGATGTAATGTTTTTTCAAGGCCAAGGCGAAAATGCATGATTTTGTCCAGAAATATTCATGAAACAAGTTTGGGTATAACGCGATATTGAATAGACTTCAAAAACTTAAAATAGTCATTATATTAGTCACCGTTGATTTTGTTTTTGTTTATTTGACCTAGGTCAACACCTTCGCAATATTGCTTTTGTCATTTGAACTTCTTTAAAATTTGACCTATTTTGACCGTAGACCCCATAACCGTTGGGCGTACGAAAAAGGGAGTTTTTTGTTTTATTTGACCCCAGATGACCTTTGACCTTGGAATACTTAATTGTGTTACCAAAGATTACAACTTTAGAGATTAATCATCGGGCCTCTCAATATCGCGTTATACCCAAACTTTTTTCATGCATGTTTTTGGACAAAAAAATGCATTTTCCCCTTGTATTGGCCTTGAAAATATATTACATCGATTACGTCACAAACTCAAATGTGGCCCTTTTATTGCACAACATTTTGTTGGACAGCTTACGCAAACAAATGATCCTTAATATCACACCATGGTGGCAAAATTCGAGGCCACATTTGCACTTTTCAAAGAAGAAAAAAGTGGTGCGATACTTTTTTCCATGTGTATATGAATGGTACATGTAGTAATAAATTAAGATATATATACCCTCATTCCCACTTAGATATATCGTTTCATATAATCATTATCAGTCATATCATTCTATCTTTTATTCAATCAAGGGGTGCTGCCATTGGTGTCTGTGCCCTGGCATCTGGTTTTGGAGGGACAGTAGCACCGTTAATCATCATAATGGGGGATTACTGGGAGCCACTACCTCAAATTATTTTCGGATCAGCTGCAATTATTGCCGGGCTTCTTCTTCTACCATTGCCAGAGACGAAAGGACTGCAATTAACAGAGACATTGGAACAGGGTGAACTATCTGGAAAACAGAGTGGAGAGTAAGTGGTTTCATTTAACTTATTGTACAGGGTGTGCCCCAGAATGATCTATACCGGGTTTCAAAAAATATATAAAAAATATAAAACAAATAGTGTTTCAAATATAAATAATTGTGATATGATGGTGGGAATATACCCATTCCGTTAATTTCATTGAGATATCTTTTTTTGTTCCGCTGTGGCAAGACTAGACATAATCGAAAATTGATGAAAAACGTATTTTCATATTTTGTCTACCGTATCTCACATAATTCATCTTTACAGCTATTCTCCTTAGCATCTCAAATAATGAACCCCAATCTACCGCCAAGAAAGGAAGGTTAAAACCACTCAAGTTAAACTAAAAATTAGGGTTCCATTTTTCACCCGTCTGGTAAAAGAATGACCCCTTTTCATAGCCATTTGTGGTAAATCTATGGGTCTAATATCCTTCAAGTTGCTGTTTTTACAGAAATTTGAGCAAACAATTTCAAATATGTATGGGTCTCTGGTAAACATATGGGTCCATTTCCCCCGAACATTCGTAAATGTTTGGGTCATTTTTCATTTTGCTGGCGGCACATCCTCGCTCGGGTGGTCTAAATACCATTGAGCACTTTTTGACACCAGCTTTGCCAAATGTACCAACATTATGATAATAAATGTTCTTTCCTTTTTATCACAGGTATTCTAGTGCAAAATCACCACAAGATATTCCGATTTCATCGAAGATCAATCTTGCCTATGACGACGATGATGAATTCGTTATTAATGGGACTTGTGACACATCAACACAGACATACCGATGAACTGAAGCCATGGGCATGATGGGTAAATACAAGAACCACGGATCTTATTGGATGGTAGTCAGTTGTGAATGTGAATATGTCACCATCTGAACTTTTTGAAATTGGAACTATTCTCGATTCAATACAATTCCTGTCAAATGCACTGCAGAAAATTGTGCATGTTGGATATTTAAAATATGAGTCAAACGGGACTCTTTATGTCTCATAACATAACATATCTTTGGGTAGGAAAAGTCAATCTGGTAGATAATTTATATGCCCAATATGTCATACAAAAATAGAAGCAATACATTCTTGGTATTATTTTTGAAATATTTTCTTTTCAGTGTGTGTTTCTTCTTAATCAGTCTATAGTCCATATCTTAATTATTGACACAGGGTAAACAAATACAAACATAACCACTGAGACATATTATTTCAAATACTTTTATTATCAGTATTAAAAGAGTACTATTTATTTAATCAAGACCCGATACATTCAAGTTTGTGAACGGAAAGAGTACAGTTCATTAAAGCAAGGTTTGATATATTACAGTTTACTTGTGGCACATCACAAGTCCTCTGTATTGTTATTGTTGCTGGTGCTCTTTCAGACTGTGCTTTTCATGTTGAAAGAAAACTTGTATTGAAAGCAATATAACATTGGATAACTTTCCACCATGTTTAGAATATTGATAATTCAATTATAGATAAGCCTATCCATAGAGGTCCATTGAAGAACAAGTGTGGTAATGTTTTGCAAGGTTATCCTGTGTTGTTGAATCTAAAAATAGGAAATGGAACTTGCCCTGGCCTAATAAATTAAGTGCTACTTGGGGTTGGGTTGAATGGATTGCATTTTGCTAAAAAAACACTTTCAGCATTTCTAAATACATTCTACCCAAAAGCTTTTGCACTGGTTGAAAATTTTGAAATTTGGATGAAAAATAAAAATAGGTTGGTGTATAAAAAATAGACTAATTGACATTATTTTGAACCCTGAATATAAATTTTGACATGATTAAGCAAGCTCTCATTATCATAAAAGTTGTAAAGTTCCCAAATGGCATTCAGCTTGTTGACTTGCAGTATTCAATTATATCGATAAGAGAAAAAGAATACATTTATTTTGGAATCATTGTCGAGCAGTGACACAAGTTGTGATGCCACTGTCCTACAAAGATTACAAGAAGGCATCTACAGAGTTAAAAAATAAGTAGCTTAGGCCAAACAAAGAAGATAGTCTGTCTCAGAAGCCCGCCTGCATTGGTATGTGAAATGAGCTACGGCGCGTAGGTCTATGCGCTGGGGCTAAAAAAATCTTTCTTTTTTTTAAACTTTTTTTAAAATTAAATTTAAAAAAATTATTTTAAAAGTTATCTGTAAAAATAAAAATAAACCGCAAAAGAAAAAAAGATTTTTTTTTGCATACTTCATAGTCATAGCCTTTTTTCTAAATTAAAAAAAATAAAAAATTGCACAGCACTTAGCTTTTATGCACAATGTTTACAGACTATCTTCTTTGTTTGGCCTAACCAGGCAATAAATACGCTCATAACTCTAAAATATAGTTCCAACTCAAAAAGTTCAAACTACAAAATTATGGATAATTACCCCTTCTTCAATTTGAGATATTGTTCACCAAATCTGTTTAACAATAAGAACACTACACCGAAAAGAATGAGACAAAGTGCCATTTTCATTTTCTCACTTGGGTGTTGAACACGCAGAATAGGGTGATAGGTATGTGTATGGGCTGCATTGATCGATTAAATCAACCCCGATCCTCATCTTACTATCAACCGGTGAGTTGGCGCTACGTTAATCAATAATCTGCCTATTGCTACACCAAGGCTTCACATAGAAGAACCAAATGCAAAAATGAACTTTGTTTAGGGTTTTACACATATCTTTGTTACTTTCATGTGTAATTTTTTTAATTAAAGAGAAGACATTTCTTTAGAACTTTAAAAGTATTCGTTTGGAGCTATAGTTTTAGAGTTATGAGCATATTTCTTTAACCTGGAAAGTTACGTTTTTGGAGGCTGTATACATTGCTTTTTAATTGAACTATCTTTTCTTTCCCTTCACTCCCTACTTGTTACATTGGGAACACTCTTTTATTCTTATTGTATCAAGGCAACCATATTGTTTACAATATTTGAAGAAACTCAATCATACATTACATAAATTAAATATATAATTTGATGACAAATCTTTACGTTCAAGGTGTAAGATTGAGCTGAGCTCCATGATAAGACTACATGTAGGCAAACAAAATACCCATATTATAAAATGAGTACAAGAAATGATTACAATACATATTAATATAAAATGAATACAATAAATGATTACAATACATAGTTTTACAATCACAGGATACAGATAACAACATAATTTCCCCCATTTTAGAGAATGATAAAAAAAATTTTCAGAGGCAGATTTCTCAAAGGTTTGAAGACATCAAAAATTGTAATATCTTGGGCTTATGGTGAAAATTGCGTTGAAATTGACTTATTACAAAATAGTGGTAATTTTAAGAAAAAATGTTAAAACACTACTTTATGCACATGTGCACATTGTGCTATTGTGTTAAATTGCATCTCAGCATTCTCATAGACTCAAGGTTGAAAAAAAAAACCACTGATTTTGACAAGTTGTCTTTAAACTTTCACTATGTCTCTATATTTTGTTCAATTTCCATGCTGTTTTCAACATGTACCATTGAGATACTATAATATGACTAATACAAGAATTGTTAATGTTGCCCTAGTTCTGAGATGCCTGCATCTAAAAAAGTGCAAATAATAACAAAAATATCTTGTTCAATTCTGTACATTGGTATGCTTCCATTTTGTAATTAGGGCCTCAGCATAATTTTCACCATATATGCCCAAGATATTGCAGTTTAGGAATTTGTAAAATAATGTTATTTCTCTAAAATATTAAATCTGCCTTTGCAAAATGGAAACCTTTTTCTTGACCACTCTGTACACTGTAATGCCAATCATCTAAAGGGAGAGGGATGGTACATTCCATCTTATTTCTGAGGAGGATGCTTGGCCTGAAAACTGAATACCGAAGGCAGAGAGATTTTGTATAAGTTAATAAAATGAGGGATACAAAGATTGGCTTAGAAATATTACAAAAGGTGTTTGCTGCGACATGCAAATTGTGCATAGTACGCATATAAGGCTATCATGGTAAGTGTGAGTGTCCCTTCTTTACCCATATAAAGGCAATCATGGTAAGTGTGAGTGTCCCTTCTTTACCCATATAAGGCAATCATGGTAAGTGTCCCTTCTTTACCCATATAAGGCAATCATGGTAGGGTGAGTGTCCCTTCTTTACCCATATAAGGCAATCATGGTAAGTGTGAGTGTCCCTTATATACCCATATAAGGCAATCATGGTAAGTGTGAGTGTCCCTTATTTACCCATATAAGGCAATCATGGTAAGTGTGAGTGTCCCTTATATACCCATATAAGGCAATCATGGTAAGTGTGAGTGTCCCTTATTTACCCATATAAGGCAATCATGGTAAGTATGAGTGTCCCTTCTTTACCCATATAAGGCAGTTTGAGTGTCCCTTCTTCCTACTCTTATTATGAAAGCAATATAATTGGTTGTAATAAAAATACATTTTTAATCAATAAATCACATTGTATAACAACATGAATAATTCGGTATTAAATCTACTACATGCATGTTAAGGCTTAGGAATTGAGCTGAGCTCCAAACAGGGCATAGAAAACACACACCCAAGATACATGTATAATAAAAATGAATATGAAATAGTGATTACATTTGTTTTAAATATTCATATTATATTTGTTTCTCTGTCCATTTGGAGCAGTGATACAAATGTAACCTATCACCATCCTTTGTACAATCAGTGGTTGGTCCAGTGATGAGTAAGCACCAGGCTTTGTGACATGATGAAGTGAAATGAGTAACATGTCGGCAGTTTTGAATTTTAATATTTGTCCATCATTCAAAGGCAGTTGAAAATGCTACAGTATGGTCCAAACCCCACTAAAATCGAACTTCTAGTTTAAGTAAAACATAAGAATTTGTCACTTCTTTTTACCAATAACTCAAAATCAATATTCCCGACATACGACTCATTCCGCTTGATCTCGTCTCATATTATGATAAAATCAACTGTATTCAGTTCTCGTCCAATCTACATGTTATCTGAATATCATTTATGTAAATTTAACTATTGCTTTAACACATAATGGCCCTTTAAAATGTCAATGATTAAGAAACCTTACTGTTTATGAAACAACGCATATCAACTCCATTTCTTTTTACACAACTGATATGGTGCTAAAAGTCCAAAAATAGGTAAATATAATAAACATAAAAATATATCACAGTTGTATATCCCATCTAAAATCTTACATTTATACTTTACATATGTATAACATACATTTTTGTTAAACATGAAAGAATATAACATTTGAAAGAAACAAATCATTATGTGTAAATCATTTAAAATAACTTTGTGGCAAGCAAATTCTATTTCATGATCACAATCAAATCTACGTACATTGGTTATGTTTGACCATTGGATCATTACAGAAAGAGTCTTTGACTCTTTCTTTGTTTAAGTACAACAGGGGGAAACATGTTCGATGACCCGTTGCACAATTATTACGGTAGCTAAGGCGAGGAAAAAAAGCAACCCTGTTTTACGGGCCCAACCGACCCACTTTTTGTGTTTATTGCATGTTTTTCTCAAATCATGTAAAATCAGCCGGTTTTTGGCTGAAGATTTTGGCAGATTTTTGTTACATTTTAGGTAAAATAATAAAAATTAAAAAAATTAAAAAAAACCCTGACTAACCGACCCAACTTGACAGGTCTGTCCACCCGTGAAACAGGGTTCTTTTTTTTCTGTCGCCTAACATTAGTGTAATTACATATAGCTGCATAATTTGGCTATACTTATTCCGCCTCAGGACTGAACAAGAGATTGCAAATCAGGGCACATACTGTTGAAGTGTAGCAGTTTAGACCTGGTCTAAACTGCTAAATTAGACTGGGTCTAATTTAAACCTGGTCTAAATGATGAATAGTCCTTCTGGAAGGACCCTTTTATTCCTTTATATCTCTTGTATACTCCCTTACAAAGTCTAGAAGTAAAATTGGACTCTCCTAATTCGGCTTAGGCCAAAACAAAAATTGTTTGATTGTCCATAGATCACTTTTAAAAGTTGGGTAGGTCGGTCGGAAAAAAAATGAAAAATTAAAATGTTGATTGATTTTTAAAAAAAAAAAAATTTAATTAAAAAAAAAATCAAATAAAAAAGTGTTTGGGTCGGAATGATTAAGAGGGTCGGGCGGACGAGGACAATCAATCATATTTTGTTTTGCCTTATATATCACTAACATGTATAAATGCTGCTCATAAGTTTGATTATTAATAATGCAAAATGACCTCATCTAAGCATGAAAATATCTTTTCAGAGAGGACTATTCATCATTTAGACTCGTTGTAAAGTTAGACCCGGTTTAAGTTGTTTTGTGCATACGGACCTGAAGATCTTAGTTTCAGTCTCTACTACAACACTGTCTCCATATAGGGCATCACACTTTACACTAATTCTTCATTCCAAACACACCATGTTTCTTAAAATGCGTAAATCAATCGCAATAATTATATATACATTATATAGAAATAAAAGTTTGATTCCTATGCAATTGCTTTATACAAAGACACATATTGATCCTCTGCTATTACTGTCATTACAAGTTTATCTCATATGTTCTTCTAACCACAGTTTTCCGACTAGCAGAACTTGTAGTAGAGCTAGAATCACTTGTTACTTGAGCTGTACTTTGTACCGGTCTGGAGCTGGAATCAGGCATTCTACCATGTGATCTAGCTGCTTGTGGTTTCTGAGCTAGAGAGGGAGGCGGCACAGAGGAATGGGGAGGCAACATGTGTGGGGTTTGGGGCCTTGTCTGCTGGACCAACGGTCTAGCAGGATTCGCTGCTCCAAGTTTTGATGAAGTCATATGTCCTGTAGGCACTTGGGAAGGCATTGTATGTGTAGAGCTGGGCCGTGTTTGCTGGGCTATTGGTCTTGCACTTCTAGCGTTCTCCCTATTTCCCTGCTGTGCAAGAGGTTTTGATGAGCTTACGTGATGCGAAGCCACACTGTGTTGGGTGTATGGCTGCCTTTGTTGGCCTGATGGTCTAGCACTGTTGACAGGTTCAACATTTCTGTTCATTTCTGTTTTTGATACACGATATCCACCTATAGTAGTAGATTGTCCAGGTGCATATTGTTTCAAGGGCGGAGAATCACTGCTGCTGGAACCTGATATCTGATGATATCTCAAGAGTTGTCCAGAACGACTGACGCTAATGGTATTGTCCTGTGCATTTGATGCTGAGTAACTAGATGGCGTGACCTGCTGATTTTGAACATGGGGTCTATATGGTGGAATGTCAGATCTTTGTAGCGAAGATGGCTGATGCACAGCAGCTGATGTTTGACTGGTTGGACCATGCTGACGTGTTGGGACTTGTCCATAGGATTGTCTTACAGGAGTAGGCGATTGTTCTACAGATTGATGAGTCATTGGACCCTGATTGTACTGTTGATAGGAAGCAGGCAACTGCTGTTGTGGTTGCTGAAGTTGTTGCTGTTGTAATAGTTGTTTTTGCTGGTACTGCGGAATTTGTCTCTGCTGATTTGATGGTGCATATTCAGCTCTGTGGTGAACTGGATGTGGTGGGAATGACCTAGCAGCAAATGCAGAGCCACCAGCTAACGGTTGGGAAGACTTGGATGACCGGAATGCTGGAGGTTGAACCACAGTGGTTTGCCTTGGTTGAGTGTATCCAGATGCGCTTATACTCTGCTGTTTGGAGGTTTGCAGTTGTTCGAATGCAGTATGCATAGGTTGACTGTGTCCAGATAGGCTTGTACTCTGCTGTTTGAAAGTTTGCAATTGCTCTACTGCAGTTTGCCTAGGTTGGGTGTACCCAGACTGAGATAAGCTTGTGCTCTGTTGATTAGAAGTTTGACGCTTTCCAACTGCAGTATGTCCAGGTTGGGCGTAGACATTCTCCTGGTATCCAGGTTGAGTGTTACCAGGCTGACTAGTTTTGTGTAGCTGCTGTTGAGCGGAATAAGCTGACTTTGATGTAACGTACTGTTGAGGCATATCTTGGTTTTGTCCTATATCATACTGATGAGGAGGGGGAATATCCCTGGAACCTGATGGCCTACCTCTAGATAATGACCATTTGTTCAGTGTACTATTATTAAGAGAAGATGCTCTTGCCACCATATCATCCATTGGATTATGGCCCTGAGAATAGGTAGTACTGGCTCCAGAGGATATCCCAGACGAAGACTTTGAACAGTCACTGCGCGGTTTGTTTGCAGCATCTCCTGGGGAAGATGAAGACTGGGAAGCACTTGGGGAGCTTTCACTTTGACCGGAAGCTGGTTGGCGAGAATGTTGCTGATCAACTGAAGCGTGTGGTGTGAGGATTGAAGAGTCCATGGTGAGACGGGATACTGTTATAAGTGACTCGTCTGATGATGTGACAGCCAAGGTCTCGTCAGAATCCTCACCTGCAGAAGATAAATTTGCAGGCTGGATTCCATCAGCCCCAGATGAGTAGGAGCCCATACGATGTGGATCTGTGACCACCACAATAGGAGGACGGTAGGTGCCTTCTACCAAGGCTCTTATTGACCCATCGCTGCTGTCGTTGGCTGCATTAGCCTGTGCAGCAGCCCACATCTCGTGCTGAACAGCTCTGGTGAAGCTGCTTGTTCTCTTGCTCTGTTTAGTGGTGCGCTGTGAAGATCTACCTCTGTCTGATCCATCATCTGTTGTTTCTTGATCTTTAGACTTGGTCTCATTAGATGCAGTTTCACAAGCGGGTAAAGAAAACTCAACATGTTTAGTACTTGGAACCAAGTCTCCTGTATCATCCTCTGAGTGGTCATCTTCGGAAGAACTACTATGCTCCAAATCATATCCTGTGTGGCATGGACTGGCCTCAATGGCAACTTGACTGCTGTCTAAAGATCGCGACCTGCCAATAGTAACCTGTGGTTTTCCATACTTCCCAGTTCGGACATTGCGTCCACGCATGACAGGTCTACTTCTACGCAATGGGCTCCCCTGCTGTTCCACAAATGACTCATCGTCTTTATTCACACCACTAGATTCATCTCCCTCCACTTCATTCCCATCTATCTCTTCATCATTACCACCCATCTCTTCCACAGCACTACCAGCTCTCCCTCGACCAATAACCATCCCTTTTATATCCTCCTCATCTGTATCATCATCTACCTCAGTCGTCTCTTCCATGGAATCAACCGTCCCTAAATCACTCTCAGACTTAGACCGCACTCGTAGCTTGCCCCTTCCACCACCTTCGTTGAGTACCTTCAGCTGTCGCTGCACATCCTTCAGTTTCCCCTCAACCCATCCTCTCAAATCATCCTTAACCAACTCCAGTCTCACATCGTTCTCTTCAGCCCATGCAGCGCGTTCTTTGATCGCTCTCTTGTCAATCCTGTGCAAACAAGATGTAGCTTCTGCTTTAACCCTCTCCTGGCACAATCGATCCATACTTGCCCCCTGATGATCTATCTTACGATCCATCTTACGCAGTTTGTGCTCAAAACGAGCTTTAGCCGTCTCTAGCTCAAACATCATCTTTTCCTTGCTGGCTTCGATCTGGTTCTCAAGTTTTTGTATGCAGACTTTGCAGTCACTATGGGCGGCGGCTGAGGTCTGTGAAATAAAATGAATAAAATCATAAAAGACTGTTGTGAATCCAAATATTTAGAATAAAGTAGCAAGCAGTGGACATAAATGGTAAAAAATAGATTTGAGGATATGGGGCGAGGGAAAATGTCTGAGCAAGAAGTAAGAAACCTTTTATTTGTTTTAATGACAATTGTAACCTAATCTGTCTGTGTACATAGTTTGGTATGGATCTCATTTTAAAAGAGGTGAATCCAGATGAAGATGTGCCCCTCTACAGGGAAAGGGCTCAGCCAATTGCTTAAGAATGTGAACAAGTCTTAATCTCAATGTGCTGAATCATCAATCAATCATCACTATAACTCTGATTGTTTAATGAAGTGTGTAAAATAATAATAATAATTTGAATCATTCTTCGCTACACTTAGGCGGCTACCGGCCAACAGTGCACAGCCTATAATCACTACTTAGATTGTGATTCTATCAGCTCCCCAAATATCACTTGGGTTGACGAGGCAATTGAGACTAAGTATCGTGCCCAAGGAAACAAACAAGTTGGCCACGATGGGGTAATATTGACGAGTAAATTATTGACAGATGACAAGGAGATGGAACACTGACTCCAGTGATTACTACAAATGTGATATCGCTGGAAAGATGTACACATCGGCTTACCATTGATATGCAACAAAACACATGTTTATCACAAAATATACAAAATATAGGCTCTTGAAAAAAGATTCCAAAAGTTTTGAAAAGTTTATTACAGGTGATATGCAATGTCCCCTTGTCAAAACACAACCTAACACAATGGCAGATAGGGCCTTGAGGCCTTGAATTGTTACCTTTCCAAATCCATGTTTATGTCCACGGATATCGGTTTGTTTTCGTAATTCCTGTTTCAGCAGAACACCCTGTAACTCTCGCCAAAGTTTATTACATGTGATCTGCAATGTCCCCTTGTCAAAACACAACCAAACACAATGGCAGATAGGGCCTTGAGGCCTTGAATTGTTACCTTTCCAAATCCATGTTTATGTCCACGGATATCGGCTTGTTTTCGTAATTCCTGTTTCAGCAGAACACCCTGTAACTCTCGCCATTTGTCGTAGTTTTCATTCATCTGAAATTAAGAACACTCAATTTGATAATCAAGTTGCATTCGATACTTAGGTGGCATGCTTATTTGATATATTTGTATATATGTATTTTGCTATTTTACTGAATCTAAAGAATTTCATAGACTACTAACAAGTGATGAAATGAAACATGAACTAGTAATACTGATATGAAGTAATAGCAAAGAAGCGACTTGTCAAGTCAGACCAGAGCAAACATTAAAAACTATATTGTACAGAAAACATTATGACAAATTTTAAGTTGTTGAGATTGATAAGATGGTACAAGTACTGACCAGTATTCTTTCTTCAGTTTTCTTGCGTGCATCCAGTCTTTTTTGCACCTCCTCGCCCTTTATTTCTCTCCTTCCTTTTACTCTTGCAGGATGTCCTGCATGGTCAACTTCATCATCATCTTCATCCTGTGTTAAAATAAAGCATAGTTTTGTTGACACATTTAAAGGTATATGACCCGATCACTTTTTTGGGGCTATGATTTTTTTTTCACATCAAGATATTTTGGTATCAGAAGAATCCCCATATTTGTCTCATTATGTCTGTAAAATATTAAGGGCCAGAAATGTTTCATTTGGAAATTATAGGCTAAAATGTGATGAATTAGTCTGTGTACTACTCAATGGGCAAATGCCTTTTGACCTTGCGCTTCTTAAAATAGAACCATTGGAGTTATGCAACTCAAACTTTGGAATGCAACAATTTTAAGGATGACCTTTCATGTAAAATAGAAAACATCAAGTTGAAAATCGGGTCATCTACCTTGAAGTATATTTCAGGGAAATGTCCGTAAAACAAGGAATAAGAAACTGCTATGGTGTATATGCATGCCTGCCAAAATCTAATGCAACCCCAAACCACAGAGATTCCTTCATGTTGGGTATCATGTCAACATTTGTAATTTCATAGGGTTTTTAAATTGGGACAAACATGAATACTTCTTTCAGTACTGACCTGTTTTTGTTGTTTCTTATTATCTTTGGAAGACTTGCTCTTACGAGGCTTGTGTTGTGACATGCTACCTCTCCACAGCTGAAAAACACAAATATATGTACAGTGAGTTACAGAAACACGCTCTGTTGCACAGATATTTAAATACATAACCAAATCTATGACACAATGCTCAGATACCTATAATCTCGCTTGCCTTGTCAACCAAAGTGATATTTGGGTAGCTGTTAGGGAATGTCCCATTTGTTTTGATAGGCTGTGCTTGTTGGGATGTTGCCACCAAAATAAAGCAAAATTATTCTTATGATTTCATGATGGCAGCGATAATAATTTGCTAAAAGCCCTTTGGTACTGTGCTAGCATGGTGAAAAGTGCTACATAACAAGCAGGCATTATTATTATTTTGAACTTCATACAATATATTTTAGGCACATAGCTTATTCACAGTTTTGGTTGAGTGACACATTTTCGTGATTAGTTCAGGCATTAAAGAGACACCCCCTATCCTTGTACTGGAGAAATATTTAACTTTGTTTATACTTGTGATTAAAACTTACCCTGTGTGCAGACAATATCATCAGTACTGTCTCCGCATGGTTGTTTCTTCTAGCCATCTCCACAGCTGTCAAATTGCCCTGTCAAATAAAAAATTCATAACAAAATTAATAAAATGTGCAGACAGACTACGACACATTCCTAAATTAAACAACAACAAAAAGGAGTTGATGTACAGGGTGTATCAAAAAAATTAGGACACTTTTTGATGATGGTTTAAATCCTTGTTAAATCACTGAAGCATGACCAATTTTTATTTCAATGTAAAGTACAACTGATTAAGATAAAATCCTAAAGAGATTAGAAAAATCCATCATTAATTAGGGAAATTGTGACCTATTAGGCAAGGCAATCTATTTTGTAGTATGTATAATGGTCATTCACACAGTAACAGTAGAGTAACATGAATGCGCACACTGTTTATCCCAATTCTATATGGCTCATTCCATGAAGTTGGGGCATTTGTTAAAATAGCAGAATTTGGTACTTTAGGCAGCTTATAAACTGTTTTACTCTATGTGTATATCAAAAAAATTTAGTGTCCAAAAACAATACTAGGTTATAGTATTGAGCCATGAAAAAAAAAAAAAAATCGACCCTTCCTTGAAGAAGAAAAAAATAAAAAATGAGGTGGTGTCCAAGACCATTTTTGCTAAAAAACGTGACATGGAAAACACAACAATTAATATGAGTTTTATGTAAGCAAAACTATCATAGAATTGCTTGGAAATCGATTTGATTAATAAAAGATACATGTATTCATAGTTTACTGACCAAAACACCTCGTCACGCTGGACTGATTTTTCACCCAAGCAACATGAAAATTGCCTTTCCGATGCTACGCACGGTGTCCACAAAATATACACGTGTAGCATCGGGAGTTTTCATTGCTGAATGGGGGTAGTTCTCTATCATACATTTTTAAATTATTTTCCAAAATTAAGAGCATTTATCAATTGAAAACTATTGCAAATGAAAATAAATTTCATGAAGACCATTCCATATATTCATGAAAAAGTATACCGTGCCGTGCGCATGGTGTCCTTACCATAAAATGTAGCATCGTGATAAACATCCTATGCAATTTGTGGGAATCCCCCCCTGGAGATAAATAAAACATTCCATATTTCTTTTGTAAGGATAGAGGTCAATAGCTATCAGGTTTGTTTGGAATTTGCCACATGTGGGCTAGTTTTATCAAGGTTTTAGTCGCTGGTGTCCAATGGTAGCATCGGGACTTTTATGTAGCATCAAAATGTAAACATTGGATAGTTTTGTGAATGGTAAGTGCGATTGTAATTATTTCTTAATGTTGCTTGTATGTCTGTATTTATTAATGCATTTTTATTGAAAGGGAAACACTGAATCAGAATTTCTTTTCATGTTATGATATTAATTTTGAGTCACGGACGCCATAATAATTTGGCGTCCATGTAGCATCGGGCATAGCATGGGCAATATTTTGCATTGGGTATCGTTATAGTTCGTTGAAATTGTATTTTTTTTGTAGAATCACATCATTAATAAACTTTGAAGTTAATAATGAATTAGTTTTTGCTCTTTTAATGCTAATAATATAGCTTACCAATACGATGCTACATGGACACCATGTCCATGTAGCATGGACATGGTGTTCATAAAATTTGCCTAATTAGACTAAAACAATTACCCCATTCGAAATTATCCATCACCCAAAACATTCAAAACATTGCCTACATTTTACTACACTTTACAGAAAAAAAGGCATATTATGAGAGATGTATATCTAATGAAATATATTAATACACAATGCTACATGGACACCATTTCCATTAGCATTTCACTGAATTCACAATAAACATTCCCTTATTTTATTTTTTTTTACTATAAATAAAACAAATAATTGTAAATCATTTAAGTTCTCTATCCTTTGCTATTCTTTTTCATGTTAAATGAATAATAAATAAAATACTCCAGCATGATTTTAATATAAATATTTTCCTGCAACACAAAAAGTGCAACATGAATAAATAATCTACTCCAATATCAATACACAATGTTCCATGAAGATACTAAGCCATAGGGTTTATTTTGTTTTGCTTTGCAGGTTCTTGACATTAATTCAGAAGACAGTTCTATCGTCCTGGAATTTATGGAGATGAAGACAAGGAACCCATCATTTTCAAAAACTAGTACCTTCCAAAGAAATCCATCATGGCAATTAAATTATTTTTTTGCAAACTGACTTTTTAAGTGATCAAACTTTTCAATCATCTTATCATTAATAGAGGATGATTCAATCAGAAACAAGCAAAGAAACTAAGATCACAAAGGGTACTTTAAGAACAACACTGCATGAAGTTTGTTTCAGTGGACATCTTTAGTTTCTTTGATCAATGGTGTATTGTTATTGTGTAATTGTAAGAAATGGTGTATGTGTATCATAGGTAATTATGTTTTATGCTTCATGGCAGGTTATCTTTGTGTAATTTGTAGTTTTACAATCCATGTTATTAATTTTATCGTGTGCTTATAACATAAAAAGTTAACATCATAGTACATCCTCTCTATTGATCTGAAAAAGATGCACCTGTTCAAGCTGTTCCAAATATTTTAGGGCACGGTGTCCATGTAGCATCGTAATACTTGAGTACACAGAAAAGGTAAATTTTACATGAACAGTGTTTAGATAAATTTCAAGCAATTCACTCTGTGTATCTACTTGATATGATAAACAAGTAGACAAACCATTCACACTCAAATAATTGTAACAGTATGAATAGTCTTATTATTAACAATGTTACAAGACGCGGTGTCCATGTAGCATCGGTAGTGCATTTTATAACATTATACAGGTAAATAATACTTCATATACTTACTTTATGACTATAATGTAATCAATGTGCATGGTTTATAGAGTACTTTACATCAAACAAATATTGATATGTACTTTATTTAAATTCATTATACAAATTGCAAAATAAAGAGTCACTTTTCAATGAGTTTTTACATAAAACAGTTAATCTACGATGTCTTGTTCGTTAAGTTATGTTCAACCTAGACAAATCTGGTTTCTTTTCATGTACTTGTGGTTCCAAGTAGTTAATTGAGGTATAGAAACTTGGCCCACATCTTAAGCTATTTTATTAGAAAATGATATGGAAATGAGAAATGGTGTCCATGTAGCATCAGGATTTTTGGAAATGTCATCCAACTGTTGAACATGTGCGGTTATTTTACACCAAATGTTACATTAAAATAAAAAGTTCTACATTGGACTTTGGTAAATGTAGAACCTAAAAAAGAAGAAAGAGTTGGAAAATATCCATTTTGAAAATTTCACTTGGATGTCACATAATATGCCCCAACTTCATGGAATGAGCCATATTCTTATCATGCTAATGAACCATCTACAGTGGGTTCGAGAACTTTTTTAATTTGCACAGAATATGCATGCATCTGATTTGTGGTTTATTTAGCCAGTATTGACTTGTGCCAGAATTAAATGGATTACCAAATCAATCTTTGCTATTGACTGATAGATTATTTTCTATGTTTATAATTATTATAAAGTATTGAAACATAAACCATGTTATTTACTGGTCTATACATGTAAATCCCAAAACAAACCAGTAAATGACATGGTTTACGCAAATTATGCTTGTTTTCTTATTTTTCATCGGATTGATCTCATATTTTCAGGATATCATAATAATTAATTAGGCTTTACATTGAGACTAAATTGGTCATGGTCCAATGATTATAACAAGTATTACACCGTCATGCAAAAGTGTCCTATTTTTTGATACACCCTGTATAATGAATACAGCCTACTGGGTATGTCCAATAGAAACCATTTACATCAAAGTACAAACAATTCTCGATCAATTTGCCGTACGAACACACACTGTGCATGTACCAGGCCTGAATTCAGAGAACAAAAACCTTTGTGCACTTGACTGCGCTGTACTGGTGCATGTTTCCGAGGTGCGTATTTGTTGAATAATTAAGTCTATGTATACCTAAAGCAGACGACAAACAGCGCTCACAGCGCCACAAAAGATATGCTCACAAAAAAGGTTAAGTAGCTTCCGATCGACAATTTGAGTCGCACACCCCTGGTATACCCCTGGTTATACCAGTGTCTGTAATACTCACATGATTGCGAACATTCACGTCACATTTTGCCTCCAGTAGTACTCTTGTTATCTTCTGCTTGCCTAATCCAGCTGCCACATGTAAGGGGGTGTTGCCATCCTGAATTAAACAAATTATCCAAGATTTAACATCATTTCAATTCAATATTGTCGATATTTTTTCCCCAAAGACAATAATGATTGATAATGATTTGCACAACAGGAATACATACATAGCACATTGATTCTGAAGGGGATTTTGATTCAAAGATTATGGGGCGAAAAAGGCTGAAAAAGGGCATTTCCTTACAACTATTTAAATGTTGAAAATGCCCAAGATATGGCGAAAAAAGGTTAATGCAAAGGTTTCAATGCACTCCGCGTATTTTAGTTTCTTGCTTTCTGATTGGTTCGACACTACTTAGAGTGTATGAACATATTTCTATCAAAAAGGGGCGGTCTGATCCGCAGAACAGGATTGTTTTTGCGCCTTACCATTGATTGCAATAGGGGTTGGGACACAATAGTTTAACTAGTTCCAAATTGGCGAGAAATATTTGTTTTTTATCTCTCGGCACGCAAAAGTAATCCAGGCTTATGTGAGCGATTATGGCCACATGCACACAGTTTTGGATGACACATGCATCACACATATGATGCACAGTGAGCTTGTTGCCTTCATGTGTGTCCACATCCTTCTTAATTCGTTCGCTGCTGTAAGGAGGCTTCGCCAATTTGGAACTGATCAAACTATAGCATAATTTCACACTTACCTTGTTTTTAACATTGATGTTACACCCAGCACTGATGAGAATGCGCAAACAGGTGATATGCCCAAATAATGAAGAAACATGGCCAGGGGTATCACCATTCTGGAAATGACAAAAGACAGAATTCTTATGTTTTACTTTGTTTTCTCAGTTGGTAAATTGTTTGTAACTAAAAAGTAGAAATTCAATTTTAATGGGGTTTGAACCATACTGTAGCATTTTTCACCTGCTTTTAAATTATGGACAAATATCAAAATTTAAAACTGCCGACATGTGTCTCATTTCGCTTGATCACGTCACATATCAATTACATTGTGCAAGGGATTCTGATTGGCTTATATTTTTTATGTCACAAACTGTATACTCACATTATTCTTTGTATTGGGATTGCCGCCGCCACGCAACAATATTCTAGAGGACTCGTTGTGACCATTTTGACAGGCTAGATGGATGGGTTTGTGTCCATGCTGAAAACAAAATGTGTGTTTCGAATTAAGATATGTGATCATAATGAGAACAATGAAGAAAATAAAGAAAGAAGAAAGGAAGGAAAAGAGATAAGAACTCAAACAATTACATGTTAATGATTGTGTATTAGAGGAATCTGTCTATGATTGCAATATTTTCTAGGAATTTCAAATAAATGAACTGATCAAAGTGATATAACCCTAACTCCCACAGTCTTGCAGTGGTGATGTACCAAAGAACGATGGGCGGGGGTAAAGTGAGGACACAAATGTTTGGTCATTTTTTCCCCTCCCCCCTCCCCGGATGTAGCCCTGGTTGCTGGACTGGCAAGCAAGCAACACCATGAGCACTGGGTTGCCCAGGCTGAATATTTCAGTGACTATCTATGTGCTGTTGGTCGAATAATTTTGTAAGGCGTATTGGGGTTAGGGTTAATGTTTACACCAATAAAATTATTGCCTTTGGTATGATTACTATTCCTCCCAAACAACAAGTGCAATACAAAACATCTCCCTACAATTTTGTACACAAGTATGAATAACGATTCAAAACAAATATTTAGGGAAAAGAAAAGTATCTTGTGGAGACAAAGTAATGAGAATAGGTCTAATGTGACAACTGCAATTATTTTACCTTATTGCTAGCGTGAATATGTGCTTTGCCTCTCTTTATAAGCAAATCCACCACCTTGCTGTAGCCTCCCCACGCGGCTTCATGAAGGGCTGTGTTGCCATTCTGTAGATGAACAATTAGTATACAATGCATGAAAATTTCCCTATCATGTCCAGTGGCGTAACTATGGTCTCAAATGGGAGGGGGGGGGCATTTGGGGGGGGGGGGACAGAACTGTGATCAGTGGTGGGGGCATAACCCACTACTTTTTGTTAATATACAAAGAGTTTGTCATTTCATCAGGGGGGAAGAGCAAGCCTTTCGCGATGCCCCCCCCCCCCCCCCTCCCCCTCTTGTTACGCTACTGATCATGTCACTCTATGCTGGTTTCCTGCATCCTTGGTTCATACAAATATCGCCTGATCTTGTCATCACACTAATTGAATATCAATCAGTACTAGTTTTTGCTGCCACTTAGAATTATAACACATTGTGTAGCATGCTTCCCACTACAATGTATTCGGTATTCAAAGGGTAACCGAGGTTATAATACAACATGTGTTGACACACTATTAGTTTCCTTGTGTCCTTACATACCAACTTAATTTGTTTTATAACCAAGAAGGATAAATTGTAGTTATCTTACCTCATCCTGTCTGTCCACAGCACATCCTTCATAGAGTAAAACTTTCACTGTGTCTATCTGACCATCTAGTACAGCTCTGTGCAAGGCTGTGCAACCATGCTGCGATACAAATAAACAACATTTACACATTACACTTTTACTTTGAAGAGGAGAGATGACGTGTACTAACATCATCACCCCCTGGTATCTCTAAAGGCAAAAGCTAAATGACGGACCTCTTGTAGTTGTTCTCAGAATCCTTTGCTTTAGTTTAATCAGTTCCAAATTGGCGAGAAATATTCGCACAAAAGTAATTCAAGTGTACACTCGGGACTATGGCCACACGCACCCAGTTTGACCGCACGCACGTGTCACGCATATGGTGCACAGTCAACTTGTTGCATTTAGCGCGCCCGCGTCCTTCTGTATTCATTCGCTGCTGTAAGGAGGCTTCACCAATTTGGAACTGATCAAACTATAGAGGCATATGTGCACATATTAAGTAAGTGGGTGGTGCATGTCACAAGGTGCATGACATTAAAGCCTTTATGTGACATAGGGATATTTTCATGCACTGTATTACAACTTATCAAACACATACATGGCTGTATCCAGATGCTACACATCTGGATACGTACAGCCATCATGGACCAGTGTGGTCGACAGACATCACACACAGCAGACCCTATAATAACGCTAAAAACTGGCAGAACATTCTCATGACGCCGATGGCTAATAATAATAATAATAATGGCATTTATAATGCGCCGTCAATCTAGGTAAAACTATTCCGAGGCGCAACATATAAAACAAAAATACAAATTAACATGAAAAATACATAAACAAGGATGATTTGCATATACATGTACATGTATATAATACAAAGAAATCAATTATAAACTGAGTCAAATAATCTTGTTTTTAACAAGTTCTTAAAAGAGTCAAGTGAATCACAGCATCTTAAATTATAAGGTAGTGAGTTCCAGAGAGTTGGTGCAGCAACCGAAAATGCGCGATCTCCAAACAGAGTATGATATACAAAATAAGTGTTCTATAACTCAACATAATTTTGTTTCACCCTAGCATGAAACAATAAATGAATGCCAATGCAATATCAGTGAGAAACATTTGGTTTTATAGCAGGCCAGAAAAACTCCACGTCTATATTTGGCCTATGTGTAGACGTTATTCATAATTGGCACACTTACGTCAAAAGAGGGCCGGCCGTGCTATCCAACTGAGCATGCTCAGAGCAATTAGTGCTCCGAAAACGAGGCTAGCGATGTAGCCGAGACGAGAGTGATGTAGTTTTTCAATGTGGTGAACTTTGCACTAATCATAAAAGTTCTTCATACTTCTGAGCTGTTCAATATTTGACCTTATTACATTTGTAAAATAAAACTTGAACGTATAAACGATCTATTCCACTAGTCTGAAATGAAATGTTTGCTGGTAACCGACGCTATCTAGGAAAATGTAGAAGTTCACAGTTCATTATATTGCAGTAAAGATACGTATGTATGTTTATCGGCGTGATATCGAGTATCTCCCTCTTTAGACATGAAATAGCCAATTATGAATAACGTCTACTATGTGGGTTTCATACCTTGTCTTGGAGATCAAGCTGGCATCCCAGCTGTAGACATAGTTTGAGGGTTACAGTCTGTCCATAGTTGGCAGCATAGTGAAGGGCAGTTCTGCCACTCTGTTGATAGCAAAGTTGAATAATGTAAGGCACTTTCAAAAATATAAGGAAGAAAGGTGCAATGAAATAAATGTTTGTCTAGAAGACAAGTTAAAGTAGGGACAGGGAAAATGCTCAAAAGCGCAAAAGCACAAAAAAAAAAGCAACTTTTGCCCAAACTAGCACTTTTTGCTCAAAAAAGCACTTTTTCATCACACAGCATTTTTTTTCAAAAGTTAAATATTTAACAAATAATGTCCATTTACCTAAAAATCAACAAGTTAAGTAACTGTGGAAGTGTTTATTCTACACTTAGTTTAGTTTTAATGTAGTTTTAAATGAAAAATGATGGTTTTGAAAACGAAAAACGAAAAATGTCAACATGGAAACATGCAATATAATCGCTTTTGGATTTATTTTTAACGCATGGCATAATTTTGGTGAATAAAAGCACCTTTTACTAAAAAAATAGGGACAGCGGTCCCAAATAGGTCGTCCGTTTATATGGGTAGATTAAAAACAAGGTGGATCTCAAACCACAGGCATCTAGAAAGAAAGAGGTTAGACCACTAGCGGATCCAGGATATAAAAAATAAAATAAACATCCTGGAGTTTGGTTGCAATTGTACTTCACCTGTTTAAATGTAATTAATTTTACATATGCAGCTAATTTTACATCTTGACCTCATATGACCTTTGACCTTGGTATGTGACCTTTGACCTAATTAACATATGAATGTTTCCATATTGCATCCGTGACCCAAGTTTGGTTACAATTGGTCATTGTATGGAAAAGAAATGGACAAATGTAATCAATTTTACATATGCAGCCACTTTTACATATACATCTTGACCTCGGATGACCTTTGTTGACCTTGGTATGTGACCTTTGACCTCATTAACATATGAAGGTTCCCATGTTGCATCTATGACCGAAGTTTGATTGCAATTGGACATTGTATGGAAAAGAAATGGACAAAACAAAAAGTGTATACCAAATTGTAACAAAAAGTGTATACTACCAAATTGTTGACACACACGCCCCACACACACCCCCACCCCACACACAGACTACACACACAGACTACACACGAAGGATGCTGCCATAAGGTCTCTTCCTACGGACGACCTAAAAAGCACCTTTTACCTAAAAAAGCACTTTTTCCTAAATCAAGCAGCACTTTTAGTGCTTTTAAAAAGCGCAAAATCCCTGTCCCTACCCTAAGTTAAAGCATGATTACAGTTTGTCTTCCAATAGCAAAACATTGAACTGTGAAGTTGTTGGACCATGGACTTGAGGCAGGGTCTTAGCTAGTATTTTGAAGTTGCCCGTGCAAAAATTGAAATAAACTTTAACTGAAGGTGTGATGCCGCTTTCCGCGCTAGCGTGGACAGGGGGGAGTCTGAGGGGGGATTTTCCCCTTCAGCGTTAAAAAATCAATTTTCAAACCCATTTGGTGTGATTTGGTGGCACTTTTGACCGATATTTTATTGAAATGCTTGTTGAATTAGAGAATAAAGGTGTTGTTTTTAGACCGTACCCGTGTTATATTGTGTGACATAAATGCGTTCGATAGTATTATTTTTTGCGTAGAACAACTCCGCCGCCTTAAACAATCATACTTTAGACATTTATCAAAGAAATAAGTACATTTTATTGTCCACATTTGACAACTTTTACCCCTGCTAGGATCGAATAGCCCACAAACATTCCATCCAATCACATGCGCTGAGTAAAACATGCGTAAGCGTCGCAGCGCCGGCATAAACGCAGGAAAAGCGCTAAAGACGCACTGCAGAAGTGCGCGTTATGGAGCAAACCACGCATTGTGAAGGTCGGGCGCGCTGTTAAAACATAAGCCCCACCTCCCCGTGTTCTATTGTCTCATCTAGATGTCGCCGATTTCTCTGAGAACCAATGAGATTGCTTAAACTTTCTTAGCTGTTTAAGAATGTTAAATAAATATCCATTTTTCTTCTCTACATATAAACATATTAATTTTGAAAGTTATCCCTGGTAGAGCGGTTTCATAATTTGCAATATATTCTAATTAATGTCTGCCGTTTTGACATTTTTTATACCAAAGAAATTATTTGTTTTGCATACGCGTGGCCTTCTTGGACTACATCCCCCAGTCGATCTTGAATATTACCGTACGGAACAGGGATGACAAAATGTAGAGGGCGGCAGTATTTTGCATTGCGTCATCCATATCAGACCACGTGCGATTGGTGGTACTCATTTTACAGCACGACGTAACACAAGAAAAATAACATACAGGAACTAAATGTTGTTTACATGATAAAAAAAGGTATTCCTCGACCAAGTTCACATTGGTACGATAGATCGAAGTACATTTAAAATGACAGTTCAAGATATTCTTGGACTATTTATTGTCGATTTTTGTTTACAAATTCGTTTTGTATGCTATTTTATACATTGAGAAACATTTCTGCTCATTATATTGGTATCATGGTATGTTTATAATAAATTAAGGGTATGCATTTTCTTTTTTTACCTTGTCCAAAACTGCCCGTCCATAAGACGGACAAAGGATTTTTCCACCCGTCCACTTTAGAAACTACCCGTCCACCCGTCTTTTTCGCTGGCTTAGACCTTGACTTGAGGTGTCCTTCTATAGTTATCAGTTCTAAATAGGCAAGAAATATTCTCTCCGCATGCAAAAGTAATCCAAGCGTTCGCATACACACACAGTTTTGAATGCATGCACGCGTCATGCATATGATGCAACAGGGTGCTTGCTGTGTTCATGTGCGCCTGCACCCTGCATCCTTCTGTATCCATTCTCTGCTGTAAGGAGACTTTCACCAATTTGGAACTGATCAAACAATAGATTAGATAAGTTTATTAGATTATCTATCTATGGGTGAATAAAGGAAGAAAAGATTCGTCTGAAGATGACCTACCTCGTCAGGATCAAATTTGGCACCATTGTTGACCAGCTCTCTGATGGTTTCATTCTCCCCTTTACTGGCAGCTAAACACAACTGATTGAGTTGTGGTGAGGCACCACCAGGTTGAGCAGGTACAGGTACACCACTTGATGTTGCAGACATAGCTAATTAACGCCTGTGTTGCCTGTGTAGTAAGGCACTCAAAGATATGTCTCCATTGCGTGATTAGGAGGCTACATGGTGTGCAGTTTGCCGCTCTGTAAAACATTAATGACATATTTTATTATGAGAATAGTAAGTGGTGGTGTTCTATTTTTTACAGTACAGCATGTTATAGTTCATCAGGTCATCAGGTAGAAAAATGCAATGAAAATGGTAAACATTTCAAAACTGTTCAATTTTCCTGTGTTGTAAAGCCCTGTCATTGGCAAAGTTTTGTGTAGGCATAACAATAACAGCACACACACGGTACAATTGTACTTGTATAGATCTCAAAATCATAAAATGTTATATTTTACCTGGATGTAAACCCTTTACATTAAGACTGAACATTTTCCACCAACGCTCCAGCGCTTGCGCTTTCACAAATTCACATGCCCAACAACGCTCATGTACATGACAAAACAATGCTTGAACAGAAAAGCGTTTTCTGATAATTCGAGCAGTCTACGCTTTTGTAGAAAGCGGCCAACGCCGAGGTTGAAATCAAATCAACTTGGTAGCGTTGAGGAACAACACGTTGCCTGACTTTTGACGTCACATACATTTCCTCGAGCTCCCATTCATTAAATATGGCATGTAATTGGTATGAATAGGCCAATAAAACTATGTTTGTATTGTAATGATGGAATAATAACTTTGCGCATGCCAAAGGTAAGTTTTAATAGTAGGCCTGGGCAAGTTTTCATATAAAATGGAAACATGTGATGTGCTAGAAACCAAATTTTATGGCATTTTGGATGATATTTTTCATGGTTTGGTCATCTGCTCTCCAAAAAACCCGGTCTTTCTGTTTCCAACTAATGAATGCAAAAAAATTCTAACTTTTTAGCAAAACGATATAAAAATTCATTTTGTTAGGACTAGGAGACCCACTTTTGATGAGCACTGGAAAAGAAAAATACGAAATAAGTAATTATTTAGGTGCACTTTACTGTTTTTTAAATGACTAATTTATAAAAGATATTGCTTTCTGTCATGATCTGACTGATGTCGTTTGTCAGTTGTGTTTATTTTTGTTTTAGTTTGGGGTGTTGTTTATATGAAGAGTTGTTATATTTCTAGAAAGCTTGTTCAATGAACTCAAGTACACACAATCAAATTTAAAAAAAATAGGATTTGGAGGTGGGAAAGGTGATGACATCAGTGAAGCTGTCTCCAGCAAAATAAGACTATTTGCTGACGACTGCTTAGTCTACAGAGCCATAGATGGACCAAATGATATAAATCACCTTCAGACCGACTTGGACAACCTGGTCAAATGGACGGAAGCATGGGCATGCGATTCAACGCTGCTAAGGAGGCTATCATTTTCTTCAGGAGGGGGGGGGGGGGGGGGGGGGGGTCACAAATATGTCAATGGCCGTTGTCAATAATTTTATAACCCCCCCCTATTCGATACAAAATAATTTTATGACGCCCCCTCCCAGCCTATCGAAGTTAGATTTTTTTAAGACTAAAATAGCAAATAATGAAAAATGAGCAGGAAAGGTGTTGTAAATATGTACATTTATATTACAAGGGTTAATATGCTTAGATGAATGCGCGCGAAGCGTCAAAAAAATTGCCGTTTTGAAATTTTAGAATCTGAATTGCTACACAAAATTATAAGGTAGAGCGTGTATTCCAACCATAAATCGATATCTCGAAATTACGTCATTTAAAGTAGGCATTGATTTGACGTCACTGTTTATGATTGATTGATTGTTTGGTTGATTGATTAATTTATTTGATTTATTGATTGATTGATCGATTGGTCGATTGATTTAGTTGATTGATTGATTGATTGATTGATTGATTGATTGATTGATTGGTTGATTGATTGTCAATTTAAAGAGCGTCTTGAAACTGTAAGTGTAAGAACATGTTTTTAAATGAAGTCAAGCAATCAAGCAATCAAGCAATCAATCAAGCAATCAATCAAGCAATCAATCAATAAATCAATAAATCACAAACAGTGACGTCATATCAATGCCTACTTTAAATGACGTAATTTCGAGATATCGATTTATGGTTGGAATACACGCTCTACCAAATTATAACCCCCCTATTTTAGATTTTACAAAATTATGATCCCCCGCCCACCATATTTGTGGCCCCCCCCCCCCCCTCCCGAAGAAAATGACAGCCCCCTAAGTGCAACATTATGAGAGTCACCAATCGACGAAACCAAGATGCACACGACTACACTATGACAGGGACTACACTAAAGACTACGAAGACCTGCCAGTACCTCGGCGTCCATATCCAAGATAACCTAAAATGGAATGCACAAAGCCAACACGCAACTTCAAAGGCATCCCGAGTGCTCGGCTTCCTTCAAAGAAACTTCCATCAGGCCTCAACAAACGTCAAGGTGAAACTGTACAACACCTTAGTACGACCACATCTGGAATATGGTGTAGCAGCTTGGGACCCATACAGCGCCAAAAATGTCAACATGCTGGAAAAAATCCAACGTAGAGCAGCACGCTTCATCACAAAAAACTACTCACATGAAGCTAGTGTTACAGACATGCTAAACAGCCTTAACTGTACCAGCCTACATGTACAAGACCGCAGAAGAGCACATATAGACTGACTTGTCTGTACAAGATCCACCACGACCAGCTCGACATTTCCAAGACATACATCGCCCCGAAAACAGACCGCGAACGAAGAGGACACGACCAACAATTCAAACTCTACAACACCAGACTGGCTCCATTTACCAACTCCTTCTTTCCGCGTACAATCACCGACTGGAACAAACTCCCCAAATCCACCATCAACCAACCTGCCCTCAAAAACCTCCTTCAAACAGAGCATCCCCCAACCTTAATCCCCCCTGTGACCACCCACCTCCTGTTAAAACTTCCCTGCGGAGTACTACAGAGGATATCCAACCAAGTACCAAGTTAGGTGAGAAATAATGAGTTACAGCTCTACATTTCACACACAAACAGATAGAAAATCGAAAATCGCCGTTTCGTCGGAATCTCTACGTGCTTTGGCTGCATATTTTTATACATTACAGCCGTCGGCGTCTGTTACAAATCAGATACATTTTTAAAAATAATTCTGTACTGTCAGTCAATCACTATCACTATATCAGTCAATATCATTCATACTCATCATGGGGGATTCATGGACTCATTAATATTCCTCTGAATTCCTAATTTTCTAAACCAGTTATGTTTTATTCCTACACAATTGATTTGACATTATTGTATTGACAATCATGCAATGGATTGGAATGCAATTTGTTTGTGTGATGGTCACAGATCAAGTCAAGGATGAATTTACTTTTAGACCAAGGAGTTATCATTGTCATTTAATAAATGATATATTGATAACTCGACCTTGTTTAGACCCCGATTTAGACCGGTACATCTAGGACCAAATGTCAACCTTTCGTTAAGTTTCAAACAGCATTGGCAATACAAATATATTGAAAAAGTATTTATCGCCCTACCTATCGGTTTAATAGCGCTAAATAACCATAATTCAACATAAAATAATACATTATGTTCCGAAGATTTCTCTCATCTAGTTTTACTTCCGAATTACGCCATGTTTACATTCGCAACCGGTGTTACCAGTAAGTACTATTCCTTTTTGAAGATATCGAACTAATAATACTTTTGAGAAACCAAATTACCAATAAATGCTAGTCACTTGTTATGATTCTGTTCAACGATAAAGACTTTAGGTCTTTTGTTCACGGTAAAATTATATTATACCGAAATATGAATCCTGAATTAATGGAACTTCACATGTAATATCGTAAAATAAAAACACTTTGTGACTGAAGCCTTCCCATCATGCATTCACAAAGGAAGTAAAGCTAATTGATTGATAAATTGGTTATTTCTGTTTATTGATTGATTTTAAAGACCTCTCGTTTCCAGATGACGACGGACGTAATTTGATTTTTTTGATTCATTTATTTGTAAAAAAATATGATTCGAAAAATGTCCAACTTAAATGGCATGTTGAATAGTTGAAGCTATTCAAATTAATAAAATGAATAATATGATAATAATTAATATGAATGGGACAAACTTCCCAACCCATCAATCGTTCACTCAGAATGACACCCAAAGACATTTCAGTATGGCAGCGTTTGATCTTGCTATGTATAAATAACAATTTAAAAACACCAACCACTGTTTTATACCCATATCTTAGCTATCCTCTCAGTCAAATCTCTCCGGCCTAATGAACCCTGTATTAATAATGTTTTTATTCTGTGTGTCTGTGTGTCAATTTCTCAGCGATAATGGCGATGGCCCCGCATCACCCCCGGCCCGGCCCGGCCCCGCCCCTGGGAAATAAAATGGTCTCCATCAGGACCCATCCCCGGCCCCAAAGACCACTCTCCTTTGAAGGCAATATGAAGTTCGGCATGCTTGATATGCAGTCTGAGTCTGAGTCTACTAGTCATGTCCCGGACATCAGCCTTTTTGTAATATTTATCCCCGGTTAGATCAAACCAATAATATGAAATGCAGGTGTTGGAAAAATCATGTCCAACATCTTTTTCTTTTTTTAATTTAAAGTTTCAACGTTTTTATAATAATTATGTGCACGAGAGGGCAAGATAATAACGGGATAATAATTAACGTTTGCGTATTCGTCTGCATGTCTGCAAGTCTGTGCAGCTGGGCTCTGTGCAATTCAGGATGCGGCGCCCTCTTTGTTAACAAAAGTACCAAATAATACTAATAACATGAAAGACAAATTATGCACATTTAGCATGTTTCGAGTTGGGGCCTATACAATTTTCGACCTAAAACTTAAAATGTTTCATTAAAAAATAATTAAAACACGAACCATGTTTTATAACATGGGAGTGGATCTTTTGTGACCCTCCCTGCGAAGACATGCATTGCATAATAACATGCATTTTTAATTATTTTTGCCGCGTGATGGGACAACATTGATAATTGCTTTGGATGTTTTACCATTAGGGATTTAGTCCTTAATTGGAATAAAATAATTAATTTCACAGTTTCACACGATTTTGTGTTACCTATCTTGTTGGAAGAAGAGCGACCTTGTCTGGCATTATGTCATACGTACCGTATTTTGGGAATACTACGTCGATCAACTGATTTCGAGGTGTGTTTTTCTGGGAAGCACGCACAGAGATCGTTGTTTAAAAATAAGCATACCCAGGATCTATCCGAATTTAACCTCGCTTGCTGGTGGTAGAGGAGGGGTTGAGGTTGAGGTTGGGGGGGGGGGGGGGGGGGGGTGCAGTGATTCAAACCCTAGGGCTCAATGAGCAGGTTTAAATGTGGGGTCAATCAGTGAAATACCACATTGTCAAGGTTTTTATTAGTAATTATCTGATAACATTACTGGATTTATTTGATGTACAATATACTGTATGCGCTGCAGTAATAATTTAAATAAACGGGCATTTTTCATTCCAATCGTCATTAAAATGTCACATTCAATTGCCTTAACACGGCTCAATTAGTATTACGATAGACATGATGATAACTCGCATGTATTATGAGTAGCCTATGAATATGATGGAAATTATATTATGCTCGAATAATTTTAAAAGCCTTTTCTGTTTAGAGCAACTGATGAGATATGGGCCCTTTTATGAAAGGAATGATTTATGTTTTTGGATGAATCCTTTCAGAAAAACGTACTTTTTTGTTTGTTTTTTTGTTTTTGTTGTTGTTGTTGAGAAAAACCTACCTACCTACCTGTGCTTAGGATAAAGGAAAACAATATTTTTCTCTGTCGTGATTAAAACATGATATATATATACGTTTTCCCTTTGAAAACTTACCATTAAAATATTGAGTTGATCCGAAAAGAAAACAAACATATTATACACACATTTTGGCTGTCTTGTAGACAAAATACTCTGCCATTTTAATTGATCATTATTTTGTATGGGATGGGTCGTTCTCTAAAAGTTGTTGTTAACATATATGTGGGGCTGGGGGTATACATTCTAAAATCATTGAAAAGGCTTATCAGTCTTCCTTCTTTACATTTTCTTTATTGAACCATTAAATGGGGATGTTACATAATAAAAGTGTGTACCAGAATCATTTCTTTCTATCTGATTTAATTGAAAGAAAACTCCGGACATGAACTGCTGTTTTCCGCAAACAAACCCAATCGGTGTGCGTGCGGGAAATATGGGATGGAAATCAACTAACCATCAAAAAGGATCGCACGACATGACAATATTCAAGGTTTTCGAATAATAGATGTCAGATTTAAACATCTGGCCGCCGACGTCTGATTATCATTAATATTATATACATTAGGTTCTTTTCAATATTCAAAAGATTTTTTACCAAAATGGTACTTTGAAGACTAAACTAAACGACAGTTTCACCACCCTACAAGGCTATACATTTACACCGCCTGCCACATAATTGATGCGCTGCTTACTTTCCACGCGCGGCCAATAATAGTTTTACAATATATTTTACAAAACAGATTTTTCAGAAACCATTCACAATTTTCAATCTCAAGAATTACTAAACCAATATTATTCATGTTTGTACTTTTTTTAATGCATTTCTTATGATGTTGCCAAAAATGATGATGTGATTTTGACCTTTTTTTTACCATTTCGTGAAATTGTCTGTCGTCTGCAGACGACTGCCGCGCGTGGAAAGTGTTAATACATCATTATAAAGATTTTCTAACTATTATACGAATAAAAGAGCATTCTTATTAGTAATAATTATAGCGCTAATAATGCTAAATGGATATAAATCACAGCTATTGACAAGATAATTATCTATAAACCGATTAGTAGATGTCCTTATAAAAGAACTAAATAAACGCCGAACAGAAATGATCCTCTAATCGCTTGTCTCTTCATGGTCAAATTACACTATAAATGACCGCTTTGAATTATTAAAAAATGCAGTCTAATGAAGTAGATGTTTGCAGGATGATTTTTAATAAAAAGCCTCGGTAACACCTGAAGCGGTTTCACCCTTATTTGCTTGATCTTTCATAGGGTAAAATAAAGTATTGTTTCTCGACTCTCTGCATCCCTTTAGTATGACTGAAATAGTTTTTTGTTTTGTTTGTTTGTTTCGTACGTTTTGTTTTTGTTTTGTTTTTTGTTTTATTTTGTTTTGTTTTGTTTTGTTTTGTTTTTACGGTTTTGTTTAAACGGTATTGTTTTGTTTTGTTTTGTTTTGTTTTTACGGTTTTGTTTTAACGGTTTTTTAAAATTATTTTTTAACCGTTTTGTGAAATCTATGTTTTTTTATGTTTTTTTTTTTAAATGTTTTTTTAAATATTTTATTTAATTACAATGTGAACCATATACTTTGTTTGGTTTGTTTTGTATAATTTTATTTGCTTGGTTTTGTCACATCCTGAACATTTTTGTTGGAGTGTTTTGATAGCCCTACATCTTGAACTTTTTTATCAAAATATCTCAAATACCATAACATTACATTATTTTACATACAAGGAACTCCTTTCATTCATTCACGTAAGAACGAGAAACTAGTTTATATTTTCATTTTGCTTTATCAGGCTTAAAAGAATTAAATGTCTGCCGGCTTTTTAAAAAAATGTAATAACAAAGTTGAAGATCTGGTTAAATCCTCTAGGATGGTTGGGTCTTCGGTTAGCTTGTGTAAGATTAAGATCATTATCTATATTCGTTTGCAATCTGGCTGGTTAATAAATGAACTAATTATTAATTCTATGGGAAAGGGAATATTCTCAGAACTGACGTTAACTCTGTCTAAATTTATTTGTCCTGTTGTTTTTATCCAGTTAATACAAACTGTATAAGGCGCCACTCTCTTAAATCAAAAAGATTGTGCTTAGGGAAAGATCTTAAAAGATTGAAAATGTTCAATCTAATAGAGTGAAGTTTCAATCCGATATATTGAAATTTCACTCTATTAGATTGAATATTTTCAATCTTTTAAGATCTTTCCCTAAGCACAATCTTTAATATTGACTTGTCAATCTTTTGATTTAAGTCGGCCTGAAGATCAATCCAAATCCTTATACTATAAATTTTAGGTAATTGCTATCTTCAGTAGATAGCAAGCAAAATTACGACAATTCCCCAAATATTTCTTCTGCAAGGATAAGGGTTCCAATCATATCATGCATATCGAGCATTTAGTGCCACAAGGTCCTATCTGTAATAGCTGCCATTTGTTATATATGGGGTTATATGCTGAACAATTAGTGCAAAACAATACGGAGCAGCTATAATGCAACTTAACTAATATAATCGTCTAGTTCATATATTTAGCGATGTGAAAGGTCATCTGTAGCTGCCACATGTTATACTTCTGGTGCTATAAATGGTGGACCCTTGTAAAAACACAACCTTACACTGAATGGCATCCATTGTAGATAGGCCTTGTGGCTCCGAACCCTCGATATTGTGCTCCTGCTATTCTTAGCTTTTATTTCGTATCATTCTATTTAAAATTTATGAACTTGGTCGGCTTTAAATGTTTAACATTTCAAATTACTTAATCGGTAAATTCAATTACGACAATGTCAACGGCAACAGAATGTTATTATTGTTTAGACGACAACCGTGACATCGTGAATTAGTTCGGCCCAAAGCCTTTCTCTTCTTATCATTGCCATCTCATCTTTTCATCTATCTTCTAACAACATTTTCCCTCAGCCAAGAGATCTTGTTAGAGTTCATTCATCAGCCGTGCCATCTCTGCATTTTGTACACAAAGACGAATCCCGAATCTGTAGAGAGCTAGAGAATAAATATAGGATATATGAAACCCACAAAAATGAACCATTTGACCATTATTCCAGTGCCAATTATCTCTAATTTTGTTGGAACATTTTGTAATTCGTCTTCGGCATGCACTACGTCAATGTTTTGCGCGAATTATAGGCTATATCCCTGGAAATGTTACCAAATATCCCGTTGTAAATCTTATTTTGTGCCTTTCAGGGCTTCATATTATTCTGAAAAGTATAATCAGATGATGCACTGTGAAGTGGTCGTATAGAAGAACCTTATTGCAGGCTTGCAGCTGAAGGGTTGTATCCATCCTGAAAATGCCAACTATTTAGTTCCTTCCAGTGGTTCATATTTTTCTGAAAATAAGTTGATGATATACACTGTGAAGGAACTGAACGATTTAGAAGAACTTTTTTCAAGAGTGTATAAGCTATCTGCCTTCGCGGCATTCTCATTTGCGGTTTTACTCAACTACTAGAATGTTGCGGTTCTCGATTTTCGTGATTATACAATCTGATGTCATACTATTTTCAGATTATTATCCCCAGGTCTCTTCGTTATAAGAGACCTACAATGCATCATGTCTGTATCTTGAAAATCAGGCCAAAACATTATACCTGCGGATGTTAAGGGTATAGGCCTACATTTTATACTATTACCATTTTAGTGATTTCCCTTCACCGTCTATTAACGGCCAAGCGGTCAAAGGTTAATCGTATGCACGTATAGCACGTAGTCTTTATCAGCAATCGCAAATATAAAAGACGCCCTTGTTGAAATCGGCAAAACTCATTGAGCCCACTGGCATGACTGGGAATCCTTAACACTTCCATGCGTCAGACGGCTCGGCAGACGACATTCCAAATGTTCACAAAATGTTTCAAAAATGTCAAAATTATTGAATTTCATCACCATATTTGGAATCACCATGAGAACTGCATTAAGATAAGTTCAAACGTGCGTTCCTAGTATTGGTTCATTAATCCTTGAGGTAGACTTTGAAATTTATGAAAGGTTTCTGAAAATTTATTTTGTAGGCTTATATGGTAAAAATAATAGCCGCGTGGAAAGTGTTAAAGCGCGCTTTACGTCATTCAAGTTTTTTAAAACATTGGTAAATATAATTCATCCTGATTCAAGATATTTTGAAAAGGTGTAGACATTGGCATAATAATAATATAGTCATATGTTTTTGATGACTAAACATGATAAATAAGCCTTTAAAAGGGTTAGTTCAAATATCATTCATCATGCTCATAGTAAATAGACCTTTTATACCTTCATTGTAACATGCTTTATTTCAAAGAGAGATACCAGTTGAATATGGATAGATATTGTTAAATTATGTATTCTGCAAAAAACACGCACAAAAACCATGTATATTTATAATGCTTAGCATAATACTGGAATGGATATAGCTAAGCAAACGACATCGACGGACGGCATATGGCGGGAAAAACCCATGCAGACGATAATGAAATATGACAAGTCGAGTTATTCATTTCAGTAAATGTATCCATCTCTATGCCCTCGCAGTAAAGATTACCA
Organism: Ophiura sarsii; assembly: GCA_035610835.1. NCBI lineage: Eukaryota > Metazoa > Echinodermata > Ophiuroidea > Amphilepidida > Ophiuridae > Ophiura > Ophiura sarsii. The sequence continues at coordinate 35,355,638 of CM069446.1, read as the reverse complement.
ACGGTGCAGGATGCATGGCTCCTAGGGATAATGGATAATCTATTTTATTATAAATGATTGCATTTTTACTTTGCTCTTGTGTATACTGTATTATTATTAATTTGAAAATGTAACAGTTGCATGGGTCGCAGTGCTGCATAATTTTATATAAATTGAGTGGCTCTGCTTTTTTGGTTTCAGCCGAGGGTTTATTATAGGCTTTGCAGGATTGAAATGGAGGATTGGAATGTTCGTAAATTAATTTGATTTAGGATGAAAATTGCTATATCCTCTTTCTTATCCGGATATATCCGTCCGCACCATCAACAAGATAATTGAGATAATACCGGGTGATCAAGTCCCTGGGTTGGTTCAATCTTCCACTCCTATATCCGAAAGATAAATATGGCAATAGCGTTTTAGTTGGATCATAATAAAGTTTTATATTAGATGGCAAAGCAGCTAGGCCGGGTCAACGTTATATTTTAAATGTCAAGAGAGTGCCGTACTAAAATAGTTATTTTCAGTTTGGTGATGGTATCCTCGAATATTAACACTTTCCATGTGGCTATTAGTTTTACCATAGGCCTACACAAAACAGATTTTTCAGAAACCTTTCATAATTTTCAAAGTCTATCTCATAGATTACTAACCAAACACTAGGCATGTTTGTACTTATTTCAATGCATTTCTCATGGTGATTCCAAATATGGTAATGAAATACAGTAATTTTGACATTTTTAAAACATTTTGTGAAATTTTGGAATGTCGTCTGCAGACGTACGCCTGCCGCATGGAAGGCGTTAAGCATGATCTGATGATAGAGCCAGACTTGAAGATGGCAGTACAACCATCGTCATCATCTTTGCTATCATTGTCCTCTTATCGTATCAGTGACAATGGCGACATGGGGAAATACTTTCCAGCCATTCCCATTATTAATTTAGAAATAAAAGACAAACGCGAATAAAATTGATTTATCTCTCGCGCGTTTCCCCTATTTCATACATTCTTGCTTAACAAGACCTACATTTAGCATTTACTAACGGGTTATTAAACCATGGGCATTTTTCGCTATAGCCATGATAGCAGCGCTTAAGTGGAAAGCGATTGAGTGAGTGCAAATTTGCCGGGAGGTTGGTGGATTAATCACAAATCAAGCGAACTTGATTAGATTTTCTCATCTCAATGCCGCGTAGGAATTCATATCGCGAGTTTATCTAGACCCAGGGGTATGCGGCTATCAAGCACGCATTGCTTACGGCTATACTTCTACAAACACCTACGACATCACTTTTCACTTTGGTTCCATGCCGAAATAGACACGTACTTTTTGGGTAAAAATAACCGACTTATTAATAAATAATATCATTAGAAAGCTTTTAATTAGCCCTTTTCTTTTCACAAGTAAGTGGTGCGTGTTTTATGATGTTTATGTAAGCCTATATTGGCGATAATCAGGATGGTTAAGGTTTTTATGCCAAGCTTTCCTGACAAAAGACATCAAAGAAATTGTTACTAGTTTCCAAAATACAAAAGTTACTGTAATGGGTTTCAAGTATAGCGACGACACACAGACGACATTCCAAAATTTCACGAAATGTTTCAAAAAGTCAAAATTATTGAATTTCATTACCTTAGTCTGGAATCACCATTAGAAATACATTAAATTAAGTACAAACATGCCAAGTATTGGTTCAGTAATCCTTGAGATGGTCTTGAAAATGGGAAAGGTTTATAGGAAAAATCTGTTTAGTATGGTAAAACCAATAGCCGCGTCAAGTGTTAACAAAGTGTTTTGGTAAACTTCTCCCTCTTCAGGGGGATGGACTGGGGGTATTTAATACTTTGCCACACATCTAAAGCAAAATACTCCACCTTTTAGGGACGCACCATTCGATTTTCAGGGGGCATGGAAGTTGGGGTCGGGCGGATTTTTTTTTTTTCGCCACCTAAGTCGGCGACATTTTTTTTCCCTCGCTTAGGTGTTTATGTTTTTCTTTACATTGAGTTGGGTGAGTCAGATTTTTTTTCCTCAGCTGTGGGTCAACTTTTTTTTCCTTCCTGGTTGGTGGGCAAAGGTTGTTTTTTCCATGGATAGTGGGCAAAGGTGTTTTTTGTAGAAAACTTCCATGTTCCTCCACCCTGAGTATCCAATGGTGCGTCCCTTATAAGACCGCTATTCCATCCAATAATCACTTGTGAAATAATTTGTCAATCAAAAAAGACACTCGATTCCCCACCCCCATCAATTTAACGATCACTAGTGTATTGTAAACAAGTGACACTTTAAAACTTTGCCTGTCACCCCAAAGCCCTTTCTAATATAACTGTTAAAAAATCAGGTTTTATCATAATTGATGAGAGGGTATCAGTCAACCCTAATGAAGGTCATTCTTAACCTTGATCTTCTATAATTACACACTAGTTAATTGATACAAGTGTGATACCAACTCAAAGGGAAGTAATCCATCAACATTGACCATCATGAAAACAATAAAAATCATAATTATATCAATAATATACCCGACATTTTTCTTTGATCTCCTCGGGTCAATGCGCTGGTCACAGATGATAATAATCTAAATCGGCAATGTGCATACCGCAAAAACACCACATTTAATAAATTCGGGTGATTCATTAAAATGTGGTCAATTTTTGTTTTACTTGGTTTTATTAATTAGTAACGGTAGAGAAAGAGTAAGATACCGTTAAACTTCATCTATAAGCACCCATTGACTAATAGTTAATAAGCAGAGAATAGATAAAAAGGTATGAGCGCCCTCTATAGATCTAGAGAAATTATCACGAATTTGTTTAGTGTATTCGATATTCAATAATATAAAGTTGTATTACTCTCTAAATAATTTCATGGACAGACGAATTGCTCAATTGGTAAAGCGCCCGGTAAAGCGTCAACTTCAGTATCACGAGGTTGGTGGATCAATTCTCAACTACACCTTTTGCAATTTCTTTTGAAATCCAAGTGATATAGAAATTAATGCAAACTTGAATGTAAAATGATTACTCAATTATACTAGCTTTATTGTTATTTTTCAAAAACAAGCGCATAATTAATTTGATTGTATAAAGTAATGATCTTAATAGTCCAACCTTTTTATAAGCTAAAACACATTTATACTACAAATTAACCACAGCAAAATGTATTCATTGGCTTATTTTAAATGTTTCACACAGTAATCTTAAACGTTTCCTTCATCATGATTTAAGGGCAAATTATGATGATGCATATTAGATTGGTAGATCAAGTTAAGCAACAAAATGAAAGTAACTATGCAAACCACTATAATCCTGGTCTCACAATGAATGAATAGGTGAATGAATGGATGGCTATTCAATCAATTTATTTCCAATAAGATAGAGGGCCGTCCATTTATACCGACCCATCAATCATACATGTAGTTATAAAACAGTATCTGACACAGCAGTCTCGTTTAGATCAATTGGTTAAGCCGGCAGTTAGGGCAATTGTGATAGCGGGTTCCAGATGACAATTCCTGGTTCGAATCTCACTTCAAGACTTCTTCTTTTGGAAAGGTCATAATTTTCAAATTCTTGACAGTGTTTTATTTTTATCATGAATGAACAAGGAATCTATCTTTTTCGTTGGTTTTTTTATATATATATATTTTTAAATGAAACAAAATTTAATCAAACTGGACACGCAAGCCATGGCCAGTCAATAACGTTTTGACTCTTTGCCTGTTGTCCTCATTGATTCGAAACGCGATATTACACGTTTGTGCCATACCTATTCTTGGAGAAACACAAAGCACAAAACAAATAAAACAAAACTGAGTGGAAATAATAAAAGAAATCACGCGAAGGACTTATTTACGGCACCATCCATCTTTTTAAGTCTGTTTAAGTTTTTCGGAACTCTAATACACACGTTTGACGGATTGCCTTTAAATTGCACGCCTAATGAACATGTCATAGTTTGAGCAGCTCACGTGGTATTGAAGGTCATGCATTACATTCATGTAAATGGTAGTATAGTGGCCACGTGTTATTGATTTATAACGGATTAGTTTTAGAATTACGAAACTGTCTATATCACTAAAGAAGTCCTCTGCCCCAAATTCGATAGACATGCTACATGCTCGATCAACTGTGAACCATACATGTACATGTACATGTATGTGTCTCTATAAACTCAATCAGGAATTGTCATCTAGAACCAACAATGGCCAAAACCATAAGTAGCAGAACTGAAAAGCAGTGAATTGTAATCAACGTATTGTCTCATTGTACTCCATCCATGCATGTCTTCACAAAAATACTAAGTCTTTGAGGTTGATTTAAATGTTTGTACTATTTATAAACGATTGTGATAACATTAAAATTAAAATTAAAAATAGTAGAAAGAGAGGGAAAAAAAAGGGAAAACCCACATTAAAGACAAAGATAGATTTACTATTTATTCATGGTAAAAACAAAGTTAAGAATTTGATATACACCGTAAATATTTATAAACTTTCCAAAAGAAGAAGTCTTGAAGTGAGATTCGAACCAGGAATTGTCATCTGGAACCTGCGATCACAATTGCCCTAACTGCCGGCTTAACCAATTGATCTAAACGAGACTGCTGTGTCAGATACTGTTTTATAACTACATGTATAATTGATGGGTCGGTATAAATGGACGGCCCTCTATCTTATTGGAAATAAATTGATTTAATAGCCATCCAGTCATTCACCTATTCATTCATTGTGAGACCAGGATTATAGTGGTTTGCATAGTTACTTTCATTTTGTTGCTTAACTTGATCTACCAACCTAATATGCATCATCATAATTTGCCCTTAAATCATGATGAAGGAAACGTTTGTATTACTGTGTGAAACATTTAAAATAAGCAAATGAATACATTTTACTGTGGTTAATTTGTAGTATAAATGTGTTTTAGCTTATAAAAAGGTTGGACTATTAAGATCATTACTTTATACAATCAAATTAATTATGCGCTTGTTTTTTGAAAAATAACAATAAAGCTAGTATAATTGAGTAATCATTTTACATTCAAGTTTGCATTAATTTCTATATCACTTGGATTTCAAAAGAAATTGCAAAAGGTGTAGTTGAGAATTGATCCACCAACCTCGTGATACTGAAGTTGACGCTTTACCGGGCGCTTTACCAATTGAGCAATTCGTCTGTCCATGAAATTATTTAGAGAGTAATACAACTTTATATTATTGAATATCGAATACACTAAACAAATTCGTGATAATTTCTCTAGATCTATAGAGGGCGCTCATACCTTTTTATCTATTCTCTGCTTATTAACTATTAGTCAATGGGTGCTTATAGATGAAGTTTAACGGTATATCTTACAACCTGAATGTCGACAGTTTATATAGTGTGGTGGTTAAATGGGGTACATGTAGGAGGAAAGGAGGGAATTTTCGAAATCAGTTAATGTCATCCTTCCATTCGCAGTGATCGTGCTATCTACGGAAGATGTCACTATATATATAGCCTTGCACGCCGTCCCAGTGAATGTGCACAGATCGACGCCTAAATAAACTCAATTGGCTTTGATTTCGCCCATCCCTATTGTTATGCCTGATGTTGTCATGGAAAGCAGGTGCTTTCTACCGAAGATCTGTATTGATACCGATAGGTATATCAACAAAAGTTACGGCAACATACCAAAGATAACATGTTAGTTTGGATAGGGTTAACCGAAGATAGTAATCGAATACCTTACATTAATACTGAATTTATAGATGCCCCTAATACATGTATAACGTGCCCTTCAGGTACCTGTTGCATGTGGATTTTAATGAGTAATGACCCACTCCCAAGAATTGTATAAAGAAGAGAGCCCCGTGAACACTATACTATGCCTTACCAAGAAACTCATGTTCCCTTATAGTAATTAGGTATATAGCACACTAAAATGTCAAACACTCTTACAAGACAGGTGTATTTGAAAGATCGTGGCAACAGATTTAATTTGGTTCAAGAAATGACTAAAAAACACATTATTTCATCATTACACTCCTCCAGTAGGGTCTTCAGGGGGCATCAGAGGGGCAAGTCAGGGGGGGGGGGGGGGGGGGGGGGGGGGGGTGGGGGGACATTACCGACTATTTTTCAAAAGTATATTACACACAAGATATACTTTTGAAATGTAACCATGGTAACCATAGATTTGTATCAAATTATGCATAAACTATCTAAATGCTTGTGTGATGCACTCATTGTCTTGAAAATCCAATCATAGACCAATAAATCCTTGGGATGTGTAGTATACAATAAGATAGAATATCTACTCTGTGCCCACAAATAAGGTATTTGGCTCAAAAATGAGGTCTTTGAACAAAATGCGTGGATCCATTCAAACAGTCCTATCTCGAGATACATAAACAAATTGCCTATAACACAAGAAAGAAAAGCGATAAAAAAGAAAAACAGATACGTATTCCATTTGTTAAAACAATAATCATTATTAAGCGATAGTAGTATTAATTAAGCTTAATTATCATGATTATTAGCCAATTTATGGCTTGTCTCGGTTAACTGATTTTGACACAAAAGAAACCGCAAAATCAAAGATTCTTAAAAATGTAGCTGCACTCTTAATAATAATAAGGCTAGCTACCATGACCGCCCCATCACGTCCAAGGTTATAGTTCTTTTCATAAACTACTATAAACAATGTCAAAGATAATTAAAAATATACCCAATGTGCTATGCCAGATATTAAATATAAACTGCTCCTAAATTCCAGAAGCTGGCATACCAATACTATATCACCCCTTATTCCTCTATATAGGGGTGGCTATTGTGGGAAATAAAAAAACCAAGAGACATATAATATAATTATATATGAATTGGTCGAATTTGCATGAACGACGAAGGAACATCCGTCTATCGATCATGTATAAAATTCATGCAAATGATAGCAATCCCAATTCCAGAACATATCCAACGTCAAACTACAACGACCACTAGACAATATCACCCAAAGAAATTCCGGCTAGTCAAAGCATCCAAAAATGTGTATAAATACAGTTTTTTTGCAAATACCATATCAGAGTGAAACAACATCCCTTCATCCGTCTTAGATTTAAAAACGTAGATTAAGTTCATTTGGTCTGTCTCATCATTCGCCATTTTGTTTTTCTCAATTAGATGTTGCTTTAAGCAATTTTATTGAGTATTGATTTAGATTTAGATTTAGAATTGCCAGTTCCAGTATCGGACGATAATAGTACAGTCAAGAATCTGGGACCTAAAGTACACTTTTCCAAAACAAGTTTTTAAATACCTGACCGAAAGAGCAACTCCAACTCGATTTTCAAATGTTATCATGCTTATTCATGAAGCAAACTAAAAAGGAGAGAGGAACGGATGATAATGCATATGTCATGCAGCTGGGGCAGGACATTCAGGTAGTGCACCCCACCCGTCCCCGGGTTGGTTACGTTGGTGATGTTGCGAATGATAGGTATCTATACAACATAATGATGAATAATGTGAGGTTAAAGTACCCACAAAGTAACGTAAAATTACGTCATGCTAAATAGGTCTTGAGATAACTCAACAATTTAAGAGATAAGATAACGACAAGGTATTACTACCTATCTGTGATTACAGGCTCTACTTGGAATTTCTTGTGCATGGTTTCATCACCATGATCACCACTGTGAACCACTTCCTCAATTAAGCAGAACAAAAGGTAAATTCTTATGATGAATCAGAGATCTTGACGATTGTATTAATATTGTAAGGCCTACAGGGTGTCCAAACATTTGGAACTCTTTTTGGGTATGTAGTTTTAAGGAGTTTCTTAGTAGCCCCCCCCCCCCCCCCATATCATGAGTCTGTCGGTTGAGATATGTTCTGTTGGTTCATCTGAAAAGGGGAATCATGGAATATGACTGTCAAATTAGTTGTCAGTTAAGTCTTGTCAGTTCACTTTTATTTCTTGCCCCACCCCAATATGAAAAACCTAGCTATTACGCCACTGCATTTGCACAGTGAGGAATAACGAAATGGTAGAGTATAATATTATTATTAATAAACAGTGTTTCTTTAGACTCAGTTGATCATGTTGATATGGAACACTTATTTTTTCCTTGTAAATTTACAAATGGTATCAATCCATGTTCTGTAAAAACATTAGTGGAAATCAAAACCCTTTTTTCGACAATTATTTAAACTTGTCAAGACAACAATGTACATAATTTCAGTATAAAAACGGGTTCTTTCACGCCATCTTACCAAATTCTTTGCAAAAGAATCTAATGTTTCCGTTATTGTAATGAGTATCATTAAATCACAATTTTAATTGGGATAATGACTTTGATCAGTTGTTTTGTCGTTATTTGTAAGAATAAAAACATTTTACTTTGGAACCTCCCTCGTGAAATTCCTCAGTTCAAAAGTGGAAAATGTTTAGTTTCTACACAGTTACCTCTAAACAACTGATATGCAGCCATAATGGTAACCTTTCCCCCGGTAAATGAAGGATTGTTACAGTGAAGGTAATGATAATATAGATTCACAAGGGACAAAACCGTTCTCCACCAGGCGCTATTTTAACTTTTTCTATAAAATATCTAAAATATAAGAACTTAACGTGGAATTTTTAAAGTTCGAAGCAACACTGATTCTGTTATTGCAAAGTTGGGTACTATAAAATCATACAATTATTGGTTCCATCTATTTGCATTTATATTACATTGCGATCATTTAACCATTGAAGCGACGTTTAATGTTCGAAAGAAATATAGAGAGTAATATGTATAAGTATAACAAATAGGCCTAAGCTAAAAGGAACAAAACATATCTTTGGGATTCCAGGTTGATTTCTTACAAATTTATTTTTCCCACAAAGGCTTGGGTCACCCTATGTGTTGTTTGTGTTCTTGAACCTCTGTGATGAGCGATCAACCATAAACCAAATTATTTTATCGAATGTCCAAACAAAAGCTTATGATAAGAGAAGTTGTTTCAATATGGAAAACTGAGAAAAGACCATTATTTCGTTTCGATTCGCTATTTGAGTAAATGTATAGAATCATTCATTTTAATAAAAAGGTCACACGTTATATGAATCAGCAAAAGCCCGAGTAAAAAGTAGTTTAATTCTTTTGGAAATTGTCATATAGCTGCTAATTGTATAAATCATTTCATGGGTAAACTTAATTCTACTATAGACAATGATAAGGTAGGTACCACCGCAGTTTAATCAAAATGGCATTGGTTAAAATATTGTACGTATGAATCCACTTTTAATGTCTAAAGTTGGGCTGTTTTTTTATTCGTTTTGTCTACATTTACATGTAAATTGAATATTGAGGACAAACAAAACCAATCTGAGCATTGGCAGTGGTTCTTGGTGTTGGCTCAGAATATAGTCAAATGTTAACACTCCTAAATAAATTGAGACAAGCCACCTGGACCTACACGTATTCCCATCATCTTAAACTATGGATATTCAACATTTGCCCTGGTAATTCACCTTTTACCTCATAAGGCTGATCGATAGTGCACTTAAAATGCTGATTTTTTTTTAAAATGACTAAAACCCTTTTTTGGCTCATAATTTTTCGGACCATGTAACAAAATCAGTTTTTTTTTGTAAAAAATGCCGACATTCAACCAGCATCATCTAAAGACACTTCTGAAGGAGCGGTTTTTAAAATTATTTTCATTAAAATGTTTGTAGGGAAATTTGTAGAGAAAGTTTCTGACTCATTTCCTTTCCAAAAATGTAGGCCAAGGCCTATACTTTTATAGTTTTATATGCATCACATTAATAGTTCAAAAGTTACAGCGCTTGATAAATTTCAAAAAAAATTGAACAAAATTCGGGGTCCCATCACGTGAGACGATTTATTACTGAATCGTCTTATCCCATTACCTTATTATTTGCAATGAATGATGAGGTTAAACGAAAAACAGCCTTCTAAAGTGAGCTTGACCTTTAAATGTCATTTACAGTATTTCTTTTTTGGCTTTTGCATTTTTAATATTGCATGGTATTGTTTGATTTATGTAGAGCATTGAACTTAAATTGAATTTGGAAGATAAGATTGAAATGGATGCAAATGGACGAACAAAACACATTAATTACTCGCATATTACACCCGGGGGAGGGGGGTACTTTTGCCAAAATCGTACGTGGATGTGCCTGCCGGACTTCGACAATTTGACTTTCTCTAGGCCTATACCTATTTTCTGGCCAATTTTCCCACCCATCAACATATACCAATGTTGCACAAATTGGGTGCTTTTTACAAAAGAAATCGTCAAAATACACCCAATTTATGCAAATTGGGCGCTTTGGTCTGTGATATTAAAGCCCCACATCGCTACCAATTTTTGCGAAAAAGCACCCCAAAAGGCAGGCATATGTACGTAACGTACATATGCCTGCCTTTTGGGGACAGTACGTATACCATCTCAATGTGAGAACCCCCGGGATATTACATGTATAGCTAGCCTATACATAATGTTTGAAAGTGTAAAGTGATAGGCCTCGGCAAGCTTGGTCTCGGCTACCTCACAGGCCCTATACCATCATACTGGAGGCAGACGCTATACATTTCTTTAAAAAATGTAAAATGAAAAGGAAAGAATTCGTTTGGAGTTTGCGACGGGAAAACTAATCGTACTTCATGGTTCAGCTACTTTATGTCTAGATAGTTCAAACATTCATATCATACAGGGTGTCCGAAATGTTTCTACACACTTTCAAAACGTCATTAACGCTCCGACATTCACTCCTAGGCCTGAATAGAATTATCGCACCGTACAGACAAAATGATAATTTTAAATTGGATGGAAACGAACTTGTAGATGTAGATGACAAACTAAATACATATAATAATATTATAGGTGCTAAGTGCTTTTCAAATATGTTTGGACCTACGATCGTAAGAGGATTGAAGAGAAGAACAAAAATGCACCGTTAGCATTCATTATAAAGGTTTCCATTTCAATGATAATGTATTGTATTGCTTATAATAGACAGTGCATAAGGATGGTTTCAATCCGAAATGCAGGGGCGCGTATTAAGGGGGGGGGGGGGGGGGGGGGGGGGGGGGGCAGGGGGTGCAATCGCTCTGCCTGCCAGAATATTCCCCTCTGCCCTCCTAGTGAAATAACAATCTCTATGCATTTACATGTATACAAAAAGTAATCGGTTATGACCCCCCTATCACAGGCCTGTCCCCCTCATGTTACTTGAGGAAATACTGCATAAAGAAGCACATGATTAAGTCTATTCCGCCATTGAGATTGAATTACACCATAACTTTAAGTAAAACTGTAACACAGAGAGCTGTAAAATATGTAACTGTTTACAAAAATAATTGTACAAGTCCTCTACCCCAATGTTCTTGTTTGATTGATTTTAATTCCAACGGTGCAATTTTATCTACAGGGTGGTTCAATAAAACGTTGACAGATTTTTGAAGCCATTTTTTTTGAAATTCTGTATATTTAAAAAATATATTTTTTCAATATTCATCAACTATATGATCTTGACCATCTATGCTGAAAATATCGTTACTAATAACCTTACGGTTGCAAAATAACAGCTATTTGAACAAAGTCTGTCCAATTTCACTCTGTCCACGGGTACTGATTTCGCGACGTTACCACCAGTGTGGTTCAATAAAACGTTCACAGTTTTTCAAAGCCATATTTGTCAATATTATGGGATTTGGTTTAATTTGTTTACATATATTCCTCAAAAATATCATCTTGGCCATCTATGCTGAAAATCTCAATTTTAATAATGCTATGGCGGCACAATTATAGCTATTTGAAGAGAATCTCTCCAAAATCTCTTTGTCCACGGGTATTAGTCTACGGGAAATGACCAGCAAGATAACATTGGCATCGTCACTTTTAAAGGCATAGAGCATAGATAATTACACTTCCAATCTATGAAAATCATAAGTCTAATTAGGGTCACTCTTGGTATTATTATTACGTATTGATTTCACACCTGAATAGATAGTTAAGATGTTAACAATTACACTGGTTTCACCTGGCGGGATCTTCAAATATTAGACTACTTGCATGCAATTCATCATTCAGTATTCAATGTAACGTCGCGAAATCAGTACCCGTGGACAGAGTGAAATGGGACAGGCTTTGTTCAAATAGCTGTTATTTTGCAATCGTAAGGTTATTTGTAACGATATTTACAGCATAGATGGTCAAGAACATATAGTTGATGAATATTGAAAAAGATTTCTTTTAAATCTACAGAATTAAAAAAAAAATGGCTTCAAAAAACTGTCAACGTTTTATTGAACCACCCTGTATACCGGAGATTTGACGATTGTCTTTCAGGTAAGAGGACACCCTGTACAAATGTCCACTTTTTCGCGTGTGTGATTTTTCGCGCTTTGCACATTTTGAACAATTTTGTTTATTTTTATTTTTGCGATTTTGAGCTTCCTTACATAGGCCTAGACGGTAGACCTACATGTACATACAAAATGAATATATTCCACTTTGTCGTAAGATTTCCACTATTACCAATTACATCCAGCAAAGCTCATGCTGTGATGATAATAACAAAAAAGTCATGAGAAAAATATATATATATATTTTTTCCAACCTGTGTTCCATGTTCGATTTTGACAAATTAGGTGTCATCAATACGTCTTTAACGTGAATCTCAAATTAATCTTAATTTTCATAACTGGTGTGTTTCGTTGTGATGGGTCACATAGCCTACACTTTTACTTTACACAATCCAGATGGGTCTTGTTCAAAGTTGAGTCTTGTTAATGTGGCTTGAAAGAGGTCAGTGAGACAATATCAGATCTCTATAGAACAATGCGAAGACTTATACCAAAGAAATCGAACTCCAAGTAAAGTATTCAATTCCAATCAATGATATAAACTTAATTGTCATTTGGTAAAGTAATCCAATATCAAGTTCAATCTATACACACTGGCCTTGGTTTGATCTATAGGTCATTGAATGCTGCTTATTAACAGCGGCAAGGGCAATTATTAACACTGAGTTGGCAACTCAATGAATAATTAAACAACAATCATGGAACTCCAATTCATATTATTTTTACTAAAATGCACACTGTTTTTTTAATTTGTTGGGACGGCAGCTGTCCCACGTCGCCGGTACACAGCTGACATTTTTTCTTGCATTTTATGATTCATTATCTGTTTAAAAATAATTTCATATTTTGAGAATCTTACCGACTACTACTATACTAGAGGACGGGAGCTTTGATCTTCCTCTGTGATTTCGAGTCGAACTAATTTGTGGGTTTTCACACGTAGTTTTAATTGGGAGGGCTGAATAAGAACAGAAAACCTGATGAGGACTACAATTTATCAAAGTGTATAATGTTTTTTTTCTTTCGAGAATTTTGTTGAGATGGTAAATAAAAAGATTTAAATTGAAAATAAAAAGAGTAGATTCTATAATAAAATAGATTAATGAAGAATAAGAGCTCCACTGAGCTCCACGATATAACAGTGATCACTGATACTGAATAATATTCTTAACTGAATATTTTTCTTAACTGTCACTGGTTAAGAATATTATTCTTAACTGTCACTTATGATAGCTAAAATGGCAACAACAAAAAGATAAACATGTATGGCAAAAAGAGAGGTAATTGGCGAATAAGAGCTAAAAGATGAATAAGAGAGCTTAGCGGAAAACTGAGAAAGGTTAAAGAAGAATAGAGAGATCTTTGGAAAATAAGAGATACATGTATATAATGGAGAACTACAGAGTTTAAGACATGGCAGAGAGTTTAATGGAGAATAAAGTGAGAATAAGAGAGTCTCCCCCAGAGCGGGAGAGAGATAGAGAATAAGAGAACTACATGTAAATGGAGAATAAGAGTAAAATGTAGAATTAGCGGTCGAAATTGGGAATCAAGGAGGATAATTTGGAGAATAAGAGAGCGAAATGAAGAATAAGAGAATGTAGAGTAAGATAACTATAACATATTTAAATGGAGCATGAGATAAGTAAATGGAGAATAAGAGAACTAAATAGAGAATAAGAGAACTAAACGGAGAATAAGATAACTAAACGGAGAATAAGAGAACTAAACGGAGAATGAGATAACTAAACGGAGAATGAGAGAACTAAACGGAGAATGAGAGAACTAAACGGAGAATGAGAGAACTAAACGGAGAATGAGAGAACTAAACGGAGAATGAGAGAACCAAACGGAGAATGAGAGAACTAAACGGAGAATAAGAGAACTAAACAGAGAATAAGAGAACTAAACGGAGAATAAGAGAACTAAACGGAGAATGAGATAACTAAACGGAGAATGAGATAACTAAACGGAGAATAAGAGAACTAAACGGAGAATGAGAGAACTAAACGGAGAATGAGAGAACTAAACGGAGAATGAGAGAACTAAACGAAGAATGAGAGAACCAAACGGAGAATGAGAAAACCAAACGGAGAATGAGAGAACCAAACGGAGAATGAGAGAACTAAACGGAGAATAAGAGAACTAAACGGAGAATAAGAGAACTAAACGGAGAATAAGAGAACTAAACGGAGAATAAGAGAACTAAACGGAGAATAAGAGAACTAACGGAGAATGAGAGAACTAAACGGAGAATGAGAGAACTAAACGGAGAATGAGAGAACTAAACGGAGAATGAGAGAACTAAACGGAGAATGAGAGAACTAAACGGAGAATGAGAGAACTAAACGGAGAATGAGAGAACTAAATGGAGAATGAGAGAACTAAACGGAGAATAAGAGAACTAAACGGAGAATAAGATAACTAAACGGAGAATTAGAGAACTAAACGGAGAAAAAGAGAACTAAACGGAGAATAAGAGAACTAAACGGAGAAAAAGAGAACTAAACGGAGAATAAGAGAACTAAACGGAGAATGAGAGAACTAAACGGAGAATGAGAGAACTAAACGGAGAATAGGAGAACTAAACGGAGAATAAGAGAACTAAACGGAGAATAAGAGAACTAAACGGAGAATAAGAGAACTAAACGGAGAAAAAGAGAACTAAACGGAGAATAAGAGAACTAAACGGAGAAAAAGAGAACTAAACGGAGAATAAGAGAACTAAACGGAGAATAAGATAACTATATGGAGAATAATAAAACTAAACGGAGAATAATAAAACTAAACGGAGAATGAGAGAATTAAACGGAGAATGAGAGAACTAAATGGAGAATGAGAGAACTAAATGGAGAACAAGAGAACTAAATGGAGAATAGGTGAGCGAATTGGAGAATAAGATCTAAAAGGGGAGCTTAAAGAAAAATAAGAAATGACAAGAGAGTTTAGAGGAAGAAGAAATCAAAATTGCAACGCATTTCACTCACTCAAATAAATGTATACAACAATAATGAGCTCAGAGACAAATGAGTTAAAATAAATGTATTGTTATTGACATAATATACCACCAGTCAGTACATACATTTTTGAACGACTTGCATACATTGTATATTATGTTATATCACTTTATTTATGCATTGGTTTTGTAAATGTTTACAAAAAAACAATTTGGACTTTGGAATTATGCAGTTTACTAGTAGACTTAAGAAAGTTGGACGTATAGTACATAACATTTCATCAAACTTTTTACATACCTATCAGAATTTCCGTGTATCCAAAGATAAATTGATTATAGATGTACACTTTATTCTGTGTTACACCCTGTATAGGTTCATTGTTACGAAAGAGAACAAGAATTCGATGGATTTCAATTGTATTGGGTGAATCATTTGCTATTCAATTTTCCGTGTATCTATCATAAATCACAAAGTGGTCGTCGTGTTTTCGATCCAAATAAATTGAATTCGGGATTGAATTTAATGGTTGGCTCGCTTTTATTAATAGAGAGAAGATTTTTGTTTACAACTTCCAACATAGCTCCGGTGAAAAGATACAATTATGTGTGCTGTAATGCTTAATGCACACAGTAACAAAGAACACAATGTAATCAAACGAGAAATAAAACCCACGCCGACCTGCTACCGCGACACCTGGATGACACGTTCACAGTACAGCAGTCAAGTTCGACTATTAAACAATGGCGCAACCATGGTTGGTAAACTAATCTCTTATGTGACCCGATCAATTTTGTCTTTACTTTCCATCAAATGGACATGATATCACCTATCAGAAAAGAGCGAAAGCCCATATTTTCACCCGCAACATCTTAATTCTTAACACTTTCCACGCGGCAGTCGTCTGCAGACGACAGCAGTCCAAAAGTTACACATTTTCAAAATTATTGAATTTCATTACCATCTCTGGCATCAACATGAGAATTGCATTACAATACGTACAAACGGTACAATAGTATTGGTTCAGTAACTTTAAAAAACGATTTCTGACAAATATGTTTTGTATAATAATGGTAAAACTAACAGCCGCGTGGAAAGTGTTAAACATGAGAGATGTTTCGTTAAAATGCTATATATAGAAAGATAGTGAAGTAGGGGCCTATCCCAAAATTGAGTTTTGTGATTGTTTGTGACTCTGAGAAAAGTTCTTTCGTTTAACACTGGAGTAATTTGACTTAATTTTGTTCATGTATTTATATAGAAAACCACATGCGTAAAAATCGGCTCATCCAACTTTAAGTTTACCTCCCGCGGGAATGTTAAGCCTATAATAGTATAATAATATTTGATTATTTTACAACTCTGACATGTTTTAAACAAACTATAGGTAATCGATATCATCAATCGATAACTAATAAACCGAGTACAAATACATAAACACTTCCAGTCGAACCATGCACCATCCACTGTTGCTCTTTTATTAAGAGCAACCACAAAATGTGAAAGCAAAAAGTGTTATATTATATTGTTTCGAATTGAATATAAATTGGAAATGAATTAATTTCTCGGATTTGAATGGCTTTGAATAAAACCAGTCAATGAATCGATCAGAATCATGGTAGCCTATGAAAGATACATCAGGCATAGGATTATATACATTACATGATACATGATATTACCAGAGATACATTGCATCAACTACATGTACATGTACATGATAGGACCGTTAGAAACATTAGTACGATGTATCTTTCAATAGAGCAAGGTGCGCATATTGTAATAAAGGTTTAATGTTCACAAGCTGCACATAATTCCATTCCAATCATTTAAATGCCTGGTTAGCATTTGACATTTGAAATGCTCAATTGAAATACATTATACAGCCTGAGTCACCACAAATCATTTCCAATAGCCTATTTAATTATTTGTTTATTGTACATGTACGTTTCGGTGTATACTGTGATTCAACCCGGATAACTTCTCAAACACCATGGATACCGATTTGATTTCCTGTAGGGCCATTTTAATTTAACTTAAAGTTATAATAAAAGGTCATTTGAAAAGATCTCTTTTTCGTGGTTCTTGATTCTCTTAATTGATACAGGCATTTTTTTCTTCAAAATGGTGTTTTTGACCATGGCCATTTGGTCGTTCATTGTTCACCATGGGAATCAATGGAACGATCTCTTTCTAAATCACAATACCATGTACCTTTATTAATATACATGGGGTCAACTGCGGCGCTGAGACAATTGAATTAGTTTACCGACTGGTAAATTTGTAACAGTAGTGTTTGTTTGCATGTTTTCGATCCATCTCGACACTGGTCTCCTCCCAAAGAGGATTTCTTGAGCGGTCCAGCATGCTTAGCTGCAGTGCCCACGTCACATGGCTTTTCCAGGGAATGAACAGTGGCAAGCTAAATCAGTAATACGGTCGTTTGACTTCCACCTTCTTACATGTATGAAATGAACACTTATGGTAGACATGGTAGAGATTATACAATATGGCCTTTACATGTAGCTTACAACTTACAAGTATCCAACTTCTTTTGAACAAAATCAAATGTGTAATTCAAAATACATGCAGGATCATTTCTAAGACAAACATAGAACTGTATTGAAATCTCTTGACTTAAAGTTTCTTAAAACCCTTCGATTTTGAATAGCAAAATCATTATAGGCTAAAGGTAAAGCCTTTCAGTTAATATCAGTATAGTAAATGTAAGTGGGAACTACACTCGTCCAAAGAAGTTCCTTGCCACTAATACTATAGTAAAGTCCAAATATTTCAAATTAATATTTAATAGAATATATATAATTGTATACCAAAATAAGCAGAAAGTAATCCTCTAACAGCTTAACATGGAATTTAGACATGATCACTCATGCATGGCAGATCCCATTCACTTGACAATGGCAAGGTGGAAGAAGATTAATTGCAAAAAATTGGATAATCCCTCCATTCAAAAATTTCAAATGTTAATGTGAATGATTGAACACAATATGAACCTTAACATTGCTTAATGAATGTGCTCAGCCACGCATGAATGCGTACATCTTAATTTCATACAGACATGATAGAGAATTATTGTCTGCTTATTTTGACATGCAATTGTTTAATTTATATTAAATATTTATGTGAAATATTTGAACTTCAATATTTGAACTTCAATGAGTGGCAAGGAACTTCTTTAGACGAGTGTACATGTGTTTATGTAGTGGGCACACAACATGCAGTTGCCAGAAAACCACTGTGGTCATGGGTTGAAAGCGAGGCATGCTGGTATAGCTCAAGAAACCTTCTCTGGTCTCCTCCATAATGGATTCCCGATGTTGTATCACACCAGACGTCCCCAAATTGGACTTGATATGTGTCATTAATACCGCTAATAACATCTGTTACGTGTAATCAAGTTTAAAGTGTGACCTTAGATGAGGTCACGCAAAAGGTGCATTGATACCCTTCGGGGGTTTTGTTTGTAACACTTGGTGAATTGATACTGTTGCAACATTACAGAGGTATAGGTTACACACTTGAACAAATGTAGTAAAAAATGACCCCATTGCAGTTGGTGCATATAGTTGTTGACTTCATTAAAGGGTCAACATTGATTAATAAATGGTCAAAACTGACTAATTTTAACCCTTTATTGGTCAATTTTGACCTTTTAAATGAGGGTCAACTACAGTAATGCACCATCTGCAATGGGCCATTTATGACTACATATTTTTAGGTGTGTAGTAATGTCAACTCGTCGCGGTATGGCTTCTGCTGCGCTGTTTGCTACATTGTGTGTTGTTTGCATGCATTGTAACATTCATACATTGTAGATGGATTCACCATAAACATGATTAATGCATTAATGAATGAACGTTATGTCGTTTAGCTAAGTAGGTCGACGACGACATACATTATTAAAAACTGCCTTCATTAGTTAACCATATACATGTAACTGCTACCATTTTTGTTGAGAAATTGTGAATCTGAATTATATATGAATGTATCGACCAATGATATTGATATTTCGTGCTGTGTCAAGTTAAAGCTCATTTTTAATTTATGCACATAAAACATGTATATATACAATGTACATGTATGTATACATTTTTTAGCTTTGTGTATAGTATTTGAAGAGTTCAGATGCAAAATAAAGTGAATTCAGTGAGTGACTGGCTTGTACATTGTACATAAAAAATGGACACAATCCTTTATATTTTAAATGGTCAGAAGTTAATAGTTAGGTCACCCAAGCCCTATATGAAAGCTATGAAGATTGTTAAACGGGGTCAGTCGTCACAAACATGCACAAACACAATAGTCAAACGACCTTGCTATTGTCATGCTATTGTCAACACTCCCTACACAGAGGTCTGCAGTGCAAATCTGTACGATCTTCGCCATACGGTAATGTCAATGACAGATTTCATTCCGTGGTATAAAGCTATGAGGTTTCCGTGGTCTTCGCTATCTCCAAGCAGATAGAGCAATACGTACACGGACTTTTTTGTAGACGAGGGTTCATATCATGATTTGGTGAGGTTTAGAATGAGTTAGGATTCCTGTAATTTTGAAGACCACGGGTTTTCAAAACGTGAATTTTCCGGCATTGTACGACATAAATTTGGTCACCAAACGTGTTTAAAACTATACATTTTACTGTTCTGCAGATGTTATTGACCCTCCTCTATAATTCTACATGATTTTTAACACGTTTCTTAGTTTTTGAGATGCCCAATAGACCATTTCTCGAAGCTATTTCTAGCAACTATTGCAGTCACTATGACTCCATTGTTTTCTTGCGTATAACAAAATATGACATGCAGCGTGACCTCCCTACTGGCTGAAGCCTACTCTGTTTAGCTCTCCCTAATCATCACAGAGGATGGTTTTAGCATTATTACAAACGAGTTACATCACATAAAAGTACATCAAGAACATGAAATAAAATACACAGACCTTTATCTCATTTTTCATCTTAACTCTTCACGTAGACAGGACAGACACCCAGGTATCACTGTATACATCTACTCTCTAAATGTAAAAGAGCTTAAACTCACTCTTTTGAGAGCTCTAGGAGGGACGGCTCATTTTAGGAGTGAAGTTCGCTCTTTTCGGAGTGATTTTCCACACTTTAAGGTTAAGAGTGATTTTTGCTCTGAAAAGAGTGGCATGCACTCTGAAAAGAGTGAACTTCACTCCAAAAAACGAGTGAACTTCACTCCCAAAAAGAGCTGTCTCTCCTAGAGCTCTCAAAAGAGTGAGTTTTAGCTCTTTTATACATTTAGAGAGTATGTTCTTTTTTTACATCAGCTGAGACTAGACGAATATCGTATCAGGTTGCAAAATAATTGGAAAACACAACCTTTCTGATGGTTTAAAATGTGTGTTCAAATGTATTACAGTTACATCATGTCATATCAGAAATAGTGAGTGTTAAAAAGCATATAGTGATTGAACACTACTTACAAAATATTCAAAATAATATATAAACGAAAACAATTTCATTAATTAAATGTCAATATACAAATTACATTTATCATAATAATTATTATTGAATGATTTTTATACAATAGCTCCGTTACATGTGCTTGTACCCCCTATCGTTGACTCAGGAAGGGATGGCATTTTCGACGGAGTCCTAGTATATTTCACCTTAGCAAGACTAAGAACTGATCCTTGTGGTGGTGGCGGATAGTTTGCGCTGATGGCAACAGCAGTCTTTTTCTTCGGCGGAGCACCCAACAACTTGTTGATAAAATCCTGCCAGGATTGCACGGTTTTTGTACTCCATATCCACATGCCGCTCGTGACGCCAACCACAAGTTGCATGAAAGATTTGATTAACAGAACAGGAACTGAGGGAATACTGAAGTCCATACTGCAGTCTTCTGAAGACTTACAAGGGTTCAATTTCGCTGCATATTCCCAGTATAACATGTTCGCACGCTGATAGAAATAACAGGCTATCACACAAGTGGCCGGAACAGTGTAGAGAACCGAAAACACCCCTATTCGCACCATGAGTTTTTCAAGTTTGTCAATGTTTGTACCGCCGCTCTTCATGACTTTCCGGATGCGAAACATGTAGACGAAACCGGAGAGGATGAAGAGAGTTCCTACAACGAAATAGATGAAGAGCGGTGCCAGGACAAATCCAGTAAGGGCTTGCACGTCTTGGTTACCAACGTAACACATTCCTGTAAGTTCATCACCATCCATTCTTCGTAGAGTAAGCACAACTATTGTTTTCAACGCAGGTAGCGCCCAGGCCACTAGATGATAATAACTACTGTAGGCTGCAATAGCTTCATATCCCCATTTCATTCCAGCTGCAAGGAACCACGTAAAGGTGAGAACCACCCACCATATTGAACTAGCCATATAGAAATAGTACTGGATTAAGAATACGATGGTACACCCTGTGCTTTCGAGACCTTCCTGAATAAGATAAAGTTCATTGTCTGGTTTCGGTGTCGTATCACATGCAATAATTGGTCCAATTCTAGCAGTTATCAGTCTGATGATGTATGCAATGGAATACATCATATAGCACATTGAAAGGAAGATGATAGGTCGCTCAGGGTACTTAAATCTGGCCCTGTCAATGAGGAATGTCAGTACGGTAAGACTGGTGCACACAAAACACAAGACTGACCAGATGCTAATCCAGAGCATTGCGAAGTCCTTGTCGTGCTTCTGAAAGTAGACATCTCTGTCGCATCTTGGAGCGCAAGAGTTGGTTTGTATCAGATGCACAAAACGATCTGGATTGTCACATTGATTGATCACAACCGGTGGAGTAGGGCGTGACCTACCCTGGTTAGGGCGATCAGGAGCCTCAATAGGTCTTGCTGGATTGCCTGTGCCTCTATCAGGAATATTGTCTGAAGTATTAGGGGCAACCATGCACAGGTTACTTCTGTCTTTGCTTCGCGGTAGTTTGGAGCAATCCATACTCTCCGGCCATCGAAAGTCAAAACTTTCCATGACAGGTGCGCAGCTGCTTCTGACGTCTTCACACATTGGCCTGCAAGCTGGAATGATCATATCCACCTGTTCTGAACACATTGGCGCGTACAATGAACACAGGAAAAACAACAGATGATCATGGCATCCGTAATGAACCAAGGGCATAAACTCGTGAATCAAAGGTGCTGCTTCACTCTGAGATGTATGGCCAAAGAAGTTTGGCATCCTTGTCATGTTATATCCGATACCAACACACATCTGTATGGTTATGCGTTCACATTGGCCTTGTCGACTTATTCCTGGGCGTTGTTGCAACCCGTCACAGCAATTCCCAAGCCATGTGGCCAAGAATAACAGTAAATATATCCAATCCATGGTTGTTGTTTATAAATTTAGCGATTCCAAAGGGAGCGAATAACTAGCACGTGCGGAACATATTCGATAAACGATGTGCAGGGTTAAGAAGTGGTGTGCATAATGTTTATAAGAAAACAAGTGTCCACTCAACTTTTCATGAAGTACCTCGAAGTACCATTGGTCTTTTATTTATCACGTACTTGTATAGTAGGCTTTTGGTTTATAACAAGCATAGTACAATCACTTCAGGCGTATTTGGATGGCAATCTATGAATACTCGCTTTGTACATGCCGCGTTCTTGAGCAAAAAGTCATCGTATTAACCAATACTAATCCTTCCATGCGTGAAAAAAGAACAACTCAATCTAGCCGTGTACACAAACTCTCAAACAAACTAGCGTCCACACTGCAAACTCCAATCTCAAGATATGAATAGATAGAAGTCAAACAGTACAAACTGGTATTAATGTCCAACCAGTAAGCAAATGTTTTACCAATCACAGTATAGTAGTCAGCTCTAAATATATTTCCATCTGAAGTCTTGTGGCGAACACGACCCTACCAATTGCCGATATCTGCAACTGTGTCGGCCGGTTCTCTGTGTGATATTGTTAACCACTCACGTTGAATAGGCCCATTCAGTAATGCATTTATTACTCCCTGTTCCGTCCATGCATGCGATGAACTCTGGTAAGGTAACAATTCTCATGCACCAGCAAAAAAAAATGTAATGTAACTTGCCAGGTAGCTTTTCAGAGCAATTCAATCTTGATACAAAATACTGTAACAATTCTTGTTTGTTAAGGTTTTAAGAGCATGCAAACAGAGCGAATGTCACTACACGATACCACGTTGTGTAGCAGTTGTAAAATGAGGTTAATAACAAATGAAGCCTTGGCTGGTATACGCATTCACCTATTGAGTTCCGCGGAGACCTTGGAGTGTTTCCCATAAAATATTATTAAACTCCGCCCACACTAAGCCTGAGTAAAGCCATATAAATTGCTTTAACCACGTAAATATATCGGGTCGCAATCTTTACACTATTGGTTTATAATCCAAAGCTCTTCGGTTTGCGTTGCCTCTCAACTGTACTGATCCTTCTACTGATATTATACCAGTTCAAACTTATTGATAAAGATAATGTGATAAACAAACATTGGTTGGCTCACTGCATGGATTGGTTCAACAATCGCAACATTATTAAACCACTGGAGTTTGTTTAGTTTACAAACGTAGTTCACATACTTATGTTTGCTTTATTTAGGATTATACTATAAGAACTCATGAGTGCTTTTATATAGGTATGGGTATTTTTCTATACCAAAGGTATATACATTTGTAAATGTAAAATATAACGCACATCTTATGTAGATGTTGACAATAAAATGACAGAATATGAATTATTCAGCAAGCTTTTCAAATGAGTAATAATTTTATTTTTAAGAAATTGAAGAAATACTTTGAAAATATGAATATTTCTTTTGGTTTTCTAAGAATGCTGACATTAAATAGGTTCTACACATTGGTCGTTAGGTAATGGTATTTAATATATTCATTTTCATCTTTGAATGATGCAGATGGTTTGTGATTTATGTTTCGCTCCATAATATTAATATGGAGCTAAGATTTCGAATACTCTACCATTCTTTTTCTTAAGTGTACGACGAATTGTTCTTTAAAATTACCCTATAAGACTGATAGTGATAGTGATAGCTATATTTATTATAAGTTTAGCTGAAATTAAACAAGTTTTAAAGGACACATTGAATTCTGTGACTTTTAGATGAATCTTTATCATGATCATTGTTATTCAAACCGGGCGTTGTATGAATTTTTGCAACATGAACAAATAATTGATTAATAATATGTACGAGTACATGTAAACAAATTTAAGATTTAATTAGTGTTTTACAGCAGGTCTACTGTTTCGTGAGGTAGGCCTATGTATGAATAATCACAGACTTTAAAAATGCTCTCAAAATATGTTGTTTATTCTCAAATTGTAAGTAACAAAATACTAAATATTTCATTTCATTTAAAGGTACACAGAGGTGACTTGTTTTCAAAAATGTCCTCGTAAGTTTTTGAAATGAACAGTTTGGTGTAAAAATAAGAACAGGTTTTGGATAGCGATCAAAAATGCCCGATCAAATTATCTGATATCATATTAGCCTATTAACGAATAGGCTATTATACGCGAAAGCTCTGATCCCCGTCGTACCTGAGTTCCTATTGTAAAATAAAACTGCTAAAAAGGTAGTGTTACCCTAGGTTACCCAATTATATTGGTTCAACTGGTATAGTAGCCCAAATCATATTGAAAAGCCGTTTCAATTTGCACTGAATAAAAACCCTTTAAAGGGGAAGTGCTAGTACAAATGAAAGACTTTGATATTTTTTAGGAAAGCATTTGGTAGAATAATGACATGTAATTGGGTAATCAGTATTGGCACAAGAGCAGGCAGTGAACGTATTGGCAAATTTGGGCATGATATCAAGTAATGAATATGAAGACAAATTTGCAGTAGTTGTCCGTACTGTATATATGTGAAAATCAGACACAATTAGGCAAGATATCAACATTGAGCTTGTATTTGATTATTGTAGTAGAGATCTTCCGCTTAACAATGGTACTCTTTTTTTAAGCGGAGTTATATAATTTTTCAGTTATAGTCTTTATGAAAACTCCAAACTGAGATATCATCCTTTAAAGATGTACTTATAATCGGCCGAGTGCACCAATGACGGGTAACTTAATAGGGAGGTAAGCTACCTCCCTAGTAGTTATGCTCTAACTGTAGCATAACTTACTAACGATGTAATTCTTAGAGCACAACTGGCGAGTAACATCAGAATAGCAACTAGCGAGGTAAATATCCACATTAATCAGCATCGTCCCCTTACAAAATAAATTGTCGCATATGCAAAGTGTTAACCTATAGTTTATTGTATAATACTGACGTGAGTGGTCCTCCGTAATATTTAAAATGTGTCGTCACTCGCTAGGTCATAGGTGAGTGTACATAATTAACATAAATAAACATGTTGAGTCGGCCTGCGTTCCGAACAAAAAAATGACAGTATTTCTTTGGCCAAAAATTTCGAATTTGTTCAACGCTTTTTCAAAAATAAGGACTATCAAGACATTACAATCATATTTTGGGCGAGGGGCACACACAAATATTGCACCAAAAAGCACAATTTTAATGACAAACACAAGCACCCGATGCAAACAATTATATACAATTATAACACATCTCTTAACACAGATACTGCCGTGGCTTGGATACCTTGTCCGTCGCTTGTTAACCGCTAGGACCCCGGTTCGATCCCCAGATAACGCACTGCAAGATATGCTTTCTTTTTTTCGTTCTTTTAGTTTTACCCTTCCACTCACAATAATGTTGAAACTTCAGTTTTTAATTAATAATACAATAATAAGTTTATTTATTTATTTATTTAGTCATTATTTAAGATCCTTGGACAATTAGAACATTTTGGTCAAAATATGACCCAAGGTCGGTGCGATTAGTGTTTGAATGGGCAAAAGGAGTTGATCTAAATTTTGACTAAAAAAATCCCCAAATTGCATGAATGGATTTTCAAAATATAAAATATTTCAGTTTATGAGGGGTCACATTCCACTTCAAATATACATCCCCTGGGCATGCAAGCGAAGTTGGTCTTTCAGCATCAGCGAATCATCCCCTCCAATGTTCACAACAAATTTTACGCTACTGCTAGAATCGACTGACTTGTGGCATAAAACGTTATGCCCCAACTTACTCTTGGGTCCGGCCAAGTATAACATTTAGCGTAAATTACCCGCCAGTTACTAGCCTAGTAGCTTACCCCGCATTGGCGCTCTCAAAATTTTGGGTTACGCCTCAGTTACTAGCGAGGTAGCGCTATTCTTCAGCTACCCGTCATTGGTGCACTCGGCCGATTATATATAATGTACTAACGATGTACTTTTATTTGTATTTTTTTATTTTTTTATTTTTTGGTTTGAAATTTTAATCTGAAACTTTCACATTAATGTTATAAACACTCTGAAAATTAATTATTTACAAGAATCACCTCCAATTAGGGTTTGGGCTATTACTCAGTTTGGAGCTCTGCCCAATTCGTGAATTAAAAAGAAATTTGGAAGAAATGAAACAATCATTTGATCTTGTTGTGTGCATTCATTGGCGGCGTAGCTACAGGTAACCCACCAAGGGTCATTGGGGGGGGGGGGGGGGGGGGGGTGCAATTAACCAGGGGAGTTTAAGGGTTTTATATATATACTTATCTCCAATTTCATGGCGTTTCTCGTCGTGGGGAATCAATACCAATCCTAATCACCTGCAGCAGAGGCTTTGTTCCAGGACCTACCGGGCCGGGGCCCTTATGTAATGTGGGCCCTGGACCCCACGCCACTCTCGTGCCCCCGGGATGACAAGCCTCCTGGCTACGCCCATATGTCGCAAACAATTGACTTCAAAACTCATAAAACGACCGCCAATTTTGTATTTATTTCATTAAGCCTACCAAAGAGGGAAATTAACTACCCAGTATGATTTGTTTGTGCAGTTATAAACGATATCTCCATCTTTGGCAAACACGAGAGTAAACATTTTAGAACCACCCTCTCCATAGGCTTTATTGGTATAAGTGTTGTAAAAATCAACACAGATTGTCAGAGGTATATTTGCTCAATAGTGAATTAAAAAGTACAATAGTTTTTAAACGGCTTTCGTTGAATAACAAAATAACAGACATAAGGGACACTTTCTATGCGGCTAGTTTTACCAGAGTGATATTACCTATTACACCTCCCTGGTTTTGCCATATAAAAAAGATTTTGCAAAAACTTATGTTAATTAATTTCTCATGGTGATTCGAAATATGTGATGATGAAAGCCAATAAATTAAATACGTTTGTGAAACATTTTGCGTGTGCATAACCGCTCGCATGGACAGCGTTAATCTATTCTATATTTGCTTAAAAATTCTCAGTTTGCTTCCCCCCTCCATTTCTTTACATTGCCACAAGCTAGTGGATATTTATCGCTTTGTTTACCTATCGGAGTAAATATACTTTACACAGGCTAGGCAAACAACTGCGGACATCATCTCAAAATTTCACCCCGGGCGCTAAACAACTGAACACATCTCTCGTCCAATCAAAGCCATGGACATAGATGGATTAGGCGGCGCTTGTAAGTGACCCTGATGCAATACACATAGCATCCAAGCGTCACACTTCTCGATCAACCAATATACCCGTATGAGAGTGTCATTTGGCTGGACCCGTTCGATAATTATACCGATTTGGTCACGGTTTCCTGAACCAAGTGACTCGAAGTCATCGCGTACTTGGAATATTGATTTTGAATTCAGGCTATAAGAGCTAGCTATCGTGATAGCTAGCAGCACAAAAAGAGTTGCCACTTGCAAAAAAACGGCATTTCAATAAGAAACTTGTTGGTAACAAAAAGTAGCCCTATTGGGCTCTTAAATGGCGGGTTCGGTAACAAAAGGCAATCGTTGAGCTGGTTAAACCGATAGCAGTGCTCCTTCACCACTACAATAAGGAGTTTGAAAAGAGCTAAGGATCTCTTTCACGATATTCACCAAATCCAATCATGCGATTACAGAAAACCACTGAATTGGAGAGAAAAGAATCGACTTATCTTCAGGCTTTTCAATTATGTACATTTTACTTGTGGATATAAAAGTCTTACAACTATAAAAAGTGGGATCAGTAAAACTGACAAAAGAGAGAATTATAAAACGGGATAACATATCTCGAGTCTTAACACTTTCCACGCGGCAGGCGGCTGCAGACGACATTACAAAATTTCACAAAATGTTTCAAAAATGTCAAACTTATTTAATTTCATTACCATATTTAGAATCACCATGAGAAATGCATTGACATCAATACAAACATGCCTAGTATTGAGTCAGTAATCCTTGAGATAGACTTTTAAAATTGGGAAAGGTTTCTGAAAAATCTGTTTTGTATATGGTAAAACTATAGCCGCGTGGAAAGTGTTAATATCCTGTTTCTTTCTGTTCATGTTGTATATACAGCGTGTCCCAAAAATCTGGGTTCAAAAGTGTGCGAGCTTATAACGAAATAAGTAGACAACATGGATAGTTTATATTTAAGGATATCCAACAAAATATACCTGACCTTAATTGGGTAAATTCGGAGACCAATCCAATGTAAACTTTTTGAAATACAAAGATATGAATAGAGCGTGGTCAGAACCCATTTGTCCCGATTTAAGGAATAAACCATCCGTGCGTTGCATGAAACTGTGCATGAAACTGTGCGATATGTGCAGTATTCTCGGCATGGGGTTTATTCTCCGAAAGAACTTAACAATAAACTCGGACATGTCGGACCATAACAAAGAACATTTTGTTTTAATTTTATGTAAATAATGATCTTGTATTATTGCAATATGACCAAGATAATTTTGTTTACTGCCCAAGTCTTTGTAAAGAATGAATGCAAAGGCAAAACCGGGGGCAAAACTTTGATAAAGTCACACAACAATGCGCAATTGCAACACATAGGGTGTTCCTTGAAAAAGTGGCTCTATTAAAATGTTTGTATTTCAAAAGTTTATATTGGATTAATCAATTAAGTTTAACCAATTAAGGTCAGGCATATTTTGTTTGATATCCCTAAATATGAACTAGCCATGTTTCCAAGTTCTTTAGTTATATTTTTTATAAGCTCGCAAACTTTTGAACCCAGTTTGTTGGGACACGCTGTAAAACCACCATAGATCCTCGAAAACCAACCTGGGTGGTTCGGGCCCGGGGGAAGAGGCCGGCACTTACACCAGAGACCGAAGTTGAAAAGAGGGTCTTTCGGGGACCATGGTGACGGACAAAATATTAACAAATTGGGTTTTTGGTTATTATGATTTTGACCATTAATTAACGTTCTTCGGTGGAATTTTTAATAATGAATAATAATCGAAAAATGTAAAGGGGTCATTTTGATATAGCACATAGTGCGTAAGCGTGTTCCCAAGGGTTTTATTATAGACTCATTTCACATTCAATTCATAAGAATAGCTTTATTTGATAATAGAAAATACATTAGCTCCAAATAATACACATGAGGCCCATCCCACCTTTCCAAGGTTCAGTCAATTTTTTTAAATTTTAATAATTTATTCTTTACCCGTCAAAATCCACAAAAAGGCCATGATGACTTGAAATACTAACATAATGATTTAATAAGCGTGAACAGTCTATCTAATTTCAAAGTGAATACATTAATCAATATTTGTTGATTTTAATAATTCGTATAATTTGAAAAGACTTTTGTATTGATTGAATGATTTAATGGGGTGTATATGACGGAACTTATCTCATCGTCGATGTAATATAATAATTGATTTATATATTTATATTCAAAACTCAATTCAATCGAGGTAATTGGTAAATACTTGGTAACAAAGTTTATACAAATACAATTGTCTGTAGATTGGGGTAGGCCTAGGCCTTTGTTGGGATTTTTTTTTAATTTGAGCAAATGTTGTACAGCCGGATTGGGTAATTGGCAAAGTAAAGTGCTTGCCTCTTTAGCATGTTTAGATCCCCAGGGGAACTTCTTCCAAAGTCCTCGGTCTGAATGTTAACTAGGGATATACAGCGTGTCCCATAAAACAGGGTTTTGCGAGCTTATAACGAAATAAGTAGGAATCATGGATAGTTTATATATTTAAGGATATCAAACAAAATATACCTGACCTTAATTGGGTGAATTCAGAGACCAATCCAATGTAAACTTTTTGAAATACAAAGATTTGAATAGAGCGTGGTCAGAACCCATTTGTCCCGATTTAAGGAATATACCATCCGTACTGTGCGTTGCATGTATTAACTGTGCGCTATGCATAATGTGCATTATTTCAGGGATGGGGTTTATTCTCCGAAAGACTATAGGCCTAACAAAGAACTTTTTTTAATGTTTATGTAAATAATGAACTTGTATTATTGCAATATGCCCAAGATAATTTTGTTTACTGCCCAAGTCATTGTAAAGAATGATTGCAAAGGCAAAACTTGTATGAAGTCACAACAATACGCAATGGCATCACATCCTTGAAAAGTGGGACAAATGGGTTTTGACGACGCTCTATTAAAATCTTTGCATTTCAAAAAGTTTATATTGGATTAATTACAGAGTTTAACCAATTAAGGTGGTCAAGTAATATATTTTGTTTAATATCCCTAAATATAAACTACGTGTCCTATTTTTTTAGTTATAAGCTCGGAAACGTTTGAACCCAGTTTTTTTTGGACACGCTGTACTACCATGGCAGGTAATTACCTGCCATGATACTACCTTCCAAATCTGACCTAACATTGCAGCCGGGCGAGCACCGACTGAGCAATTTTGGAACGGGCTAGTATAGCCTATTACCATGATTACTTGGGTGTAGGGCCTATTTCCAATTTCCCATCATGCCTGTTTAGTACTAGGACGTGGATTCGAGGCTACATCGAGAGTCGAGCCTATACTTCAAATTCAAAGCCTTTAATGGGACTCGACTGTGAAATAACTCAAGGGGTCTCGATGAATCCAGGATGTAGAATCGAGACCACCCCAATGATATGAGATAGTCACGATGCTACGACATGGTTCCAATCTCTATTGCCTATTATTTCTATAGTCTGTATATTGACTCGGACCCGGGTCCATATGTAATAGCTAACATTTTCTATGCACAGCCTTAAGAACGAGACATGCGGATACCCGGATGTGACGGAAGAATTGATCTGGATCACAACGTTGGTCCAGAAATGTTATTTCTTGCATTGAATAATAATGTACATTTGTATATACATGAATGTATACATCTCTTTTTAATTGAATTCATATGAAGTATACGGTATGTCCTAACATTATTAAATTATTCAAGTAGGCCTTCTACAGCAAACCTGTACTAAATTGCATTTCTCGTGTTAAACATTTGGGGTTTTATTGCATTTGACGTGAAAATGTGAGGATGATTTGTGTTGAAAATTTAACTAAAATATACCTATTCTCTCGAGGATGTATGGATGGGGAGGGGGGGGGGGGGGGGGAACTACTGTGCTTTAATAGCACGCATGAAATCACTGGACGACGCAGTAATATATTATAAAATTTAAAGGGTAGGCCTACACTGTAAAAATTGTGTCTTACAGAACCATAAGACATGTAAGACACGTCTTTGCAATAGACATGTCTTCAACAATAGATAACAAAGAAAACAAAAACAAGTGTCTCGCCTGAACACACTTTGTAAGACATAACTCAATTAAGTCGGTTGTGAGATGTCTTCAATAAGACACAAGTCATGTATTTATACAAGACTTCTCGCAAGAAGTCATGTCTCCATGCAAGACACTTACAATTTGCAAGACGTGTCTTTTGAAGCCAATTTTGAGACACTTGTGTATCTGGGGTCTGCTGGTTAGACATGACTTGCATAGAGACATGACTTGTGTCTTTGTGTCTTATGGCTTCATGTCTTACAATAGTGTCTTCAGGCAAGGCACATGTTTTTGTTTTCTTTGTTATCTATTGTTAAAGACATGTCTATTGCCAAGACGTGTCTTACATGGTTCTGATAGACACCATTTTTACAGTGTAGTGATACTAAAACGACATGATTTATCGATATGTACTTTTTTCATACCCTTTATATTAATAAAGTGAAGCACTTTTCACCACCGCGGTGTAAGTATACTTGGTTGTTTGTTTTGTACACATCGTAAGAACCTTGGTGACAGAAATGTGTAGAATAGTCGACGGCTGTAAGTATAGACATGGGAGAGGGGTCGATGTCCTTAATGCTTAAAATACTATAGCTACGTCTGATAATGAACTTCAATGGTGTCAATGGCACGTTTTATCACGGCAGCAGGTGGATTAGGCAATAGGCTAGGCCTATTAATATGATAGCGTTGCACAGCAGCTAGAAACTTACTCAGATTTGGTCTGTAATCGAGGGGCCGGCGGTATATAAGAAGATAGGCCTACTCATTTGGTTAATATTATGCATGAGTTTGTTTTGTCATTAAATGAGGTTAGCCTTCTGACAGCACTATAGGGAATAGGGTGCGAGCGCCCAGCCTAATATGCATGGGATAGAAAAGATGCGACTGCACCTATACACTGTTTATAAATTACTGTAAAATTTACAGTCAAATACTGTAAAAAAGGTTAAAAAGTGACAGTATTTGGCTGTAATTTGGAATACAGCTAGCAAAATACTGTATTTATTATGTTCCATTTTCCAGGCCTAGGGCCTATTATGACTAAATTTAAAATTGCAGGTCTTATTCAAGTGTTAAATAAAGCACATCAACATCATAATACACTATTATGAATTGTCAATTGTACGATTAAAGGGACATTAAGTGGTGTTGAAAAGTTTAAATGTTTAAAAATTTACTTCAGAATTCAAGATGAACATTAAAAATCGCCATTATTGTTGTTTCTACTAACAAAAAACACAGCAAAACTAGAGTAAAACAATATCATGGCTATTTATTGAAAAACGCCCTCTATGCAAATATGGTTCGCGTTATGTATCACGCGTACTGCACGGGGATACTGTCGGACGTAAAATGCTGGTCCCGCGGGACCAGCATTTTTTGAATCGACGTTTTCTGGTACAAAGAGAGCTGATTTTTCTTAATCCTTATAGGTGTAAGTTCATACATGTAATACAATTATAAAAATAAACTAATCTCAGTTTTTATCATAATTGAGGGCGCTGCCTCCAACACATCTCTTAGTGTCCCTTTAAGTGGCCTACTCAATTTTACAGTAAATAAACCCTGTAAATTTACGGTCAAAAGCTGGCAGCAAGGATGCCAAATTTTGACCGTAAAAATACAACTTTTACAGGTTTTTCCTGTATATTTTTACAACAAACTGTAAATGTTACAGTTACGCAACGTAAAAAAAGAAGTGGACAGGCAATACAGGCTTACTAAGTTGGGGCGATCGCCAGTGCTTTTTTATTCTCTACACATGCCCAAGCTCTGTATCCAGGGGCGTAACAGAGGTTGGTTGTCAGGGGGGGGGGGGGGGGGGGGGGGGCACAGCCCAAAAAAATCCTGGTTAGAATAATTCCGTCCCGGCATTTTTAGTAAAAGGTTGCCCCATTTTCCCCCCAGTCAGTCACCTCGTGAATTTCACGTAAGTGTGTGTGTGTGGGGGGGGGGGGGGGGGGGGGGGGGGGGGGAGTAGGGTCAAACAAATTCGCACGGTCACAACATTACGCAAGGTCACACATTTCGCACGGTCACACAATTTCGCAGTACTAAACACACAATTTGTTGACTGTTGTGCTTTTTGTACTGCGAAATTTTCTTTCTTTCCATTTCTTCTTTTCTTTCTTTCCACTTTTTTTCTCCTTTTCCTTTTTCTTTTTCCTTTCTCTCTCTCTTTTCTTTACCTTTCCCCCTTCTTTTCCTCTTTTCCCTTCCCCCATTTTTCCTGGTGGGTAGGTTTAAATTTCCTGCTGAGCACCTTCAGGGTGGGGGGGGGGGGGGCACTGTGCCCCCCTGCCCCCCGGCTGTTACGCCACTGTCTGTATCAACTCCCCAAATATGTATATTTTCAAGTGTTTTTACTGAATTATTTCTTACAGTATACTGTATACAGTATGCTGCCAGCTTTTGGCCGTAAAATGTTCTAACAGTGTACCCCTTCTTCCCTCCAACTTACACCAATTTTACAGGATATTGATTTTTACACAACCCTTAGGCCAGAATAGCCTCAAAAATTATTTAAAATGGCAGTCCGAGATTGTCAGTAGCTATTTGGCGTTTTTAACACGGAAATACCACCCTTCCACAGAGAGAGCTGAATACAGCGTGCTAAGTAAAAGACAAATGGCGTAGGATTTACGAGCTAATAGCTGTGCAGCAGCGAAGCCTTGTACAAACTGTAATGCTGATATATTAGTAGAGTCATTTTCTTGGATTTCGTGACCATTTTCTTCCTACCTTAGTTTCTTAGTGAATTTGTCAACTAGAACCATTTTAAAAGAAAATGAGCTCCCATGCATTTTTCAAAAGTGACGGGAACGTTCTTTTATAGCGCAAATTCCAAAATGGCCTCCATACAGGGGCCCAAAAATTAAAATGGCTTTATATTAATTAAGCTAAAAAGCACACCAAATTGTTCGTCTGAGCACAAGGATTCGGAAAAAGTATAGTTTGCTATAGGCCTACTTCCGATGTTTGGTTAACCTGGTTTAATAAAGAGAAGCCCCGAGACCAGAAGCACCGTTCTGACAGGTAAGTATGATTGCAAAATATGAAAGCCCATAAATTCATAAGGCATATTAAGGCATAAAGAAATATATAAATATTAGACAATGCTTCTTTAACATAAATACATGAAAACGTTCCAAACACACGCAGTTCAACAACGACGACAAACTTTCCAAACCAACCCCTGAGGCAATATTTCATGCGAGCAAATTGCTTTTGAAATCGGCTGCTGTCTCGTCTGTTCCAGTCGAATAATCGTCACCTGGCAAACCACGGGAAAACCTTACTAAAAAGCCACAGAAATAGTAAATTCTTACCTTTTTATTGAACTTTTATTCAACGAGTTGTGAAATTACGACGTAAAAACAATTTAATGACACATTACCGGCGAGGAAATCCAAGACGCGGGTCATCGAACACTTTAATAACTTTACTTTTCAGGGCAAGTTAAAAATACTGATTTGTTAAATTTTTTTGAAAGCATAAAAGTTCAAAAACTACAGCTCTTGTAGTTTTAGCTTCTATTCTATCTATAAGTTTCTCTATCTTCAATATTTTGAGGCATTTCTTTACGAGTGAGAGTTGAACCGTGGAACGTACGAGCTGAGCTGTTGGCCCGCAGAAAAAAGTAAATACTGACAAGTATTGGAATAAAACAGAAAAGACAAACAGGAACCGCTTTACGAAATATCTACCAAATGTTGGTATAGACTGAAAGAGTGTCTCCTGCTGACGGTATCAGATTTGGTTACATTCTGGTCGAATGCGCTAAACAAACTATCACATATCACGGTCTTTCAAACACTCACTCTTTGGCGTATGGTTTGTAAACGATCGATTCGCCAAGTTCAACATTTTACGCTCGGATGGTTTCCATGTGTTTACTTTTGCGGCAATTTTGTTTGAATACACGCAATTTTGCTAGTGTAAATATATCGTGGTAAGAACGTGCCCAACTGCAAAT
This sequence comes from Ophiura sarsii, assembly GCA_035610835.1. Classification (NCBI taxonomy): domain Eukaryota; kingdom Metazoa; phylum Echinodermata; class Ophiuroidea; order Amphilepidida; family Ophiuridae; genus Ophiura; species Ophiura sarsii. Next base: position 35,319,754 of record CM069446.1, on the reverse strand, counting down.
TAAAAATGTTTAGATAATATAGTTCAGGAATTGCGTTGAGTAAAAAAAGAAAAAGATAATGCTCCAAAAACAAGTCACTATAGACATTCATTTAAGACACAAGATTGATTGGGACAAGGTGGAAGAACTTTTTTGATTACCCAAATGATCGACCTTACAAACGAAACAATAAACACCAAAACAAACAAACACCAAAACAAACAAACACCAAAACAAAAACGAACACCCCCACCCCAACAAACAAACAAACACCCCCACAAACAAACATACACCCGGCCCAACCCCACCCCAACAAACAAACAAACATACTTATTTGTTTGTTTTGTGGTTTGTTTTGTTTAATGACGATTCCTGTGTACAAATTATTCAAACTAGCATGATAACAACCGTATTTCTCTCTGTATTAAAATAAGGATTTGTAAAATAAGTAGTCCAATTAAATGTATTTATGTACAAAACTAGGCGTGTAAACTGTTAAGGTATCAAATTCAAAGCAATCCAAAGTGTGTAGAATATACAAACATTGCTAACAACTCCCAACCTACGGTGAGTGAGTGAGTGTGTAGGGTTAAATAGAACACGTCTCTCCCTGGGGTCAAACCAAACTAACTTGAACTTGGGGTGCACAGTTGGAAGTGATTTTCCCGCTACACCTTTATGGTGTTGCCATTTTACTGGGCATAAACAGCCCAACTACCATTTTTTTTTAATAATCAAGAATTGATTTATCAAATTGATTTATCAATTTGTACTCTCCATAGAGAATTATCTCATAAAACAGCATAAAAAGACACTACAAGATTGTCAACCTTTTAGGAAAACTGATGCATCATTTCACAAAACCATTGTCAATCTTTGATAATTTGGAGACAATTTTTAAAACAGTCTTTGGTTACAAAAGAGGTTTCAAAATGTAAAAAGAAAGAAAGAAGAAAATCCCGAAACATTGAAACCATCAGTTAGAAGGATATATCTGATTCAGTTATGACCCCTGCAAAAAGGCTTCCTCTTTAGGCCAAGTAAAACAAAACAACAGTTGATCGTCCGGTCTTTTCAAAAAAAGGATGCGGGAGGGGCTTGTTATTTACTATTTACTATTTTTTTCCAAGATGGCCGCCGGCTTTTGGAAGTAAAGATTTTACAGTCTGAGCCTCTTTACATTGTATTTGAGCTCAACTCACCTGTGTTGTTTGGTATTGGTCGCCTATGGCTTCCGCCTGGTCGAAATCACCACTAGCTAAGTCCACGAAAATATCAACATGCAATTTTTCGTAAAGTTTTATACTATAAAAATAAAAAAAAATAAAAATAGTAAATAGTAAAAAAATCAATGCGGCACGAAAAAAGGATGAGGGCGGGGACGATCAACTGTTGTTTTGTTTTACTTGGCCTTATTTTCAGAACTAGAACATCAATACTCGAAAATAATCTCAATTGGGCCACAATATCAGTGGATTTAGCAAAACTCTTGTTCCTATCCAAGCACAGGAGTTTAATTCAATAAAGCAACAGCATTCCTACATAGAACCTCCTGCCATGCAAACAGAATTACACACTGTATCAAATACCAAAATACCAACAGACTCACTAGGACCAAACAATTTTGTTTGAGGTAATTCTGCTTACAAAAATATACATTATGTATGTTTGATGCTTATATACATATAAGCCAAATGAATCTATTTATCTCTAAAAGTCTGAACTGTCTATGAAGTTCTGCAATTTCATTCAGCTACATCCAATTCAATTGATTCCACTGATTAGATCATTATGAAAAAGAACCATTCAAGATGAGTTCAACTTTTATTTGAACTTCCTTAAAACACCTAGCAAGGAATAGGCCACCTAAATTTGGTGGACAATACCTAATATTAATATGTATAACACACTGGAAACACAAACTATTTTCTGTATTTAGGCCAAATTAATTGTCAAAAATTTAAATTTCAACTTGATTAGAGATAATTTGTATCCCGATTGCCAGCATTTGTCCATGCTTTTAAGGTGAATCATGTATTTATTATGGCGATCAGAGGTAGTCCTATAGCAAGTCTATAGGTTAGCTCTAATTCAGTTTTCTGTGTACTATCATGGTATTTCTCAAAGATAGGATTTTGTGTGTGAAATAAAGCTCAAAATAGAAATTTGCTCGTTTAATGTATCTGATGTTACTGATTTTTAAATAAGCTAATGACAGAGAGCTGGTTAGGAACTTTTTGTGTTACGTGTATTTTGAAGCCCTTGTTTCCCAATTGATGAAAAGAAACAACATTATCGCCATGATAAAAGTCAATAACCTGGTTTTGCTGAAGAGCTTACTTGAGACACTATAAAAACATGACTTGGCATGGTTTTTATACTTTGTTTTTGTTTTTTGAAAGACATGAATTGACTTAGGTACTTATTCCAAAGGCTTCACGGTATGTTTTATATCCCTGCAAGATAGGCATGATGGGCCAAAGTTCCCTTGACCATGACAAGATGTCCAACCATTTCTTATGTTGTCTTCATTTAAAGAAACTGAATTTCCCTCCAAATCAAAAGTTTCCCAGCAAAGAGCTTCCTGAAATGGCCTATATTTCAGGCCTGCTTAGACAAAAATAAGTTGGATTGGCTTGATTAAATTAGATCCAACTTGATTTGTCTTGAGTAATACCCAGCTATGACTTGACTTTGTTTAAGGTTAAGTGGCTTCGTCAAACACTCCAACGACCAAAAAATGGACAACTCTCCCATTACGCAACAACCCCCTCCCCTCCAAAATTGTTCAATTACAAAAAAAACCACCATTTTTTTCCCCAAAAATGTTCACATAAAGTTGAATATATAAATATACATAAACTAAATTGGTGGGGAAAAATAAAACAAGGCGGTTCTCGAACGGCGCGTCTCGCCTGTTCATCAAAAGTGACTTGAAAGAAATGATGATGAAACATATGATACAATGTAGCACTGTCACAAAGGTATGCATTGTAGTAAATGCAAGGGATGTAATACCTTGAAAAATTTAATCAACAAAAAGAACACACCAACCCCCTTCCCTACACCAAATCACATCAAGATAGGCCTTACAGATCTTATTTGACCCCAGATGACCTCTGATGACCTTGAAAATTTAATCAGCAAAAAGAACACACCAACCCCCTTCCCTCCAACAAATCACATCAAGATAGGCCTTACGGATCTTATTTGACCCCAGATGACCTCTGATGACCTCGAAAAAGTAATCAACAAAAAGAACACACCATCCCTCTTCCGTCCACCAAATCCCATCAAGATATGCCTTACGGATCTTATTTGACCCCAGATGACCTTGAATGACCTCCGATGACCTTGAAAATTTAATCAGCAAAAAGAATACACCACCCCCTTCCCTCCACCAAATCCAATCAAGATAGGCCTTACTGATCTATTTGACCCCATATTTGACCCCCGATGACCCCGAAAAATTACTCAACAAAAAGAACACACCACCCCCCTTCCCTCCACCACATCCCATCAAGATAGGCCTTACTGATCTATTTGACCCCATATTTGACCCCCGATGACCCCGAAAAATTAATCAACCAAAAGAACACACCACCCCCCTTTCCTCCACCAAATCCCATCAAGATAGGCCTTACTGATCTATTTGACCCCATATTTGACGCCCGATGACCCCGAAAAATTAATCAACAAAAAAGAACACACCATCCCTCTTCCGTCCACCAAATCCCATCAAGATAGGCCTTACTGATCTATTTGACCCCCGATGACCCCGAAAAATTAATCAACAAAAAGAACACACCACCCCCCTTCTCTCCACCAAATCCCATCAAGATAGGCCTTACTGATCTATTTGACCCCATATTTGACCCCGATGACCCCGAAAAATTAATCAACAAAAAGAACACACCATCCCTCTTCCGTCCACCAAATCCCATCAAGATAGGCCTTACTGATCTATTTGACCCCATATTTGACCCCCGATGACCCCGAAAAATTAATCAACAAAAAGAACACACCATCCTTCTTCCGTCCACCAAATCCCATCAAGATAGGCCTTACTGATCTATTTGACCCCATATTTGACCCCCGATGACCCCGAAAAATTAATCAACGAAATGAACACACCACCCCCCTTCCCTCCACCAAAGCCCATCAAGATAGGCCTTACTGATCTATTTGACCCCATATTTGACCCCCGATGACCCTGAAAAATTAATCAACAAAAAGAACACACCACCCCCCCTTCCCTCCACCAAATCCCATCAAGATAGGCCTTACTGATCTATTTGACCCCATATTTGACCCCCGATGACCCCGAAAAATTAATCAACAAAAAGAACACACCACCCCCCTTCCCTCCACCAAATCCCATCAAGATAGGCCTTACTGATCTATTTGACCCCATATTTGACCCCGAAAAATTAATCAACAAAAAGAACACACCATCCCTCTTCCGTCCACCAAATCCCATCAAGATAGGCCTTACTGATCTATTTGACCCCATATTTGACCCCCGATGACCCCGAAAAATTAATCAACAAAAAGAACACACCACCCCCCTTCCCTCCACCAAATCCCATCAAGATAGGCCTTACTGATCTAGTTGACCCCATATTTGACCCCTGATGACCCCGAAAAATTAAGAACAAAAAGAACACACCATCCCCCTTCCCTCCACCAAATCCAATCAAGATAGGCCTTATGGATCTTATTTGACCCCCGATGACCTTGAATGACCTCTGATGACCTTGAAAATTTATTCAGCAAAAAGAACACACCACTCCCCTTCCCTCCACCAAATCTCATCAATATAGGCCTAACTGATCTATTTGACCCCATATTTGACCCCGATGACCCCTGGTGACCTTGAAAATTTAATCAGCAAAAAGAACACACCACCCCCCTTCCCTCCACCAAATCCCATCAAGATAGGCCTTACTGATCTATTTGACCCCATATTTGACCCCCGATGACCTTGAATGACCTCCGATGACCTTGAAAATGTAATCAGCAAAAAGAATACACCACCCCCTTCCCTCCATCAAATCCCATCAAGATCGGCTTTACGGATCTTATTTGACCCCATATTTGACCCCGATGACCTTGAATGACCTCCAATGACCTTGAAAATCTAATCAGCAAAAGAACACCCCGCCCCCTACCCTGACATCAAGTCCCATCAAGATAGGCCTTACGGATCTCTAGATATCGCGTCACAACGCGTCTCAAAAGTTTTAAGCATATTTGACCCCGATGACCTTGTATGACCCCCGATGACCTTGAAAAATCAATCAGCAACAGAACGCACCACCCCCCTTCCCTCCACCAAGTCCCATCACGATAGGCCTTACGGATCTCCAGATATCGCGTCACAAAGGTATTTCTTAGCACACGGCATACGGCGGACGGCGGACGGCATACGGCGGACGCCGGACAGAAATAGTGATAACATAGTCTCTTTCTGATTACATCAGGCGAGACAATAAAAATGGGTCGGTCGGGCCTGTAGAACCTGTCCCCCCCCCCCCCGCGAATTTAAATGGAAGTTTGTTTGGAAGACATCACTTTCAGGAAGTCTTCAACAGAGGGTAACTTATTATCAGGGATGTGAGAAGATTTATGTTGAGAGGAAGTGCTGAAATAGCGTGCTAACAAGGCTATTATTTTTACCATATTATACAAAACAGATTTTTCAGAAACCTTCCCAAAATTCTATCTCAAGGATTACTAAACAAACACTGGGCATGTTTGCACTTAGTTTAATGCATTTCTCATGGTGATTCCAAATATGGTAATTAAATTCAATAATTTTGACATTTTTTATACATTTTGTGAAATTTTGGAACGTCGTCTGCAGACGCCTGCCACGTTGAAAGTGCTAAGGAAATTGTTGGGTCTTGTGAGCTGATTTACCACAACAGCTCTTGAAAGCTATAAAAAATCTTCTTCAGTCCTACAAACAAGAATGAAACGAGAGACAGCATACCTTCATTTTACCGTTCTTGGTTGGTATAATTTACGCAAAACCAGAATTTCCTCTTACACATGCAGTACAATTCAGTGGCGTAGCTGGGATTTCTGAAATTTTTGTAAAAGGTTGCCCCAATTTTTTTCCCAGTCACCAAGTCGTGAATTTCACGTAAGTGTGGGGGGGGGGGGGGGGGGGGGGGGGGGGGGGGGGGGGGTCAGGTTCAAAAAATATCGCACAGTACATGTACTACATGTACTATTTTGCCTTTTTTGAGTATTTGGGCTGAATATACCCATATATAACCGTCCGACATCTCGGTCTTTTATCATTATTTTCCGAGTTCTCATTTTTTTCCTCCTTTTTATTTTTTTTAGAGGGGCTGGGGGGCGGGGGCACAAATGGGGTTTTTCTGTCAGGGGGGGGGGCATTTGCTACGCTACTGGTACAATTAGATACATATAACTATATAAACCCTAAATTAGACATTCAAATTTAGGGAACAGTTCCATTTACGCCTGGTAAAATAATCTTGAAATTACAGAGCCATCTGTGTGTAGATACACTTTTAATCCAATGGCAATGTTTATTTTTTCAAATGGCAAAATTCAAATTTAAAAGCTTCCAGCTCAATAAATATAGTATTGAGACTCATGTAGATACTTGCATAATTCGATAGCCTATAAGGCCAAAAAAAAAAGAAGTTTGTCTCTGATGACCCGCGCGCATTCCCGAAACCGCCCGCGTTAGCTTTTTTTTCTTTCTTTTTTCCCCCATTTTTTTCCTTTCTTTTCAATTTTCTCAAAAAAATCTGGCAAAATCCAACTTTTTGACCAAACAAATAACGATCAGGTCCAAATTGAAAAAAAAAACCCATAAAAATCCGCAGACCGCATTAGATTTTCAGTCTCTCATGTCATTTGAGACAATTTTTTTTTTTTTTTTTCCTAATGGAACTGTTCCCCTATTTGTTGAGGTAGTGTACATTAGTAACTCATGGTTACTGGTTCAAGCCTGGGCCGATATATTTGTTGTAAATTATGATATGCCATAGCTTTGTATTATGATCAATATGTATCAGTGGTTCGTACCAAAGTTAGCATGAGCCAGTTGACCTGGCAACAGTTATTATTCTAATGTGCACTACACTACATTGTACCGAATTCAATTAATGGACTGTTTAAACAATCACTTATGATGGCGTTGCATATGTATGACCAAAATTGCTGTAACAGGTGTTTTAATGATCAGGTGTGTGTTTCTACACATATGAACTTTGTAGGGGTGCTACAACTTTACCATTTCAAGACAAAAATAGTTTGAATCTTACCATGTTTAACTCATTACCTATAAATACCAGATATTGTGACTCTATTCAATAATTTAATAAGGTGTATAACTGATACTATGTTCATGCACTTTTACATCTTATGTACATGTATGTATTGTGTTCAAATGTATTTTCTCATTTGCGCCTCGATATAGCGCATCTAGATTGATGGCGCATTGCAAAAGCCTTATTATCATTATGATCAAATGACATTTTTAATCTACCACATATCATGAACATCCGTATATTTAATAAACACCTAAACCAAATTGTTGCTGAACAGGTGCTTTATTATACAACATTTTCAAAATATGGTATCATAAATTCTGAAATATATTAAAAAAAATTTGGGCAAGAGGTTTTCTTATAATTTGGTATCTCATGAATGCATGAAACAAAGGATATGATCTACTTATACTGTAAATGTGAACATTATTGCTCTAAATTAATTTTTGCGCTTTTCACGCTCCAGCAGCTACAGAGAAAATAAAAACACGCCAACATATATTTTTTGTGTGTATAAGTCTATGTAATGAACTTTCAAATCGCAAATTTAAAAACAAGTGAAATGGCTGAAAGTCGGCAGAGCGTGAAAATATAATCGCGCGAAAATTACCACTTTTACAGTAATGTACAGATAATAGGTTTAAATGGTTACAATTTTACTACATAAGTGGTGGCTAGGCACTCAGTTATAAAAAGTGTAAGCATACACAAAGTGACGAGAATGAAAACAAGGTTTAAAGGTGCGTTTTCCAATGGGTATCAACATTGTCCAATTCAAAATATCATCCTTTTATGTTAAGCAAATTTCTACAATCCCGGAAAAAAAGTCTTGGATCAGTTACTTGTTTTAAACAACGGGAGAAGTAATGCTCTATGGCCTCTCCCGTGCAATGGTGAGAACTGTTAATGTCTTCAACAGCTATTCAATGTGTCCCAACATTGAATGATTGGGTGTGGGGAAGGGAAAATTGTTGTATACAATTAAGATGTCCTCTTCAGCTCTTAACAAAATAAACATGGTTTTCATAATTTGAAGATTAAGAAAAAATCCATCTGTACAAAATGTCTGAAAAGTGTTCCAAGGATATTTTCCCAAGATTGTAAGTACGAGTTAAGGGGGGGGGGGGGGGGGGGGGGGGGTCTGGGTTCAAAAGCCCCTATATAGAATATCGATTTCAACAACTTTCCCAAAACTGGACCGATAAGTGTTATATACCATAATATAGCCCATATCGCAAACTTTTAAAATTGACCTAAAATTTTGCTCTGGTTGCCATGGTAACCACACAGGGGCTCTGATTGGCTAAACACCGTTCCAGATGTAACTCAACAACGCTAAATAGTAGTGTGCTGGTATTTGGGTTGAAGGTTAACAATAACATTCCGCACAAAATAATGAAGCCGGATTTTTGATACCGTTGCTATGGTAACCAGGGGCCGACCAATCAGGTAATTTTGCATGCTAATTCAAATTTGGAAAAGAATTTTAAAAATCGGGCTTCATTATTTTGTAGCCCTTTATGAGCTTAATATGTATACCAAATATTATACAAATCCGACATTTCGTTTTTGAGTTATATCTGGAACGGTTTCAAATTTTCCGCTTTTCGAGGTTTTGAGAAATCGGGGTTTAAAAATCACATAACGTAGAGGGCGCTTTTCACTCGTAAACTAACCTTCACATCCATTTTTTTTACATTTATGTTTGCAAAAATAATTATTTTAATTTATAATCAAAGTTTTGCTAAGATAAATGCAGCCAATTAATTGATTTAATATGTTTTATACTGTAACCATGGCAAATTGTTAAATATAGCAGGGTGAAAAAACAGTAAAATACATAAGAAATACACAAAAATTACGAAATATGAATCAAATTACATGGTAAATGTAAATTCAATATTTATAATACCATTTTTGAATATAAGATGTTTTACTAAACCTTTGATAATAATTTTTAATTTTTTTTAGTTAAATATCACTGCTTGAAAAATATTACATGTAAATCCAATAGGAAACCGCAATGTTGATACAAATTCGCGTCACCGATATACTTTTGTTCAAACACAACATTTAAACGAAATGTACGATTTCAGTCAAATAAAAAGCATTTTGAAGCTAACATTTTACTGCATATGATGTATGCAATATCTCATATTTCCTTACCTAGCCAAAAACACATATTTCTCAACCCAGACTCCCCCCTTAAATTGCTGACAAAATATCCTTGTTAAATTCAGATCACTTTTAACTTCCCTGGCAATTCACACTATTGTTGGTTCTTGAGAGTGTATTCCCATGGATGCTAACAACCAGGCGCGTCGGAGCGTATTTGAAAATGGGGGGGGCACGAAAATTACGATCATGCAAGCGAAACGAGCGGAGCGAGTGGAGCGCCTTGCGGCGTGGGGTCCGGGGCCCGCTTAAGGGCCCCGGGAAATTTTGGGTTTTGATATGCGCTCAGGGGCCATTTCATGGCGTATTTTGATATAATTAACACATTCATGACATTGTAAAGGCCCACGAAATTGTACTTTATACAGCAATAATTAAAAATAAAAATAAAAATCCGCAACCCAATGACAAGATTTCCAAAAAGTGACCAGTAGTATTAATGAAAATGAACATTTTATGATTACCGGGCCCCGGAAAGTTTTGAATTTCCGCTGCATCAAGGCCATTTCTTGTCTATTTTGTAAGAAAAATGGCAATTTAGTTCCTGAGTTCCCGAAACGGAAAATGGCATAATATTTATCACTAACATTAATTAATAATAAACATTTGTACTTTAGGAGCGATGCGCAACTCAATTTTAATTTCAACACCGAATGTATTATTTGCGAAAATATAGGCTATACCGTTAACAATCTTCTCAATAACTTAGGGAGCAGTTCCATTTGTACGCGATAAAAATTGCGAGAATGTTCCGGGCCCCGATGAGTTTTTTATCAGGCCCCGATGAGATTTTTATCGCGTACAGTTGCGAGAAGCAAAGGATTATTTATCGAGTAGCGTATTACCGCTTGTTTAAATATAACGAAAGATAAGTGGTCGGTATGTAAATAGAGCTTCGGGCTATTTATTCTAGTTGTAAGGTACAAATTCAGCATTTCATGTTTTTAGAGATAATGTTATTGATTATGGATGTTTAACGTAAATTGTATTATCCTCGTGTATTTGCTAAACAATGTCCCGCTCTATTTGCTAAACATACCCCAGGGTATGGCAGAGGCCTCGTATCGGGCCCCGATGTCTATTTTATTGGGGCCTGATGACTATTTTATCGCGAATCAACTTGAAAAACATCGGGTCCAAAACATATCAGGCCCCGATACAGTCGCGATAAATTTATCGCGTATAAATGGAACTGCTCCCTTAGATGCGCTTTGAAGTCATGTCCACAAGACTATCACTACAACCATGCTAACTAATTCTTGTTGAAAATGCGACTCTCATACTTTTGGATGGAAAAAACTACTATGGACTGAAACGAAGTCGTCTCAGCTACAACCTAAGAAGGACATTGATACTCTCAATCAGTGGCAGCACCACCAGCATAAAAAATGGGACCAAAGGCTGTTTCGTGGAGGGGAAAATTGGCAAGGAAAATTGTACAAATGCGCGCGAAACGCGCAAATTTTTTTGGGTTTTAATGCAAAATTGCTTGCAGTTTAAGAGAATTTCATGTATTTTTGACACTAAAAGTCAATCTTCTCAATTATTTTGGGGTAAAAAATGTTGTGGAGCTCGATTAAAGGAGTTCAGCCACAAAATTCTAGGGGGGCACAGTGCACATGGTGTCCCACCACTTTCACGGATGGGGGGGCACGTGCCCCCCTGGCCCCCCCGGTTCCGCCGCCCTTGCTAACAACTTTTGTACATGAATGCCCCCCCCTGGTTACAAATGTAATGAGTGTATATAATCTAGGCCCAATACACATATTTTCCAAGTACTGTGTTCCAACAAGGCCTGTATAAAAATATATCATCATTATTTACTTCCTTTTTTGGACAAATATTGCTTATATTATAAGAATAACATCTGTGATGCGATCAAGCAAAATGTGTCTGAAGTCGACAATATCACCATTGTTAGTTTTCTACTTCATTGTATTGGTCAAGTTGGTCAAGTGCGATGCAACATTTTGCAGAAAACCCATCTAAGAATGGACATTTACTTCCAAGAATGAGCAATTGAAGGGTTTTCAAAACGATAGAAAGTAAAATCAATATTTACGACTTCCGACTCATTTTGCTTGATCACAACACATAGTGTGTGTCCAATAAATGCTGATATACTGTGCTTCAGAGTTTGTGTTCATTTTCCATCAAAAATAAGCCACACAATTATGACAAAACCACAAAATGTGTGTGAACTTTTATACACTTAGGATTAACTGTAGACTGTACCCTTTTGGTCAACCATTTTGGAGATGAACAAATGAAGCTGGATGAGTCATACATTAATATTTTGCATTTAATTGGATAAAACCTGACTAAAATCGGAAAAAAATGCATGAAATTGGGTCACATACAAAGGCCAAAAAACGGGCTGAAATTAAAAGAAAGTGTGGAAATTTGGACATCCAAAACCTGAAATTTCTCATGCCTAATGTTGTCCTAATAATGTAGCCCAATTGCCTGAACTTTTTCCAATTTTATTCAGGTTTTATCCAATTAACATTCACCATTTTTGAAAAATGCATACTTTCAAACCATTGACTAGTTACAAATCTTAATTGAACCTATGAGGGCAGCAAACATGTGGATCACTTTGACATGTGCAGTCAATAGAGGGGGCTATGATACAATTAACATAAGAAATAAATAAACAGGTAGAGCAGGACAAGAATCACACGTGGATGAACAAAATCCATAATACTTTCAATTTTGAGTGGTAAATATATAAACAAGTGTATACTAAATCTCAAAAAATGGTAGTAGACAGTATTTGAGATATTTCCAATCATGTGTGTTACACGCTTTATTCCAAATCCAGACGACTACTGAAATAATTGGAAGTACAATTTTGCACAAATGCAATTTCCCAAACCTTGTTTTTAACAACCCCTATAATACTGGCACTTTTGATAAAAAGTGTTCAATTCTCAAGATATAATAATGCCCATCATGTGAGTTTCAAATTGGTCTTCAACATTAAAATATAGTCCAACCTCTTTTATCAGGATTTGATGTGACCAAGCAATGGGCGGATAAGTGAACAATCTGGATAAGTAAATAACATGTGATTCTGCATTGACAGTCTGAAGTGCTAAAATTGGGACAGCAGGAGAGTGCTGAATAAGGGTTATAACACGTGTTGCTGATCCCCATGCTTCTTTCAAAATTAAAATAATGAAGCGATTAGTATTTTAAAATTGTTCATTAGGCCACTTAAACAAAATTATTTGATTCTTGTCCTTGCCCTCCCCTCCTCACTTTCTGGGATATGGTCAAACATTTTTAAAAATCAATTTTCATAGATTAACCCTAACTGCCGGTGTGGGGGGGGGGGGGGGGGGGGGGGGGAAGTACTATTTTGTTACCCCAAAAATCACCCAGCACCCCCGAGATTCGATCGCAGGACCCTCCGCACACCAGTCTGTCCCTCTACCAACTGAGCTAAACTCCCAGCCCATATGCGGGCAGCAACTTCCTGCCCACATATGCCTGCGGTAGGTGACACCATTGAGGCAATGCAGCTGGACGTGCGTGGAGATAGTTTCAGGCAGTAAGATTTAGTGAGATTTAGCTGGGTTAGGGTTAATGAGATTCTTATAATGAAATGTCAATGGTTTATAGGCCTAATTATGTATTAATCAACTAACAGTCACTTTCAAGAGTTTTTTCATAGAATTCTAGGGGTCTTACTCTCATAAACTTAACATAAATAAGTGCTTCACCGTTTTCCTTATGGGCGGTTTTAAAAAAAATGGCTGAAAATGGCATATTCAACATTTTGCCCGTTTTTGATCATATAAAAAACTTTTATAGAATAGCCAATTATTCCAAAATATGTGCTAAGATAGTAATTTCTTTGTGCCAGAATATGATGGCCCTTGCTTGTTGCAAAAAAACCTTCTGCCCGTTTTTGATGCTAAAACGGTCAGGAGTGTAACACTTTTTTTTTACATAAAAATTGAACATGCATTTTTATTAAGCTAGTACAAGAAAACCATCTTTGATATTCATTTCAGAGATATACATTTTGAAATATTGAAGGGTCCACCTTATTCAGAATGAGTCACTGTGAAATTGAACTTGCATAAGTCCAATAAATTATTGATTGTTACACTACAGTATGTCAAAATGAAGAAAGGAGTCAAACTCAAATATTGAAATTAATCCAGCTTGATAATAAAAATGATGAAAGGTTATGCATTTGTCATTCCATATTTTGTATACATATACACTTGGCTTGCCATAGATGGTCAAGTGGCATTGGTAATCACATCATAGCATTTGTGGTCAAAGGTTTACTGGGAGAACTCCAAAATGTCAGGAGTGTAACATTGACATGCCATCTAAATTTGGCAAACTTCCATATATATTTAATTTAGTTATATCAGTTTATTATAGTAGTACATGATGTAAATTAATAAATAGTAACAAATAAAATTGTGTTACATTGAATATGTCTACTACAGATAGTAAATAGGGGTCAGTCAGGAGTGTAACAAATATGTAGAAATGTAAATACATTTTGGATGGCCCACTGCCGTGCCATAAACTGTAATATAAACTTGAAACTGTCCATGTATACCTTTGATATGGCCATATTCTGATGTTTAAAACTATTAAAATCAAACCTATTAACTAATAATTAGTTAAAACAAAACAAAAACAGGCCTTTATTGTGTAAAAATAGGGGTTTTGTGTGGAAAATCTGATTTTCTTCCCAATTTAGTTGTTAAAGGCATAATGAAATTGTATTTTCTATGCTTACTAATCTTCCAAGTTGAGAGGAACTGTACTTTATACTTAAAAATGTTGTGTTTTTATCCACCAAACCTATTTTATCCACCATTATTAGACATGTCAGGAGTGTAACACAATGTAGAAATGTATTATAATGCATTTTGAATGGCCCACTGCTTTGCCGTAGATTGTAGTATGAACTTGAAACATTCCATATACTATGATATTGCCATATTCTGATGTTTAAAACTATTAAAATTAAACCTAATAACTAATAATTAGTTAAAACAAAACAAAAACAGGCCTTTATTGTGTAAAAATAGGGGTTTTGTGTGGAAAATCTGATTTTTTCCTTCAATTTAGTGGTTAGAGGCATAATGAAATTGTATTTTTTATGCTTACCAATCTTCCAAAGTTGAGATACTATACTTTGTACTTAAAGGTAGTGTTTCTATCAACAAAACTTCTATTATAGACCATTATTACAATGTCAGGAGTGTAACACAATACAAAAGTATGTAGAAATGCCTTTTGAATGGCCCACTGCTTTGCCGTAGATTGTAGTATGAACTTGAAACTTTCCATATACTTTAATATTACCATTTTCTGATGTTTAAAACTATTAAAATCAAACCTAAATTAATAATTTGTTTAAAAAATTAAAAAAATCCCTATATTGAGGGGAAAATAAGGGTTTTATGTGGAAAATCTCTTTTTTTAAAAATTTGATTGATTTAGGCCTAAACAAATTGCATTTTCTAATGTTACCAATCCTCCAGAGATGAGCTGTACCTTAAACTTGTTGATTTAAACATAATTGTGTTAATATTTAACAAATGAATGTTTTGAGATTTTACCCCAAAAAAGAAACGTTCTACAAAAAATAGTGTTAAAAAGAAATATGAGGACTATTTTGTGTGTTTCTTGATTTGTTTTACATACTTTAATATATTGGGATTACAATAAGATATAGAAATCATTAATATATCCAATTTGAAATTTTGGAATTTTGGGAACACAATCTCTCATTTCTCAGCCATTTTTTTTAAAACCGCCCTTATGCTGCTGCAAGATGCTGGTAATACAAATTTTGCATGAAAACAGCCATTTTTATGTGTCAATTTAGTAAAAAAAACACCAAAAAAACCGCCCTCCCTCTTCACTTTTCGAAGGCCCGTGCTATGAGAATCTAATAATTAATTTTAAGTGGCCCTAGGGCATAAGCTTATCCCTTCAGTATTACGCACGCTAGGGTTTTGAGAATTGAACGTGAAATGTTGCAAGTTGTACGGTGGTTCCATGTTAAAAAATGGTATGCGATGCGGGAAGATCATCGAGACTGCTGTGCAGTACTACCAGCAGTACTACCAACATCAACAGATGGCCTTCAAATGCATCAGAGCGTGAAAATAGAGTAAACAACTTATTTTCATATGGGATTGTTCATCCGTATAACAAAAGAGGTTGGATTGGAACTATATACTTTGATATGTAGATTGAAATATGTGACCAGTTAAGTCAAAAAGGACATGTTGCTAGCAAACAAAGTTTTAAGACAGAGGCAGATATATTTGGTTAAATATAAAAAGAACAAAATATACTTCTTCAAATCATATCTTGTGATTACAAAGTCCGATTACCTTCAAAATGGTATCATTTGAAAGTTTAAAATGTGCTCTTTCAAGTCATATCAATAACTCAGTTTTGACTCGGGCCTCCAACATGTCCATTTTGACAGGTCACATATCGTCAGCCTGCTTCGATAATTGCCTAACTCATTTTTCTAGTTTTGAGAAAACAACAAAAATAGGAAAAGTGAGTTAGGCAGTTATCGAAGCAGGCTGAGGTTGAATAGCACCATGAATAGTACAGGTGAATTCCAACAGGAGCAGTACCTGTTGGATAGAATTAGGTTGGGGATATACCTTTAAGTGAAATGTGGCTTGTTATAGGCCTAATACGAGTTCATATGACCCATTTTAAACATTTTACATAATTATTACAATCTGCTTTTTAAACTCACAATGCTGACTTAGGCAAAATTGCAATTGTGCATTTATCAACACTTTTGATTTGTCAATGACTTAGATATTTTTAAAGCATGTGCATAATGTAATGAAGTCATGATTTATGCAAAAAACTCAATTTCACTGAAAAGTGAGTTAGGCAATTATTGAAGCAGGCTGACGATATGTGATAATAGTCATAAGGGAAGAAACTGATCTACAGGCTCCCTGACCCATAATTTAAGAAACGCAAGTAAAAAAATAAAAATCTGAATGACTGTCAGACTAACGCTACATATCAAACCTCTTTTTGTTTGCTGCCTTAAAAGTACACATAATTTCTGATCATTTTATGTACTACAGTTTATAAAGAATAATTTACTATTTGACTAAATAACAAGCTTTTGCTTATGATAAATCATCAAGACCACAATGACATAATTACCCTTTTAATTTAATGAATGCCACAATAAATTGCACCGCATTTGAGACTTTGTCTCTTCATCAATATTGTCAATATTGTAAAAATATCATTTCAGATTTTTAAAATAGTAATAATATTAAATTAACAATGATTCAATAACTCCCCCATACCTAGTAGTACAGTAGCAAAGCATTGTTAATAAGGGATTAAATCATGTTTCAGCTTTGTGCATCACCAATCGACAACGGTGTTCACACGTCTGCATGGTTTATTTCACTTGGGCAACGCCCGAGTGAAATAAACACGTAGCATGCGCAGAAAGCGAGTTGTCGATTAGTGATACACATACACTGAAACATGATATAATCCCGTTTTAACAACGACTAGGGATTTGAATGCCATTTTATAAATAGACAATGCAAATAAGAACATTATTTTAATGCAGGCCTACTTCATTATTAACAATTTCATTCAATTATCAAAAAACTGAAATGACCAAACTAACCTATAATTAAGTTCCTGTAAGTTTCAAAACTCGATGAAAACAGTTGGCATGGTCATTCCAAAAACAACACACATTGCGACTGCGATCGCGTGAATACAGTATCCGTGTAGTGGGGATCGATCGGCGGGATGGTTGCCCATAGCAGCGTTGTTTAACGCTTTTCTACTGTACTTAAGGTATGGGGGAGTTGTGGAATTTGAGATAAACCACGCTGCTATGGAAACCAGCATGCCGATTGAGCTGCACCACACAGTCTGCGTCTGCGTATCTACTTAATTTGGAGGTTGCCCTCGTAACATAAACCACACAGACGATTTGAACGCCGTTGTAGATTGGTGAGACACATACGTTGAAACATGATTTAATAACTCCCCATACCTTTATGTACAGTAGCAAAGCTTTGTCCATTTGAGTTAAACAACGCTGCTATGGGCAACCAGCACGCCGATAACCACACTACGCGGATAGTGTGTTTACATGCTACGCGGTGGCACAGCAGCAGTGAGTGTTGTTTATGGAATGGCCATGCAAAATGTTTACAACGACTTTTGAAACTTAAAGGAACATGATTATTATTTTAATTTGGTCATTTCAGTTTTATGTTTTTTCTGAAATTGAATGAAATTGTTAATATTGAAGAAGAATAAACTATGTTCTTATTTGCATTGTCTATTAATGAAATGGCGTTCAAATCCCTGGTCGTTGTTGAAAGGGATTACATTTATTTTACTAGGGCGTTGCCCCCATGAAATAAACCACACAGATGCGCGAACAACGTTGTAGATTAGTGAAGCACACGCTGAAACATGATTTAATCTCTATTATACAATGTCCCAGACAAACATGGTCATTTCAAGATACACACACACACACCTACCCAAATCAGATTGACCCACTATTATAGTTTGGTCTGTTTTAAATTGGCAAAGCCACCTTACAGGAGCGCACTGTGCATCATATGCATGACGCATGCGTGCAACTAATACTGTGTACGTGTGGCTGCCATAATCACAGGCATACACTTTACGCACAGAGAGATATAAACTGCATATCTCTTGCCAATTTGGAACTGATTGAACTATAGTCACTCCAGTATAATGTGCATCACATGTTTTATACCCGTCATATCAAAATGGATATGTTGGTGGCAAGACTCCAATATAAACTCCAGATATCAGTTGAAAGACAGCATTCCAAGCTTTAAAATGATACCTTGTTAAGGGGGCTGGCTGGTTGTCAACCATAAAAACATGAAATTTACCAAAAATGGATTCTCTGACTCATTTTATTTCCTAAAATGTAATCGTATACATTTTTGGAAAGGAAACAGATCTGAGAATCCAAATTTGGTGTTGAATTTGTTAGAAAATCACAAAATTCACTTTTTGACCCACATTTTTTTGGGACAAGCTGACAAAATTATTTATTAGTAAAAAATGCCCAAAATTGCTTGATTATACTATTAGGACACTAATCTAGTGCCGATTTTCTCATTTTTTTCTTTTAAAGTTAAAATCAGCACTAGATTAGTGTCTCAATAGTATAATCAAGCAATTTTGGGCATTTTTCACTCAAAAATAATTTTGTTAGCTTGTCCAAAATAAATTTGGTCAAAAAGTGATTTTTTGTTAAAATGGATGCCGAAAATGGATTCTCTGACCTAAATCCCTTCCAAAAATGTATACTTTTATATGCATTTGATTAATTGTTTAATAATTAGAGCATGCACATAATTCAAAAAGTGACTTCCTTGAGTCCCCCCTTAAAGAAAATCATACTTTTGAGTCACAAGGTAGGATTCATGAGGCTACATTTATCCTATTATTTTCTTTATATTTCACCAGATTTATACTGTGCTTGCCAATGACAGTTCCTTTTGTTAAAGTTGGTCACAATGTGACTGAAGACACAAACACTTGTTACGTACGATACACTTTACGAAAATAAAATCTGAATGCTGATATTCAATATTTGTACATGTTTTATTGAAGCACAGGAGATACTCTCTGCTGCATTTGTGTGCATGATTCTACAGTGGTTATCAAATCTGCTACTCAAAAGAAAGATGACAGTAGTTGGTATCCAGTGCTGGAATTAATAAGTACCCACCTGCCTGCCCAATGCCGGTACATTTGGTTTTATTTGGTGTAGGGTGGGTAAAAGTGCAAAAGTTCCTGCCAGACTTTTTTCCAAACTCAAAATGTCAGTTTCTGATACAGGAACCTACTTGTGAATTATGAAACAAATTTGGACAGGTAAATTTAATAAGCTCACCTGCCTGTCTGGCTGGTACTTAAAAGGTTAACACTTTCCATGCAGCTATTAGTTTTACCACATACAAAAACATATTTTTCAGAAACATTTCCCAACTTTCAAGGTCTATCTCAAAGATTACTGAACCAATACTAGGCATTTTTGTTCTTATTTCAATGCATTTCTCATGGTGATTCCAAATATGATAATGAAATTCAACAATTTTGACATTTTTAAACATGTTGTGAAATTTTGGAATGTCATCTGCAGACACCTACCCCGTGGAAAGTGTTAACATCCATCAGCCTTTGGTGTAACCATCAAATCAATTGGATCGACACCACATTGGATTCAGAGACACACTCGTTAGGCAAAAAAAATAAATTGTTATGTTGTCCTCGACCGCCCGCTCGTCATTTTAGGGCCGCTCCGTTTGTTTTTTTCAGATTTCTTTTTTTTTTTAAATCGTATTTTTTTAATGAAAAAAAATCAGATTTTTTTTTCTTTTTCAGATTTTTTTTTCTCAGATTTTCTTTTTTTTCCAGATTTTTTTTTAAAAGTTTTTTTTTCCAGATTTTTTTTCAGATTTTTTTTTAAACAGTTTAAATGGCATTGAATATTAAATTAAGTGTTTATAACATATATGTGCGGCTCTTAGAGTGATTTTAATTTCTTGTTGGCTGAACTTTGAGCTTCTGCTGGTAAAAAAAAAAAAAAAAATCCGCCCGCCCGCCCCTCCTCTCTGAAAGCTGTCGAGGACAACATAACAAATTATTTTTTTGGCCTTATTGTAAATATTTTAGACATTTCATGTTGGGAATCATAACAGTTGTTCTCAAATACTTCTCTAACAGATTTCCCCTACAAATACTCTGTAATTTGCACACAAAAAATGGATGATAGTCTCTAGTACTTTATTATAAGAAGATAAACTGGCCAGTACTATTCAAATTAAACAGAATAGTTTTAAAGGCATAGTATGTGATCTTTTCCAGAGAGCGCCCTCTCTTCATTATTTTTTTTAGAAAGTAGATTTTCTTGCAGATTTACATTTCTGATCATACATCATACATACATTCCAAGTTGCAGAGCGATACGATTCCTAATTACCTCAAAATCATGGTTTTAGAGTGAATTTAGAGTGAAAATATAAACTGTCGGTGTTATCCGACAGTTTATTTTCACTCTAAAACCATGATTTTGAAGTAATTAAGAATCGTATCGCCCTGTAACTTGGAATGTATGTACGATTTATGATCAGAAATGTAAATCTGCAAGAAAATCTTCTTTCAATTTTTTTTTCGATGTTGAGGGCATTCCCTGGAAAGATCACATAATATACCTTTAACTTCTTGATTCTAGAATTATGATGATATTATTATCAAAACTCTTCAAACCACTCGCTCAAATAAGAGCTTTTGTTTATTTATAAATATATCATAACTCTTAATACGAATATAAAATTAAGCTTTAAAATTGCAAAAATAATCCTCAACATATTGCAACACTAATAATTATACACTGCTACCAAACTGGCTTGCAAGAATGAAAACATATTCTTTTATGAAAATGTACCTTTTAAAGGTAGATGTTCTGATTGCTGGCCTGATTTTATACTTGATGTTTTCTATTTTAAATGAAAGGTCATCCTTAAAATGGTTGCATTCCAAGGTTTGAGTTGCATAACTCCAATGGGTCTTATTTTGGAAGCACAGGGTCACAAGAAATTTGACATAATGAGAAAAATATGGGGATTCTTCTGATATCAAAATATCTTGATGTGAAAAAAAAACATAGCCAAAAAAATTGATCAGAACATACACCTTTAGGCAGGGCGTATGCCGACCTGTCGACCGCCGATGGTGGGAGGCCGAGCATAGCGTAGTGTCTTTGCACAAATAGCTATTCTACCGTGTAAGCATTATGTGTCGACCAAACACAGTCATCATTGTAACACGGACTAGCTCTGTCTAATTCTATTGACGACAACTTTTAAAGATAGCACTTGAAATCAATGACTTCTCCTGATATATCATTATCAATCAATCAGCAAGCGCAAATTATCCGGGATAAATCTTCCGTAAAAAAATACAAAACATAACACAAGGAGTGTTTTGCATTGTATTATACTATTTCCACAGAAGGCGCTTACACTGTTTTAAAAGTGGTCACACACACCACCACAACGCCTTGATGAAAGGCTACGTTCATAATTTCTTTTTGTCAAATACCTATCATCTGGTTATTAGAGAAAATAACGTTAGACCGTACTGAGACTTGCTCCCAAAAAAACAAGATAAAGTGAAAAATATGATTTTGGATTTAGTTTTCGAGGTTTAAAATGATGTGTCAATAATTATTTTACCTGAAAATCATTTATCTTTCTGATTGATTTTGATAACTTAATTGTCCTGAATCATAAATACTGGAGTATTTATACCTGAATAGAGTCCTTGCAACTGGAATATACCACTAGGGCGACGAAAAAAAAAGGCCTGTTCTACGGGCAAACAGACCTTTCAGGTAGGGACGATCGAGCTGGCGTTTTTCTTTTTCATGAATTTTTTATGACAATTTAAAATCAAATCAACATTTCCCCAAAATTGTCGAAAATAAATTTTTAATTTTACAAAAATGTCCAAGAATTTAAAAAAGAAAAGAAAAATCAAAACGATTTTGTAAACAAAAATTGTTTTTGAAAAAAAAAATGGGTCGGTCATGGTTTTTGTTATTGTCGCCTAAACCACTAAGAGCTGTTTCTGATTGATTTTGACAACTTAATTGACCTGAATCATACATTTATGATTCAGGTCAATTAAATGTCAAAATCAATCAGAAACGTAAGGGATTTTCAGGTGAAATAATAATTTACACATCATTTTAAACCTCGAGAACTAAATCCAAAATCATATTTATCACTTTATCCTGTTTTTGTGAGAGCAGATTCATCAGAGTTCAAGTTCATGTTTAGAAGGACAAACTCTTTCTCATAATCATTTTGCAATTTTTTTTCTCCAACACCTTGATTTTGATACAATATTATACCAATATAAAATCCCAACTATATATAATACTTTCTAGATATTTTCTTATTTGATGGTCCCATTTCCGGAAGATCTCCATTCCGGCTTGTCCATCCTCATAATTTGAGTGGAGTTCCTTTGAACACCAGTATTGGTTTCTCTATGTCTTTCTTACTTTGAACCATCTGTAGTTCTCGTTGAAATGCACTGGGTTTATTGCCTTCACCTGCAAGGGCTGAATACAAAATGGTTGTTGATAGGTTATGGTTTTAATAAGTGTAACTACGTAAAAGAAGGTGTCCAGGCAAGCACAATCTTGTGCATTATATTGTTAAAAAAATAATTATCAAACCTAAATTGCACAATTATCATAAAACTAATAAAAACTTCCATCTCTCAACGTGCCATTGACATTATTTTTGCAGTGATCAAAAGTTGTTGGTGCTCAAATGTGTGCACTTGCATTGCAGAACTACATGTATGACTATTGATCACTACAAATTGTTTTTAAATGGCATGTTGAGAGATGGCAGTTTTTAACCATGATGTCATTGAAACCGGCATTTATATCACCGTAAATCTTTAAAAATTGCATGTTGAGAGATGGCAGTTTTTATTTGTTTTATATTTGTTTGTTTTTGTATGATAAGTATACTTTTTGTCTATACAACTATAGTGATCACATAAGTTTTATCATGATTTTTGAAACAGCATAATTTTTCGGGAATTTTTGCCAGCAATTCCATGTAAACATCAAACAAGTCTATACCTAGCAGACGACACAAGTCACAGACATTCCAACTACAGCGCCATCTATCAGTATGCTCCCCATCAAGGTGAGTGTGGCTTCCTATATAGGCAAGTGCAGGTTTAGCACCTTGTCTGTACTCCATGTTTATACCTCAATGTGGGATAAGACATCAGTACATGTTCTAATACACATAAAGAGTGCACACCACCATAGGAACACCCAATGACACGTTCGCTTCTCCTGGCTCCCCCTCCCTAACTGGGGTATTCGTTTTTTATGTAGAATCTTCCTCTTTTTGTTCTCTTCGATATATCTGTTTTTCATATATGTGAACATCGACAGTCCCAGTTTTTCAATCATTATGATTTTAAAGCACTCACTGTCACAGTGCCTTCAAATCGTGAACATTGTGTAAAGACTTTCATTGTAGGATAATATACAGCCTTATTTTGTCGTAGAGTCTTTTACTAGTCTAGTTCATAATTGCTTTCATGATGATATGATCTTTTTTATCAAACTCAGATTTTTTCAAGAAGACTGATTTTCAAGACAGAAATAGATTTTCCTCAAAGTTATCAAGATTGTCTTGGCAGTTTCTGTTGTTCCTTGTATGGGTTCAATATTTTAGACCAGTTCTTAATTTTAACTTGTAATGGAAAAAGCGTTTTTTTCATTATGAAATTGTAAAAGAGAAAGAAAACAAAGACAAAAAGGAAGTGGACAGGGAAGTGAAACTGGATTTCCTTTACTTGGCCTAAATATAGGTCATATGGTGTCTTATAAGACGCAAAGTTTAGCAGGTATGGAAACAAGCAAGGCAAGTAAATAAGCCCTTACCTTGTGCGTGTTTGTGAGTCTTCGTGAGTACAGCATGCATAGATGATAAGGTCTTCTCACAAGCCAACTGTCAAATTAAACAAATAAAATAAGATCACATATCGAGGGTTGAGCGCCAGAAGGACGTAATTCAACTTTTGGGCAAATTGATATTTTGGTACAAAAATAATCCATATAACCTAGATCTTCAGAACCATAAAGAGATAACTCATATACACTCCGAATTTGACTAAAATTAGAGTTATAAGTTGGGTGCTACACTGTATTGTAATGAGTCCCAAATATTTGAACATCGATTATCTCAAAATAGCATTTCTTGAGTTACGGCCTTCTGGCGCTCAACCCTCAATATGTATGTAAGAGTGCAATATGTGCAGAGTGCACTACGCTGGATAGGATTTAAGAGTGTTGCTAAACTAGAATGGCAAAGTATGTGTGACAAAATCCTAAATTTAGAAGTAAGAACGATTGTGTAAATGCCTAAGATTTGTTATCAATTATGATTAATAGAACATCACCTCCATGTACACTGAATATGGTATATGTCATCTAGGTAAATTTTAAGATCTTTCAAATTTGTGTATTTTACAGAAATAAGGGCGATTACGGTGACATTTCCAAGCTCGTTGGACATGTAGTCTCTTCAGGGCGGTCATTTGGAAAAATTAAGCAGGCTACCCTACCTATTGTGTGCATTTTTTGGTGAGAAAAAGTAACCATCATTCACATGTAAAGGTCCCATGTCAAAATTTAGTGGTCTAACATAGGGTTTTTTATCACTATTTTGTACATCCCTATGGGTCTCTATTCAGTAGTGTGCACCCTGCAAGTTCATGTGCTGTGAAATGATGGAAATAGATTTTCATAAGGTATCAATCAATACACAGCATGAAATGAAGCAAAATGTTAAGTCCAGTGTGCAACAGAAAAATACTTTTATAAATTATTCAAATTTCAGAAAGCAAATTAGACAAATCAATGCATGCACGCTGATGGTGATGTGTGAATAATGGCAAGACCCTGCAGGAGGAGTATTATTGTGAGCATATCAACATTTGCCCAAGTACATTGATTGATTTTTTAAATTTTTCGAGAAACAAAACATACGCATGTTTTGACCTAATTCATACACGACACTATACAATTCAAAATCCACAATTTGAGCATAATTTTGATCTACGTAATAACGAATAAAAACATGTTAACAAGTTTGCGAACACCCGCAGTGAAAATCGGTGAACCTGCCATTCCTGAACAACTTATCAAAACAAAGCGTGTTGTGGGCGCATTGAACATTTTCAGCACACTCTGCATATGTGACAGTCCACAGCAAATCCAGTGTAAAGTTACCAATTTTCAAAATGGAAGTTTTGATTAAGTTAAAATTTACTTCAAATAAGCTTGAAAATGATATATGACATGTAGTTATTGTTTTGTAAATAAACACTTAAATAATCAAAAATCCTCTTAAAAATCCTTTGTTTTTTATTTAATTTTCTTGAGTTTATTAAGCCATATCTCTGAAAAGGCCCTGGCGACTTTACACTGGGTTTGTGGTGGATGGTCACATATTTTAGTTTCTTGCTTTCTGATTGGTTCGACACTACCAAGAGCGTATGAACGTTGCTTAATGTTCTCCCTGTAAGGTTATATCAGTGTCTCTGGGAAGCCCCTGAAATAATTAGTTTTACCTGTAAATGATCTGGGTGTTTGTGTGTCCATACTAGAAGCAAGGCAGTAAATAAATCTCCAGTACCAGTAAACTGAGATTCCACTTTACTGTACTCTATCCGGCAACCAGTCTTCTGACCATCTGAAAAACAATAATAAATACTGCTATTATCAGCAGGGGAAGTCCACAGACATTTTTTATTCAGTGATGTAAAGTTTCCGGTTTCCGACATAAGTTAGGAGCATCGACTGATTCGTCTCTCAAAATTCACGTTCAGAATAATGATAGACTTACCGGTAAAGCATCGTGAACAATGTTCAATTAAAAACCTCATGAATATATACACAATATGTGTGTCCCAATCAAATGCCATTCTTTATACTGTTATGCACAAATAAGTGCAGGTCACTAACAGAGAACCAAGTAAACATGAGTCATCCCGCATATAATGTATATCAAGTTTGATTGAAAAAACAAGCTCGCATAATAAGCATTGTTTAAAAGTCCTAAAGTGTAACTTTTTATGAATAATTAGTAGTACAAGTCACGACCGTATCATTAAGTGACAATTTTAATTGACGGTTTTGAATCAGGATAATTTGACTTTGATCATTTGTTTTGTCAGCAAGCCTCCAATTAAGCGAGTCTGGACCAGGAGCCACATATTTGGAAAACATGGCTCCTGGTCCTCTAATTTTCTAGTGAACCAGGAGCCATTTTAGTAGAACCAGGAGCCATTTTCAAAAAGCATCAAAATGCTAGTATATTGATGATTTTTTCTGCATTACAAAGGATGAGCATTTCTCCTCCCTAACCAACTGAACCTGGAGGGGTCTGTGAACCCCATTGACAGTCAATCAACTCTTGAATACCATGTGTTGAGGCTAAGGGAACTTTGCCATCTAGACAACAACACAGGCCAAAGGTTGATGACCTCCAGACAGAGGCGGGTGTGCAAGCACAGGAGATGTTAGACTCTTTAAGTTATTTTTAAAAGTCATTTTTAAAAGTTATTATTAAAAGTTATTTTTAAAAGTAATTTGTTAAATAAGTTATTTTTTTAAAGTTATTTTAAAAGTTATTTTTAAAAGTTATTTTTTAAAGTTATTTTTAAAAGTTATTTTTAAATGTTATTTTTAAAAGTTATTTTTAAAAGTTATTTCTAAAAGTTATCTTTAAAAGTTATTTTTTAAAGTTATTATTAAAAGTTATTATTAAAAGTTATTTTTAAAAGTTATTTTTAAAAGTTATCTTTAAAAGTTAGATTTGATAATATTATTTATCTATTTATTAAAATTGTTTTGAATTATATACATTTAAACTTGTGTAATTCTAAATTTAGTTGTCTTGGCACCGCCACCGCCACTGCCTGGTCATTGGGAGCTGGGCGGTGCTGCTGATCAACAGGGATTTCAGTAGGCATTTCAGAATGGAAATTTCGTATTTTCATGAATTTTAAGACGCAGATTTCATCTTAATTTGGAACTTTTTGATTTTATATACCCATACAAATTATTCAAAATAAATTCGTCTACCTAAACATGCAGAACGTTTTTTGTTAAAGTACCTTCTACACCAACATTGTTCAGTGATTTGTTGGTCACGCCGCGTGTAAAGGCGTCGAATTCGACGTAGTTTACATGACAAATACATCATGGCGATGGCTACATTACTGCCTTTTTTAAGGCATGTTTACGTGCTAAAATGAGCTCGGAAATAGCCGTGAAATAAATGACATTATACAGTAAAACATGTTAGTTATAGCAAGTAATTTTCAATTAGATTTGAGTTGATTTTAGGTATGTTTGAGCATAGTTTGGAGGCAAGACCAGGCGACCAAGTACCAAAATTTGCTGGCGCCTGGCTATGAATTTTCGAGAAATACCAGGAGCCAAAACTCGGGAACCAGGGGGTAAAAAGCGCCCGGCGCCCGCTTATTTGGAGGCTTGTTTGTCAGTAGCTGCAAAGAATGAAAACATTTTACTTTGGCCCTCAGAATTCCCTGGGCTACACCCTTGTCTAAGCCATTGGTTCCAAAGTGAAAATGTTTTGCTTCTTAACATTTACCTCTGCATCTGATACACAGTTATTATCCTTTAACACTTTCAACGCGGCTATTGGTTTTACCATATACATTACAGATTTTTCATAAACCTTTCCCAACTTTCAAGGTCTATCTCAAGGATCACTGAACCAATACTAGGCATGTTAGTATCTATTTCAAAGTATTTCGTATGGTGATAACAAATATGGTAATGGAATTCAATAAATTTGACATTTTTCAAACATTTTGGAACGCGGTCTGCAGCCGACTGCCGCATGGAAAGTGTTAAATATTTCTCTTATCTTCCACATTGAGGCTGCCATTATTCTTACCTTTTACAGACGTTGCCAAGGTCACCATTTTGTCTGGATTTTCTGTTGCATCTAGGCTACTGAGTACAACCGTCTTGACACCCATATCATGAAGTACCTGCATAGCCTCAAGGGCCTCTGATTCATTGGTAACTTTCTTGCCACTTAAAAGTCTGTAAAAACAAAACAAGATCCAGACAGGTTAGCTCAAAAGATTTATATTGCAGCAAGGAAGTCCTTATGATGCACCACTGCTAGACTACTGAGTTCAACCGTCTTGAAAATCATATCATGGAGTACCTGCATAGCCTCAAGGGCCTCTGATTCATTGGTAACTTTCTTGCCACTTAAAAGTCTGTGAAAATATAATAAAAATCAAAG
This sequence comes from Ophiura sarsii, assembly GCA_035610835.1. Taxonomy (NCBI): domain Eukaryota; kingdom Metazoa; phylum Echinodermata; class Ophiuroidea; order Amphilepidida; family Ophiuridae; genus Ophiura; species Ophiura sarsii. Next base: position 35,291,337 of record CM069446.1, on the reverse strand, counting down.
ATCCAGACAGGTTAGCTCAAATGATTATATTACAGAATGAAAGTTTTATGATGCACTACTACTAGACTACTAAGTACAGCGGTCTTGACAGTCATATCAAGAAGTACCTGCATAGCTTCAAGGGCCTCTGATTCATTGGTAACTTTCTTGCCACTTAATAGTCTGTGAAAATAAAATAAAAATCCAAGATCCAGACAGGTTAGCTGAAAAGATTATATTGCAGCATGGAAGTCTTTATGATACACCTATGCTAGACTTCTGAGTACAACGGTCTTGACACTCATATCATGCAGGACGTGCATTGCCCCATCAAGGGCTTCTGATTCAATGGTAATCTTCTAGCCACTTAATAGTCTGTGAAAATAAAATCAAAATCCAAGATCCAGACTTTATGATGCACTACTGCTAATTAAGACTACCGAGTGCAACCGTCTTGACACTCATATCATGCAGGACATGCATAGCCTCAAGGGCCTCTGATTCAATGGTAATCTTCTTATTATAATACATACAAACACTACATCTGTATAATATAATTTCAAGATCCAAACAGATTAGCCCAAAAGATCATGTTGTATGATGAACGTCTATAAGGCTACAAAAACAACTGTTAACCCTAACCCCCCTGAGTGCTAAAAAATGCTAATCCAAAGTCCCTCTCCAAACGCATGCGCCGTCGGTTTTCGATGACGTAGTCAACCGAGCCTATATAATGAGTGCAGTATACTGCACGAATGTGTAGCTGAGGGCCGTGGCTTAGTGGTTGGAAGGTGGGGCTTGAGAACGGAGGGTCCCCGGATCGAATCCCGGCAGGTTCCCGGAGATTTAGTTGGTGTTTTTTCCTCGAAAATTGTGATCCCGGTCAAAAATCCTAAACCGGGGTTAGGGTTAATGAGCAGATCAAAATCTCTTTCGTAGGATTGGTCAGATATATTCAACAATAACAAAAAAGAAAAAAAAGAAACAAAGGTTTATTGGTCCTCAGAACAGACTTAAAGTAAATTAGAAACATCAATGAAATAATGAGAAGAACTGTTCAAAAGAATCACACATTTAAAAAAAATCCATATAATTTAATTTGCTATAAAATAAAAATAGTCCCTGTCATAATTTCTTGGACATAATTCAAGCTTTTTCACATAGACTATTTATAACTATATAGTTTTTGAGGGTTTTTTCATACAATGATATAGCTAACTATCATGTTATGCCTGATCATGTATATTCAATAATTATTTTAATTTTATATCCAATAATTAATACTTCCCCAAATAATATAACCTTCTTATATAAATACTGTAAACCGCTTAATTTTGTGAAGAATTTAATTTCATGAATTTTGGGAGGGATGTGGATTTGTGAAATTAAATACCCACAAAACTTACAATTTTGCATTGAAAGAAACAGTAAAATTCCAGATTCACAAAATTGAATGCCCACTAAAATAGCAGTAATTTTAAATTCACGAAACTAGAGCGGTTCTCGGGCTTCGCGGTTCGCGGGTTTTGCGGTTATCGGGTTGCATGGTTTTTGGTTGAGCGGTTTCGGTAGACATGTTTAATGTGGTTGGTACTTTAGGATCCCAGCGGAACCAGATTCGATGACTGTCACACTCACATTGTTAGCGATGTGTTGTTATAATGGATAGTTTGATTCTCGAAATGTCTCTAAACATTTGATTTGAAAATTATCCATCATTTCATTCATCAAAATAATAAACAAAAATAATAAAAATAAGCTTACTTAAAAACACCGTTTCGGCTAAATCACGATTATTTAATGTAAACTTATATTGGAGATAAAAATTAAAATTTGAAATGCGAACATCATTTAATACGTCAAATGTGTTGCGGTTTGATCAGTTCATTATACACATACTTAACACGTAGCTCAAAAAGTGAAATAATATCAAAAAAATCAAATCGGGACACATTTTATGGTGTCAGTTATTTTTTAGGCTAAATTGCCGGAATTTTTTTCTCCATCAAATTTGTTGCGGTTTGACCAGTTAGCTACACAGACTTTATACGTAGCTCATAAAGTGAAATCATATCTAAAAAATCAAATCGGAAGACATTTTATGGTGTCACTCATTTTTTAGGCTAAATTGCCGGATTTGTTTTCTCCGTCAAATATGTTGCGGTTTGACCGGTTAGCTACACAGACTTTATACGTAGCTCAAAATGTGAAATCATGTCCAAAAAGTCAAATCAGGACACATTTTATGGTGTCTGTCATTTTTAAGGCTAAATTGTCGGATTTGTTTTCTCCGTCAAATGTGTTGCAGTATGACCGGCTAGCTACACAGACTTTATATGTAGCTCAAAATGTGAAATCATATCCAAAATATGAAATCGGGACACATTTCATGGTGTCCACCATTTTTTAGGCTAAATTGCCGGAATGTTTTTTCTCCGTCAAATGTGTTGCGGTTTGACCCGTTAGCTACATACGCAGCTCAAAAAATGAAATCATATCCAAACAATCAAATCAGGACACATTTTATGGGGTCTGTCATTTTTTAGGCTAAATTGCCGGAATTATTTTTTCTCCGTCAAATGTGTTGCAGTTTGACCCGTTAGCTACACAGACTTTATACGTAACTCAAAATGTGAAATCAAATCCAAAAAATCAAATCGGGACACATTATTATGGTGTCCGTCATTTTTTAGGCTAAATTGCCAGATTTCTTTTTCTCCCAGTCAAATGTGTTGCGGTTTGACCCGTTAGCTACCCAGACTTTATATGTAGCTCAAAAAGTGAAATCATATCCAAAAAATCAAATCGGGACACTTTTTATGGTGTCCGTCATTTTTTAGGCTAAATTGCCAGATTTTTTTTTCTCCGTCAAATGTGTTGCAGTATGACCGGCTAGCTACACAGACTTTATACGTAGCTCAAAATGTGAAATCATATCCAAAAAATCAAATCGGGACACATTTCATGGTGTCCGCCATCTTTTAGGCTAAATTGCTGGAATGTTTTTTTCTCCGTCAAATGTGTTGCGGTTTGACCCGTTAGCTACACAGACTTGATACGCAGCTCAAAATGTGAAATCATGTCCAAAAAATCAAATCAGGACACATTTTATGGTGTTTGTCATTTTTTAGGCTAAATTGTCGGATTTTTTTTCTCTCCGTCAAATGTGTTGCAGTATGACCGGCTAGCTACACAGACTTCATACGTAGCTCAAAATGTGAAATCATATCCAAAAAATCAAATTGGGACACATTTCAAGGTGTCCGCCATTTTTTAGGCTAAATTGCCGGAATGTTTTTTTCTCCGTCAAATGTGTTGCGGTTTGACCCGTTAGCTACACAGACTTTATACGCAGCTCAAAATGTGAAATCATGTCCAAAAAATCAAATCAGGACACATTTTATGGTGTCTGTCATTTTTTAGGCTAAATTGTCTGATTTTCTTTTCTCCGTCAAATGTGTTGCAGTATGACCGGCTAGCTACACAGACTTTATACGTAACTCAAAATGTGAAATCATTTCCAAAAAAAAAATCGGGACACATTTCATGGTGTCCGCCATTTTTTAGGCTAAATTGCCGGAATGTTTTTTTCTCCGTCAAATGTGTTGCGGTTTGACCCGTTAGCTACACAGACTTGATACGCAGCTCAAAATGTGAAATCATATCCAAAAAATCAAATCAGGATACATTTTATGGTGTCTGTCATTTTTTAGGCTAAATTGTATGATTTTTTTTTCTCCGTCAAATGTGTTGCAGTATGACCGGCTAGCTACACAGACTTTATACATAGCTCAAAATGTGAAATCATATCCAAAAAATCAAATCAGGACACATTTTATGGTGTCTGTCATTTTTTAGGCTAAATTGTCAGATTTTTTTCTTCTCCGTCAAATATGTTGCGGTTTGACCGGTTAGCTACACAGACTTCATACGTAGCTCAAAATGTGAAAAAAATCCCAAAAATTCAAATCGGTACACATTTTATGGTGTCCATTCATTTCTTTAGGCTAAATTGCTGGACATTTTTTTTCTGCGTCAAATGTGTTGCAGTTTGACCCGTCCCTTATGAAAATCACAATCAAGTCTGCAACCTTGCGCAAGGTTAAATTTGGAAAAATACAACCTTGCGCAACCAGTTTGGTTGTTCTGAGAAGGTTGCGCAACCTTAAAGCAATCATCCACAACCTTTGTGCAACCTTGCGACAAACTTGTGCAACCTTACGCAACCGTGCGACAACCTGTGACAAACTTGTGCAACCTTACGCAACCGTGCGACAACCTTGTGCAACCTGGTACCACCTTGCTGCAATCACATTTTGGTGATTGCATTTTCGTAAAGGGAATACAGTACACAGACTTTATAAGTAGCTCAAAATGTGAAATCATCCAAAAAATCACATCGGGACACATTTTATCATGGTATCCATCATTTTTTAGACTAAGTCGATATCCCGGGGCCCATTTTGGGACCCGAGATTCCCAAAATGTCTCTAAACATTTGATTCTGGAATTATCCATCATTTCATTCATCAAAATAAAAATAATAAAAAATAATAATAAGCTTATTTTAAAAAAAATTGTCGGCTAAATCACGATTATTTAATGCACATTTAATGTGGAGATTCATTTGAAATTGATTTATTTTGTATTTAATCTGTGCATTATTTTTACTCTTTCGCTAAAATGTGATTCTTCGCCGGGTATTTTCATTTTCGTAAATTCATGACATTGCTATGAAACTAAGAGCTAGCAAAAGTGGTTCAGAAAAGTCGCATTGGATCTTTTTATTTATGACTAGCAAGTAAACAACTGTGGTATTAATACAAAATCCTGAGAGTGGTATATACTAATAAATATACGTACTAGTCTCAGACAAAATCTTCGTCGGCCATCTTAAAAAACAATAATCATATTGGTAATTTTGTTTTTCTGTGTAAGCATGTAAGGCTACCGGATTGAATTTCATCCGAACAATAGATGCATATGGGTCAAGAAACAGGTGAGCACTCATTTTTTAAGTTAAACCTGTCCGATATGTCCGTGAAAAACCGAATTTAGACATTAATTATTATGTTAAAATTAGTCACATGATAGCCTTGTCTTTTTGGTATGGTTCCCCCTTATTCATTTGCCTGAAGAAGTACTGAAAAGGACTACGTGAGCTCATGGTATCAATGAACTCACGCCAGCCGATTTGCTTGAATTATAATTGACTATAACTATCCGCATTCATTAACGTAGGCAAATAACCTTATAAATAGCGTATAAATGACAAAAAACACCAACATATTATGCCAGTGAATGAGAGGAAAATGATTGATGAAATACAATAAATACAAACACAAACCACATTTTAATTCCATGTAATTCGGGGTCTACTTCTTTATGCGTAGAAACTATCGTAGGGGCGCATCACTGTTCATCCTAACACATATACCTAAATGTGAAACAGAGAACGTGCCTTGGTTACGGCCCAAAAACATCTTAGTAACGCCTAATTCTGGACCTCAAAAATATGCTCATGCAGTAGGTATCAATATAATACACAACTTATCAAAATTTCCTTCAACCAACGTCCTTACTTTTCAAGATTCTTGTGCCACAAAAAATACGATAAAAATCCACGATAAAAGGCAGTAACTGGTCCGTGATAACACAACACATACGGACAAAACCCCCTAAAAAATGGCTACAAATGGAGATGATCAGAATCATGCTACCAAACACAGTATTCGAGACTTGTAGTCATCTCATAATAAAGTATCCACAAAATTATAGTGCTTTCTCAGAACCATTGTATGCCTCATAATCAGTACTTGACCTGGTCAGGTTGAGGCATAAGGTCACCAATAACAATACATATTTTGTGTTACCCATTGTGTACTAGCATTCACTTCAATGGCTTCACACAATTTATGCTTAACCTATGCTTAATCTATGCTTTATGCTAAACAAATTTGTTAAGCATAAAAACCATGAGGCCATTATCAAATTAAACAATAATTTGGAGACAATTCTGCTGGTACCAGTGAGTGATATTGCAATAGTAAGGCTGCAGTTCAAAATCAATATTTTCAATTTTCTTGAAATAAATGTTATGGCATCACTGCATAATTGCATGGCAATTCTGTTAAGGGATAATAGGTTTGATGTTTCACAATTCAGAACATCATCAAATATTGATGGCCATCACATCTCAACTGAAGTGGAAAGCAGGATCTTTTACCTTTTATAGGTATAGGGCCATATTTTCGTACTAAACAAGGTTTTAGCTTAAAATATAAGTTATTCTTTTAAATGAACATAACCCAATTATAACGCCACTAATAGCCTACTATCATGATCGAACACCACTTTTTGGTGTACTATATTTCCGTAAGCGTACACCTATTAATTTGAGATGTTATGGTAATAAATAAGAAATTAATGGTTGTGCGAATAAAATATTCACTTTGGAGCTCATTAAATATGACAGTAAATGGTCATGTATACCAAGCCGCCCTTGTTGTTAATTGACCTGGTATTAATGGAGGAATTGTAGTATCTGGCACAGACTTAGCTTTTACACTTAATATATAGTATATAGATGATGATACATGTGCTGTTATGGTGTAGAGATGGGAGAGGTGCCTTAGTGATATAAACATTTGGTCAAGCATTGCGTGGACAGATTGATTGACTTTGAAACTCATACATCAGTACAGCACCATGACCTTATACTGATTGAAGACTAACCAATGACCTGAGATGACCACCCTCTCTTACTGCTGATTCTTGTATATAGTAGTTTTAGTTGTTGTTTGATATATTCTGTTTGGATTTACATGTACTTTTTTGTTTGCTATTAAATAACAACCACTTTCACTCAACTGTGGACTTTGTGATTGGAATAGTAGTGTTAGTTTCTGTTCTAACAATAATAATTCAACACAAGTAAATAACTTTCAACTGTGCTATTTGTTATAAAACACTTTCAACTGTGTATCGTTCTTGGAATCACTGGCAAAAACTGGAGGAACCCTCACTAGTGTTTGCCATTTCTCTCCTATTGTCTTCTGATCCCCGCCTTTGACCATTATAAACAACAACAAAATACTTGGCGAATCCAACTCCTATCATGTTAGCTTATACTTGAAGTTCAAAAGTATCATTGTAAATATCACTGGCATTGGAACATAAACACCACACACACACACCCCCACACACACACCACATTTGTATTTTAGTGACCATTCAAAAGCCAAGTTCAATGCCTAGACCACTTGACCTGCCAACATGTAGACATAACATTAGCTGATCTGTCACCGCTACAATTATAGAGACCCAACCTGTCACATTAAAGATGTGTGAAGAAATGCAACCTCCCAGCTGTCACACGTCATATCGAATGGTAGTGCTGTCATATCGAACGGTAGCTGTCATATAGATGGCATATCGAACGGTAGTGCTGTCACAGTGCTGTCATATCGAACGGTAGCTGTCATATACATGGCATATCGAACGGTAGTGCTGTGCTATTAGCACGTAATAGGTCTCCTCGCTTCGCTCGTCGACACTATTACTACTACATATCGTCCCCAGAGAGGTCGTGCGTTCAATGTATATTCAATTAAGGGGTTACAATAGATTTCGACCGAATTCCTCAAATACACACATATTTTTAAGACTACACGATCTGCATGTCAGCTTGCATCGGGCATGGTTGAGTAATCATTCAAGGCGCACAATTGGTGCACAAGTTTAGTTAAATGCGCATTAAACTTCCCCCATATCCATGTTTAAAGTTAGACACTTTTCAGTGAGATAGACGTGTGTGTTTATTAAGTTGAACACATTTTCAAGAATTGCGTTTAGTTAAGCAATGTACTTATATAGTCAAAGTTAAACACGTGTTTACGAACAAGAATATGGCCCAATAAATTTGACCTTTTCTGACATTTTATTGACGGGTGGGTGAGGGAGGGGATAAGCAGATTGTTCAAAATTGAAAAATTCTATTTGGCTCCGTGATGCAGCTATAGTTTAATCAGTTCCAAATTGGTGAGAAATATTAGTTTTTTATCCCTCCGCGACAAAAGAAATAATCCAAGCGTAGGCACAAGATTATGGCCACACGCACCTGTCACGCATATGATGCACAGTACGCTAGTTGCCTTTATTCACGTACTTGACCTTCTGTATTAATCTGCTGCTGAAAGGAGGCTTTGCCAATTTGGAACCGGTCAAATTATAGACATTTTTGATCGAGATATAATTGGTAGCATTCACCTTGCTGCCCATCAGGGTTCACATTAAAGCTTTCAGACATTGCGCTCTTGGAGCGCATTTGTGCCCCTCACTAATAAAAACGGCACGGAACGCATTGGAGTAATAGGGATGTTAAAAATGTGTGTGCGACAATTAAAAAATGTGTGCTGCACGCAGGAATGCGCCTTAACAGCCGGGAACCCTGTGCCCCTTGAATGTTGCTGCACAAAGGGAACTGCATGACACCAAGTTGTGGATGTATTCAAAAACTTATTAAGTCTATGAAAGGTTTTTTATGTTACACCCAAGAGCACAGATATTGATATTAAAACCCAAATAATAATATAAACAAACACATCTACAGAAGAAAAAAGTCCACATAAACTTACTCTACTTCGAATGTATTAGGTGTAATGAGGTCCGATATCGGCAGTAGTTGTTTCTGATAGACTGGTAACAATGATTCAGGTACATAGAAGTGTCCATTGTCTCCCATCACTGGATCACATACAAATATCATGGATGGATTCACTTCTTTCAGTTCCTTGGCGACTTTGACGACTTCAAGGAGGAAAGACTCTGACCCGCAGTAACCTGTTGGTGAGACACAATAATCTTTTAGGCACCTTATAAGCATTTAGAGATACTGAGAAAAAAAAAGCCTTTCAAATCCAATATTATTTTCTTTTTATTGGCCATGAGGTTGCGATTTGGTTTTGTTTTTTGTTGTTTGTAATTTAAACTTATATAGCACGGTCAGACAAAGTTCTGTGGGTTACTTGGTAACTGTTCTAGACATATGTATACATTAAGTATTATTATTTCCATTGTAATTTCAAATGGAAAAATTGTACATTTTGTGTGGAATTAAAGTTGGAAAAGAAATTATTAGAGGAAGGATTTGGTCACAGCGCAAAGGTTGGGAATAATTTATGGTTTCCAGAAAGATGTAAATTGTATCTATTTGTGGGTGGGTCGGTCTGTCTCTTTTTTTGTGTGAATTCCTTTTTTTCTTTTTTTTGAAATGGGTTGGTCGGGCCTGTATGCCTGTTTTTGTGTGTGTGTGGCCTTTCTGTAAACGTAAACATTTTCGCGCGTCATTCATTATTGCGCTTCGGGCTCCAAGCAGCTACAGCGAAAATATGAACATATTTATTTTGTGTATAATGTAATGAACTTCAAATCGCAAATTTAGAAACAAACTAAATGGCTGCAAAGCGCCAAAATTACAACTTTTACAGTATCATTTATTAATTACTACATGTATATATATTAGCCCTTAATTTAGCCTTAATTAGGCTTTCTAAAATTTGTATCGGGTAGTAGTAGTCCGGGCTATTATTATACTGATATTAATAAATAATAAAAAGTCCAATAAATAAGCTTATTTATTGATTGCGATTAAAACATCCAAAATCAAGTGAAAATTCATCAGTCGCCCTTCAACGACCCACCAATTATGTATAACTGAACACGCAGGGCAAAGCCCAGCCAGGTGTAAACCGTAGTGATTGCCATTGAGATACTATTGCGAGATAACGAATTTCGACTGAGGGCGCTTGCGCCCGAAAGCCTTGTACAAGTTGCATTAACTGGCGCAGTAATTTATGCTAATATCATCAACATGTTGACCCGCCTCCACTAGTGTCGTACTAGTGCAATTTGATGAATATCTACGATGTTTACCGGTCAAAGGTTGCTCGTCTCTTCTGATTGGATATTATACCTTATGAATAATACCTATTCGCCATATTTGGCAATATCAAGCCCCACGAAGAACAGTTGGATTTCCATAGGTTTTATAAAGTGAAACATTAGATCGACGATGCATGATCGATAGTTCGTAAATCTCATGTCACTTGGCTTAGCTCGCTATATTCAGCTTCATGTAGGAGGGTGGGATTTCCGTGTTAGTAACGCCAGATGGTTTACGGACAATATGGGACTGCGTTATTTGAAATAATTTTAGTTAGAAGCCTGGTCAAGGCTACCCTTGATTGGGCTTGGTCATGCTGGTACATGTACATGTACCGTATCATCCCTATTAAGTGCCCATGCCCTTATAAGCGCCCCCTCCCTCATTTTCTCAATGATTACCAAAAAGTAACACCTAATAAAAGCGCCCACCTTTTTAGCCATTGTAGCTCAAAATAAAGCACGAAAGTAGGGTCCTAAGGTCCCGGCATCAACAACATGTTGGCGATCAACGCATCAGCGGGCTGTGCACATTTTCCAACAAAAATGAGCATCAAAATTTGGAACCAATTTGACATTTTCCACGATAAATTACTTTAAAAAAGGTAACTTAATAAGCGCCCACCCAAAATGATTTTGCTAAAGCACCCTGGGCGCTAAATAGGGATAATACGGTAGTATAAGAATAACATTGAAAATTAGGAGAGGGGTGGGAAAGGCAACCAAACCAAACAATATTAAGGCAAGGTCAACCGTGCCTTAATATCAAACCTACCTGTAAGTAAATGAGAATAGCGGTTGATTTTATTCAATCTCAGTCCATCATAGACACACTCCAGCTCATCGGCATTGAGGACCTGCCCCTTAAAATTATCATATTGGGTGTGGTTTGATAGCTGCACAGAATTGATTGCATCCACTTCATACCCTAAAACCTGTTGACGAAGATAGAGAAGACTACAAATGTCTTGTTTATTACAGATCAGGGTCTAGAAATTAAATGCTAGACGACCATGGCCACGGTTGGCTGTACATTTTGAACCTACATTGGTTTCAACGTCAAAATGGATTTTGGATTATACGATTCAAGAAAATTCATCATTATTTCATTCTAAAATAACTGGAGATGTAAAATCAACTCCAGTGTAAGTATCATTATTTTTAATTTTATCCTTCATTACCCTGTTGACACATTCTGTTGAAACGTAACCTCATACGCATAATTTAATCTTGAATATTCATGAATGATCCCATGTCCAGCATTGTCTGAATGAATTCAAAACACAGATTATCGTTAACAATCAATGATTCATAGGTCTACACACCAGCACCAGCAACAGCTCATTCGCGAATTCCCACAAATATTGTTCATGAGATGATGAAAACAAAATAACCTGTTGAACTAGCCTGACCTACCATTTTTTTTCTTTTCAATTTTTTTTAAAGAAAGATTGAGGAAATGTTTGAACATGTGAAGAAAAAAATAATTTTGTAAAAATGTTTTGGAAAATTTCGAATTTGTTTGAAACTTTTACCAATTTGGTAATAACATCACTACTTTTCCTCCGATGAAGTCAAGTTAGGTAACACATATACCTTACCGTAAATATTTATAAGATCCATTTTTTAAAATAACCTCATTGCATACCTGCCAACATTGAAATTCCAGAAATCTAAATATGTGCGTGGCAGTCACCCATAATGGGTGAGATCCACCCTTTTGGATACCAAATTACCAAGATACACATTTAGTTTAATACAAACACCCCAACCTATATTTTTCAAGGTAAAAAGGTACATATGGCACAGTGCGGAGGAGCTTAAAAAGTACACCCAATGGTACACACGCTGTCCAAAACTACACGTTCATAAGTTGTGACCATATTTGTTCATTCTGATAAAATGCCAGACATGGAGGGGACCAAGTGGTTAAGGCGTTGGACAAATTGGTTTTTTGACGCATGAGTTCAAGGGTCACCATGGTCACTTGTTATTGTCTCTATTTTTGTCACAAATTATGTTGTTTTATCAGTTAAATTTTGGAATTTTGATTTATACAACTGTATACCAAAACAAAATCGCTCTGAAATATGACATTTGAATTATAATTGCAATGTAGAAGAGAATAAATGTACGGCTTATTCAAGAAACACAACAGATCCTGGGATTGTTTAATCTTGTAATATTGTCGGGTGTTCTTACGATACCAGATATCTTGTCACTATGATTTCATGTGGCCGCCATCGTCTGTGTTGCACTGTATATTTTGTCTTACCTGCATTGGGAATGTAGCTGATTTGTTGCCTACGTATCCTGTCACTACATGACTTTGAATAGACAATACCCGCTGATCAGAACCTGCCATCTCTGGAGAGAAAAAATGCAAGAAAAACCCCATTATTTCTTTTTGTTGAACATGGTTATCAGGTAAATCCCTTCTTATACACTGCAAAGACTTCAGTTCATTCTGGGGGGGGGGGGACAGTCAGGTATTATGTTGTAATCATCATCCGTGTGAACGAAAACGCGGAATAAGGGTGCTTTTTTCGAACACAACACAGACCCGTGTTAAAGGGTATCAAAATCACCAATTTCAGAGAATAAGGGTGTCTTTTTCAACTTGAATCCGCGCTAAGGGTTGCTTGGGCCAATAGTCAGGTGTCATCTTTGTAAAAATAGCCGAATGGTTAGGCAGGTAAAAGACAAATTTACTAACAATACTGAATCACCCAATTACTTCATATGTGTTCCAGTCTAAACTCTTGTCTTGAGGAACTATATCCTTTGGTATGAGTTTGATTCATCGAGCTATAATCCTTGTTAAGGGTCACATTTTCCTTCTTTTAGAATCCGTGTTAAGGGTTGTTTTTGAGAGTGCATTCACACAGAAGATTACAACTTTTATACATGAGTGGCTTCCCCCGGAGTTCATTGCAATGGTCTGTAAACAATTACAAGCGCCATCAGTGTTGGAGTCGTGTCCGGCCTATCGAAGTCCAAATCTGAGTTTAGTCTTCATCCCTCTATATGAGCTGGAAGCATTATTCTCCTTCCTATTGACCAATCAAAATGTTTGTCCTCAATTCTCAAGCTTTTGACTTTTGATTGACCTTTTGGTCCTCCAAAGACTTCCAGTTTTCGTAAGAGTGACATTACTGTTTATAGTGTAATTGTTGCTGTTGCCACATACAAAATCATTAAAGCAGCCTTATGCCCAGCATATAAATTTAAAGGTGAACTACCACTCTGAGTTTCTAGCCACATCCAGTGATCTTGGGAAATTGACAAGGTTACTAGTACAATTTCTTCTTGTTAACTCTGTACAATATGTCATCAAGCTAACAGGTGTATGACCAGTTCATATGTGGTGAACTACCAGAGTGGTAGGCCAGCTTTAAATTGTCACAGTTTATAGCTGGGGAGCACACATGGTTTTTAAACACATTGAAACACATGTGACCTTCTACCCTATCAGGGCTGTCAACTCTCCCGACAACCGCATTTGGTGGGAGCCTTCCGCCTACATGTAGACAATCTTTCTCCCTCCAAGCATATCAAATCTTATAATAATAAAATACAGTGTGTGGGCTGTGGGCGAGGCCACCAATTCGAATCGAGTTGGGTTTGATACTACTGTTTGTTAGTTATCGAGCCTCAATTTTGTGCGCAGTTTGGGGATCCTACGCCACGAGCCAAAGGTCAATTAATCGCCCACGTTGGCAAGGATCAAGACGTGGTGCTACTTTCAGCAAATGAGGCTGCGGCTATGGCAAGCTTAATTTAAAAAAATTCAATAAACACAGTTTATCGCCGATAAACACTGCTTATCACCGATAAACACTGTTTATCGCCGAGTTTATCGAGATTAACTATGTTTTTCGAGCGAAAACGATAAACACTGTTAATCAAATTGAAAAACACTGTTTTTGGCTCAGATTTTGTGGGGTTTTTTAGATTTTTTTTCTCCAGATTTCTTTTTTCCAGTTTAAATGGCATTGAATAATAAACGAAATATAACATATATGTGCGACTCTTAGTGTGATTCCAACTTTGAGCTTCCGCTGGTATTAGAAAATTTAAAAAAATTAAAAAAATTAAAAAAATCCACCCGGCCGCCCCTCCTCTCTGAGAGCTACAGAGGACATCCTAACAATTTTTTGTTGTTGGCCTGAAGCATAACACTACATTACTATGTGACCAACTCAAACTTGACGAACTACATGTACACACCAGGAGACTTATGACCCAATGCACAATGACCCAATGCACAATGTTCTACCAAATTAAAAACAATCTTGTCAACATGGATTTCCCATCATGCGTAAATCAGCACCAAACAAAAAGCAGAACTGGTTATCAATATCAACTACAGGGTAATCCCATCCAAGCTTCCAGGAACACAGGTAAATACTCATCAGAACAATACCAATCTGGAACCGTCTGCCAGTCTAAGCCGTAGCAACACCAACAGTTGCCTGCTTCCAGACTGCAACCCCAGAAAAAACTTTACCCTCGTATCTCGTATACGAGGAGGAAATACAAGTCACAACTGGCAAAGGATATAAAGGCCTCACCGAAGCGAGTAATTTTAGTGGAAATATATATGAAATACCGCAAAAGGTTAGACGTTTGCAAATAAGCTTATAAATCAGTAATACGTAATACAGTGCTTATACCTACCTACCTTATTTTTAAAACCAAACTACGGCAGCAGAAAAATAGCACAATATCCGAGACGTGTGAAAATGATAATACATGGACTTCAGATAGCGGATTTCTTTGCGTAAGAATTGTTTACGTTTCACCGACACCACCTGTTTCCATTCAACATCTGTCAAACTCCATGTGTTCATTGTATCGAGACGCATGGAATAAACCTTTTACTTAATGTAAGTATTTTATGGTTTATTTTTTTAATTAATCTCATTAAACCACATCAGGTAACCAGTGGCGTACCCAGCTTTTGGAAACTGGGGGGGGGGCACGACCATAGTTGTACCGACGAAAGGCATGATGTACAGACAACAACATTTACAGACTCCCCCAAAAATTGTAAAACTTGCACAATTTTTTTGCCTGTCAGCAGCTGAAATCTTGATGAGTGGGGGGAGGGGGGGGGGGGGAGGGGGTTGGGGGGGGGGGGAGGGGGTTGGGCGGGCGGTAGCGATGAGGTTGTTCACATAAACGGCAAAAAATACAACCAACCACTTCAATTGTGTGCTTCTTTTACTTAGTACAGCAAGTCCAATTTGAGAAAAACGCGTTTGAAAATTCTTGTTTACATTGCCAACAATCAATAAGCCTTTAATCGCCAATCGAAAAAAAATCCATTGATTATCCTTTTCTGATGCATTGTGGGATCCACGGGGCAGATTTTGCACTTTTGCGATCCCACAATGCCACAGAAAAGGATAATCAATGGCTTTTTTCGATTCGCGATAAACCGCATGGATTAATTATCTCTTAATTGGCCGATTTTACAATAACTGGTATGAATTATTAGAGGGTGACAATTCCTAAAACATTTGCAGTATAACAAAAAAACTTTTTTGTCAATTTCGACCATGTAACACAAATTACACCACCTTGGGACATGGACCATATAGTCATTGCCATTTTTGCTACCAAATTTTCAACCAAAGGGAGCTCTCTATAGTCTACAGTCAATGATATGAACATCCCTACCTTTGATGGCGTGTGCTGCAACCCATCAACACGCTCTGCAGCCAGTCTTGCTCAGTCATAGCAGGTGTCCGAATTGTCCAGCCCTGGCAAATTTGACAGTCAGCCAGTGCACTGGCAAATATGCCCGCTAAGTGGGCATATTTGCCAGTATTTACAGTTAATCCAAAAGTAGCACTTCCACAAAAAAAAATGGCATATTCTACCCTTCAAACATGTATATAAATTGTTTAACTCAATACCTAAATATTTCGTGTCGCTTCAAATAAATCCTCCACCACAAAAATTTTTGGTCGCGTTTTGCCAGAATAATGATGAAATTTCAGTCATTTTTGGCAAAAACTATTTTTGAAATTTCATTTTCAAGCTTTCATTGAATCCAAAAGTAGTGCTTCCACACACAAAATGGCATCTTCTATCCTTCATATATCGATAGCTGAACTTGATACCAAAATATTTTGAGTCGCTTCAAAACAATTCATGGTTAGGGACCGTTCATTATTTATGGTGGAGGGGGGGTTGGGACAAGTTCGAGACTCGTATGTTGAAATTACCTAACCCCCCCTACATCTGAAACTGAAAATTACATGACCCCCCCTGCTTACCAGTAGTTTTTTACACAACCCCCCCCCCCCCCTCCCTGAAAAAACACAACTTGTCACATACTAATAAGGGGCTGTCTTTACCTTTGGAATTTTCATGGATACGTTTGCATGGATACGTTTGCAAATTTTGTTTGTGCCCTATCTGAACGGCCAATAATTTTATGATGCCCCTTCTTTTTATTGTGTGAAATTAGTAATGGCGAGCGTAGCGAGTTGGAATTTTTTTTCATATTTATACATTTTGGGTGGTTTTGTGAGTCTTTATAACCCGAACAAGTTAGAACATTCTGAGCAGAAACGTCCAGTGAAACGTTCTACTTTTGTGAGCATTGGTGCAAAGCAGAGATGAGGTGAAAAGCATGCAATAAATCACATTTTTAAATCACGAAATTAGATTTTGTAACATTATACACCCTGTGGCTCTAATGTCTCGACCGTTGATGATTATATAGATGTTTTTCCACCATGTCGTCGATTTGCTGTCCAGAAGTCGTCTCATAATAAACGTTTTGAAGTCGATAGGTTTTAAGAGAATATGCGCGAAGCGCAGAAAAAATGGCATTTACACTCCAAAATAGCCTCTAAAATCACTCCAATCACACCATCTTTATAGTTTAAACAAATTTACACAACCCCCCCTGTTCAAGAATAAAAAGTTACATGACCCCCCCTATTTCAACATAAGAAAGTTACATGACCCCCCCTATAGTTTACCCAACCCCCCCTCCACCATAAATAATGAACGGTCCCTTACGTTTTACTAGAAAAAAGATTTCAAGCTTTCATTGAAAGTGCACTAAAAGTGCCTAAAAAAGAAAGAAAGTTTGATATGCCTAACCCGACCGACCCTAAATACATCGCCGACCCTGAATATTTGTAAAAATTATTTTGAGGGAGGAAAACAAATAAAATAAATATTTAAAAAAATGAAAAACAAAAAATAAAAAAATACATATAATATAAATATTGAACAAAGTATTAAAGTTTCTGACTGTTTGCTTTCATTTTCGGCTATTTTAAGTCCCCAAAGCTGGTGATTTCAAAACAAAACAAAATCCTGACCCACCTACCCTATTTGTTTTTGGCGTGTTAGGCCAATCAAACCATTTTTTGGAGGCAGGGCAACCGTGCCCGCCTCCTCTAGGGGTAGGAAATGACCTAATGGGAAAACGACATCTTACGTACGGTTTACTTGTGACAATAAATCCCTTACGTTTTACCATGTCACAATACATAAAAACAGATCCTCTCTGTTGTAGCGTACACCTATCAACAACGAGAGTCTCTTAACCTTTTTCAATTAAAGCCTGTTTAGCGAGTGCTTAAACTGGTTGGATTACCTTATGGCGTTGGCTGAGGTTTTTTAGGCGACATTTGTGATGTGATATGGCAACACTGCATATCTGATCAAATATCGTTGTTTACACAGCTGCGATTAATTCATTTGCGTATTTCTATTTAGCTTAGCACGTTCTGTATATAAAAATGTTAGTGTTTTTCCATCCTTATGCATTATTTTAATAGTAACAATAAGTACATATTACTACAGTTGTTCATATACATGTAACTTTGACTTAATTAACTTTACTGAAAAAGTCGATTTTTTTAATTTTAAATTGGTTGTAGACAATCTTTAACAAAGCCACTTCATTTGATGTCCGAGTTACAATCTTTAACAAAGCCACTTCATTTGATGTCCGAGTTACAGATTAAAACAATCATAATCAAAAATCATATTTGTTAGACAACATTTCAACTGTTCGTGCAACCAATCTGTTTTCAACCCTTAAAAACCAAAAAAAACCACAAATTTTTCAAGTATAATGCTCATTAGATACATAAACTTGTCTAGAATATATTCACACTTTTTGATCAGCAATGTAAATCTGCAGAAAATATACTTTCTTTAAAAACAAAATATGCTAATAAGATCACATACTATACCTTTAAGCATATCAGAAAAAATACCTTTTAAAGGCAAGCTACCACTTTGAATTTCTAGCCATAACCAGTTCTCTTGGGGAATTGACAAAGTTACAATTTCTCCATTAGACTGTCAGTCACCAAGTAACAGGTTATGACCAATTTATCTGTGGTAAAATGCCAATGTGATCAACCAGCTCTAAGATGTAACATACTTGATTCCAAAAGCCTTTTATGTTTATACTTATCACATTGTCCTGACTTGTTATAGTATTATTTAAGATTAGTTAGAGATATCCATTCATGTTATATTGATAAATAAAACTTATGACGTAACCACTTTTTGTGTTACCTATATCACACTCTGCTGTCTGTTTCTTTAAATATATATGACTGCCTCCTTTCCTTTTTAAAGGAATTTTTATTAGGCCTTATTGTGTACTTATTGATGTACTTAAACCCCTCCCACCCCATCCCACATGCACAAACCCACTCAACCCCAATCCCAAACCTACTCCACATTCCCACAATGCCCCCTCCACATCTAAACCACCCCTTCAACCTCCCCTCCCCACCACACATCCCCACCACAAACCCCTCCCCTTCCCATCCCCACCATAAACCCCTTCCCTCTCCATCCCCACCACAAACCCCCTCCCCTCCCATCCCCACCACAAACCCCTCCCTTTCCCATCCCCACCACAAACCCCTTCCCTCCCATTCACAAAACCCCTCCCCCACCACAAAACCCCTCTCCCACCACAAATACCCTACCCACCCCACCCCAAGGCCTACCCTCCCCACCCCCACGGCCTACCCCCCTCACCCCATGCATCCACGCCACCACAACCACCTCCCCATCACAATCCCCCACCCTAAACCCCCTCCCCTTCCCAACCGCACCACAAACCCCTACCCCACCACAAACCCCTACCCCACCACAAAACACCTCCCCCACCACAAAACACCTCCCCCACCACAAAACACCTCCCCACCACAAACACCCTACCCACCCCACCCCTAGGCCAACCCTTCCCACCCCATGCATCCACGCCACCATCCCCCTTCCCCACCACAAACCCTCTCCCCAGGGCCATCCCATTCCATTCGCCACCACAAACCCTGCCCTCCACCACAACCCCTCCCCACCACTAACCCCCTCACCAACCACAAACACCCTCCCCATCACTAACCCCCTCCCAACCACAAATACCATCCCCCATCACTAACCCCTTCCCAATCACAAACACCCTCCCTATAATAGGCTATACCCACCTCACACCAAACTCCCCTTTATTACAAAAATCACATGGTATCGATTATTGTTGATGTTGCACCGCCCATCACTACAAAAACTTTTTTACAATAGACAACACTTTTGCTTGATGCTGAATGGATGTTTCTGACAACACCCCTTGTATTTCATTGGCCACAAGTAGGCCTACTCATTTAGGCTAGTGGATCCACCCAGATAGTGCTGGGAGATATCACGCCTCTCAGTCTCAAACCCAAAATAACAAAATGTTCTTCATCTCTTACAACAAGCATCATAATTTGCATAATTCAAACATAAACCTTACTTTAACAGATGTTTACTCTATTGGAACAATTATTTTTGGTTTCAAACACGAAAAATAGTGAATTTATTACACATTTTGTCTTGGTGGCCAAATATGGCTCCCAAATTAGTGGGACCTGCACGGAATGTGCTACTTATTTTTACTCGCACATTTTATCTTCTTTGTAAACTTTGTTAATAAGGCCATGGTAATGAAAGTCTTAGATTTGTGTCCGGACATTTTTCAAATCACATGCGGCAGTTTTTCATTATTCATTATTCATTGTTTTATCCAAGCATGGTTCTCTATGGTGTGTAACGTGACTGTTGTTGGTAGATATGTAAGCATCGCCGGCGGGTGGATGTAGCGATGTCACACAACGCTCAATACATCGTCTGTATTGCCAACACAGAAAACATCTTCATTTTATCCATCCCAATCCATCACCAAAATAACGTTTATGTTACTTCTTTCAATGAATTATACTATAAACCATCTTACTTTTTATTCTGAACCCTTATTTTCCTTCTGAAATTTAATTAAATGGTGTAATTTGTCTCGATTTTCATCGTATTTTATTTCCGTGTCGTTACTGGTCGGCCATTTTAGATTCATTAAAATCTCGCATTTTCTCGTTTTTTTTCACATCGCTAGCGCTGCGCTATGCATGTCGTTGAACGAAGTGGCTGAAAACATCGTTCTTTCGCTGACTGACGACTCACAAAGCAGGAAACGCTGGATTTTTATGTTTTTACGCGAATAATGAAATTTTTCTCAAATAATGAGTTTTTCATGCGGGAGGTTTTGGACCATGCGGGCGGTGGACGCAAATCTAAGACTTTCATTACCATGGCCTAATACCCTGCACGTCGGCACGACATGAATGATGTTTCTCCTTGGACAAGCACAAGTCGAGTGAAGCTTTAACTAGGATGTCTACATTGAAGATTGAAGATTGAAGGTTGAAGACATTAGTACTACATTTCTGTAGTATGTCAGTAACACTAAGTAACAGTATCACTGAAAACATTTCTAAAATAATAATAAGCTTACAGTTACATCATGTATGTAGAATGTACGTGGTACGTATAATGTAATACGTTTAGTCAAATTTGTTATCCCTGCCTTAGCTTAACAATAGTAAGCAACTTACCTTAAATCTTCTTTTTACTAGATAAACAGACAGATAAAGCAATTTTAACCACTAAATCAATGTAAGAAATGTTCGGAAAATGACTGTCTACCAAAAAGTCAAGTGGGAATCACGTTATCTCGCTATTTCCAGCTTGTAACCAATTACTTGTATAATTCTATAGAGGGCGACACTACATTAAGGGATTTGGTCAGACTCAGGCGACGCTGGACACGATTTGTCTAAATTGGCTAATTCGTATTGATTAACACGATGCGCGGATAATCAGGCGAAATAATTATTCTATCTAAATATCACATTCCTACAGGGCCTAAAATAAGGAAATATCTCAGCTGCACATTGGCAAATTGATATGCATTTTTTATAAGCAACAATAAACTGTCACCCTCCCTCCCCATGCACAGAGCCCCCCTACTACTGATTACCGACCCCCGACACAAACCAATTACTGCTGTTTTTTTACCACCCTTCATTTTGGGGAACAACATTGAACTTAAAAAATAAAAAAGAATAATATATAGAATCGGACAATCTGATAAAAAAAATAATAGTTAAAAAAGCTACTATCTGAAACACATATTTTCTTACACATTTATTTGCTAGTCATAAGTTGGCCTACACGATACATACAAGGCATGATTATTGATTCAACTATTGTAGTACTGTGTGTTTATGGCATGATACATGATCCAAACATCAGGGGCTGATCTAGGAATTTCATGGAGTCTTAGGCCATTTGTTTTTACTGAAAATTAACAATGCAGAGCCATACAAAGTCCCTAACTATGGGAAATCTATGAATTTAGTCCGTTAAACACTTTTTTAATATCCTTTTGGATCCACAGAACGCCACAGCGTTCCTAGGAAATAAATAAATACTTAGAAAAACATTCAAATAATTTTTCTATATCTCAAAAATTGAACAACCCAAATACTTAAGTTTGGTATCATTTTAAAGCTTGAAATGTCTTTTACAGCTTGAAGCATTGTTGGTAACATTTCAGCAGCTGGAATCCAGGCTTTCAAGTGCCGTGTGCACGGTCATCTTCTCTCAAACTCTAAACTTGTCATAGCCTTCACACTCTTTCATGACACCCTTCATTCAAGTCCTTTCAACATCCGACTGATACATATAATAGTATGGTGGTCATGGGTTAAGTGTAGGTTAATGCTTGGTTGGGGAGATGGTGGTCCTGTAAAGCATGTAGCCAGCTGGGCTGGTGATACGGTCACGCCTCAACAGGTGACAACAGGCAGCTCCTGGTAGATTTAGTTCCCAAGTTTGTCGTGTAGGTTCTCTTGATGCCCATCAGACCTCCAGATATTATCATTTTTCTATAATTTATATTTTGATGTTGTTCTCTATGTTTGGGTTCTTATCTTATTATTATGTCACTTTCATTGGCATTTTTAACCTCTGCCCATTTGTGTGTCTTGTTTTATGCATATTTTCTGAGTTGCAGTGAACCAAGTGATTGGCCTTTCAGAGCTCTCTTTCGAGAGTTACCAGTTTGATTTTTAATCACTCTGGTCATTAACCTTGTTAATGTCTGTTGGGCTATTGTTCACAGTTGCGCTTTATATACAAAGCAGAGAGCAAGGACCTTACAAATGAGGCAGAATTGCTATGATATGAGTCAATCTTAGAGGTCAAAGGTTAAAATTGGAACCCTAAATTTAAATCGGATCCGAAAGGGTTTTAATCTATTTACCCTTCAAATTACTTAGGCCATTTGGTTTTTTTACTATTAAACAAGCATTTTCTTGAAATCTCATTTATATAATCAATATTCAAAGTTAAAAGTGGTCATTTTGACACATTCGTGTACATTTAGTTTGGTATGTAGTTATAAATAGAAATAGGAGGAAAAAACTTATTTGTATTATTTATTGTATATAATTATTGTTTCAAACATTTAGTCCAACTTAATTTGATGTGCACAGAGCAAGGGTGAAGGGGGGGGGGGGGGGGGGGGCGTGTTGCAATGCTAAAACACAATTGTTAGTAGTATTTTTAGCTACATGTATTTTTCTTTCAAATTACTTTCTCCGGCCTTTTGTTTTTACTACTAAACTAGCTCTTTCTTGAAATCTCATTTACATCAATATTACTCAAAATTGAAAGTGATTATTTTGACACGTTCATGTGCTTTTGTTTGGCAATGTTATGTTATCGTATGTAGTTATAAATAGAAAGAAGGAAACAAACCTTCCCCGCCTTTTTATTATTGTTTGAGAAATGCAGTGCAACTTAAAGGCATATTATGTGATCTTTTCCAGAGAGCGCCCTCTATTCATGATTTTTTTTAGAAAGTAGATTTTCTTGCAGATTTACATTTCCGATCATAAATCATACATACATTCCAAGTTACAGAGCGATATGATTCCTAATTACCTCAAAATCATGGTTTTAGAGTGAATTTAGAGTGAAAAATATAAACTGTCGGAATTCCGACAGTTTATTTTCACTCTAAAACCATGATTTTGAAGTAATTACGAATCGTATCGCCCTGTAACTTGGAATGTATGCATAATTTATGATCAGAAATGTAAATCTGCAAGAAAATCTGCTTTCTATTTTTTTTTCGATGTTGAGGGCGTTCCCTGGAAAGATCACATAATATACCTTTAATGTTGATGGGTATGGGGCAAGTGGCAAGGTTTGCAAGGTATTAATGTATGGAATTGTATTGAAATTGCAATAAGAAATTCGGTGAACGTGCAATCTTTTAAGGCTTTGTATAAATCCTATCATTGGAACTAGCTCAAATTTAATGTGTTTGATGTATCATAGTCAAGCTTTTATGAAATAGATCCTTTCAGTTTAATTCTAATGAAGTGTATATATATGTAATCAAATCATTTTAATATGTTTTTATTGTATGCATTATGTGATAGATTTATGAGTGTTGTCCATTGGGTTTTATACATAATCATATTGTCATTATTATATCTCATGTATTTTATATTAAGTCAATATTTTTAAGCATGTATTATATTGATGTGCAGGGCCCCGAGTAAGAACAGCGGCCAGCTGATTCGGGCAACCCTGGGTAAAGATAATAAATTTAAAAAAATAAAAAAATAATAGGGGCAGAGCCCCATTGCTGTAGAATTTTGTTTTGAATTAAGTCCCCTAAAAACACAATTTGTTGCTGTATTTTTTAGCTAGTTTTCCTTTAAATTACTGGGTCTCAGGCCTTTTTTTGTTTTATTAAAACAAACATTTACTTGAGATCTCATTTAAATCAATTACACTAACAATAAAAGTTATCATTTTCACACATGTTTGTACTTTTGTTTGGTAATGTTTTTGTATGTTTATTACAAATAGAAAGAAAGATAATTCTTTTTTAGTTTTTTCAATTATTTTTTCTAAAAACTAGTGCAAGTTATTGGGTAGACTTGAGTTCAAGTCCTTATTCCGTCTCCTCCACCAACAACATACCCTACCCACCCATGATCTCATTACAACTGCCTCCCACGCCCAGTACCTGAGTACCATACCATCCACTAATGCACACCCTCCCCGATGTTGTCGCTGTTGCCGCTGTAACCATAAGCGGAGCCGCTCCGAAGCGGCTCCGCTTATGGCGCTTTGCGGCTCGACCGTCGCGTAGCTTCGTCGCTTGCAGCCGCTTCGGGGCTGCCTGTCTCGATAGATTATGTGTAGAGCTATATCAGCCCGGTATCAGTCTGTGTGTAGGGGTGGGGGAGAAGGACGTAGGAGGGGCAATAGGAGTCGCCTTAAACCAAGGCTAGGTATTGGTCACGGGGGGGGGGGGGGGGGGGGGGGGGGGGGGGGGGGGGGGGGGGGGGGTAGGAGTCGCCTTGAACTAAGGCTAGGTATTGGTCAAGGGGTGGGTATTATATTATAGACCAGCGGCTCAGACCAGTTTGATCAATCGAACGTGGTACCAACATCTGCATTTTATGGTGTAATCTAATTACGCAGATATGGAATGGATGTCTGTCAGGGCCCTCTTGCTGTGTGTGACTCCTAGGGACCACCCCAGAAAGGGGCTGAGAAATGCGTTTGATCAATTTTCATTGGTGGTACCATCTCAGTATGGGCATACATACACACCCCCACACACCGGTATGGAGTATAGCAAGACTGCATAGACATGATAGAGAGAGTCTGGTAGACTAGTTGACCCACAAGTGTTTATAGAACTTTGATTCAAGATAAACATGAAATGGGCAAATATGGGAAAATCTGGGCTCTACAGTAGAGCTAAGTTTGGGTTATTGAAGAGACACACGCGTCTAGTGCTACCTTAAAGTTTAAAACAACACTATAAGGAAGTAGTGCGGTTGGTTTAACGATATTAT
>CM069446.1:35192296-35266059 GCA_035610835.1 Ophiura sarsii | reverse complement strand
TAATGACACGCATGTGATTTTAGAAGATTGTTAAATCTATAGAATTCATTATCGTACATTTTAAGCATCGACAAAGCGTATTTAGTAAAGTGGTCAGATCCAATACTTACCAAATCAATATAGCCTGGATAAAGACGAAAGTGATGCAAACACTATATAAAAAGCTGTGTTAAGTTCAATCTGTACCATTTACCACTCTGTCATATGGTGATGCAAATCAAGTCTATAAAATAGTGCAGACGATAGCTCTGTCGAATCTGTCAAACGGAAATTACTGCTATCTACTGAAGATAGTTATTTACAATTATTAAGGCCTAAGTTATTCTACAATTATTATTCGTGTTACTTTCAACCCCATATTATATAGATTCTGTTACCTTTAGAAACTCTTTTGCATATCTGACAATACATGAATAACTAATCTCGTAGGAGTATCTGAAAACGCCACATTATGCAGTGCAATAATGGGCAATTATACTTCTGAGAAATGCATTAGTTAGTATGGGGAACTATTTTCACTGAACTTTCCCGTATTAAATGAATGTCTTCTTTAAAAAAAATACGGGGGTTGCCAAGCCTATGGTCCACTGCCAAATCTTGTGCAATTTGAGATTCATGTGATATATAGTTTTCGATTTATGATAGAAAAACTAAATTTAGATGAAATATTTTGCAATCTGCGTATACAATCTTGGAAAAAAGTCCTTGGAACGCTGAGCACGCGTGTTGGGTATTGCGTGCCTGTATTGATAGTTAAGTGTCTTCGGCTATAAACTGAAATTGTTCAAATGAGATTTGTCCTTCCCCACTCCCCATCGATCAATGTTGGGACACTCTGGCAAGCTGCAGGAGCCACTGGCCTTGGTCAACATTGTACGGGGGGAGTGGGGGTGACACTTTTCCGTTAATCACACGCAAGTGTTCCAAGACTTTTTTCCAGGATTGTATAAGAGGAATGCAAAATATTTGATCTAAATTTGGGTTTTCTATCATAAGTCAAAAACGGCATGTCGTATGAATCTCATATTACACACGATTTGAGTAAACAATACGGGCATCACAAATATGAAACAAAAATGATGATAGGGAATGTTTTTATTAAGGGAGTGGTTAGTGAAAACAATTATGTATGTCATATTGGACTACAATTTGACCTATTTCTTTTTTTCAATCCAAAATTGAACAAAATGTTTCAAAAATAGTTGGAATCACCATGTGAAATGCATTCAAATAAGTGCAAACGTGTCATATTATATGTTCGGTTAAATGAAATTTAAAAAAAACAGGAGGATAACATTCATGACGCCTAAATGTGGTTTCTCTTGGTATTGCGTGTTATGCAATTTTCCACTGTATTTATAAAAATACTTTTAATAATGTTATCACATTGCCTATTTGTTTGTTATTTGAAATATGAAACTAAACATTGACACTTTCCACGCGGCAGTCGTCTGCAGACAATTGCACAAAATGTTTCAAACATATTTGGAATCATCATGAGAAATGCATTCAAATAAGTGCAAACGTGTCTCAATTATTTGTTCAGTTATCCTTTAGACAGACATGAAAGTAAGGAAAGGTTTCTGAAAAATCTGTTTTGTACCGTGGTTAAACCAATAGCCGCGTGTAAAAGTGTTAACATTTGCCGAGCAGTAACGTTTATTTGCAATAATATTCCTATCTACTGAAGATAGCTCATAACAGAAAAAGGGGAAAAAACACGCCATTAGAGCGACTCGAACCAACGCGAAACAGGCTATAAAGTGTATAAACGAGCGCTCCTACCAGTTACGCCAAGCGGTCAATGCTTACACAAGCGTGGATTTGTTTAATTATACATGTTATAATTATGTATTATCGTAAAGTGTCACACACTTTACCACAGTTTACCATCAGTTTACCATTGGGACATTTTGCTTAAAATAGGCAATTAAACATTTTTTCATACTGCCTTTGAGTTATCAAGATATGCATATGTGTTAGCTATACCAATCATGCATGTTGAAACTCCGAAATATAAGTCGCATGGGTCGCACCTACGCATTTTGATAACAGTTTACCATTTAAAATGAAAACAAAATATGTATACTAATATTTTACTATAGAAACAACGGTAAAGTGTACAATGAACACGTGTTTCAAGGCAACACTTTACCATTCACTTTACCATTCACTTTACCAATACCGTCTCAACTCGTTTGATGATTACTTTGTGAATAAAATTCTATTCATTTATCGCAGCGCTATTTTAATGAATAAATAAAAGAAAATATATTACTTAAATGGTTTATTTATGTATTCGTGTATGTTATACATTACGTAAATGGTTTAGGTATTCACGTATTTAGGTTTTTTTGGTTGTTTCTGAGGATGTGATTGAACTGAATAGCATATAAATAATATTATCGCCGTTCTTCCTCATCGGACTCAATAGCTCAGTTGGTAGAGCACTGGTCTTTCCATCCAGAGGTCCCAGGTTCAAATCCTGGATCTGCAAATTATTTTACTGACTATCATTTATAATTTGTGGAGTAAGAAGAAACATTTACTCAGTATCCAACTATGTCCAACTATTGTTTTTCCAAACATTTTAAAATATTTCCAAAAAATAAATGCCAAATGTTTTTTTCAAAAAATGTGTAAAAAAAAGTAATATTTGAAAAAATCCAGACAATAAGGGTTTGTGAATAAAAAAGACCAAACATTTCAAAAATGTTAAAAATAAATTCCGAAAATTGTAGGGGAAAAAAACAAATCGGTGGCTTTATTTATCAGTTTAATTCATCCTAATGACACGCATGTGATTTTAGAAGATTGTTAAATCTATAGAATTCATTATCGTACATTTTAAGCATCGACAAAGCGTATTTAGTAAAGTGGTCAGATCCAATACTTACCAAATCAATATAGCCTGGATAAAGACGAAAGTGATGCAAACACTATATAAAAAGCTGTGTTAAGTTCAATCTGTACCATTTACCACTCTGTCATATGGTGATGCAAATCAAGTCTATAAAATAGTGCAGACGATAGCTCTGTCGAATCTGTCAAACGGAAATTACTGCTATCTACTGAAGATAGTTATTTACAATTATTAAGGCCTAAGTTATTCTACAATTATTATTCGTGTTACTTTCAACCCCATATTATATAGATTCTGTTACCTTTAGAAACTCTTTTGCATATCTGACAATACATGAATAACTAATCTCGTAGGAGTATCTGAAAACGCCACATTATGCAGTGCAATAATGGGCAATTATACTTCTGAGAAATGCATTAGTTAGTATGGGGAACTATTTTCACTGAACTTTCCCGTATTAAATGAATGTCTTCTTTAAAAAAAATACGGGGGTTGCCAAGCCTATGGTCCACTGCCAAATCTTGTGCAATTTGAGATTCATGTGATATATAGTTTTCGATTTATGATAGAAAAACTAAATTTAGATGAAATATTTTGCAATCTGCGTATACAATCTTGGAAAAAAGTCCTTGGAACGCTGAGCACGCGTGTTGGGTATTGCGTGCCTGTATTGATAGTTAAGTGTCTTCGGCTATAAACTGAAATTGTTCAAATGAGATTTGTCCTTCCCCACTCCCCATCGATCAATGTTGGGACACTCTGGCAAGCTGCAGGAGCCACTGGCCTTGGTCAACATTGTACGGGGGGAGTGGGGGTGACACTTTTCCGTTAATCACACGCAAGTGTTCCAAGACTTTTTTCCAGGATTGTATAAGAGGAATGCAAAATATTTGATCTAAATTTGGGTTTTCTATCATAAGTCAAAAACGGCATGTCGTATGAATCTCATATTACACACGATTTGAGTAAACAATACGGGCATCACAAATATGAAACAAAAATGATGATAGGGAATGTTTTTATTAAGGGAGTGGTTAGTGAAAACAATTATGTATGTCATATTGGACTACAATTTGACCTATTTCTTTTTTTCAATCCAAAATTGAACAAAATGTTTCAAAAATAGTTGGAATCACCATGTGAAATGCATTCAAATAAGTGCAAACGTGTCATATTATATGTTCGGTTAAATGAAATTTAAAAAAAACAGGAGGATAACATTCATGACGCCTAAATGTGGTTTCTCTTGGTATTGCGTGTTATGCAATTTTCCACTGTATTTATAAAAATACTTTTAATAATGTTATCACATTGCCTATTTGTTTGTTATTTGAAATATGAAACTAAACATTGACACTTTCCACGCGGCAGTCGTCTGCAGACAATTGCACAAAATGTTTCAAACATATTTGGAATCATCATGAGAAATGCATTCAAATAAGTGCAAACGTGTCTCAATTATTTGTTCAGTTATCCTTTAGACAGACATGAAAGTAAGGAAAGGTTTCTGAAAAATCTGTTTTGTACCGTGGTTAAACCAATAGCCGCGTGTAAAAGTGTTAACATTTGCCGAGCAGTAACGTTTATTTGCAATAATATTCCTATCTACTGAAGATAGCTCATAACAGAAAAAGGGGAAAAAACACGCCATTAGAGCGACTCGAACCAACGCGAAACAGGCTATAAAGTGTATAAACGAGCGCTCCTACCAGTTACGCCAAGCGGTCAATGCTTACACAAGCGTGGATTTGTTTAATTATACATGTTATAATTATGTATTATCGTAAAGTGTCACACACTTTACCACAGTTTACCATCAGTTTACCATTGGGACATTTTGCTTAAAATAGGCAATTAAACATTTTTTCATACTGCCTTTGAGTTATCAAGATATGCATATGTGTTAGCTATACCAATCATGCATGTTGAAACTCCGAAATATAAGTCGCATGGGTCGCACCTACGCATTTTGATAACAGTTTACCATTTAAAATGAAAACAAAATATGTATACTAATATTTTACTATAGAAACAACGGTAAAGTGTACAATGAACACGTGTTTCAAGGCAACACTTTACCATTCACTTTACCATTCACTTTACCAATACCGTCTCAACTCGTTTGATGATTACTTTGTGAATAAAATTCTATTCATTTATCGCAGCGCTATTTTAATGAATAAATAAAAGAAAATATATTACTTAAATGGTTTATTTATGTATTCGTGTATGTTATACATTACGTAAATGGTTTAGGTATTCACGTATTTAGGTTTTTTTGGTTGTTTCTGAGGATGTGATTGAACTGAATAGCATATAAATAATATTATCGCCGTTCTTCCTCATCGGACTCAATAGCTCAGTTGGTAGAGCACTGGTCTTTCCATCCAGAGGTCCCAGGTTCAAATCCTGGATCTGCAAATTATTTTACTGACTATCATTTATAATTTGTGGAGTAAGAAGAAACATTTACTCAGTATCCAACTATGTCCAACTATTGTTTTTCCAAACATTTTAAAATATTTCCAAAAAATAAATGCCAAATGTTTTTTTCAAAAAATGTGTAAAAAAAAGTAATATTTGAAAAAATCCAGACAATAAGGGTTTGTGAATAAAAAAGACCAAACATTTCAAAAATGTTAAAAATAAATTCCGAAAATTGTAGGGGAAAAAAACAAATCGGTGGCTTTATTTATCAGTTTAATTCATCCTAATGACACGCATGTGATTTTAGAAGATTGTTAAATCTATAGAATTCATTATCGTACATTTTAAGCATCGACAAAGCGTATTTAGTAAAGTGGTCAGATCCAATACTTACCAAATCAATATAGCCTGGATAAAGACGAAAGTGATGCAAACACTATATAAAAAGCTGTGTTAAGTTCAATCTGTACCATTTACCACTCTGTCATATGGTGATGCAAATCAAGTCTATAAAATAGTGCAGACGATAGCTCTGTCGAATCTGTCAAACGGAAATTACTGCTATCTACTGAAGATAGTTATTTACAATTATTAAGGCCTAAGTTATTCTACAATTATTATTCGTGTTACTTTCAACCCCATATTATATAGATTCTGTTACCTTTAGAAACTCTTTTGCATATCTGACAATACATGAATAACTAATCTCGTAGGAGTATCTGAAAACGCCACATTATGCAGTGCAATAATGGGCAATTATACTTCTGAGAAATGCATTAGTTAGTATGGGGAACTATTTTCACTGAACTTTCCCGTATTAAATGAATGTCTTCTTTAAAAAAAATACGGGGGTTGCCAAGCCTATGGTCCACTGCCAAATCTTGTGCAATTTGAGATTCATGTGATATATAGTTTTCGATTTATGATAGAAAAACTAAATTTAGATGAAATATTTTGCAATCTGCGTATACAATCTTGGAAAAAAGTCCTTGGAACGCTGAGCACGCGTGTTGGGTATTGCGTGCCTGTATTGATAGTTAAGTGTCTTCGGCTATAAACTGAAATTGTTCAAATGAGATTTGTCCTTCCCCACTCCCCATCGATCAATGTTGGGACACTCTGGCAAGCTGCAGGAGCCACTGGCCTTGGTCAACATTGTACGGGGGGAGTGGGGGTGACACTTTTCCGTTAATCACACGCAAGTGTTCCAAGACTTTTTTCCAGGATTGTAGGTCAATGCTTTATATACAAGCTATACAAAATGTCCCGGGTGAATAAATTATGCGTCAAGATGATTTATCTAAATTCACAAATTGTGCAATTATTTCAATGAAGTTTAATTGATGTAGGGTTGTATTTGGCAGTATGACTCAAAATAAACGTATCTGTATACCTTTATTAATTGTTATTTGGAAAAATTAAGGTCAGACCAATTTATTGTTTCTTTTATTTATAATTTTGATGTTGTTCTCTGTGTACAAGGGACGCACCATTAGATACTAAGGGGGCTAGAGAGTTTGGGTCATGACATTTTTTTTGTTTACCATTCATCCTTTGGCAACATTTGTTTCTAAATCTCCACTTGGTAAGTCAAAAAATAAATTCAACGTTTTAAATGTAAGTCAACTTTTACCACCTCGGTGAATCAATTTTTCTTTTTCTTCACCTTAAAATGCAAGTTGTTTTTAACGCTTTAAATGCAAGTCAATTTTTTGTTATGTTTATCATTGCCTGAATTTTCTCTGTCATGTTTTATGTTTTCATTTATATGGGGTTGGTAAATATACATTTGGGGTTGTGAAAACTAATACATTGCATATCTGAATGCAAAGGATAAATTGATCTTCCTAAAAGATGTTGAATCAATTACTTTGAAAAAGAGAGTTTGACTTTTAAAGTGTATTGTACTTCCTTGTGCAGTTTAGATCAAATGCAATATGATACTGTGGCAATGAAGTCCCAATAAACATTTTACATTTCAAAAATGATACAGTGACATTGAAGCTGACGCAAGTAATGCCATTGCTTTAAGTTCAAGTTTGTTTTAAAATTGTATCTGAGTTGTGTAAAGTGATCATACTATAATTTGTTGGTCAGTGTGCCTTTTGTCATAGCATGTCAGTATTAAAAAGACAATGCAATAAAATAACAGGGGAGCAATGTTTAAAATACAACTACTTGTCTTTTATTTCTATCTGAATTCCAGAGCTTATCAATAGTTTTAGCATAATGTAACACTGTACTAGTATATCAAAACTAAATAGAACCTTAATTGAGCACCTACATGTACATGCTTTATTAAAGTTATCTGCCTGATACACACACATTTTAAAGATGGTGGCATTCCAAGATTACCTAATATCTATTTCAAACTGAGAGTATCTAATAGGTAGGTATACAGTCAATTTGCTGAGACTGAGAGCAACCAGTAACTTGTTGATACTGTGGAACCTTGATACAAAATCATTCTGTTGTTGTCTCAACCATCTGTGTTTAATATTTTGATTGGATAATACAAAGTTTTGTGGCCCCACCGATTTAATTTTCAAGAGGTTCAACTGTATTAACAAAATAGGTGCCGTTCAAAATGACATAAGCACTGACCACATTTTATAAACCTTTGAATGTTCTCTGTCCGATGTGAGTCTAATGATACTGAATACAGTCCAAACAAACTTGCAATTCTAAGACCGACATTTCAATCGAGTATAAATTCTCCCATTATTGGTTATGTCCATAATTGTATTTACTTTTCTTGTACCCTGCTCTCCTTTTCTGTGCCCGAGTCATGCCTATTATTTCTGTCAAGTATAGATATTATTGGGACACTTTTAATGAATCTAAAGTGGATGAGGTTATTAAACGGCCCAGTCAAAGTCCTCTACTCCTTTAGCATCCTCTTCTAAACGGTGCTGAATGTTTTCCTCTTTTCTAATAGCGGCCTTCACTTTCTTCACATACACCTTCTCCAATAACATACTCATTAACCTCTTCAGTCAAATCATTGCCACTATACTTTTGAATGAAATCAGGTAGCCTTTCCTTCATTTTTTCTATGGTTTTGTTCTCATCAGTTGTAGTGAGGCATGACAACAACAACAAATATTAGGGGTGAGGCATGACAATATTTTTTTTGGTTTTGGGGTGAGGCACGACAAACTTCTTGTTTTTTAGAAGTGAGGCATGAAAAACCTGATTTTCAGGGGTGGGGCATGACAAACCCTTTTTTACCTTAGCAGGTGCTGCAAAATATATTTTTTTCTAAAAACTCAAATATCACTCAGAAGTGCTGTTTGAACATTCGTTGGACAATACATTAGCCTGTACGTACCATCATCGAGTTAAATTTAAAGACAAAATATTAAAAATGCAGCAATGTCTTTATTCTTAAATTATGTAACATACTACTGGTTTTCAAAACATGTTGGCAATATTTAGGTGTTTTCATGGATAGGAATTATTACGATAGCATTTTTTTTAATTTTGCTACAACTTGTCAACCAGCGATCATATTTTCTAGTCATCCGAGATATCATGTCGGAAGCATTTTGTGTAGCGGGGATAGCAGGATCTTAGTTTTAGCAGACCCCAAAATATTAACTAACAGCAAAATTCTAACCGGCCAGCCGGGCGTGTATTTTCTAAAGTTACCCGCTCTCGGCAGGCTACTACGGGCGTAACCGATCCATTTTGTCAAAACATCTTTTTTAGAAGCAATTTGAGAAAGTTTTGTGAACTTTTTCTATTTTTTTATTTTTTATTTTTTGAATTTTTTGAAAATGCCCGACATTTTGGTAAAAACAAACAAACACTAAAAACCGACCAACCGACCAACCCTACCTGAGAGGTCCATTTGCCCGTAAAACAGGGCTTTCTCGTGGCCTAACTTGACATAGTGTTCAGGATGTTGGGAGGGTCACGAGGTGTAATAAAATAGTGTGCTTTCTAAAAAGTATAAACCATGGGATATAGCTTGGGGTAATGACGGAAAGTATTCTATTTCAGGTCAGAATATAGGCCTGCATTATATTTACTCATATGTATAGGATATGGGGTAATAATGGCGGGAAACATTTAACTTCAGGTAAGAAAATAGGCCTATGTATTATATTTTAACTCATAAATGTATTCTTACCAATTTCGTGATAAATTTTCGAATACTATACGTACTATAATCATAATTCTCGCGACTAGCGGGACACTCGTCCTTCAGACGGGCTCCCGCTGGTAAGTAGGGCCTATCACATAGAACACCTACAAAATGGAACAACACATAAGTGTTGGAAAAGTTATCACGAAATCGGTATACCGAGTCAGCGTACCCATTTGTGCACGTTTATTTTGCATGGCGCACTACGACGCGTTATGTGTTACGTGCCGACTGCATGATTGCAGTACGCATAACGCATAAAAAACACTGCCCGCTTAGATGAAAAATGAGAGAGACTTTCAAGGATAACCATACACGTACATCCAACATTGCGTGAATTAAAGTAAGACTAGCGGGACGCCCGTTCTTCGAACAGGCTCACGCTAGAAAGTAGCGCCTACCAGATAGATACCTACAAAATGAAATAAAACATAAGTAGCTAAAGTATACGAATATTTATCACGAAATTGGTAAGAATACATTATGAGTTAAAATATAATGCATAGGCCTATTTCCTGACCTGAAATTGAATGTTTCTCGTCATAACCCCATATCACATACATATGAGTCTATATAATGCAGGCCTATAATATAGTATTCTGACCTGAAATTGAATGCTTCCCGTCATCACCCCAAGCCATATCCCATGGTTTATACTTGTAAGAAACCACACTATTTCATTGCCCCGTGGCTCTGCCCCTGCCCCGTGGCTCATCTCACTGCCCCTAAGGCCTAAACCTTAACCATCTCCCGTAGCGCAGCGTATTTCCCCAATATTTGCCCGCCCGTGTGTGTAGGGGTGCGTGGGTGTAGTTAGTGTGCGCGTTTATTGTGCATGGCGCACTACGACGCCCCATTACTAAATTGTGTAACAGGGAGGGCCACGACGTGAAATAAAATTGGGTGGTTTCTAAAGTAACCATGAGATATAGGTTGGTGTAAATGAAGGGAAGCATTCAATTTCAGTTCAGAATATAAGCCTGCAATAGGCCTATATGTACTCATATGGGATATGGGGTAATGACTGGAAACATTCAATTTCAGGTCAAAAAATAGTCCTACGCATTATATTTTAACTCATCAATGTATTCTTACCAATTTCATGATATATCTTCCAACGCTTGCCGTACTTACTTGCGGGAGTCCGTCCCGCTAGCTAAAGGGACACTAAGAGATGTGTTGGAGGCTGCGCCCTCAATTATGATAAAAACTGGGATTGGTATATTTTTACAATTGTATTACATGAATTTATGTAAGTATGAACTTACACCTATAAGGATTAAGAAAAATCAGCCCTCTTTGTACAACAAAACGTCGATTCAAAAATGCTGATCTAGCCGATCAGCATTTTACGTCAGACAGTGTCCCCCTGCAGTATGCGTGATACATAACACGAACCATTTTTACATAGAGGGCGTTTTAAGAAAGTTTCAATAAATAGCGATGGTATTGTTTTAATCAAGTTTTGCTGTGTTTTTGTGAGTAGAAACAACAATAATGATAATTTTTAATGTTCTTGAATTCTACAGTTTTTTTGTGTTTTTTTAAATCTTCAACACTACTTCGTGTCCCTTTAATATAATACAGACGTTCTGAACGACTCGACGCTGCAGATTGGATTGTTTAAAAGAATACACTATAATTATTATTTATTACCAATGTTAATAAAGTGCAATGAATCGTTACCTGGGTAATAATGACATTTTCAAAGGCTTTGTTACTGCCCGGTGGGTACTTAGTGGATATGAGGTAATTCACTGCAACCGACCTGGGAAAATAACGGGGGATTTCCCATTATACAAATGATCGTCGTATCAATGTCCTTTTGATATTCTACATATATGTAGGTGTGTTCCAAATTAATAATTGGATATCATTGAATTCATAAAAGGGTGTTTATTCTTAAATGTAATTCAGTTTTAAATTATACATTATGGTGCGCAACATGAATACAGATTTATTCTAACATTTGATACGTATAGGCCTAAACTCCAATGGTTTGCAGACTTTGTGCATACAACAACACAAAATTTCCCGAGTGGACCAAGACGCGTTCATTGGAGAACAGCAGACATAACCATAATCTTGAATTCAAGCAGAGGCGTCATATAGGGGGGGGGGGGGGGGGGGGGGGGGGGGTGGCAGGGGAAGACTTTTCAAAGTGGGGGGACATATAATATCAGATGTCCCCCCCCCCACATTTTTTTGAATTACCCCTGAGAAATCATGGAATTATGATGGTCAAAAGTACACAGATGGAAAAAAAATTGCGCGCTACGCGCACATGTGTCCCAAAAAATGCAATAGTTTTGGGTACAACGGCTTGTTAAGAACCAAAATATACCTCAATCAAAGCAAAAATGGAGGTAACGTCAACATTTTTGCGCGCATTTATTTTGTCAAAAATATATTGTCGTTTCACTTTTATTTCTTGCCACCACCCACCACCCCCCCCCCCCCCCCCCAATTATGAAAAACTTAGCTACGCCACGAGTGTGTCGCATTTTTCAACCGTGTCGCATCATGCAAACTTAAAAGTTGCATGTCGCAAAATAAGTTTAGAAAGGCCTATTTTCTGTTGTGGTCTTATATTCGCGGAACCATTTGTACAGCGATGGGGGCTTTGGGGGCTCAAGTCCCCGGGTCCCCAGACCAAAAAAAAGAGGGAGGAAGAGAAAGGGAAGATGGGAGGGGAAGGGAGAGAGGGAGAGGAGGGGAGGAGGAGGGGAGGAGGGAGGGAGGGGAGAGGAGGAGGGGATGGAGCTATTATTAGTGCTCACTGTCTCTGGATCGTGTCAGTGTTTTATAACAAATGTAAATATTGTAATAAATATAAGAGGACCTGACGTTTCGATTCTAACAGAATCTTTATCGAAGGTAAAATGAACAGAATACAACATACACAACATATATATAGACAGAGGAACAATAGGCAGGAAGTCACAAGAGATAATGTAACACAGTGGGGGTCAAAGTGACAGATGGATGAATGGGGGAAGGTATATCAAACTTGACAGCTGATTGATGAAGTGGATAATGTA
Organism: Ophiura sarsii; assembly: GCA_035610835.1. Taxonomy (NCBI): domain Eukaryota; kingdom Metazoa; phylum Echinodermata; class Ophiuroidea; order Amphilepidida; family Ophiuridae; genus Ophiura; species Ophiura sarsii. The sequence continues at coordinate 35,253,578 of CM069446.1, read as the reverse complement.
ACAAAAGGATGACATAGACAAAGGGGACATTAAAAAGTAAATGGTAAATGGGATATAAAAAATGGTGAGTAAAATCCATGATGGTGATAGATGACTACAAATAAATAAAAATGGATGGAAATGTAAAAGGACTGAGGGAATGAATGAGAAAACAAGATAAAACAAAGTGGGAATGGAAATGCACTGGAACGAGTAATGAAAATTACTGTGCATAGGAGACAATGTTGAAAATGAAAACAAAGTATCAAACATAACAAGAAGTATAAAATTGTAAATTTTATACCCCCCCCCCCCCCCACCCCCACTTACGTGAAATTCACGAGGTGACTGACTTGGAAAAAATTTGGGGCAACCTTTTACGAAAATTTTAGGTGAAATAGCCCCCCCCCCCCCCCCCCCCCCCCCCCCCCCCCCCCCCCCCCCCCCCCCCCCTTGGGCAAAAGTGTCTGACGGGGATGAAGGGTAAGGTGCATGAGCATGAGCATAGACATGTAGACGATGTAAGCAGCGGGGGCGGTCACGCCCACTCAATTTTCACGGTGGAGACGACGGCCCCTCCCCGGAAAAATGAAACGTTTTCTGGAACAATTTAGATCAAAATATATTTACAAAATTGTAGCTAAATTAGTAGCAATATTTCAGCAAGTTATATATAATAAGATGGCTTAAGGAACGTTTTTATGGACAATTTTGTTAAAGCAACTAAAAGTTTTACGCGTTTCACGCGAATTAGTTTCAATGTTAATTTATTCAAGCTTAAAACAGGATGGCTACAAAAACGTTCTAAAATAGCCACTTTTTTGATATTTTCAATGTTTATCATTCAAGCTTAACAACATGTTTCAATAACGTTTTCTGGACCATTTTAGTAAGAAAACTAGGCATTTTTGCGCTTCGAGTGAAATAGTTACATTGTTAATTATTCAAGCTTAAACAGGATGACTTCAGGAACGTTTTTCTGGACCTTTTTAGTGTTAAAATATCCAATTTTGGAGCGCTATGTGCGAATCGTTTCAATGTTTTATTGATCAAGCTTACCGCGATGACTCAAGGGTTAAAGGGGCACTAAGAGATGTGTTGGAGGCTGCGCCCTCAATTATGATAAAAACTTAGATTAGTATATATGTATAATTGTATTACATGTATGAACTTACACCTATAAGGATTAAGAAAAATCAGCTCTCTTTGTACAAGTAAACGTCGATTCAAAAATGCTCGTACAGCCGGGACGAGCATTTTACGTCCGACAGTATCCCACTGCAGTACGCGTGATACATAACGCGAACCATATTTGCATAGAGGGCGTTTTACAGTAAATAGCGATGATATTGTTTTAATCAAGTTTTGCTGTGTTTTTGTTAGTAGAAACAACAATAACGGCAATTTTAAGTTCATCTTGAATTCTGAAGTAAATTTTTAAATATTTAAAATTTTCAACACCACTTAATGTCCCTTTAAGACGAACGTGGGACCAAAGATTCCTTGACATTGTAGACGAGAGTTTTACTGCAGGACACGCTTAAAGGGGCACTAAGAGATCCTTCATGTAGGGAACCCTCAATTTTTTCCTATTTACTGATTTTTTTGGTGAAGAAATCTTACATGAGAGGTTTTCTATGTATATCATCTATCTAAACAAGGTAGAAATGTTGAATTTCATTTTTTGAGAAATCTCTATGTGCCCCTTTAAGGCTGTCACACTGTTGCGTTTATTATAGCTAACGTGTGCCCCACATTTATGAAAATGTGGGTGTACATTCGTGTAAGTTGTCATTCGTTCGTGACATATTTGGCATACGTTGTAACCCGGGGTACTCACTAGTGGTATACGTATATGTGCCTGCCTTTTGGGTATAGTAATGGCCCCTTATTTATTTGATGGTATATAGAAGGATGTACTTTGTCAGATAGGTTCATTGACCCCCACCCCCCTAACTAAACGGCCTGACATATTCAATATCCGACGTTCAAATGTTTAAAATACACTTTTGAGAACCCAATTTTGGTTAAAATACACTTTTGAGAACCCAATTACATTTTTGAGAACCCAATTTTCTACTTACCTTCCTTCTGTTTATTGTAAATACATGTATAACAAGGGGTATACTGATCGGTATACATTTCACCAATTTTGGTATACCGATCGGGTGTTAATCTTCCATTATGCAGGTATATTGAAAGTCTGGGAGGCACATACACGTATGATTTTGGTAGAAGAATCCCCCCCCCCCCCCCCGTTTCTTACACCCAACGTGCGAAACGTTCACAAAGCAAATGCTCAACGATATACGAGGGTCATTCAATAAGTTCTACCTCCTCACTCATAACATCGCTAATATGAATATCAGCTCTATGACATTTGTCATGATTATAGCTCGTAGTCATAGCTACACATTATGGTAAATCATAATTGATACCTTTTTCACTTTTGTTACGATGCGGTCAAAACCAGAGAGAGATTTTGGACAACGGAAAAATAAATACATGGTTTTGGGTTTTTTCCGTAGTGTATGGTTAGATATAAAAGCATGAATTAAATATTTAAATAAATCAATAAATGGTATCGGAATATATTACAGTATTATCATGTATACATAATATTGTAAGCAATATTAACGCATGTGGGCTTGCAAATTGTGTAATATCAACTCGAATGTACTATTGATATGCCTTTGGCATACTGGAATACTGCTAATCGGGCAAAGTTTCATTGTTACAAGTTATTAGCCACAGTGATGCCTCGTATGTGAAATCTTTAACATAATAGTCACCTTTTGAGTTTTCCTTATGTACAACCTTCAGAATAGACAATCAGGTAGGCAATGATAGAAAATTATCTCTTCGAGAGACTTATAATCCCTCTTTTAGTCCTGTCTATTAATGGTTCCTTCTAAAGGTATTCCAATAAACTGCGCATGTCAATTATCATTTATAAATTTCTGCACGTGGAGTTTTCCATCATTAGTTGATCTCAGTTGAAAATTCCCATAGCGTTATAGTGCCGATAATGAGCTAATTGATATTCATGAGATAATTTACTACAGCGATTTTACATTGGAATTTTGACTTGCTCGATAAAATCATGAATTGTAATGCTTTTAAATCATGAATCTGAATAGGAAACATGAATTTATTGGTATAAAATGTACAATAAACACAATGAAATGGTAATTGGGTCTGCTGGTTTAATACTTTGTCGACGATACAGTGATAACTTGCAAGCTTCCAGAGGGGGAAATACTTATGCGCGGCAGTGTAAACCCCAGCGTACCTCTGCGAACCGCTAACGAATGTATACAACGTATGTCGAATATGTCACGAACGAATGACAACTTAATTACACGAACGTACACCCAAATTTCCAAAACGTTGGGCACACGTTAGCTCTATACGCAACAGTGTGACAGGGCCTTTACAAAAGATATTCAACAGGAACACTTTGAAGGTATCGTACAGCTGTATGCCAAATGTAAAGGCAACTATTGATGCAAACACTAATTAATTTATGATTTGTACTATTCAAATACTCTCATGTATTGTACATTATATTTGATATCCTTGCTCAGGTGAAGTTTGTTAATGTACTGGGGTTATTTTAAATGATTACTTATTTATATTTGTATGATAAGGTCTTGTTGTTGTATTTGTATTTTAAGTTATTTCTGATGTGTAATATCTATGATGTATCTTCTTCATTATGTTCTTATACTTTTTCATATGTTATGCGCCTCGGGGTTGTGTTCACAATGTGAGGCGCATTATAAATGCCCTTTTATCATTATTATTATTATAATGAAACCACGAGCACCAACGTCGGAATACAAGCCCTGCAACTTAAGGGTAAAAGCAGAGTGCCCTTTATATAATAATGGAAGTAACAGCGCTGTTAAGCGCTGTTCCAAAAATGATCACAGCGCTTAACAAAACTATAACATACAAACAATACAATGTACCCCATCATACAAAGGTGAATGGAAAGAATTAGAAAGCATGTACAGATTATCAGTAACTAAACAAATGGCATACCGGTATTCATGTTCAATTTTATTTTTATTTTCAATATAATTTATATTTCTTTTCAAACAGTAGTATAGAGATGTGTATCAAAACGTTGAACTAGGTGCAATAATGAGGGTGGTAAACATGATTTTAACTCTCGCTTTTGTCAGAATCATCAAAAACATCGCATTTATTCACATTTCTTATTATTTAAGCTACTAAAATGTATCGATTTCATCTTTTTTAATAGCAATTGGCTAATGGAATCCAACCACAAAAAACGAGAACTTTCCCAAAGGCGTCACTCGGAAAAGTTCAGGGATGCATTTTCAATTTTTCATTGCAAACACTTGGATTGGATTTAAAATGGCGGACTGGGTCTGAACTTAAATTGATATGACGTAATGGTCGAATTCATTTCTTTAAATGAAAGCCAACATTTTTTTCACACCGTTAAACATCCTTCTACCCAATAATGTATCATCCCAAAACAACTCAAACCTGATCGTCAACCAAAATGAATCAAACTGCGCCGTCTTAGGATGATAGTACGGTTCGTCGACGATCGTCTTCAAACAGATTTTCTACCCTTTCTGCCAAGGATTTATCAACTATTATTCGAAAGAAATGTTGGTTCTCTTTTCTGACGAATTTTGGTTCTACCTCCATGTAAGAATAACGAAAATAAGGACTTTCTACGCAACAACAACCAAATAGGGGGTGTGGGATTGTTATCCTTAGTACTCCGTTAGTTTTGTGTCGCCTACTTTGCATGAAATATACAAAGAACAAAATGAAATACAAAAAGAACAACTTCTACTCGTCCGTGCAAGATTGCAAGTAAGTTTGAAGTGCCATCCTAAGGAAAGGATTACACAGTGACCTTACAAATCATGGTTATAGAGTTAAATACTTATGAGGTATAGTAAAACAAATCATTTTTATTTACACGACCGTTAGGCCAAAATCTTTGAGGTATTCAATGTTCTTAAATTCAATTTGGATTTGAGCTACCGCATTGTAACAGTGGCGCTACCGCATGGTAATAAAAATGCTATTCCAGGCTACTCATGCATGTTCCGCTATCTTGCCGTGTGCATGTGGGGGTGGGGTACACTTACCTTGTGTAGTAACACTAACGTACAGACAGCTAATGAAGAAACCCACAAGAAGCTCTGAATGGTATCGAATCATTATTGTTCACTTTAGAAAGAATGTTATCGCCATCAATGCAATATCTACAGAGATAGAGGAAGAGAACACATCGGTGCTTATTTTACTCCGTAATTCAGAAACATATGGTGACGTTTCTTTTTACATAGATTCAGATTATGCACGAGCTACAATTCTGATGGGAATCGCTTGGAAATCGGCGTGCGTGTAACAATATATTTTATTTCCCTTTTCGAAATCCGCATGACCCGTTTGATTACACAGCTCTAACAAGTCAAGCGTATCAAAGTGTCAGCTTCATTATTTGAAACTATTGTTATTCTAATCATTAGTACTAGAACATAATAAATGTCACGATCATATACTTGATAATACATATCTATATAAATCAAATATACACGTTTCACGATTAAGCGGTTATGATTTTGACTTGATTAAGTTAAACCACCTTACTGAACATGCAGAAGTAGTTTTTCAATTCACAAAAATAACATGGCAGAAAAGAGCAGTATTGCGTGATTCGGCAATATGTATCAAGATTGGGAACCATTTGACAGGTTGCCGTTTTTGGCAATTTGCACCGACTGATTATTATGTCACGTACTTCCATTGGCATTTTAACTCCGGTTTATTTGTGTTTCTTGTAATATGCACGTCCTCTGAGTTAAACAGTGAACCAATGATTGGCCCATCAAAGCTCTTTGTAGAGAGTTACCAGTTTGATTTATAATCGTTCAGTTCATTAACTTCGTGTGCTATCTATATTCAATCTTGAAACGATATAAACTCTGCAATTAGCTAATGGTGTCATCATTATGCTATCTACTGAAGATAGAAATCTCATAGGCCTAGCCACGTTAGCTTTCCCATATTGGGGAAATTAACCAAAAACTATCATATAAGCCAGCAAATATCTGTTTTACGATTACAAACCTTCCAAACACATTAATTTGTTCTTTCTTTCCACTTTCTTCCTTTCTTAACCCTTCCTTTATCTTTTCTGCTTCATTTTCATTTTCTTTTTCCCCTTTCATTTCCTCCCATTCCTTTATCCTTTTATTTCCCGTGTCCGTATGACGTAACGCATCTGAGTCTGACCTATATGTGATTTTGTTTTTATCCCGAATTTATACAGGTTTGAGTCCCTAGCTTTAGAATTCGTGTATCCCGACACCTATTAATTCACGATAGAGGTATAGGCCATACTATAGGGCCTTTTTGTATATAAATAGCAAATGTGAACAAAAGCCCAACAAACATTAACAAGGTTAATTTTAGTTTTTTGACGCGCCCTGTATAGTTACAAATTATATCCAAGTTACAAATGTGAATAAATATATTTAAAAAAAGATAAAATACGTTCGGCCGTGAACCATGAAGTGGTTTGGGCGACTTCACTGGTGCCGTCACAACGGGAAGGAACTGAAGTGTCAATTCGGTGATTCCCGGACTGACGTCACAGTTCCCGTATTGTCTAAGAGGAGAAATCATGGTCAGCAAACAATGCACCACGATCTAAAAATATGGCAACAAAATAAAAACATGTGTATCAAGTTGTACAGGTACCCTTACAAACAGTATCATGACCTCGATCTATTCATTCACTGAATGTGATAATACCAGTCAGCTAGCATGTCACGTAAATGGTCGCTATTTTCTTTTTCAGCCAGCGCGAATGACCTCGCTCGGCCAACGGACGTTTTTGCAAGGATTAAAATGTTAAATTTGCTATTTTTGTGTCATTTCAGGTAAAATCTCCACTATAAACTTCTTATTATGGTTGGCAAGGCTTCAATCTTAATTAATACAGGTGATTTGATCCTTTAAAATGATGTGTAGGACCTAAAATACTGAAAACAGTATCGCAATTTTTCTGCAATCTTTACATTGAAAAGTGTCTCCATAAATTTGCCTTATCTCGTTAAAAATGGTCACAACCCTCCTGAATATTTCGCAGCAAATAAAGTGTAGTCTTCGTCTCCGTAAAATGTCAACATTCGGAAGGCTTATTGCTTCAAACGGTCAAGACCAGGAAAATAAGATGAACAGATGATTTTAGTTTGGCAAATTTTGCACATTCTGTCATTCTCTGTGTAGAAAGTCGCGTTACCGATCGATGAACCTATTCTCCCGTCAAGATAAAGTAAACCAGCCGTGCGTGTGTAGTGTCGCGGGAAACACATGTATTTCAAATGGATATCCATAACATGCTATGTCTATACAGAGAGCATGTGGAACCACAGCAAAATTCCGATCTTTCCACCAAAACTGTATATTTCATGTGAATATTTGAAGCAGATAATCATTCTCAACCCTTCTAATCTTTTACTATTATGAAAGATCAATGCTTCAAATTGAAGTCTGTGTTAGCAAATTGATATTCAAATGCTTCAAACGGTCACGACCAGGGTTTTTAATCGCATATCACATAATTATGATCATTTTACCTCTTTTTTAAATCAAGAATTACATCATTTTATACAGTCATAAATGTACAATATATGATATGAATGATAGCAGAAAATAATGAATCAAACAACTGTGAATAAATCAGTCTACATACACATTCCGGTTTTATGAGAAAGCAATCTAAAGTGAGCTCTTCTATTCGAAAAATTTCGGAAATCATCGGAACTTGCATATTGCAGTTACATCCCGTGAAAAGAACAAATGACCTTGCCGTGCATAGAGCGTGACCTGCTGGTTGACTGAATACGGCTAATACACTTGTGATTGTATGGTTTTGAATGCAAACAGCATGGAAACACTCTCTTATGTTTAAAGTTAGCGCGGTCATTCAACTATTATTCAGCAAGGCATGATGATAGGAAAGGGTTAACAAAGAGTGTGTGTAGTCATATAGACCCTAGGTTTTGTCATAGTACATTGTTGGCTAACTATGATTTCTCCTCTGTGTTGCCTGGTAGAGCGGGTTTTTCAAAATACGAAGATCGTTTTTAACACGGATTTTGGGCGCATTTATGGTTTTTGTAAATTTCATCTTTCCTTTAATGGATCGCTCATAAAATGTTTATTTTCGAAATCCTTGTGATTTTGTCTTTATTTTGATATATAATACATGTATACACTTTGCTGGATGTTTAAGAGGGTGGTTTAATATTCTTTGTGGAAATTATTGGTGATGGGTTTTATACCCGGGCTGACGGGTCAGGCCGTTTGGTGAACCCACTTTTCTGAACCCACCTGAACCCACTTTTTTATTTGTTGAATATGTAGTAAATTATGATAAAGAACATCCTTTGAATTATGGTTTAAATCTGTATCGTTTACGTAGGAGAAAAACAGTTTTTTCTTAATAAATTATAAACATGATATCGAGCCACGTGCGTATAGTCTTCAATTCGGTCGTTGTATAAAAAACAGCCTTGACTCAACCACCAAATATTATCTCTATACCGAAGTGTATAAAGAAGCCACCTTTTCCTACTTGTCAATATGGTCAAGGATTCTGATTTTCCCTCTCTGTCGCAACGTCGCAATCGGACATACACACGAGGAGCTACGCTGTGCATGAAGCTAGTGCCCTGTGGCAAAAGAGCTCACTGATACAATGTAAAACACTTTGTATTAAATCTCACCGGGGGTTGGTTTAGCTTTTAATAGCTGAGCACACAGTCCCAGCTATCATTTGTTTGGTTTAATTAACAATTCAATTCAAATAATGAAATGTTCAATTCTTGTTAATAAAGTTATTTAATTTATTTATTTGTTTATTTAATATATATACATTTAACTATTCATTTTACTGAATAATTAAATTATTTATTTATTCATTCATTCATTTATCCATTTATTTGAAGCGATAATGAGTGTGGCTTCATCCTAAATCTATTTCGATTTACGCACTTGATCAGTGTTCATCACCCTCTGCAAAATCACCCACAAAGTAAGACGTTCAATTGCACGTGGCTCATGTACAGTCATCACAATAAGTAACTGACCAGGTAATAAACATGCTGATAACTCTAAAAGTATAACTCCTACATAAACATATTTATTATAAAGTTGTTGAAAAATTTCTCTTCTTGAATTTGAGATATTACACGCTAAGAATGGTTGATTAATGAGGAAGTTACGATCCCAAACGTTTGGGCAAGTCTGATTTTCATTTTAACATTTTCTTTTCAACACGGGGAGAGTAAGACAGGTAAAGCGTGTGTGCCGTATTGATCAACCGTAACAATGCCACCGGCCGACTATCCAACAACCAGGCCATTGAATTGGCACTACCACTACCAGTAATCAATAATTTGCCGGTCTGAGTCCCCGTGTTGAAAATGAAAATGTGAAAATGAAAATCAGACTTGACAGTACATTTGGGATTGTAACTTCCTTAATAATCAGCCATTCTTAGCGTGTAATATCTCAAATTCAAGAAGAGAAATTTCTCAACATGTTTATTATTTAATATGTTCATGTGGGAGTTATACTTTTAGAGTTATCAGCACATTTATTACCTGGTCAGTTACTTATTGTGATGACTGTATATGGTATCGTTGCTCGTGTCCGGTTTTACGTGAGTGTCTTGCGTAAGGGAGACCCTTGCGTAAACACGTACTGTAGCATTTCCTCAGCTATACTGACATTATTTCACACAATGCACGAACGAGGCTGGGCATAAAATGCATTAACAATAGGGTTTTACTTCCTATTTCGCCGAAATATTCAGGTATATTAGTTGTACTTGTTGCCCCATTAAATATCTCAGATAAAAAGTGGGTTCAGGTGGGTTCAGAAAAGTGGGTTCACCAAACGGCCTGACCCGTCACTGACCGGTACAAAGGCGTATTCGAATAAAAGGTACTTGAGAGGGGTACTCGAATTGGATTTAAAACGTACCTTGAACCTTGTAGATGTTTAAAAGTGTGCTCTATCCATTAGTATTACACGTCAGAGGAATATGTATACATATTCATTCCTAGGTGAATCCCTCAACATAATACAAATCATGACTACCTGTGAGTTACGATTTCACACGACTTACATGTATGTTGGAATGGCCACTGCTCAAAAATATCAGCCAAAGGCTAGCAAGTCACACACTTGGACTACTAGTACTAGTACTAAGAAGATCCATATCATCTTGCTCACAACAAGTCAAATCAAAGGCATACCAAACCCTTGTCCGCCCTCAAATAGAATATGCCAGCGAAGTTTGGAGTCCAAATACTGCCACCGAAATTAAACGGATAGAGCAGATCCAAAGAAATTTGTCAGATTTGTCATGTCTGATTACCGCAGAGAAACCCATGTCTCATCACTCATAAACCAACTAAACTGGGACCTTCTCCACACAAAAAGACTAACCCAACAATCAAGCATGTTTTAGATTTTAGATTAAATTCACTACTATTTAGTCAGCATCAACACACCAAATGTGAGCGCCTACAAATTTGCCTTTTTCCCAAGAGCCTTCGCAATCTGGAACAGATTACCTGCAGCTGTAGTTCTACACATCAACCCGTCACTAGCTGCATTTCAATCTGCTGCAGCACCTGCCATCCGGCAAATGCAGTCACTGCATGGTGCCGCCACCCTGTAGACAACAATGGCCACAGTGCACCCTTATTTATGTTCCAGCCCGTCATCATATGTTCATCGTGTTTTCGTCAGATTTAACTTAATGAGTATTCGTCAGTTTAGTCCAGTATCTGTCAGTGTCAGCGTCAGCGACTCGTTTTGGTATTTGTTTTGCCCCACCCATCACCTTTCTATTATTTGATTTGGCGCTGGCTGTTTGACGTCACATCTGCCCCACATTCCAGTTTAGCTGAGTATACAGCTGTCATAGAAATTATCACATCAAGCATCAAGTAGAGATGACTTCCAAAACCATCCGCCAGGGATTATAACTAGAGGTTTGCGAGAGTGGGCGACTAATTGTTGGGGCGGAGGGAGTGATGTTTATCAGGATTTAGGGCGATGTCTTTGAAGGTCACACTGGATATTGTACTAACAGTTTGCTGTGGTAGAGCGTTCCAGAGGCGGACGTACGTCATGTTCGTAAACAAAATGCAACCTAAATGATTGAAATTACATTTTACTATATTATTTAGAAAATGCAAATTGACTATTTGCCCGGGCATCCTGCAGTCAATTGCCGAAAATCTATTTGTCCAGGTACCCTTGCCGCTTAGCTCGAAATTTCATATTATACATGTACACTGCAATTCGAAATCGTTTGGTAGTAAATAAGGTATTTTGGGGGATAAATGTTTGTGGTAAGAGATTAAAACAAAGATTGTCATTTGTAATTAATGTTCATTGTAATGATCCAGGATGTCACCGATGGAGTTGTATTATATACCTGTGATTTATTAAATTGTATATTGTTGATGTATGCATGAAATCCCGAAATTCAGTGAGGTATTTGCTCATCTATCTTCTTCCGGGGTCTGTCTACCGTCTGAGGGGGATTCCCGTCGGTGGCATGTTGAGGTATCGGTTGAAGATTATTGATCCTCGCGGTGCTCGGGCATGTCGCCGGATGGGCGCCTCAGTCGTTCTGACCGTTGACTTCGGATGCAGAGGGGTGATCAATAGCCGTGCGTTCAGGTATCTACCCCTGACGGCACTGAATTTCCGCCCGATTATTGTAAACGATCCGGGACGTATCGGTCTGGGGAGAGGGTAGTGGCGGAAATACTATAGCACAGAGAGAGGGCGCTCTTTATCTTAATACTGTCACGTGATCGCCGCTGGACCACGTGACTTGGGGTATAAATTGGGCTGTTCTGGGCTGATTTAGGCAGAGGTGGGTTAGACTTCGGGTTGTGGAGTTGACTGGCAGTCAATTGAGTTGATTGCTCGAGTTGTTCTTTTAGAAGCAAATACTTTTCCCATAGAATAGTATACAAAGTTACAAGTGGTTAAACAACTGACAGTTGGAGGTAATTCTCTCCTTTTTACCTATTTGTTATTAAATCATACGCTATATATTTCGTCTCCGAGAAGGACATGGTGTTGGTGACAGTCAACGACCGAGCCGCTTCGGTTGATTATCACCAAGGTCCGGTGAATAATAATAACGCTCAGAAACCAGGACACCAGTGTGTCATTAATTACGGCGGGAATTCAATAGAGAAACGTTCTGGGCAAGTTTCATCAAGCGATGTCAACCTCGGGTGTCAAAAATGAGGATGCCCCGGGTGGCGTGTACCACGGACAATTAAAAGAGACTACGTTATTATATATAATAAAATATGTGAAAAATTAAAGCAGACATTCAGTATTATTGATAAAAATGTACAGACAAGAAAAATAAATAATATATTATGAATTGATACCTGGTCATGTTTGACACATTTTCTGAGACTGGTAAACACTTGTCTCAGGAATTAATTGTGGATGAGAAACGTACTTTCGTGACAATGCATGTTGTCACTGTCATTATATCCTTGACAAACAAAATGCTATTCACAGACTGCTTGTATTGTATAGTATAACAATGATTTCAAGCAGTCTGTGAATAGCATGTGCTTGTGAGTTTGGTAATGCAAACTATTACTTCGATGAATTTCGACAATAAATCCGCTGAGATATTACGGATACAACAAGTAGACGACCTGAAAACACAATTTACATCGTCCATCCTCAATGCGACATTTTCTTGTCGGGTTAATATTAACAAGAAGCTTTAATAAATAATTGTCCTGGAATCGAACTCATCATTCTGAGAGTAAATGAGCAAATCTGGCAATAAATTGGCTGATTATTAATGACGCCGATTGAAATTAAAAATTAAAACAGTTTGTATGCAAATCCACTCTTCTCTTTTTAAATGAAATAAAAAACATTTCAGTATTGACCATTATTCAAAAAATAAACAAATGGAGTGAAAGTAGAATTGTACTGCATCAGTCATTTGTTGCTATCATGTTCTGAAGGTCACAAATGTGACACTATGGTGCTGATCAACAGCAGCTTGGAAATATTTCCCACAATGCATTGCGATCATACCATATTATCGCTCGAATCAATGGAGGTGACGTCATTTGAGTTTCAGACATCGTAATGAACAGACCTCAGTTTGGCTGGCGAAAAATCCTTTAGAAAGGAATCGCAAAGAAATTACACCAAACTTCAGAATTCATTAGATAACATTAATCCAAACCTTATTCCGCATTTGCCCAAAATTAAAAATTGTACGTTTTCATAATATTTGCGTCTAAAAGTTGGGACGATCGTCAAAAAGCTTCAAAATTCGGCAGCTTTGCGATTCATTTATACACGGTAAAATTTCGCGACCTATTGAAAATTATCTCGAAACAATCCATCCGAAAATACCTGTAAAATGAATAAAATCGGGCTTCTTGATAAACCGAACCAATTTTCATGTATGAAACCATGCTATTAATTTAAATATGCGATAATCAGGTCGTAAGTAGTAAATTAGAGTTGATCGAAATGCTGTATATGTTTCAAGATGTGAACTGCATGAAGTGCTATTCGTGTGCGCCTTATTCCCTAAACAGCGTTGACGACGCGGTTCCATAAATCTATAGATTTGTTGATGCTATCTGAAAGACTTCAGACTAATATAAACCCGAAGAAAAAGGTTTTTAACGGTGTAAGATCTGGGGAGCAAGCAGGCCACTCCGTAGTATGGCGGCGGACATGAAAATCAGGTATGCAGGATGAACGATGTTGTGTTTTCCAGCTGTCTACTTTGATCCGTAAAATCTCAGCGACTTTACGATCGATATCGCTGTAATTTGATTGCTGTAAGGTTACAGAACTGAGCAAAAAGTGCTGCGGGATTTTTGTAAACCCTGTATGGACTGGATTTAAAATCATTTAATGCATGGTATCCCATTTCGCACCTTGAAAATCATAGACAATTTAAACAATTTCATGTGATTTGATGGCTTAAAATGGGGCTAAAATGCAATGGGATAGAAAATCCAATCCAGGGGGGTCAGAATTTTGTAACTTTGTCAACCTGAATCGTTCATCAAATATTCCCAGCAAACCATGTATTAGCAAAATTGGACAACCCTCATGTTCCTAGATTTTTTCATATCCGCCCTGGCTAGTTGGCGACACTGACACCATATATTTTTCTCGGAGAAAGACTTGAAGTTGGTGATAGTCAACGACCGAGCCACTTCGGCAGATAAGTACCAAGCGCCTGTGAGTAAAAATGGTCCTATGACGAGTAGAAACCAAAACACAATTATGTCATTAATGCAAATTTCAAACGGAGGGACAGTGGCAAAGGAGAAATGACCAGGACATGTTTCTCCAGACGATGTAAACCTGGGGTTTGTCAAAGATCGCAGCAGGTGGCCCGTACCACGGACAACCAAAAGAGACAGTTACGTAATTAAATATCGTTAAATATATATGAAATACCGTAAAACAGACAATCAGTATCATGAAATAGTTTCATCAGGAATTCAAAGAACATTACGAAAAATTCCAAAAAATGAAACTTACTAATTTTCCATACGGGTTTCAACAACATATCTGTTGTCTTCTCAGTAGATTGTGTTTGATCCAGAGCTAGTGTTTCTAGTCTGTTTCTTGATGACGTCATCAGATGTTGATGATGACCTACTCTGGATCACCGAGTCGTAAAGATGACTGAGTTGGTAAGCCCCCTCACAATCCACTGAGGAAGACAACCGATATGTTGTTGAAACCCGTATGGAAAATTAGTAAGTTTCCTTTTTGGAATTTTTCTACGAAAAATTCATAATAAAAGACAATCAGTATTATTGATAGAAGTGTACAGAAAATAGCCTACCGTATAATATTGATTTTTATCAATAGTACTGAATTAATAAATGGTACTTTGACATGTTTTACACATTTTGTGAGACCAGTACACATGTGTATCTTCCGTCAACTGTTAGCAGTTTTGTAGAAAATATGGATCAAATGCTGTTTCACTTTGAATCTTAGAAATATAAAAAAATCAATTATGATTTCTTTGTATTTTAGTCCAAATATGCTTAGAAATAAAGTTTTTCACTCATAATTCTATTTATTTTGGTTAAGATTCGTTAAAACTGGTATCGTATATTATTATTGGCTGATTTCGTCACCTTTCATTTGACACGAGAATTGATTCAATCAAATCTTTAATAATAGCCATATCCTTTAAAACAATATTTTGTCCAAGAATGCTTAAGAATGAAGTTTTTGACTAATAGTTCTACTTATTCTTGTTTTATATTCATTTATTAGGGTATCATATATTGGCTGACATCGTCACCTTTCATTTGACACCCATAACGACGAAATCGATTCTTTGCAAAGAAAGCGTTCTTTAAAAAATAATAGATAAATTGAAACCGACGGAGATTTAAAATTGACGGCCATTCGTGTCCACCGTTGTCTGGTTACACTGTATATAATCATTTCGAAACAATCCCACATGGGACCCCTAAATAAAGTGATCGTTCAACCGGTGTACCATCTCAAATCTAATCACATAGGTAGATAGTATAGACCCTCAAGTTAAGTGCCAAGTAGTGAGTCAATCCAAATTGTGGTGTCACATTCTTTTTACAGGCCTTTTTACAAAGTTTCTCATTCGATAGTAAAATAGCACGATTTCAGCGTAGGGGAAACATAAATCATCATATATATATTTATTTTTATCCGAATTGCGTCATTTTTGCATTAAAATATGCCAAATGGTTAACTCTCTCAGGTTAATATTTCCATGAAGCTGTGTATCACACAAATTATTCGAAATACTAATATAACATATCCATTTGAAAAAATATTAACATGTTTATTGCATACTATTTTCAACATTCAGCAGAGTTTATTTACAAATAATTTTAATAAGTTATTTATCATTTATGTTGTTGTATTGGCAGTCACACATGTTGTTGTCATATTGGACATAAATTGGACAGATAATAACTTTACATGTTTACATGCTGTTTTTTCAAAGTGTCCCATAGAACAGTGGAATTTGATCGTTTTAGGTGAGAGAAAATCTTATTTGTCACATCATTGCGTTTAATCAACGAAAATAGGTTATCTTGGTACCCATGGATACGGTATGAACCTCTCTCCTCTTGGTCCGAAATAGTTCTCCTTGACTAGCTTAGGGCACAATCATCAAATGAATTTTATTAATTATATTTATGCTCTTCCTATGATTCAAGCACTTTGATATCGGACAGTTCATTTGTATCTTTGTAATTTCAAATATATGTTTTTTTGTAATATTTTTAAAATTCAAGATTACTGATGCATTATATTTAAAGAGCTCCAGATTTGACATTGTGTGTATTTTGATATTAACATTGCTAGTTTTATTACGAAGAAATTGAAATATCATTAAAAGTATATAAATCAAAAAGCAAGAAGCGGTAACTTTGCACAGCAACGTATCAATTTAATAATAATAATAAGCATTTATAAAGCGCATTAAACGAGTGGTACCTATGCGCTGTACAACTATAAAACTACAAAAGACCAATATTAAAGTAAGAATACACTAAAGGGAAAATTATTTTTAAGATGCATAAATAAGACAATTATATAATAAAACCAAACTACCAGCAGGTGGCTAGGAGACGCAACAGCAACGCCACCGCAAATATACAAGCAAATTTGCAACAATATACACTAAAATGACAATTTATAATTACATTGATATGAGTATAAAACACACAAAACACAATAAAATACATGATAGCAGTTTCCATATAATACAATTTACATCTAATATTCGGTTGAACTGGTTTTTAATATACCTCTTAGTGATCGCAAGTAATTTGAGAACCGGTTTATTAAATTGAGAACCTATGTTAAAAATTGTTAATTGTATTAAAGTATGACTATAATTTCAATAACACAAGTTGCATGTTTGAGTGGTAAACCGGATTGCATAGCGAGACCGTCATTTTCCATCAAATCGTTTGGCTTGTTTTCTACCTATCCCAATTTACTCGCGTATACCGATTGAACAACTTTTATTATTTTTCCACAAATGCAATTTTGAGATTCTAAATTTTCTAAAATTTATTTGGATTGCAAATCATGAAATAATTCTACACCAAAACAAGCTGCAGGTTTTATGAGACACGCTGTATGCTCCGTGTCTATGACAATGATAATCTGAGTAGCTGACTATTAATTTATATTGTCGTAGGTTAGCATATGATCACTAACTCAATTTAAAGTACTAGCGGGACGCGAATTTATTAACCGTACACACTCACTGTATAAATGTATTGCTGTACAATGTACATGTGCTGTGCGCTTTACTCTGTCAGGTATCAAATGTTGTTTACGGTAACGAACATCGCTAGCGGGACACCCGTATAGTAGCGCCTACCAGATAGACTCCTACAAAATGAAATAACATATAAGCATTCGAAAATTTATCACGAAATTGGAAAGAATTCAATTATGAATTAAAATATAGCCTAATGCATAGGACTATTTCCTGACCTGAAATTGAATGTTTCCCGTCATTACTCTATATCACATACATATGAGTATAATGTATATAATGCAGGCCTATATGAAGCGCTGATTTGCAAAAGAGCTACATCCACTTCTGCATGTTACTCATTTTGCATATTATTGAATGGATGGCTATTAATTATGTGGAATATGGCTTGTATTGTTAGTGCCTCAATTGGCGTGCATGGTTGCACTAATCCAAGTCATAGAAACAGTAATGAACACAGCCATACAATAATTTGATTAATTCCATGGACTTGTCAATGCAAATTCACTAATGCAAAAATGAGTAACATGTGGGGGTGGTCTGTAGGCCCTTTTGCAAAATTACTCTTCATATTCTGTCCTGAAATTAATTGCTTCCCGTCAGTACCCCAAGCTATATCCCAAGGTTTATACTTTTAAGAAACCACACTATTTTATTGCACCTCGTGACCTTCCCTGCCTCCTCAACCACATTACTTCATTACACCCCCCCCCCGCCCGTGGATTATCTCAACCCCAAGGCCTCACCTTAACCATCTCTTCAAGATTTGCCCGCCCGCGTGTGTAGGGGTGCGTGGGTGTAGCGCGTGTGGGGGTGTGCGCGTTTATTTTGCATGGCGCACTACGACGCGTTATGTGTTACGCGCCGACTGCAAGGTTGCAGTACACATAAAGATAAACAAACAGGCTCGTAGAAACAGTCTGAAAAGCATTGGATTTGCTGGTTTTTTGCTCATATCTTGTACGGTTTCGGCCATTTATAGCTTATAACCCGTCTCAGATCATTATCTATTATCGGTACAACATTCACGGCTTTTAGATGAAAAATGAGGGAGCCTTATATTTATTACCCTTACCCTACTACACCACACAGCAACAACACGGCCAGCCTGTTTTTATAACCCGGCGTGCAAGTTTTTGGGCTGTAAAATGGACCCAGGCTATATACGAGGCGAAATATACTAAGCCGAGTAGCCTTGACAGCCGTGGTGTAGTGTAATGGAGATGGGCTTTGGTACTGGAGGTCCGTGGTTCAAATCCCAGGGGTTACCTTTCGGGTGAATTTTCTCCGTCGGAAACAAATCTGTTACCGTGTGGTGTTATAGAGTTAAGGTTATGGATCTATACATATATACTATATTACACACAGACATACAATATTACGCAAATTATAGTAAGATATTTGTTCCTGTTTAAAACAATACACTTCGAGTAGGCCTATACATAATGTATTGTAATATATTAATGTGAAATACATTTCCACATTGGTGTAGCGCGTGTGGGGGTGTGCGCGTTTATTTTGCATGGCGCACTACGACGCGTTATGTGTTACGCGCCGACTGCAAGGTTGCAGTACACATAAAGATAAACAAACAGGCTCGTAGAAACAGTCTGAAAAGCATTGGATTTGCTGGTTTTTTGCTCATATCTTGTACGGTTTCGGCCATTTATAGCTTATAACCCGTCTCAGATCATTATCTATTATCGGTACAACATTCACGGCTTTTAGATGAAAAATGAGGGAGCCTTATATTTATTACCCTTACCCTACTACACCACACAGCAACAACACGGCCAGCCTGTTTTTATAACCCGGCGTGCAAGTTTTTGGGCTGTAAAATGGACCCAGGCTATATACGAGGCGAAATATACTAAGCCGAGTAGCCTTGACAGCCGTGGTGTAGTGTAATGGAGATGGGCTTTGGTACTGGAGGTCCGTGGTTCAAATCCCAGGGGTTACCTTTCGGGTGAATTTTCTCCGTCGGAAACAAATCTGTTACCGTGTGGTGTTATAGAGTTAAGGTTATGGATCTATACATATATACTATATTACACACAGACATACAATATTACGCAAATTATAGTAAGATATTTGTTCCTGTTTAAAACAATACACTTCGAGTAGGCCTATACATAATGTATTGTAATATATTAATGTGAAATACATTTCCACATTGGTGCCAAAATAAATATGGCATATTACGCTCGTCACCCAATGGCATACATTGGCCTGTTTACATCTCACATTAGACGCATGATTTATAGCATATAGGCAGGGTTGAAAGGTCAAATTTAAATCATATGTCTAGACCATTGACTTGTTAATGGTTTGTGCTACAGTGCATCTCCGGTAGAATACGGATGGTCACCATTGCCAGGACTGCTCGGGTTATCGGCGGCATATGAATGCTCATCATTATCACCCACTACATCAGATTCTGCCGATCGGGTTGCATTCATATCAAGAACTTCAGGTTCATCCTCGGCACCGCTCACATTACTGAGACCATACGTAGGGGACGTAAACTCATTTATTGCTTCACTACCATTACCGTCATGTAGAACCAAAGTAGAGCCTGAGCGACCAGTCGTAGTGGTATTTTGACCCGTTAATGATGTACCTGATCGGGTACCGGTGTTACTACCACGATGGCGATGATCCTGACGACGCAGTCCAAACAAACGTCGCCAAACAACTCGGGAGCTATTACGACCGACAGCAAACATAAGGAATATGAGCAGACCTTGCAGTGACGTTGTGATACAAAATATGTACTGGAAGGCACGCGTGGCGC
This sequence comes from Ophiura sarsii, assembly GCA_035610835.1. Classification (NCBI taxonomy): domain Eukaryota; kingdom Metazoa; phylum Echinodermata; class Ophiuroidea; order Amphilepidida; family Ophiuridae; genus Ophiura; species Ophiura sarsii. Next base: position 35,233,389 of record CM069446.1, on the reverse strand, counting down.
GTTGTATCGCGAGCAGACCAAAGCACCAGCTAAGGCCAAGTAGGATACCAATAGGCAAGATGGTGCGAGCGTGGCGAGCTGTGCGTTCAAGCATCGATCTGTCACGTGTTAGACTGCTTTTCATTCGTTGGCAGGTCAGTCGACGGATTATTATACCGAATATTAGCACGTTGAATATGAGGATGAGACCAACGGGAACTAGGAGACCGGCAATAAGTGCGCCACCTGGAGGAATGAAGCAGCTGTAGAGAAGTAAATAATAATTAAACATAACTTTATTCTTTCACACAAAAAGAGCATCATATGGTATTAATGCTCTGTGTTCTGGTAAACAAAACTATATTACACTTAAAAAACAAGAATTGAATATAATTTAACCGTTGCTATACAGGTCGTGTCAAAACATGATTTTTGGCGGTAAAATATATAAAATTGGACGTGAAGTACTATTAAAAAAATTATGTCTTTAATGTGTCATGAGATATTTTTCTCCGTCCATTTAGGAGCTTTCGTTATTAAATTATGGCAAATCTACTCAGGCATGTCAAATTATTTTATGTGTAGAAAACTCTTTTCTTAGAATCGTCACTCAGTGTGCAGTAAAACAAATGTTGATAGTTTTAGCAGTAAAACATATTTCCATCCATATTAGGCCTATCCATGAAAAACCACAGAATCTTTGAATATTAGATGTATTTTAAACAATATATTGATATATCCTATACCATAGATCGTTAATAGAGGGGATGATTACACGTATCTCTATTGAAATAATATTGTGTAGAGCAGATACTATGTCTGTTTTACACACACCAGTATGACTAGCAATAGCATGTTTGAAAAGCCTGGTAAACTAAATGGGTATTGATAGTCTATTGAGGCAACTACATTATCTAAATACTACACAGTTCAACAAAAATAAATTCCCCTTTAGATTATGCCTGATATTTTTCAAATGAGTTTCTCCATCGAAACGAATTTTGGCACACATTAATGTACGTGTGCACAGCAATACTAGAACGGGGCTATAACTACGCAGGTGTTGTAATGCTTGAATGAGCATAATTATATTGAATGGAGGAATACCTCAAATCAAAAGTTGCTAAATGATGTATTGAAGGGGGATGGTTAAGCAGCTTGAACCAGGGTCTTTGCTTGAACACCGCACAGTTGTTGTGCTGCTTGAATCAGCACACATTGACTGGAGGAATACCTCATTTCAAAGGTGAAAATGGTTCAATACCCTATTCAAAAGAATATACTCACTTGTACTCATCAATGGAATCTCTTTCAGTCTAATTATTGTTTTCAAAATTATCCAAAGTGGAATTCGCATTCTTGTTACTGAATTGATCACATCTCTTGAGTTAGTTGGGGAAATTTAATGGGATGAAGCGTATTGGATAGAAGACTAATGGGGCTCACCAACGATCTATTGTTTGAAAACAACAAAACATGGGATGTATTTTTAATTATATTTGTTCCTCATGGGACACTTTTGACACACCTCCGATACAATCCGAGCAATTTGTCACAAGGGCATTACTGATCGTGCCAAGTTATGTTTCGGAAAAGTAATACATACAATCGATCAAACAGACCTTTTCTTGGATAACCAGCGCCCAATAATCTTTGCAAACGAATTAATTTGGATGTTACTACGATTATCCAAAATATTCCCAATTTGATGCTAAAAATTGTAGTTTGCAATGATAGAAATCAAACACATTGGAAACGATACTTGAATTTCATGGTAGATACTTAGAGCCTATGCAATATGAAAATGATTCTTACTACTCGACATTAGAAGACGGACCACCTTCGGCGTAGAACACAATGAGCCAGGTATAAGTCACAACGATCATCGGCAAACCTGTGGATGACACAGTCATATTTTGAAAGGCATATTATGCGATCTTTTCCAAGTGACACTCTCTATCCTTGATGTTTACTCTGGAAGCAGATCTGTTTGCAGGTTTGCATTTTGATCATGAATCGAAAAGATCTTTGGAAGTTACAGAACGACACGATTCCTAATTTTTCAAAATTATGGTTTGAAGAGGTTGAAATAAACGACAACTAATTTCCTGAGTGATTTTGGTTCGTTAATAGAATTCCATGGTTTGACACCGTGTTTACGCCGTTTACACGAGTGAAAGCAATAGTACGGAATGCTTTTTTATGTTGAAAATTCCATAGATATTTGGAAGCAGAGTTTCATTGTGATTTAGTATAAAGTTATGAGATTTGTCTACGGAAAATACAGTCCAGATCGATTTATGAGTCTGGGAATGTCTTTTCTGATAGTCAAACTTCGTTATCAGAGAGAAACAAATAAATGTAAAAGTTTGACAAAACCACATAATATTCCTATAAATCAATTGATAATTAATAAAACACAAATCTGATTGCATTTATAAAGTATAGATCCAATGAACGAGTTCAATGCAATGCCATGATTCAGGATATCGGGTCATAAAGTTGGTCAACTACTATAGGTTTGGAATTCTTTGTACACGGACGCTATTCGCAGAGATAAATGATATGGCCATCGATGCCTTGAAGTGACAATATTCCACAACCTTAATTTGAATGCTGCACGCGTCAACAGGATCTTTGCCTAATCTACTCGTATAATATATACAATGTCACGCTTTTATCTGTATGCTGATATGACAGCTAAGTGCTGCTTGGTTATGACTCGCTGTCAAAATTGTCACAACGGTAAAACCGGTGTAGAAGGAGACATAGTCCCATGGAGCCATAGTCCGCCCTGTACAGTAAAGTATAGGTTAGGGCACTCATCTCTTCACGCGACACTAGTTTCACGCTTCCTTCTGTGTATGTCTATGGAAGCCGGACTATGGCTCCTTTCACACCGGCGTACCCTTAGTCAGTCGGCCTTCACGACTTCCTTGGCGTAGATTTACAATTAAATGTTCCACTTTAGTCTCGACTAGTCCCTGCCACTCCCCTCCCCTCACTCCTGATTTTACAGCTGGATGCGTCAATTCAATAATACCCTTTCTCATCAATATAATAATCCTGGCTACGGCATTGCCCGATATTGGCTTACAAATCCTTTGTCCTGAAGTGGAATGAACGCCACCTTAATGTTCACAGAAGTCAAAGTTAAGACGTGTTCCGCATTCCCGACTCCCTCATAAAGAACTGAATTCTTTACCCAATGCACAAATCCAGTACCGCGCCCCAAACTTACCCCAGCAAATAACAACTGCCTTCTTGAAGAAGTTCGGTTCTACGTTCAGTCGATTGACAACGAATAGGTAGAAGAAATTCATTCCTTCGGCTGCCATCCAGAGTAACGATACAATAATGAGATACTGGAGGAGCCCAGCTATCACCAGGCACACAGTTCTGTGACTTGTCTGCCCAATACCGAACAAAAATACGACGTAGAGGGCTAATAGAGAGACGCATATGCTGATTAACATTTGGTCAGCCATTTTCGCTGTGGCTGTTGTTGATATCCGTGCCCTGTAAACAACAAGATTAATTAAGCACAATAATAACTTAAGTTTAGTTTATGCCAACGCTTAATGTTTCATACGCATTTAATAGAACTATTTATCTATTCCTAATGCTAAGTGTATTTTTTTTACCGAAACACGTCTTAACTTTGACTTCTGTGAACATTAGGGTGGCGTTTATTTCACTTCCGGACAAATATATATACAATACAAAACAATATGATGTTGTTGGAATGAGGTTTTACTCGCAACGTCTTTATATCATTTTTAAACTACCTTCACAATGTTTAATCTCTTTAATTAAGATTACGAGGTCTAAACTAGTAACCTCAACACTTTTCACGCGGCAGGCGTCTTCAGACGACATTCTAAAATTTCACAAAATCTTTCAAAAAATGCATAAATGTTGAATTTCATTACCATATTTCATTAGAATCACCATGTGAAACGATTTTGTATGGTCAAACCAATAGCCGCGTGGCCTGGAAAGTGTTAATAAAAGTAAAGCAATACAGGCCTACGATTAATCTAACACATACCGCACTATGAACAAGATCATCAATGTAAGTATAAGTGCTAAAATGGAAACACTGCATCCAATGGTACTGATTAAATCCAAAGCAAAGTCCTTCACAACCTCTCCTTTATAACTCTGTCAATAAACAAATTATAGCAGATCATTTTTAAAACAAGCAAAGACAGCATATAATTATAGTCTATCTCCCTTTCTCCAAACAGTGATCTGACTAACATGCGCATCATTAATGCACGCGTTTGTATCTTTCTTCTTTTTACGCGTGTGTACCAGGAGTGTACACAGTACCCGCCCACACGCCCGAGGCGGGTTAATTTTGCGCCGGGCGGTAACTTTTGAAAAACACGCCCGGTTGGCCGGTAAGAATTTTGATGTTGGTAAATATTTTGGGACCCACAGAAAATGAACATCCTGCTATCCCTGCGTTACATCCTGCGTTATCTATCGTTATAGTTCCTGTCCATTAAATATGTAACACCAAAATATTATTGCCAACCTGTATTGAAATCAAGTATTGCGTAAACATAATTCAAGAATATAGACATTGCTGCATTTAGTATAATTTATCTTTAAATCAAAATAGTTGATGGTACGTACAGGTTAATTTGTATTGTCCAACGAATGTTCAAAATCAAACAGCACTTCTGAGTAACAATTTGGCCCTTCTGCTGGGAAAATACGCCAGCGCCTTTGAGAGCGAACGTGTTTAGGCCAAACAAAGAAGGTTTGTCTCAGAAGCCCGCGCGCATTGATATGTAAGATGAGCTTCGGCGCGTAGGTTTGCGCGCTGAGGCCCAAACAAAATATTGGATATAATTATATAATTTTTTGCTTTTATTTTGTTTTTATAATTTTTTTAAAGAGTTCTCTGTAAGCTTGGATGATTAACAACAAAAAATGTTTCTGAGACATCCCTTCTTCTTTGTTTGGCCTTATTCACGCAGTTTCGTCACTGTCTCGTGGACGTGAATGAATTATTTCGCAAAATGGGTACAAGCAATGAGATTATTGTAGATCTGATGATTTTTTTTCTCTAAAAGGTGGTTAAAGGAATCTATCTAATCTCACCTAGAGCTCCCTGGTGGTCGTGTGTTGTTCTCAGTTGCACATGAAATTGTCACAAGTGAATATAATAATTTCAATTATTATGATACGTCAATCAACTTGGATTTTTCAAGATGAAATAAACAATTTGCTACAAGTTGTTGGATTGTTAACTTAGCTTGTCAACAAGTCCTGGTAACCTCGATATATTCAACATTTATTTTTGATTGTATATATTGTTGGTATCTGTGTTGATGTTCTGCACGTAGCCTATTATTCACACTTACAAGTAATATAGCGAAATTGGTGAGGTGGTCACAATGACAAGCAATGATACCGTCCGTGCCTAATTTGTCTGTGATGCTGCATCCTTGAGAAGACCAATCGCCATCTCCGGATTTGAGTTCGAAATCCCAAAACACACACTCTGTCCTTTGATTATTCGACACCGACTGAATTAATGAAAGAACATTTTTAATTTATTAAGTAAATAGCGTTTTTGCTCCTTTCTTTAAACTTAACTGTTAATTCGGGCATCTTATATATATATATATATATATATAAGAGATTTACGCAAATCCAGATTAACGATAAGTAAATAAAAATACTTATTTATTTGATTTCATTTTCATTTCCACTGATTAAAGCATGCACACGATGAAAAAGAACAATGCTTTCCAATCCAAATACAAATCGGTGAACGCTCATTTATCACAAAACTAGCGGCTGAAATCTCCCCATATGTATGTACGATTCATTCCAGAACTGTATCTGCTCGCGCCCACAGGTCCTTAATAATCTACTGGACTGTGTAAGGGATGGCAACCAGATTCGTACGGATTGAAAACCGTAGATCGGAGAGGGTAAACGCACTAGCTGTCCGTTCACGGGAGTTGTTCAATGCATTCGCTAAGCATGGCTAAACACGTATTGGTTGGTCATTATTTAATCGCGTTCCGTTTATCTACACAAAACTGTTCGTTTATATCAGTGCATTTACCCTCTCCGATCTACGATTTTCCATTCGTACGAATCTGGATGCCATCCCTAATTAATAGAAGGGAAGATGGTTACCACTTTGTGTATAAATTTCAAATGTCCAATGAGGTTTACTTTCACATACGTCTTACGGTCTTACCTGCTTTGGATAGTAAGTTGTTAACACAGGATCAGACAGATTTTGTATTTCAGGAGTTCCAACTACGGTAGCAGAAATAATCAAACTGTTTACAGAACTCTCCTTTCCATCATCATGGGTCGACTTATTATCGTCGCTTGTACGATTGCTTGTCTGAAACAAATGGTCGTTGTTATACACCGTAAACAGGAATGATGACGTCCCCGTACCTGTAGAAATTTATAACATTGTGTAGGATATGTTGCTGATTTTAAAGGCATATTATGTGATCTTTTCCAGGGGTGCCCTCTTATCATTATTTTTTTTAGAAAGTAGATTTTCTTGCAGATTTACATTTCTGATCATTAATCATAAATATATTCTGAGTTACAGAGCAATACGATTCCTATTAACTTCAAAATCATGGTTTTAGAGTGAATTTAGAGTGAAAAATAAATATTTTTACTCTTTAAAAGTTCTTAACTTTCAAAGAACCTTTTTTGAAGGTTCGATGAGGAACCTCTTTTTTGAAGCTTCAAAAAAGTTCTCGCAAATTTGAGAACCATTTCGAGAACCAGTATAGGGTTCTAACTAGAGAACAAAATGGGTTTTGAGAGTGCATTAGCTGAATACACGTAGGATTATATACTGAATCGACCTCTCGGCAACATACATCTGCTCACACACCCCTATTGAACGCGCTCACACACATATTGAACGCGCTAAAGCCCATATTTCGGTCTGGATTCATCCCGACTAATTAAGCGAGCAGTAACGAAAGATCGCGTGTTGGTGTATTTGTTTTAGATATACACAACAACTCTGCTTATATTTCTTACCTTTGGAATCATCTGATTCAATAAATCGGCGTGCTTCCTGTGGTAATTGTATCGATACCTCAACTTTATCCAGAGGTAAGTTTTCATCAGACGTAAATATCCTCCCATCATTATTCGCAAGCTTAACATCCGGCTTAAGACTTTGAGCAATTGAGGCATAACCTAGTGAACCTTTCCATGTCATTCTATCTACAGATACCAACTGAACCTGTACGTTATCCTCAGCCTGGCTAAAATTGCCGCTATTTTCAGATATGGTGAGGAGTTGTGTTTCGAACCCTCGAAGAATCCGTGTGGCGGAACTGTTTGATTGTTGGCTGTCAGCAAATACTTCATCATTGATATTCATAACATTGCTCACGACGGCGATCACGTTTTTCGTTACCTAAAAGTGTAAACCAATCGTACGATTACGATTTGCTGTTGTTGTTATACGCCATTTCAAGACGATTTAATACTGATATTTGCTTTGCTTATTTGGCTAAAGGTAAAAGTCAAGAACTATAAACCTGCTTGATAAGTATTTCGCATTCTTTAGACCAAGGTCAATAAGTTCGTGTTCAACTGAGTATTTTTTACACAACAAATTTACCTCTAGTAATGACGAGTTAACCGATACGACATTCTCCAACGTTCGAGCTACAAATTCGATCCCCTCAAATGTAATATCAGAATGTTCAGATGTTATGACCTGTAGAGCCTGTGCTGTACCCATAACGTTGGTCTCGTCAACAGATGTCTGAAATGATATTGCATTCAAAACCATTGTCATCAATTATATATACAACGCAAAACCTCTCTGGGAGACCCTAAACTAAAGAACTGTCATAATTGGTCACAGTGTGAGTCAAAAAAGAAGTTGACCATGATTGGTTAAATTTGTGTTTAAATATAAATATATAAATATATTTGAACACATGTTCATCCCCTGACATCTGACAAAAAAAAGTATCACTGAAACTGATTCAATAGAAATACCCATTCTGGTAGCTATTCACCGAATGCTGAATCCTGTGCAGCTGTCTATATAAGCATAAGTGAGCAGCAACAACCAATAACATTTCATTTTAACTCGGGAGATTCACACACAGAGAAGAGTAAAATAGTAGCCTAATGCATTATCAATAACCAGTGGTTAAAATTAGTGGATACACCCAAATTGTATGTCTGTTTTACTAAAAACCCATTTGCCAGTTGTCTGTAGAATAGTAAACGAAACATATGGAAAAGAAACTTTTAAACTCGTTCTCATTAAAAAAAGATATTCCTCTCAGTGAACAACATTGAATATATCCTAAGATCTACTTGAACTGACCATACTAAGTTCCATTAACATAACATCTGGACACGTGGATGCTACAACGCACATGTTTGGCACATCACTTTCGTCGCAATTGCATATTCCTGTAAAATAACAAGCGATTGAAATGATTTGTTAAAAAACGAAGAGAAAAAAATGACTCATTTAATCTGGAAAGAATGCGAAATTATTCTTACGAGCCGAAGGTTTCCAAAATGTACAATATGTCTCTTTAGTTGATGTTTGGTGGTGAAATGTTTACGAAAACAATCAAGACTTTACAAATAATAGATAGGAGCTAAAGTTTCGATTTACTTTACTTTTTTTACTTGCTATCATTTAAAACAGACTTTCAGTGAGAACCTTTACCACCCGGCCATCCCTTTGTACCTTAAATATTGCGTTACGATGGAAATGTGCAACCTTTTGGAAATTATGACAACACTTCGTAATCATAAGAGCACAGTGGCACTAGTTTCGTGCTGCAATCTGCGAAACCAAAACCCAGCGTAACGAGACGCGACAGGAGCGAGTCGTACCGCTATCTGCAAAACCAGAAGCGAGGTAACGGATACACCCGAAGAGAGCTGCGCTAGTATTCTACGTTTATTCTGAGTATATAATTATCTAAGGGGCCTCAAATCAAAATTATATTCCCCACACACTGGACAGGCACTCACTAATACATGCATTTCAATTCTGGATGACCACCTGACAGTCCCACAAGCTCATCTGGATAGAGATTGGCCAGTTTTATCAATTCAGTGTGTCGGGTCATAAATTAAGGGAAAGTGCCTACCAAGTTTAGTGCCTCACGACAAAAAGCAAATAGCCCCTTCTTAATCGCTCCCGTTTCAATCTCAACGGGTTGCCTTCTAGCAAGTATTATGGTAAATCATACCAGTTCCAGATGAGGCAGGCACCAGTGCTACTTTAGGGCAAATGTGCATGGACTGACATAATCTGGTCTCCCCCCCCCCCCCCCCCCCCCCCGGTGTTCTAAATGTTCTTTTTGTCTTGGCCTGAAGTATACCCGTTTAAAGGTATGGAAGGACAATATTGAATAACATTTATCATTCCAGTCATCAACTGAAACTTTTCTATGAATAATAGAGAGCAACAAATATGTGTTTTATATAATGGATGCAAATACAAACAAACACCGAACCTGAGCATACTCCTGTCGAACGGGGAAATGCTTATGGAATGCGTACATTGCGACTTCACGTTCATTAGCGGTCAATGGCAATTTTTACACATATACCGTGCATTTCCAGTGTCTTATGAATAATGCCAAATATTTTGAACATGTATCCATCCACCAATAATATATGATTAGAACTTGGTCATTCACCAGACTGACCAGAGAGATCCAAATCGGAGTGCATAGCGTTCGAAACTCTACCGAGTGTCATCATAAGATCAAATGATTGACTGAAAAGATACCACCTAAAACTAAAAATACACTGTACGGTGTGGTCGAAAAATTGTCAAGTCGACTAAGCTACAAGATTGACAACTGTCAAGTCTAAAGTCTGATCGGTGGTCAGCGGAAGACATGATTAAAGGGGCACTAACAAATCCTTCATCCAGGGTTTTTCACATACGTAATTCTTATACACGTACTAACTACCACCTAAAATTATACAGCTTAATTTGCAGTATTTCATGTGAAATTCATGGATTTGATAGCGTTTTGAGTTTCGATGTGCGTTTTGAGTTTCGATGTAAATCACATCGAAATTACCCAAATTCCTCTAAAAAGCCATAGATGGCTTCTTACTTATTTGCTTCATGTTTTGTTTTCAAAATAACCTTGAAGACCACCAATGGCCTGTTGCGTGATGTATAGTCATGAGCTCCCTAATTCAATTGGTGTGATTTTTAACCAAAATACAAAAAAGTGAAAAGCACTTATATACCTTCGGAAATGCTGAGAGAATGTCTTTATTTGTCATTTGTACTGATTTTGTTGTTGTTGAAGAAATCTTACATGAGAATGTATATCATCTATCTAAACAAGGTAAAAATGTTGAATTTCATTTTTTGAAAAATCTCTCTGTGCCCCTTTAACTGATGACTTTCATGTATAAACAAAAGGAAGTTAATAACTTTATCATGGTCAGTGATACGTCATTGGTTAGCAGTGAATTTGAATAGTCTTTTCCATTCATAATATCACCCCTTTTGTCCCTAATTGGAGTTGCTGGAATTTTCTTTGATGTGCCATCAATGATGGATACTCTTTCAACCTTTTACTAAGTAGTTTCAAATCGCACTTACGAAGCTCACAGCGCTCACCAACGTAGCCATCCGGACACTTGCATACTTCCTTCCCATCTAGAGCACTGCATTGACCACCATGTTCACACGAATCAGTTTCACAAAGATCTCTATCAGGCAATATATCTTCCACTTTATATAATAAAAAGAATGTATACTTTTATATGCATTTGATTAATAGTTTAATAATTACAGCACTCACAAAATTCAAAAAGTGACTTCCTTGAGTCCCCCCTCCTTGAGTCCCCCCCCCCCCCCCCCCCCCCCCCCCCCCCCCCCCCCCCCTTAACAGATAATTCTCATGTCTAAACAAAAGTGAAGATTAATAACGTCATCATGGCCAGTGACACGCCATTGGTTAGCAGTGCATTTGAATAGTCTTTTCCATTCAATGTACAGTATCACTCCTTTGTCCCTAATTGGAGTGTTTGGAATTTTCTTTGATGTGCCATCAATGATGGATACTCATCAACCTTTTACTAAGTAGTTTCAAATCGCACCAATACTATACTTACGAAGCTCACAGCGCTCACCAACGTAGCCATCCGGACACTTGCATACTTCCTTCCCATCTAGAGCACTGCATTGACCACCATGTTCACACGAATCAGTTTCACAAAGATCAGGCAACACATCTTCCACTTAATATAATAAAAAAGAGCATAACATATTGGTTATAATTATTCTTATACCGTTGGAATGGTTAACGTTGTAAACTATTGATTTTAACTCTCTTTTTTTAATGAGCGCTAAGGAATTATTTGTTACCCCTATAATGTCACTGTGCTTGGTACCACTGTATAGCCGTTGGTGACAAACAAATGCCAACATTCTCCATATTATGTCACTATGATGTCATAATGATGATATCACGTTGATATCATAATGACCCAAAGCCCCATTTGTGCACGTACACCAAACACAATGGCATAGGATTCTTATACACCAAACACAATGACATAGGATACTTATACACCAAACACAATGACATAGGATGCTTATACACCAAACACAATGGCATAGGATGCTTATATACCAAACACAATGGCATAGGATGTTTATACACCAAACATAATGGCATAGGATGCTTATACACCAAACACAATGGCATAGGATGCTTATATACCAAACACAATGGCATAGGATGCTTATATACCAAACACAATGGCATAGGACGCTTATATACCAAACACAATGGCATAGGACGCTTATACACCAAGCACAATGGCATAGGATGCTTATACACCATATACACCAAACACAATGGCATATGATGCTTATACACCAAACCCATAGGATGCTTATACACCAAACACAATGACATAGGATGTTTATACCACAAACACAATGGCATAGGGTGCTTATATACCAAACACAATGACATAGGATGCTTATATACCAAACACAATGGCATAGGATGCTTATACACTAAACACAATGGCATAGGATGCTTATACACCAAACACAATGGCATAGGATGCTTATATACCAAACACAATGGCATAGGATGTTTATACACCAAACATAATGGCATAGGATGCTTATACACCAAACACAATGGCATAGGATGCTTATATACCAAACACAATGGCATAGGATGCTTATATACCAAACACAATGGCATAGGACGCTTATATACCAAACACAATGGCATAGGACGCTTATACACCAAGCACAATGGCATAGGATGCTTATACACCATATACACCAAACACAATGGCATATGATGCTTATACACCAAACCCATAGGATGCTTATACACCAAACACAATGACATAGGATGTTTATACCACAAACACAATGGCATAGGGTGCTTATATACCAAACACAATGACATAGGATGCTTATATACCAAACACAATGGCATAGGATGCTTATACACTAAACACAATGGCATAGGATGCTTATACACCAAGCACAATGGCATAGGATGCTTATACACCATATACACCAAACACAATGGCATATGATGCTTATACACCAAACCCATAGGATGCTTATACACCAAACACAATGACATAGGATGTTTATACCACAAACACAATGGCATAGGGTGCTTATATACCAAACACAATGACATAGGATGCTTATATACCAAACACAATGGCATAGGATGCTTATACACTAAACACAATGGCATAGGATGCTTATACACCAAACACAATGACATAGGATGCTTATATACCAAACACAATGGCATAGGATGCTTATACACTAAACACAATGGCATAGGATGCTTATACACTAAACACAATGGCATAGGACGCTTATACACCAAACACAATGGCATAGGATGCTTATACACCAAACACAATGGCATATGATGCTTATACACCAAACACAATGGTATGGGATGCTTATACACCAAGCACAATGGCATATGATGCTTATACACCAAACACAATGGCATAGGATGCTTATATACCAAACACAATGGCATAGGATGTTTATACACCAAACACAATGCATAGGATGCTTATATACCAAACACAATGGCATATGATGCTTATACACCAAACGCATAGGATGCCCGTACACCAAACACAATGGCATAGGATGCTTATACCAAACACAATGGCATAGGATGTGTATACACCAAACACAATGACATAGGATGTTTATACACCAAACACAATGGCATAGGATGCTTATATACCAAACACAGATATGATGCTTATACACAAAACACAATGGCGTAGGACGTTTATACACCAAACACCATGGCATAGGATGTTTATATACCAGACACAATGGCATAGCATGCTTATATACCAAACACAATGGCAAAGGATGCTTATGCACCAAACACAAAAAACACAAAAAGCTGGCTTTCTTTCTTCAAAATTTCCATAGTGAATTGTCAAAATAAATGGAAATCTTCAAGAACGTTTCCAAAAATGTCTAAATGAAGAGAGAAAATCCAACATTTTCCAAGATATTTCTAAGAGAAAGTATATAAAAATTAAAACCCCGTGTCTTCTTCTTTTGATCACAAATAATACAAACCTGCTAAGGTTACATCGAAGCTGCACGAGGCGGTATTTCCCATAGCATCTTCGTATAGATAGACAACCGTTGTGGTACCAACATTGAAAATGTCACCTGGTGTATGGCTCTGGTACGACAACGTCAATGTTTCAGCTTCACTAGACACTTCCGGATCAACCCACGTGACCGGAAGTTGGTCACCACCTTCAATTAACATCTTTATGTATCGTGGACAATTGATTATGACGGCTTCAGTAGCACTTTCTACATGCAAAAAAAGTCATACACATTTATAAGGGTGTCCTCCTTTTTGATTGGTTGGATAACAACGTTGGATTAATAAGAAAAACCTGCTGAAGTAATGTTTGTACTTCATACTACTATCGAAGGTGTGGATGTTTTGACTACTTCCCCTTAACACAGTCCCCGAATCAATACAAGAGCAATATTATGTAAGTAGTGAACTGAGACGCCCAGTGCAAGGTTGAAAATCTGCTCGAACTTAACAACATCAACACTGGCGTCGTCTGCTATTACCTACCGACGAGATTTGTGCAACTAACAAACGCAGATATTGGGTTTCTTTTGGATAATTTTAATTAATCATACCACTGCAGCATCTTAAAAGATGCTTCATCGACTAAGTATCCAGGTTAGGCATGCAATACAAAATTCCATGACGTTCGTCCACAAGTATTGCAAATATTGTATAATACCAGTTGTTTTGATATCCCGTCAACCTTTAATCAAATTACCCTAAACCTATACTCAGAAGACGCTAAATTGGAGAACGGATAATTTCGTCGTGATTATTCTTGTCAATAGTAACATAATTATTGTCAAAATGAGCTCACCTGATAGCCTCACCATGAAGCTACAATAGGCAATATTATCTGAAGGGTCAGAGAATATGTATGTCACAGTGGTATGACCGATGTCGAAATAATCCCCGGGTCTATGCGTCTGCGACATTACGCTAGCTGTATTAGAATTATCCGTCGCATATGGTTCAGTCCATGGTACATGTGTTCCATGGTAGCCACGTAAAACCGATTCCGATATTATAGGTGGACATCTAACGATCCTTGGTGGGATACGGTCCTCTGTAAAGTGCAGTATATAACAGTTGATTGCGAAGGCAGTCGTTATTAGTCCAGAACATGATATAAATTAACATTATACAATGATATAACAGGTCGTGTATACACGTAAATATCGGCACAGCATTTCGGCAGAATAATTTCGATCATTTTGCAAAATCTAGCGCCCACTATCGGCAAACCATTCTATCCATTTAATGATCGCACACAAAGGTCTATTTCAGAGTAATAACCAGTTGGAAATGCATATTGATCCTACCACTCATACCGCATAGTTATGGTACTGATTATGTTTTCGTTGACATACAACATGTTAGTCGACAGGATCAATATTTGATAAACGTTTCGTTTTACTCGTTGGCGCCCAAGGAATGAGGTACATATAAGAAACCCATTTTTGGAATGGAAGTTTAAGACGAAACTTGCACCAACGTTAGAGAACTATATCAAGACAACATAATCAGAATTCTGAACCACATTTTTTCATTTTCAAACATTGAACTGTGCAAACCATTTTCTTTGAACTTAGTGATCCACCATACACCCGTTTGTGCCCAGGGGGGGGGGCGCATTCTTAGTGACCCACCCTGATAAGCTAATTAATTCCTCAGCGGATTATATATTTTCGCGCCAAAAGTCAAGAGTGCGACATTAATATAAAAAATACCGGTCGAAAAATAAATAATGTGAACGCTTCTTCTCTGCTTCATATCTAATGAAATTAACTTATTGACGGCAAAAATGAATAGTTATAAGTGTAATGGATTTTGGAAATGAACACTATACACAATATCAACAACTTGCCTCTTACAGCAACTATAAAACTACAAGTTGCATTGTTGTCATGTGAATCTTCAAATATGTAGGTAACAGCTGTTGATCCAACTTGAAAATAATCTCCCGGTGAATGGCTTCTGAATGCCATTGAGACAGAACCCGAGTTGTCAGTGGCAGTCGGTTCATTCCATGATGCAATGCTGCCAGAATCACCTCTTGTAACCAAGATAGATATAGTAGACGGGCACGATCGGATTGACGGTATATCTGTATCAACTATATGTGTAGGAGAAACACGGAATTAAAGAAAAGGAGAACTTTATGACCATAAAATGATATTCCATTTGATGGTATCACTTCGGGTATATTCAACCGCACCTATAGTAGATTCACGATTTACGATTTCAATGTAGGTAATATCTTCCAATTGAGGTGGGGGCAGTGATCTTATCTTAATCTGATCATCGACACATGCGGTTCTATATATTACCCCGTGTCTCGAATCACATCGTATGTGGTTAATATCCAGAATAGTGACAAAGTGTTCACATCCCATTGTCCAAATTGATAACATTTCTAATTTAATCCTCATCTATACAAGAAGGATTAGAAATGATGATCAATATGGGCCACCTGTTGAGATGGCACGTTTGAATATCGCCAGGGGTATGTCAAATATATCTGCCCATTGTTGAGATTTGGTTCACAGTATAGCGCTCTCTATAGGTTCTTCACCGGATGTTAAGCGTAAACTGTCAATCATTCGTTGTGAGTGAATATACAGCCATGACTATTCATGACTTCACACGATGTGATCGTCGCGATCCAGCATCCTTCCCAACTGATCTGATGTGCAAATAACGCCACGCCACTCCTCTGTCACTGTCAGACGAAGCCATCCACAATTTAAAATTCGTATTTTGTTCCACGTAAAAATTAATTTCAAATAACCAATTCTGAATGGTTCGTGTCATATAAGAACTAAATTCTGCCATCATCAAAGCAAATCAGTTCTACTCTAAATCACAATCAGCTTTTTTTTACCATTGATGTACTATTTCTGTGCCACAAATCATGTGTTGAGCCGATAAAATCCACCACGTCTTAGGTCGTCTGGTTTGCTACGACCATGATTGTGCGCCACCTATAAAACCTTCACCCGTGAATTTGGTTTTAGTAGGCGAATTTTTTTCTGAGGAGTGACCTATCCCATAATTATATAATCCCTGATATCGCGCTATTTGCTTGGGTAGTTTACATTCCTCCATGGGCGCATGGTTTTGGGGATGTGTTGTGTCGACGCTTTTAAGTCCATTATATTGCAGCGAAACCAATAGCATCTACACGATGCCGATATCGTCGTGATTGGTCCATTGTGGTTCCTCTATACGTTTAATTAATGGAATAGGTCCAAATCAATTACCGATCGGCCAATGCTCATGAATCTAAATTTATATACTATAATACCACTGTATCTATAGTTTAGGTTATAATAAAAATATGAATACGGATGTAACCCCTTTCTATAGTCAATTCATCCTAGAGCGATATTTGCTGCTGGGATCGGCAGCGTTGATGAGCAAAAAAAGACGAACTGTCTTCTGGCGTATAATTATTTGCCAATTGTCGAAGGATCCCATTTTGTTCCAACCTCCAGTCGATCCTCATCTACACAAGTATTCAATAGTATACTGTGAGTTCAAAACAATTAAGCTGCATTATGCAATATACACAACACTGTTCCGATGTATATCATCGTACATGCACATAGCAGCTATATTTAGTTTTTCATTCAAAGAGAGACAAGGATCGAACAATGTTTACATTATTTGAAATCAAAAGGCTTTGAAATCGTCACCTGTGATTTCGGCATATGAATAGAATCACAAAGCTTAAAGTGATGTACTTTGAACATTTACCATAACGCAGGAGACCACAATTTTTATCTCTCTTTTTCTATCTTGTCATATTGCCACCTGAATCAAATTATCTGAATAACGATACATTTCTTTATCGAAAATACGCGGGCAATTGACAACAACTGTTTGCAGGCAAAGTTATGAAGATAATCCAGCCGCAAGTTCCTTGTCACTTGGTACATAGTGGTGACTGCATCACAGTTGTACATGCACACGATGACACGGTATTAACCTTGCATACGATTAATATCGAGTGCCTCCCCCTCTTTTGCTTCTGTTACCTCTGACTGAAATGGTAAATCGGCCAATGTCTGCGAATCGACTATAGGTAAGTTATTAAACATAAGGAAAAAGTGAACTTTAGGTCCCAGATTCTGGACTGTACTAGTATCGTCCGATACTGGAACACCCAGTATCGTCCGATACTAGTACAAAGTCAGTGTTCCAGTAGCGGCCGATACTGGTAGAGGGTGTCCCAAAAGTCTATGCACGACTTTGAAGCTTTGCATTTCACAAAATATAAGTCGTATTGAAAATATGAATACATATTTAGAAAGAGGAGATGTGGGAAATAATTTTGATACAAAATATTGGAGTAACATCTGTTTGTAATGCCTAGAAGTAAAATATGTATTACTGCAAAAATGTAATTTTACACTTCGGAGGAATAAAGTTCATAAATCCATACCTATTGAGATTAACAAAAAGACGGGTAGAGTTGGTTACACGGAAAGTGATCCGTCAATTGTAATATTTATAATTTTACATTACAGTGATCCCATCATAATATAACAAACTATATCTGTCCGCTGCTTTATAATGTTTTGTATGATCTGAATCTTGTATGCAAACTTCTTCAAGTCCTTACGCACAATTATGTGAACAGTTGATCTTTTAATCTTGTTTTCTGCGGAAAGTCGGCGAATAGATATCTTTGGACTTTTGGCTACTGCATGTCTTATGACATCAATGTGACTTGTTGATCTACCAGTCTTTCTACCACATCGATACAAATCATGCACAGTTCCTGTGTTCAAAAATGTATCCACCAACTTCAGAATGGATATTCTTCCTGGTGCGCGTTTCACTTTTAAATTCTTTTCTGAACTTTTGTTGAGTAAGTTGAACTGAATTTGTTTCAGCGTACAATTTTTAATCGCTTATCTATGCTGTTAACCATCTTGAATGAAGACTTTTGCTGTGCAATGTTGTCTACTACGCCTAGTTATGTTATGAATGGCCGAGTTTGGTAATAACATTAATGTTGCAAGGTAAGCAGTGAACTGTGACTAATGCGCAACGTTGCTTTCATACTGTTAATTTATGCGCACCTGATTTTAGCAACAATGTGTGGTACTTGGTATGGGTGGGTCTGGCTCATGGCCAAAAACTTTCAACCAGTTTTATAATGTTGTGGGTTCACCAATAGGGTTGTGTTTGGTCTAAGTCTCGTCTATCAAAATATGGTTAAATTTATACCATATGATTTATATTTTATGAGATATGACTCTTCAAAAACGTGCATAGACTTTTGGGACACCCTGTACATATAAAATGAGCCAGTATCGGCCGACACTGGAACATAACTATGTACCAGTATCTTTCAATACTGGGACAAATCTCACGGATATCACGTGTACCAGTATCGCCCGATACTGGAACATAAAAATGTTCCAGTATTGCTCGATACTGGAACACAATTTTGTGTTCAAGTAAGGACGTGACCCCCCCCCCCCCATACACCCCAATCCCTATACACCCCACCCCCATACACCCCACCCCCATACACCCACCCCCATACACCCCACCCCCATACACCCCTACCCCCATACACCCCACCCCATACACCCCACCCCGCCGCTTGCGCCGCCTACTTTCCATTCATTTACAGATAGTAAACACTTTTTCTTTCAAAGAAAACTAGGCTTCCAAGCACCTGTTAGATTTATATCTGTAACACCCTTCAGCCAAAATTGCAATGACGTTAACAATTGAAACAGTTCATTGGAATAATATAAGTACATGCAGTTATAAATAAATGGGGTTTATTTGTATTGTGAACACTGGTATGTGTTTCTAAAATGATCCGTCCACAATTATATGAGTGAATAGAATAACATATCATTCTGATTTAAAGTACAGAAGCGTCAAAAACCTCAATTCAATTGAAAACATCTTACCAACTATAACCGCAGTAAAAGCACAAAAAGCTTGGTTTCCAGACAGATCTTTGAATTCATATTCCACTAACGTAGCTCCGATCGGAAATCTTTCTCCTGAATTGTGTGTTTGACGGATTAAGTTTACATTGTTGGAATTATCTTCTGTAGTAGGTTCATTCCACGTCACGATACCGCCTTCTATACCATTCGCCAGCCCATACAATGTTACAGGACACGTTTTCAATTTGGGTGCAATCGTATCATCTGCCAGTCAAAAAAATAATAATTAGAAAACACGATGAACACCGCTGTTGTTGTTGTTGTTGTTATTGTGGTGGTGGTGGTGGTGGTGGTGGTAAAAAAGAAATCATTAAATCGGTTAATAGTAGCTATAAAAACCCAGTGACCCAATAGATTTGCTAGTCTCATGAAGCTTCCAACGTGGTATTGAGGACAGTCAGTGACATCTTATATTTCTTTTAGATTTTCAGTGTTTTTTAAATGTATTCACATTGTGCATCTTACGTACCTGTCACAGTTATAATAAAAGTGCATAGGGCTCTGTTTTGCGAGGGGTCCTCAAATACATAGGTGACCGTCGTAACGCCAATTGGGAATTGATCTCCAGGTGCGTGTGTTTGTGACTCGCGGTTTACGCTGCCGGAATTATCGACGGCTGTCGGTTCAGTCCATGACAGTGGCTCAGAATTACTGCCACCTTCGTGCAATTTCTCGATCCCGTTAACGGGGCAACTCATGACTTTCGGTGCCTCGAAGTCCGCTGCATAAAGAACGGTATACAGTATTTAAGATGTATAGAGGGACAACATCTGACGAATATTTTGGAGGAAAAAGGTCATACATTGAGATATCGTGAGTTGAGAATTACATCGTGCTAACTGGCATATTAAGTTCACAGAAAACAGCATCAAACATAGGAAATTTAACGGGAAGTTGCGTCTATAAAAGCATATATCTTGTAAACACCTCGCCAAGTTGTATTTCATTTTAAAGCTTACAGAATGACGATCTCCAAAGAAACTCAACTATCAATTAGAACCTTGAAATTCACAGCTAACGATATACTGTACGCGCAGTGTGGGTAACTAATTATGATGTTATGACTATAAAGAACAACACAATATCCTATATTAATGTATGTTCTTCTTAGGGCTCTTGCCCAAACACAAGTAGAGGAAGTACCCATTCAGTTCGGTGTTTATCACCGATCCTTTGTCACTCCTTTTAACAATATAGAAAAAAAAGTATCGCGCTTTCCACGCTCTTTCTTCGAGCTTTCCTCTACTTGTGTTTGAGCAAGAGCCCTTATACGGGGGTAGAATGTAGGCCGTATTGATCAACTGAGACATCCCCGACCCCGATCGGCCAGTGATTAGCTAAAGTACAAATGTGTAGATCGTACTTTGTCTCTCTCTTCTAGCTGTAACTTCCTCAATACCAAACCATACTACGGCAACAACATCTCATCAGATGGGCTTGAATAATTGCAGATAGCCCCCTTTACACCACAATTTCATAAAATGTTTTTAAAATGTCAAAAGTATTGAATTTCATCATCATATTTTGAATCACCTCGAGATTATTATTGGTTTAGTAACATTACTTTTTGAACTTACTCACCTACAACAGTTACCAGAAATACGCACGTCACCACGTTGTTTGATAGATCCTCAAACGTGTACTTTACGGTATTAACACCAATGGTGAACATGTCTCCCGGACGATGAGTTTGAGATAAAAGCCTCACTGTGTCTGAATTATCTGTAGCAGTTGGTTCCGTCCATGACACACTTGCTTCAGATACGTCGACGTTTACAAGTAATTCAATATGGTTAGGACATGAACCTAATTTTGGGTTTTCTGTATCAGCTGAAAGTGAATATTGAATTGTTTGCTCATCAGACGGTAAGAAAATGATATGGCTTGCATTTCACTCCTAAATTATACCCTGGTATGTGGTGGTTGCGGTGCTAGATCTGGTCGCAGACGTATATTACCAAGTTTGTTAATTGCAACTGAACTCATTTTGATAAACCTTGTCTGAATATGTTGAATTAATGTGAAAAATTGTTTCAAATGACATTATTATACATATATTATACATTTTTAGGATAGCTTATGTTTGATACAAATATCAGTCCGCTTTAATACACTGCTAATACAAATGGTATTGATTAAATGTACTGAAATAGCTGTCACTTTGATATGTTAATTTCTCGCGTACATTTCCAGCATCATCACTTTCCCTGAAGTAAAGGTGTATACTATCATTTAAACCCGATAGGTCAATTTTGCCCTCCCCATTCGTCGTCAACATTTGTATTATCACATTTGCGTGACAATCCAATGGTGAACTGGCCAAGAGTAACTGCTGGCAGTCCATGCATCGCACTGCAAATCCGAAGAATTGGGATCGACAGTACACGATGTTCTGATTTGTTATACCGGCGGAATAATCAATAAAGCAAGGTTTGAGAAATCGCAGGTGATCGTAAACTCTGCCCGCTTACTTCTCGCTAGTAGCGGACAAGGGGACATGTGCCATACATTTGTTGGAGACTAATGAACATTTATATAGTAAGCTTAACTCCATGAAAATAAATACGTACGGATGATATGAACAATGAAACTACAAGTTCCTGCAATTCCTTGATTGTCATGAAATAAATATTCCACCAGTGATGTTCCAACAAGAAAGGAATCTCCTGGCGAATGAGATCGACTTGTAAAGCTCACACTTATTGAATTCTCCTTGGCAACTGGTTCCGACCAAGACACTGACGCCCCACTTGCCTGACGCCCGACTAACTGATCAACCCCACTTGTTGGACATCCCGAAATCACTAAATCTGTCTGAACTAAATGTGAAATAAAATAAAATGTTTACATCGAACATTCTTTAAAAGCTAGGCAAGTTTAAACTATCTCATATTATAGAAATATAATATATTTATGTGGCACAATATAGCACAGGTAGGCGGGAAAAGAGCGTCCAACCCCTCGAGGTACGTATAGTCAGTGTCATAATGCTATTTCCACCAATGCGTGCGCATTTTCGTATTCGCGTGCGTATTTTAGTATACGCGTATGTGCGTAAACCCGGAGGTACGTACCGCATGCCTTCAAAAAATACTGAATTGGCTTAATTTTCATCTTTCATGGACCAAAAGGAGGTGTATAACCAATTGAAATAAAAGGCGTTTATGGTAAGTTGCACTGTAGTATTTAGAGAATAATGATTGCGTAACAGCTGTTTTCGTGAATTTGTTTTGAAATCAAAGTTTTTTGTTCTGGTCTGAGAAATTGTCCCGAAGGGGCGTAGCCCCTGAGGGACAATCCCGAATAACCAGAACAACAACCGAGGATTTCAAAACAAATTCACTAAAACAGTTGTTAGGCAGTTATTATTCTCATTCATTACTGAAAAAGATGCATATCAAAATCGTTGATTTGTACCGATATAATCGCGCTAATAATTATTTCGTTTTCTGTTTATTTTGTCCGCCCCTTCGTAGTTATTGAAACGTCCAAGTCGGGTCATCCCCTCATTAACATTTTTATCATTCAACCAATCAGAAATAAGCTTTAATCGTGTTTCCTCAGAACTCATTGAATATTCAGTTTAGGGGCGTGAGGCTTTAATTTGATTGGTTGGTCAATGAGAAAATTAATCGAACACTTTGTCGCAGTACTTTCGGGCAATTATTAGTAAATTATAACCTGGTCTCTGCGTGCGCGTTCTCATCTAACGGTTAATTTTGTTGGAACGCACTTGGTACGCAGCTATCGCGATTATTCATGAAGTAATGAATATGGGATTAATACGGAGACTGCTGTGCCAGGACATGAACATAAATATATCCTCCAATTGTTCCCTTTTCGAACATGATAATGACTGTACCTGTTCCCTATCCTTCAATAGCACCAATATGTCGATTACATAGCATACAGGGTGAGTAAAAAAAATGTACTCAACTTTCTTTGTTTGTTTTGTCTTTTTTATCTAAAATTATGTGCAAGAATTTCTCATATTATTTATTCTGGCAGAGAAGCTGTCTCCTTAGCTTTCAAAAGAATTTTAGTTGGTTAATATTGGTTGAGGAAAACATGTTTAATGCCCATTTAGATAACAGTGTACATTTTAAAAACGGAACAAGATTTGTGATATTTCTCTAATAAGCTCTTTTGAATTTTACTATGGGATAATGGCTCACACTCTAATCCGACCATCACAAGACCGCGATTTTATCTTCATAAAAAATAACGACATTATGTTGTCATTCTTTTGCATTTAAATGTATGACAATAATATCTGAGGGATGAACTGAAGGCCTATAGATAATAATATCGCTATTCTTCCCCATCTGACTCATTAGCTCAGTTGGTAGAGCACCGGTCTAGTTATCCGGAGGTCCCAGGTTCAATTCTTGGATGGTCAGTGATTTTTTTCACTGGCTGTCATTTGTGTTGTGTGGAGAAAACATAATTAATGTGCATAATATATGAGCAAGTTTGTTTTGTCTTATTAATTGGCTATTGTGTCTCATGCATGTATCCCTTATTCATAAATACCATGCGTCATTGAGTACAATACTCAATATTTCGTTCGGTTTCAAAAATGCAGTAACTTTACCATAGATATAACTGAATAACGGTACCATGATATGTTGTGATTCTTTTTGCTGATAACAGTAAGTTGTCTTCATATTTTGGTAAGAAATATTTTAAATATTTATTTTACTTTGAGTACAGATTTCTTTTACTCACCCTGTAGACCAACATTTGTGGTACAGGACCCCTATCGCTCAGTTATACGCGTTTAAACTATCCTATCGATGATGCTGTTCAAATCGGAAAAATAATGTTAAATAAAACCTTTCATTGAATTCGGATTATTCCAATGAAACCTCATAAACAAATTAACTTGAACATTGAATGGGCATATAAAAATATCGTAATAAAATACAAACCAACACTTACTTCTGTTGTTAATCACAAACGAGCAAAACTGGGTGTTATTGGATGAGTCAATGAATTCGTAGGTCACAGGTGTAGCACCACGGGCATTGAACCAATCACCTGTCTTATGTGTCTGGTATGATAACTTTACAGAGTCGGAGGAATCGGTAGCGTATGGTTCATAAAAGTCAATGCGACGGAGAGCGTCCAATGTAGACCGTACGGTGTATGTTACTGATGCCGGACATCTTCCAATGGAAGGACTAGTATTATCTTCTGTTAAAAGGCAACATCAGAGGGAGAAAGAGTGGTTGTAATTTTCTATTAAGAAGTAGCGGATTCAGGCCGGCTACTGTTCGACCCGTTTACCGGGGTCACTTATTTATACCACTCACTGAAGGAGCTGTCACACCTAGCCGATTTGGCTAGCTGGAGCTATACCGGAGCACAAATTTGGCGATTTTCGGGGATCGGTACTAGTACGATAGTACATCGTCAGGACATCGTCAGAACATCGGCGAAAAAATGAGTTGTTGAACATGCTCAAAAATGTCTGCCGTTGCTCTGCAGTACAACGGCTGTACTCCGGTATGGCTTCGTTAATGTCCGTAGAGCACCGGGTGCGCCCCGTAATAGATCGGCGGCTCTCCGGTGGCCTCAAAATGTACCATAGTAGTCCTGCCGATGTACTAACGATGTGCTACCGTTCTTAGCGATGTGATACCGTTGCGCTTTACCGTACTAGTACCGATCCCCGAAAATCGCCAAATTTTTGCTCCGGTATAGCTCCGGCGAGCCAAATCGGCTTGGTGTGACAGCGCCTTTACTAATCAGCGGTCGTTGGTTCAACACTAAATAACTCGCGATTAAAAAATGGTGAGTTCTCAGTCTATATGTGCCAAAATCACCATGATTGTCATCAGAAGTGTAATACAGGGTGTGTAACAAAAGTATTCCATGGGGAACAAATTTAATTAAAAATACATCCCATGTTTATTTGTTTTCAGAGATCGACCGTTGGTATGCTCTACTAGTCATCTATCAAATACACTTAATCCCATTATATTTCAACACCTAATTGCCAAGATATGATCAATTTAGTAACATGAGTGCGAATCCCATGTTAGTCACTTTTGAACAAGAAACGGACTTTCAACTGAAAAAACTGCATTTGTGATACCAATGATTATAGGATCTGCCAGTGTATTGTTAAAAATTACATTTAAAATTCAAATATTCTGTAGTTTGTCATGAATAATATGGATCGAAATATGTTTTTTATGCTCAAATTCAACTAACATCAACATATTGTAGGTAGATGATTATTGAGTTTATTGATAAAGCCAAACAAAAACAAAAACAAGTTGGCTTCCAGAAGTGCGCGCGCATTTCACTGAGACGCTTTATTCTTGCGCATTTAAAAAGAAATGATAGAAAAACGGGAACAATTATTGTTAAGGCCCCATCGTTTGTCGAAATTGTGTCCAAAATGTTTCAAGATGGCGATTAGCCAAATACGGCAAACACGAAAGTGAAAATACGCGGCGAAAATCACATTTTAGCGAGCATAAGAGTAACAAAAATGCACAGATTTGACTAAATAAAACCATTTCAAGTGAATCTCCACTATGAATTTGATGAGCAACCACAACAAAACTCCGCATTTCGCATTTGACTTTTCAGGCTTGCTACTGGAAACAAACCTTTTTTTCTCTCCTTATGTTCAATTACACACTGAATGACGATTGTAATAAAAGAGTTCTCTGCACATGAAAAGTGACAAAAGATAAATTTGACATGCCTGAGGAGAATTGCCATAATTTATTAACAAAACCTCCAAAATGGATAAAACAAAATTATTATGATACAGTGAGGATTGTTGAACATGATTATTAGTACTTCACATCCAGTTTATTTATTTTCATGGCTTATAATAAATCATGTTTCACATGGGACACTTTTTGTACAGGATCTCTCTACACTTTCTTTGCTAATGTAACACTTCATTGAACAGACAACGGACCACAGAGTGAGACGTTAGACCTCACCACATTATCAAGCAAGTGGTTGGTCACTGAAACCAGTGATAATTGCAAATATCATAGGAAAGATGAACACAACAGCTTTCCATTGATTTGTAACACAATATGAATAAATCACGAAACATTCAAAATATTGCCGTTTGAAAAATAAATCACATTTTCTTAGGAGTTAATGGCTTACCTTCGACAGTTACAAGAAAACTGCAGGTTGCATGATTTCCCGCAGCATCCTCAAACACATATTGAACTGTTGATACACCGACGTTAAAGATATCTCCGGGTATGTGTGTCTGCATAGATATCATCACGGTACCCGAGGCAACCGTTACGTACGGATCCGACCAACCCACAGGTATACCACGTGAACCCCGGAAAACAATAAGGCGTGTACTTGAAGGACAGCTTTGGATTATAGGGGCAACCGTATCATCTATAAATACATCAATAGATTTCTTTATTTAAAGTCACATTATGTGATATTTACAAGTGAAAACAGATTTTCTTGCATATTTGCATATTTGATCATAAATTGTAAAGATCTTCAAAGTTACAGAGCGATTCAATTCCTTATTACTTTAAATCATGGATTGAATATGTTGATTTGTTTTATTGTCTTTACATAATTTTGTGTTAAAACATGTTAGCTTTAAAGTGTATTTTTGGTATGAAATTATTTGTATGTTGCACACACACAAAAAAAAGTGTTTTCGTTTGTAAATAGAATTCCATGGTTTGTCACCGTATTAACGACATTCAAAGTGTTAGGTCAAACTGATAGGTAAAACTTTATTATAAGAGAGAAAAAACATGTGTAAAAAAATGAAAAATAGTACGTAACTTTATCTGTACTTTAAAACATGGTACCATCCATGTATGCAACACTTCTATAATTCATTGGGCATTGGCTTATATCTCGCCGCTCCGAGTACCACGCTTATATCTAGTTTCATAATTGCACGTGCTACTCACACGCGGTTAATTATTCAAAGCCAATGGACGCTCCAATTATCCTAAATACTTTTATTAATGTCGGTTTGTTCATGATTCAACTAAACTTATCAAAGTTTCATCGAAATTTGGAGGCCAAATATCCGCCCCATGAAACCATGGTATCGCCCGTTGATATAAGATTTTATCTGTAAAACGTGAATAATATTTCATATATATTTGATCATATAGGCCTATTACTCTAGTTTTATTGGCTTAACTATCAAGTGGAAACACCGATTTCTACCAATGAATCAGAGCTTAGGCCTACATGTTTACGGAATAAATCTATTTAACTATAGCACTCATATTTAGCAACCAATAAACCTAAAGTATCATTAATATACTTTATCGTAACATTTCACTGTTTAAACAATTTACAATTACATCCAGGCAAGCCTCAATCCTACTCTGATCTAGGTGTGTGCGTCTATATGTTGTAGTGAATATTATTTTGGTTGACGCTTCGGTTGCCTTCTGCAATATTCCTTGAGCAGTCCATATTATTATATATTGCTTTTAATTGCAACAACATGCTCACAATGGAAATGAGGACAAAATGGAGAGACTATTAAAGACGGAGATTTGGCGAGAACAAATATTATTATTACATTGATGAGTACGTGGATAAACATGAGGACAAGAAGTTGCACGAAAAACAAGAAGAATAACGAGTACAAGGACAAGGACGTGAAATCAACATAAAGATAAGAGTATTCAGGACAAGAACGAAAAACAAAAGATAAAGACCTCGATGAGTGATGGAAGTAAGAACGACGAAGATGACGAAGCTAATATCAAGGAAAACGTACAGGATGGCAAGACGGAGGAAGACAAGTATGGCTCTATAAATATTTACAGTATTTACCTTCAATTGTAACCATAAATGAACACATGGCTTGGTTTCCCGCGTCGTCCGTAAAAGTATACGTCACTGCCGTTATACCTATTGGGAAGACATCTCCGGGAGTATGGGTCCTATTTATCCTCACATGGTGAGTATCAACTGCGTATGGTTCTGACCAATACATCCGTGACCCTGTACCGCCTATGTCAACGAAACGTTTCAGTCTTGAAGGGCAGCTATATATGCGTGGATTGCTTGTATCCTCTGCAATGATAATAATAATAAATTAAGGCGAATTTCCTTTGTTTAAATGTTCGCGCCTTAACGTCACTTTTCTTCGCCTTAACGTCGTTTAAACAAAAGACGGAATAAACGCTATTGTTCTCTTTCTCCTTACGGATAGTTTTAACCGTATACAATTAACGCTAAGGAGGAGATCATGATGACGACATAGACGTCAACGACGACGATGACGATTACGACGATAATGACAACGACGACGACGATGACGATGACGATGACGATGACGACGATGACGATGACGATGATCATATTGATGATCATGATCATAAACATGATGATGATATCATGATCATGATAATGATCATGATCATGATGAACAACAAGAGCAATTTGGATAAACTTACCAATAATAGAAATGTCAAAAGAACATTGAAGAAAAGGATCTTGATAATTGTAGACAATGGAAGTTGTACCCACTGCAAAAGTATCCCCTGGTATATGAGAACGGTTAATTAACGAAGAACTCACAGGGCCTTGTGGTTCTGTCCAATCTACGGCTGTTTCGCCTCTACTTGCAACAGTTAAATCAGCTGGGCACCCACGTATCTCCGAATCCGTTAAATTGGCTGTGTATAAAAATGATCATAGATTCATAAATCTGGGCTTGTATAGCACCACCAAAATGCTTAAACATACAAACTACATATTGCTTTTTCATATATTAAAATGCAGATCTAGAATATCACCTATACTATATTTGGCGCCAAATTATATTTGCTTTCGTCTTTAATGGAACAGAGCTAAATTTGTCAACACCCAAGTACAATATAAATTATATAAATTACTGAAAGATTCACAGTGAACAAGTCAAGAATATGCACAATAGTTGATTACATTTGAAACCACATTATTTGGCTATTCTAGTTGGAATATTAAAGTAGTATCTTCCATAGGGGGTTTATTGATTTCAACTGGAATACCCCATCTGTAGTTGGTAGCGAATCATATAACCGAGTTAAAACCCTGAGAGTCCTATGTCTATCTAAACTGTACGTGTTTTATACTGCACGCATCAGTTGCGTCTTAGGTTGGCCTACGAGGTTTGGTCTTGAGCTGTCTTAGGACTAGGATTCTCAATTATGCGGACCATCCCATCGAACACATGCGAATAACTGCAGCGCATTCGATTAACACGCTTGATAATAAATTGTTACCTCGAGGAAAGCTTACATTGTCCAACATACAAAATAATTCCTTAATGATTTATAGAGCTTCAAACCGTTTTGTTTATCGCCTAGAAACTGTTTCTTACCAAGGACGATAACTATAAATGCACAATAAGCTTTGTTTCTGGATGGATCCTCAAATCTGTAGTCGACTGTTGTTTCTCCAGTTGAAAATCTCTCACCAGGTGCATGAGACTTGCTAGCAAGGAAGACACTTCCTGAATTATCAGTGGCTGTAGGTTCATTCCAATTGACCCGTGTACCGTAATGTCCAATTTGTTCATCAACAACAATTGTTGAAGATGGACACTTACTGATCTCTGGAGGTGTTATATCCTCTGGTGTAATAAAAAGTTTAAAGCACTTGGTATATATGTTGATAAATGTGATCACTATTATGAAAATTACTTCTTTCACTATTGGTACTTATCACTAACAAACAAACGAACAAACATTCTGCCAAACAATTAAACAACTAAACACGCTCCCAAACAATCAAACAAACATCCCCCCTCCCCCAATAAACGAACAAAACACCTGCTACAAACAAACAAACAAACACCCCCAACAAATAGACGGACAAATTGTAATTATATTTTAAGAAAATCTATCTCCTACCGTTGATCTTGATAACGAAACTACAATTTTTGGCATTTCCGTATCTATTTTGCAAAACGTAGTTGACAACTGTTGCTCCAATATCAAGCCCATCGCCAGGTGTGTGCGTTCTCCATACAATACCAGCATAGTTGGTTACTATTGGCTCGTTCCAAAATACAGCCTCGTTGGGCTTGCCCTTTGTTATCAATCGATTGATATTGGATGGACATGCTCTTGTGAAAGTAGATGTCCAAGTTGATTCTGTAATGGTAATGTGGTTTGTCTTAAAGCCAACTACAAATCTATAATACTACAAGTCCAAGATTGTCTTGACAAAGTGACAACAAATCATCACAATTTTGAGTTTTCTCGCATAACTCAAAAAATGAATGTCGTATGAACTTCATATTACACACGAGTTTAGATTGAACCATAGGTGTTAGAGCTAAAGGGGTCAAAAAAAGTAAGTCCCCCCCCCCCCTAAAATTAGATTACTTTTGTTTACATAACTTCACACATAATTAGACGTTTTGAAAAATTGAGACGATTATGAAAAGAAAAAACGCTCGGCTACCAATAGAAAGTTTTACATTTTCGATATCATGTTTACTTTTCCCAAAACAGTCACATTTCCTCAAAATGATGTTTTCAGAAAAAGTGGCACTTAGGGATCACGTCAAAACTCGACCGCCAGGCAACCGCCGGTTACGGCCGGTTCCGCCCGGTTCTCACAAAACATGTCGTCTGTTATAATATACACACAAATTGAAGTCAAATAGTTACACTCTGGTGAACACGACCGGTTGATAGTGCCTCGTCACACGCGTGAGCAATAAAATCTTGAAGTAATGGCTCTCAAGTCTCAGTTGACAACCAGTACAATACAGCTATTGATTTTCGCTGGGGTTGGCTTTTTCAATCTGTTTATAGCTCCATTAACTTTTTAAAATCAATACCGAAAGTCTATGAATGTTTGTTTTTTTATAGAACGATTATATAGAGAGCTATTATGACCGCAAAGTAACAGATTGATAGTGTAAATTGGTCCTGTTATAGCATTAAGTCAACCGGCGGTTGTTCAGTGTTGCATGCGCGAATATTCATATACTAGTAAAACATTTGACCTGAAAGAACCAGGCGGAACCGACCGTAACCGGCGGTCAACGGGCGGTCGAGTTTTGACGTCTTCCCTTACTTGTATTGGATTTTGGCAAATTTCATGTTAACGGAAACATCATTTTGGGGATATTTGACTTTTTGGGGAAAAGTAAACATGATATTGAAAATGGGAAACTTTGTACGGATAGCTAAGCGTTTTTTCTTTTCAGAAAAGTTTCAATTTCTCAAAACGTCTCATTGTGTGGCGGTGTTACGCAAACAAAATTGTATAGGATTTTGAAAATTGCCACTGTTTCTGAGAACATCGTTTTGGGAAAAAGAGACAATTTTGGGAAAAGTGAACATGATATTGAACAGGAGAAATTTTCTGTGAGCAGGCAAGCACTTTTTCTTTTCACAAGTTTTTAAATTTCTCAAAACGATCAATCCTGTGCGGAGTTATGCAAACAAACTTGGTCTAATTTTCGGACAAAAAAATCCCGAGAGAGAGTTTTTAAATTGACTGGTATGGACCAAGTGCCACTTTTTCTTAAAACATCATTTTGGGGAAATGTGACTGTTTTGGGAAAAGTAAACATAATATCGAACATGTAAAACTTTCTATTGGTAGCCAAGCGTTTTCTCTTTTCATAATCATTTCAACTTTTCGAAACGTCTAATTGTATTTGTAGTTATATAAACAAAAGTAATATAATTTAAGGGGGGGACTTACTTCTTTTGACCCCTTTATAATAGTATTGCACTTAAGAAACAATGATTTATTTATGGAACGGCCACTGTAAACAATCCCCTATGGCAATGCACATGTAGACATATACATGGCATGCATGTTGTTGAGATTATATTCATTTTTGTATTGATAGTTAAATGTGTTACAATTAAATTAAAACAAAAAATAAAACATTAGTCCTCCGCCAGTGGGATTCAAACCCCCTCACTGCAAATATTGGCAGTCCAACGACTTATCCATTAGACCATGTCGCCAGCTCGCAAATCAAGCGACTTGTTTTGTGCGGGGTATAATGCTAAACATTAGGTTACAAGGCCCGCTTAGCAGCGCTATAAATTGATGCCCTAAAACCCGTCAATAAATTTAAATATTCGATATTCCATCCAAACTGGTTGCTATATGACATAATTCTCGTGTGCAACCTACCGGCTGTATTGAGTAGTGTAAAGGCATGAGCGTAGATGTAATTTGCAACATAATGGAAACTTACCCATGCAGTTAGCCCCGAATTTAAATATATGCACTGGGTAATCCTCTCGTAGTATTGATAACAATAGGTTTACCAGAGCGAATTAATAGCGCTTCTAAGCAGGCAATTTATGTCATGATTGCCTATTTTGGACCAAATTTCAGCACGGTAAACATGTAAACTGTTGTAAACTGTCACAGTTTACATTTTTCATTTTCCGGTACTAATATCAAATACAAAACAAGTCCATTCATTTGCGAGCTGGCGACGTGGCCTAATGGATAAGTCGTTTGACTGCCAATAATTGCTTTTTAGGAGGTGAGTTCGAATCCCACTGCCGGCGTACTAATGTATTTATTTTTATTTTCCTTTAATCGTTCCACATTTTATCTATCAATAAAAAATAAGTCAAGAAAGAAATATAACCTCGACAACATATTTGCACGCATTTTGGAACACACTAACAAAAAAAGGTCTACATGTAATTCCCATAGGGGATTGTTTACAGTGACCGTTCCCTGAATAAATAATTGTGTTTTTTTAAATACAATACTATAGCTTTAACACCTATGGTTCAATCTAAAACCGTGTGCAATATAAAGTTCATACGATATCCCATTGTTGAGATATGAGAGAAAACCCCAAAATGTAGATGTTTTTATTTTGGCACTTTGACAATCCTGGGGAAAAAATCTTAGAACGCTTACTTGTTAACAACGGAAAACTAACACCCCTTGCCCCATGCAATGTTGAGAAATGTAAATGTCTTGAGCAATTTTTCAAGGTGTCACAACATTTATTGATGAGGTGTGGGGAAGGGAAAATTGTTGTTTAAGCTGAGACGAATATACATAAAGGGATAAGAAGCACTATTCATTCCTGATATGGATTTTCAGGAGAAGTATTCCAAATCAAACCTATTAGTGACCTGCTTGATCATACAAATAAGGTATTATGATACGCAAAGTTCATGGTTTGTGTTTAGATTTAATGTGAATTGAAACACAAATTTGATATTTTTATGCATAAACAGATAAGTGTATCAGCCCAACCACATCTGAACACTACACAATATAACATTGTTTATGTGTTGAAGCAGGTCACTAGTATGTTTAATTGCATACTTCTTCTGAAATGCGATAATTCTAGCAATATGAATGTGTAATCATTTTAGAAATCTATCAGTCTGTATGTCGGTAGCCGTCCAGTACTACAGCGTGTTCAGGTTGTTTAGAAGATCGTAATGCACGTGTGGATAACACTTAATTTGGAATAGCGCGTTAACTCACATTAATGAGGTCGTGCTACAAAATATACTGAATGATGATAATCGATTGGCCATCAACTATAACTATACCGTGTTAGACTTGGATCGCTGAACATAACAGGAATGAATAGTGCTTCTTATCCCTTCAGGTATATTCGTCTCAGGTTTAAGATGTCCTATTCAGCTATGAACAAAATAAACATCATTTACAGATCTTGAAGAAAAATCTGCACATAATGTCCAATACGTGTAACGCGTTTCAAGGACTTTTTTCCAAGATTGTAGGTCCAAATTTGCCAAATTCCGAGAGGGAAAGGTGTACCTTTTTAGGTACCAGATACCGGTATACCAGTATCATTCAATACTGGAACATAAAAAGTTGCCAGTATCGGTCGACGATACTGGTACGAATTTACTGTTCCACTATTGGTCGATACTGACACACCAAATTGTGTCCAGTATCAAGCGATACTGGAACGTTTACTGGTATACACGATATCAGCGTGATTTGTACCAGTATTGAACGAAAATGGTATGCATAATTATGTTCCATTATCGCCCGATACTTAAACATTTTATACGTGCCAATATCACCCGATACTGGAACACTGACTTTGTACCAGTATCGTACGAGTACAGTCCAGAATATGGAACCTAAAGTACACTTTTTCCGGCGAGAGTACAAAATACCGAAAAATCTGCAACAATTCACAATTTGGATTTGACCTTTTCTACATCTCATTTTCATTGTGTTTCAGTATCGAGCGATACTGGAACGTTCAATTGCATTTGTAACAATGAACATCTGTATCAAGTATGTCTATTTAAGCATGTAACATTTGTGTGAAATATGTGATGCGATCTGTGAAAACCCGCCACATGGTGGCATTTTTCATATTGGAGATATTTATATCATAAGAAAGCTAAAACTGTGCTGATTACAGAAATGTTTCGATCATTTTTCTACGATCACTACAAAAAAAGTTATGAGTGAATGATGATTGTGATGTCATCAAAAGCTACAAAACAAGAAATCATGAAAACAGGCCAAAAAAGATACATAATTCAATATAATAACATTATAAGGTTAATAATAAAAGTGACTTAAGTAAGTTTTGCGACATCCGACGGGTTTTCACAGATCACATCACATATGCTTATAGAGTTTCTTTCTTGTAACTATTACAGATATAAGCATAGATCTTTTCCTGACTACCCAAACCAAGTGTCACACGCGGGACGCAGTCTTGAGTGACCAGCTTTTGCTGGGCCAAAATCGTTCTCATGACAATGTTACAGTGTGATCACGTAGTTACTTATTAGGCTGGTCAAGAAGGGTATGAATACATCTCGGTAATTATTATATTTTGATACAAATTAACAATAATAGTGTTACAACTATATAACATATGTATGAAATTGTTTGAATGTATAAATTATTACTTATTCTATGTAAAACATGATTATCGTACCTCTTACATCAACAATGAAGTCACAAGAAACATTTCCATTTGTTTTCAGGTATAAATAACTGACATGAGTGGCACCATCATGGAATAAATCACCTGGTGCATGAGTTCTTGAATGCAGATATACTCCCAAGGAGCTAGCGATTGACTGTAAACGAGGTTCCTCCCAGTATGCATAGCTACCAACAGCTTCATTACGGGTTCTTAAAAGCACGAGTGAATTCGGGCATCCCACAATAGTAGGAAAGGCAGTGGCAGCTGAAAAGATGGAAATAAATATCTTACCACGTCACGTCGGGGTCATAATGGCTATTAATTGTTAAATAATTATAACGTTTTCCAAAGCTCCAGAGTTTCTCTTCACTCTTGGGGAAATTGAAGCGGAAGCAAATACACTACAACTCATATCAAATCGGTATCATAATGGGGTGTGTATGCTAACCCACGGAATGATTTTAGACAGAATTATGGAGTTGCATTCTACATTTGTTCCTTTCTGCCAACTAACAAGCGATAAACATACTTATTTCTAAAAAAGGAGATTGCTCCGACCTTAAAATACACAATTCTTAATTTCTTTCAAGTAATTTCTCCAAATTGATATGAAATATTGCTCGCGATAAAATTCACTAAGGAAGATATAGCTTTTTATCTATCTAGATGGTTATGCATCCTACGATTTCACACGCAGCGTCAGTAAAGTAGCACGCAAACACTGTTGAAATGGGTTGTTTTCATCGTTCAATACGTCCTACATGCGTTTCCGGTCTACTTTCCTCAGCACTAAAGAAATGACGCGCTCTTTGTATTGTTCCTTCTGATGTCATACATAGAAAGAGATTCTTTGATACGCTAAATATCTCATATTATTAGGTAACAGTTTTTTATTGAACCTGATTTAGAATAAAATATCGAGCCCCGTATCGAGCAGCAAGGGTTTATTTACCGGGCAGCATACATATTATGTTCTACCTGATATGAAAACATTTTGGTTGGAAAGTCAACTAAACAGTACATGCATATAAGCCAATGTGGATCTGCTTCAATAAGTCCCAAGGACATCTTATGTATGCATTGGTTTCACGGTATAAATGGACACAAGGCATAGCCCCCGGCATAGTTGTACACAGCCAATATTTCGTTGATGGCTAAAACTTGTAGTTTGATTGGATAATTAGGATTCGGGGGCGAAATACTGATCCAATGGCGTTGAAATGTAGGTATTAGTTGTTTCACAAAGGTTGGCCAAGGCTTTGATACGCTTGTCTAAATATCGAGGGTGTGAGTGTCTTCTGCCATGGCCTTCATATCGAGCACGACATCGAGCTTCGATGTCTGTTTTATCGAGCCTCAATACAGTCTCGATAAATGTATCGAGTATAAATGGTCCATTAGAGAAGAAAAAGAGTCTCATAAGGCAAAAAAAAAGTTGACTTGCCCTTTCCGACCGACCCGAATTTTCGGAAATCTAGGGTCGATATTTTTTTTTTTTTTTTTTTTTCAAAGTAAAAAAAATTAAATTAAAAATTAAAAAAATTGAAAGAAGCACATAACAATAAAGAAAGATGAAAACGTTTTTTTGAGAAGTATCTGCTTGTTTAAAAAAAATTAAAATCAAAACAAAATCAAAACAAAATTCTCTAAAACGTGTTCCTGTTTAAATTTTACCTAAATCAAAAGAAAAATTAAAAAAAATAAAAAATCCGACTGTCCGACCCAGACTCTGGCCGTGAAAGGGCAAGTCAGCTTCTCCTTTTTTGTTGGCCTAAACGTGATCCCAGTGCGTACTTACGTAAAATTGACACCGTGAAACTACATATAGCCGAATTCCCGTAGATATCTTCAAAGACGTATCGAACTAGTGTAATGCCTTTAGGAAAGACGTCACCGGAATTATGGGAATTTGATGAAATATACACTGTATTAGAATTATCCGTTGCAGTCGGCCTAGTCCAAGTGACCGGCACTTGATCCTCACTCCAGTATTGTATTTTCATTGTATTGGCTGGACAAGAACCAATGACGGGTCTTTGTTTGTCAGCTGTTTGAAAAGAGACAAATATCAAGATGAGACAAATAAAAAACAAAACAATACAAAATGATTAATAGGCCAAGAGCATTAGATTTGTAGGTCTAAAAGGCAGAAACAAATTACATTACACAAAGCTGTATTTTTCATGATAGCTCCCCAATGAGTCCTTAAAAATAAGTAACTGACCAGGTAATAAATATGCTCTCAACTCCAAAACTATAACTCCTACGTAAAAATATTAGACAATAAAGTTGTAAGGAAATTTCTTGTTTTTAATTTGAGATATTACACGTGAAGATTGAATGAATATTTACTCAGTTATGTGTCCTAAACCAAAACAAAGTCCGCTTTTCATTTTAACATTTCGTTCGTCTACACGCAGCCTCGGACTAGCAACAGGCAGATTATTAATTAACTGGTAGCGACAACTCACTGCTCGATAGTAAGACGGTGATTGGGGATGCATCAATTGTTCAATGCAACCCATACACATACCTGTCACACTGTCCCGCGTGTTCAAATCCCAAGTGTTAAAATGTAAACTGCACTTTGTTCTATGCTTTTCAATGTCGCGTTCTTAATTATTAACGGATCTTAATGAATAATGTATCAAGTTAAAGAAGAGAAATTTCTTTACAACTTTATTGTTTAATATTTTTATGTAGGAGCTATAGTTTTGGAGTTAAGAGTATATTTATTACCTGGTCAGTTACTTATTTTGAGGACTGTATTCACATATACATGTACCTGTAAGAGTTATGATAAAATGGCAGCTGTCATTATTCCCAGACGAATCCATGAACAGATAACTGACAACGGTCGAACCAAGAGGAAATCTTTCTCCAGGATAATGTGAAAGTGACGCCAGTCTAACATCTCCGGTGTTGTGTGTGGCATATGGTTTGTTTGGCCAAGATACAATCATGTCATTGCTGTCGCTAGGTATTATCTGAGTTACTCGTGCCGGACATCCACTGACAACCGGTATGTCAAAGTCATCTATAAAATCATAATAACAACATTTATCATATACAAGTTAATAAAAGTGAACCATTGGCAGTTCCATTTTACCTATATGATAATTTCGGAACGCCACCATTATTTCGTTAGAGGCAATAATTCGGAGATCCTTAGCTCAGTATCACAGCAGCCTCGATGATCTTCCCGCATCGCATAGTATTTCAGCCTGTAACCATTTTTAAACATGGACCCACCGTACAACTTGGAACGTTTCACGTTAAATTCTCAAAGCCCTGGCGTATGTAATACTGAAGCGATTAGCCATTCAACAGCACCAACAAGAAGCTTATGTCCTAATGAACAATTCCCATTGTTTAAAATGCTAATCGCTTCTTTATCTTAATTTAGAAAGAAGTATGGGGATCAGCAACGCGTAAGAAATGTGATGCTTGTATAACTCCATACTTAAAATAACTTTATCAACGACTTTGCCAAAAGAGTTAATCCAGTGTAGCATAGTGGCCCAGCTCTAGGGCTCCCTCGCTCCCCCGGGTTCGATTCCTCAACCATCCTACATGTATATTATTATACTGTATATTGCTGTTTGTTTTTGTAACATGCTCATTCTGGAAGCGTTCATAGTTCATCTCGCCGGATGTGAACCCGGGATGTGAACAAAAGAGCCCCTATCTATTTTATATGTTGTAGTATTATGGTCTCAGCATAAAGAACAAAATCTAGCCATAATGGTAGCTCTCCAACTTACATTGCGTTAGGCTTGTGTTTGTGATCTGTGATACATGAGTTTTTCGTTGACTCTATATCATGACAAAATTCCACACCACCAATTTGCTCAAAATAGGCTCCAGCGAACCTGTGCTCTATAACTAGGGCCAAGAACTTGAGGGAAGTGTGTGATGTAAGTGTATTATAACGCAACACACTTTGGTGCGCCCCAATCATAACAGTGACGGAAAGCATTCATAGGCCATAGTGATAATGGGGGGAAAGTGTACACACCATAGGGTGTTCACTCAGGTAAAAGGTTAGCAACAATTGTGAGTGAATTCTCCTGACACGTAGACAGGTTGCTAAACAAAATATTGGCGTGTGTGCTCCTAATGCGTTTACGATTACGGCAGAGTACACCCCCCCCCCCCCCCCCTCCCACACACACCCGTAGTAGTTGCTCCTGGAGCGGCTACAGCAAGAATGAATGGACACCATGGATAGGATATCTGCGAATATTGATAAATTAAACAAACCGGGTGTGTGATGGGCGGTGAAGTTTGGAAAAACGAGGCTTAACCCATATTGGACAATCTATATACTAGCTAATGTTATTTCCGGAATAAAGCGTAATATCTATGTAGCTGTGATGTTATTCCATCACACATCGTATACATAG
The DNA here is from genome assembly GCA_035610835.1 of Ophiura sarsii. NCBI lineage: Eukaryota > Metazoa > Echinodermata > Ophiuroidea > Amphilepidida > Ophiuridae > Ophiura > Ophiura sarsii. The sequence continues at coordinate 35,193,455 of CM069446.1, read as the reverse complement.
CACCATGTAGACTGATAATGGGCTCTGTCATGATTCCTGTCGCATTTTATTTGTAGATGTTTTCTTTGAAATACTGTTACCTGTTACAGTTAAGATGATACTACAATACGCTGTATTACCGGAAGAATCAACAAACTCGTAAGTGACGGTTGTAATCCCTTCATTAAACCTGTCTCCCGGATAATGCGATTGATTAAATAATCTCACGGAACCCGAATTATCAGTTGCTCTTGGCTCTGTCCAGTAAATAGCAATTGGCCCTTCGCCTCTGTTTTTCACTACGTTTATACGGTTAGGACAACCAGTGATCTCCGGGCTTACAGAATCCGCTGTGACAGATTACAAAGGCAATAATGCATGGTTATAGAAGATACGTCCTTAATTGGGATTGGTTCCTGTCCAGTTCATACACCACGGCTTTTAACCCTTACTCCCGGGCGTGTTGTTTGAGAATGAAACTATCAGGGGGGAAACGGGTCACATTTTGGGCCGCGTGCGTGCCGCTCAGATGACTGCGCTAACTGGTCAGCTTCAAAACTGGTTATCATTTTCCGCCCGGCAGATCGTGACACGAGATAGACCGGACGATCGCGTGGTACCCGCAGCTAGTGCCGTAAGGATGGTAAGTGTAGGATGGTAAGGGTTAATAACCCTAACTCCCTGGGCGTGTTTTGGGGAATGAAACTATCAGAGGAGGAAAATGGGGCGGCATGCGTGCAAGTCAGATGACTTACCGACTGCGCTAACTGGTCTGCTTCAACAAAACGTCTGTATTTTTCGCAAATTAATAGCCCGGCGGGTCGTGGCACGGGATCCGCCGGGCTACGATTAGCTAGCTAGCACCGTAGGTATGTCATGTATTTGTAGTGTGTATGATGTTTATGGTTTTAATGAAAGCAATTTGTATTCACTATAATGACAGACGATGTATGAGGGTCATTATTTTTGCCAATTGTTATAATGTGATTTGATAAAGAAATGATCAAAATATAGATTGACATTTCTTCTTACCTATGACTGTCACAATAAACAAGCAATTCACATTGACCAAAGACACCGCCTCTTCAAATGTATATGACACTAGTGTTGTTCCCAACTCAAAGAAATCACCAGGTGAATGGGTCTGTTCGATAAGTCTCACATCATAAGGACTTCTAGG
>CM069446.1:35034796-35189796 GCA_035610835.1 Ophiura sarsii | reverse complement strand
AGGGACCCAGTTATATACTTAAACCCTCCATAAGTTCCCAAAACGCCGAATGCGCGCTAGCTGTACGGTAGCCCTGTCACACCATGGCGTATCGCCTGAACGTATAACAACGTATGCGAAATATCGAAAAATACGTTGGCGTACGTTGGCGTACGTTGGTGTACGCTGATACAAGTTAGGGGTAAGTTTGGGATACGTCGTATACGTTAAGAGCACGCTGTGATACGTTGTGAAAATTTGGAACACGTCGAGCCCGCGAAAAAATATTGAGCATGTTCAAAATTTCTCGACGTACTCAACGTGTGCTTAACTTACGTTCTGCATAAGTTCCCGATAGGTTCGTGGTACGTTAGACATACGTTTACAAACGCTGACATACGTTAGACATACGCTGACATACGTTAGAGGTACGTTAATCGTCTTAAGTTGTAGGTTGGACATATAGATTTACCCTTCTAGATATTTTAATAGTTATCATCTAGGCTGCGTTTACTTGAACTGGCAACACTTGTCCCGCTGTGTACGAAACTCAATTTCTGCAACGGCATAAGTCACGTGTTCGTTGTACGCCGAGGATACGCTGAGGATACGTCGAGCACGGCAGACATACGCTACGAATACGTTGGTCATACGCTCGCCGATCGCATACGCTGTGATACGCTGTCATAAGTTTGTTATAAGTTAGTGATACGCTATCAATACGTTAGTCATACGCTATGTGTGCGTTTAATACGCTATGGATACGTCCATTCCATCACCGATGTTGACGCAATTCGTTGGGAAGTTGGACGTTCTTGGACGTTCTCGGACTCTGACCATTTTCGAGCTATTTTTTGAATACGTCGGCATACGTTCAGGCCACGTTCAGGCCATACGCTATGGTGTGACAGGGCCTTTAATAACTGACCGAATCAATGAGTGACGTACCGCTAACGGACTAACAACTTACTTTAATGTCGGGACGGCAAACTGCTGGTCCCTTGGTATTGGATGACCGTTGCCTACCTCTCTCCGCTCCACGTCGGGAGGTAGTCATCCAACACCGCGGGACCAATTTGCACTCGCTCTAACCATATAGTATCTGTAATAACGATCAACCAAGCATGTAATACAACAAAATCCGTGATAGTTTTCCGCAATTATTGTGAAAATTAGGATATTGTTTTCGAATTGAGAGGGAGATAGTCCCAATCATCAACACCGCGTGACCAGTGATTTGCACTACTTCCTGCCCTTAAACCATGTTAAATTTGTATACTGACGACAGAATTAAAGTATAGTTGTCCAAACAATTGTTCTCGCCTACGTGATATTACACGACAAAAGCTAAAAGAATGTTATTCTCAATCTTAAAATTTGATCAGGTGATAGAGATCATCGAAAACGTAGGTGTTAGCAATGCTCAAGACCCACGATCCCCTGACAATAAAGCAACTGGCATCGTGAGTCATAAAGATCATCACCAGCAAAAGTGTTCACAAGTGGACACGTCCGAGACGAGAATACACTCAATCAATATAACGAACCTTCACATAAGATATATACCTGCTATATAATCGCAATATTTTAGCTGACTGGTTAAAGCAATTCGGGCAGATGGCAATGCGCCGTGCGTATTAACCGATCAGTATTTCCGTGAGAGATCACCATGCATGCCGTGTGTGATATCGTGACAATATTAACGTGGATCGTGATATATTACACGAAAAAAACAACTGAAATTTCAACAGGTGATTAAGATCTAAAATCATGTATCTACACAAAAAGTTGTCCTACCTTTAACGACTATTACAAAACTGCACGATGTAATCACTCCTGAGGGAATCTGAAAACTATACGTTACAGTTGAATGTCCGATCGGAAAATAAGTCCCTGGAGCATGGCTTCGATGAATAAGTTTGGATTTGAAGAAATTTCTGTTGGCGTACGGCTCGTCCCACCACACAGAGGTACCGAGCGTATTCTTCAAAAGTAAACGTGTCATTGGAGAAGTCGGACATCTCGTTACTACTGGTCGCTGTATTTTAACTGACAGCAAGAAAAGCGATAAAGTATATGAATATAAACTCTATTAGGAGGAACGAATGTTTCAAAAACAAATTAAAAAGAGAGGGGACAGGGCCCCATTGCACCGGGAATCGAACCTTAGTCACCAATATGGGGGTCCCATTCAATGGTATATATGCAACGCCACATTCGTCTTCCGTAATTGCGCAAATGAGTTGGTATTGGTACAGATGCGTTAGGAGCTTGTAATGTGGAAATGCATAGGTATGGGAACAGTTCCATTTATACTCGATACATTTATTGAGACTGTATCGGGCGCGATACGTTTTAGGCTCGATGTTTTTTAAGCTGAGTCTCGATAAAATAGACATTGGGGCTCGATATCGAGTTTGATACGAGGGCTATACCAGTAGTCACTAACACCCCGGGTATTTTAAAGAAACACATCAGGATAATAATGTTTAATTACATACCGCACCACTTGTCCTCCGTTTACTATAGAGGTATTACGCTGCTCGATAAATGCTCCCTTACTGCTCGATACGGTGCTCGATACAATTTTTACGTCGGTGCATTGTTGAGGAGGGTGTAGTTAACACAGATTCTAATAACAAGCGACAGCGGATAATATGCATACGCGGTTACGTAATCAACCACATACGTAAAACGAAATGACAACAACAAAAATTGGATACAAGGTTTGAAGTTGTTTGAAACATTGAATAGAAAATTGAACTGAGATCGAAGCAAACATAAATATATAATATAAAGGACATATTTCCATGGTTCTCAGTTCAATTCATGCGTGATTGCAAAAGTATAAACGACCTCTATGGATTTGAATGGGAATCTGCCCAGGGGCTTCCAAAATGACACATGATTTTAAATTTAGTCACCAAAAAGTAATGAGAGGTTAATCTGATACATAAACTTTGATAATATATACACAAAATAATATTCATACATTTATTTTTCCTATTTCCATAGAAGACAATGATAAATCTTTTTTTCTCTACAGGGCGTGTCAGAAAAATGTCCCATGAGGATGCACTAATCCAGATAATACAGAAAAACAGTAGTGAATACAGCCATGCAATAACGGCTGCCTGGAGGCTTGTTGAGTATTAAAGCAGATAACATGGATAATGTTATCATTGAATACTAAGCAATGTGGCAGCTATTAGATATATAACTTGTTATAGTTCTTTGCTGTTAGGCCTAATATTTTTGTAATCAAGTAGCCTTATAAATCTTACGCCACCTAAATATGTTATTTTATGAGGTTTTTAGACCATTGAAAGATTGTTTCAGAAACTCTGAATGCCACTGAATACTAAATAATTTATATACCAATCTGTATTGATATGCTCCTGGCAGAATCATGTGAATTATTTTAGAGAAGTTACAAACATTCAAACATTCATCTTGGGCTGATTCCAATTCAAATCCATGGATTTCTTTTTACGTACATGTCATTTATACGCATGAGTAATGCGGACTAGTTTGCAGTATAGCCTAAATTGCTTCACCTACCAGATACTATAACCAAAAACTCGCAGGTTCCTCTGTTGTCATTGGCATCAGTAGATACGTACGACACATGAGTTGCGCCAATAGCGAAGAAATCACCCGGAAAATGAGATTGGGTCACGAAAGTAACACTGCCTGAATCGTCGGTTGTTCGCGGAAGATTCCAAGACACATTTGCTCCGTTTGAAACTTCGTCATCAATCCAATACGTAACCTTTGGAGCTGGACAAGATGTAAACTCGGGCGCTATCTTGTCCTCTGTGTATATTGAAAATATGGACACATTTTAATAAGTGTTTCAAAATATCACCCCGTAAGCGTAAAACAATTGAATAACACCCTTACCCTTAAATTGTAATTAAATGTCTATAAAATCCATGCAAAATTGTATTGCATTTATGTTTATGATATTTTAATACCTTTGCAAAAACAAACACATGGTATCGAATTCATTATTTAATTTGTTATGATTATTACTTTTGTCTAACAGTCACTGAGACGAATGTAGATGAGTATTTTAATAGAGCTCGTCACATAAAAGTACACGAGGTCAACCTAACTCTCAAAATGGTCAAACGGACATCGTTCCAATAACTTTGTGAGTTTTCAAGCATGCGCAGTTAGCTGATATGAGTGTGCCCGTGTATTTGATTGGGGTCTGGAGGATATGTGCCGTAGGTTTATACCTTCTACAACGAGTACAAAAGTGCAAAATGCCTCATTTCCAGCGGAGTCCTCGAATGTGTATAAGATCATGGTTGCACCAATCGTAAATAAATGTCCTGGTGTGTAAGATCTCGACTTAACCCCTACGTATCCGGCTACATCAGTCGCTCGAGGTTCCGACCAATAATATGGAGTAGCAGTTTGAAGTCTTCCGATGAAGTGCTTGCTATTACGAGGGCAGTCATAGACAGTCGGGGATGTTTCGTCCACTGTAGGGTCAAATAAGACGGTTTAAAGAACATTATTAACGATGACTAATATTACAAATAAAAATTGCAAAACCCTGATCTTCATCATGTTCCAAATATTTCAGCGTAATATGTCAAAAGTGGTTGTTAGTCTCAGGTTGAATAATAGGGTTCAAAATGTAGATTGGTAGACCATGTACAGGCCTTTACAGCATGGCCCAATAAGGTAGATGGCTAGGCTGGGAGACAGCAATGTAGATGGACATTAAATGGAACAAGCTCCTCTACTCTTTGTCACCAGAAATGCTGAAATTCGACCTGAACACTATACAAGATACACTACCCACGCCTACATCAACTTAAAGACCTGGAACAAATATGCACTTGTACTCCAGGGTGTCTCAGAATGATCTATACCGAGGTAATACGATTTTTTTTCGGTATGAATGTTATTGATGTTGTCCAAACCGTTTTCATATGTATCTTGCGCAAACGCCAAACTTTCTTAGGAATTTTAGATTTTGAAAATCGGCCATTTCTGATGGAAAATACCGACATTTTTGTAACGATGGTAGATTTCAAGTTTTTGTCGAAATAATCCATTGAAACAAAAAACAAAACCGACCCCCCCCCCCAAAAAAAAAACAACAACACACAAACACCAAAAAGTAACAAAGGTCCATCAAACAGTCCACCTCGTAGCCCTATGACTTGGGATATCAACATCTACTCCTCAGGCACTTCTTTCACAAGTACGCATAGGGCATTTCTGTTTTCTCTTTTCCTCTGGAAGTCTAGACGTTTTCACATTTTGGTGCGACCATGCCGTCTGTGCTGCCCTCTGCAGAGTTCATTGATGAACTGGTGCCTCTACCTTTCATGTAGTTCTCTTACTCCATTCCGGTGATTCTTTTCACCCTGTCTGGATACCATATGGCTATACACAAACTGAGCCTCTTGATCAGCTGTATACTTCAAGATGTGGTACTTTACCATTCGTGTTTACAACTTGCATACACCTGTACACTTGAGGGTGTGACCTTTAGTTGCAGTCCCTTATTGTGTCTCTTTCTATATAATATATAATATGTAGAACTGGAATCGGTCACTCGCGGTAATGTGATAGTATTAGATTACCGCGAGTGACCGATTTCAGTTCTATATAGATGAGTCTTGATAGCCCGGTCCACTTCTTGAGGCAATGAGTTGTCATGTTGTCTAAGGTCTTGGCATATGAGATGGGGACATATATAGTAGATGATGAACTCCCGTGATATTCTACTCACAATGTGGTTCTCATACATCAAAGTTTTCCTATGCTGTAGACCTGAACTCTATCTGTCTTCCCTAGGAGATTATTCAGTTGGTCTCTACACATGATATCGTATCTTTGTCACTAAGGTCCATGAAGATCTCTTGTCCAAAGAATCTCACTGAAGTCTGGTGGATGAAGGGATCTCTTTCCAATCTATGCATAAATGTGCGTCATAATGAATGTATAATGTTGATGTTTTCAAATTTTGGACGGACCTCTTGAACTTTCTTTCTGGCCAGGCTATTACACTTCACGGGTTTGCCTTCATTGTTCTTGTCCACTTTTCTCCACTAGACGTAATAGCACTTTGAACCAATTCACACTGCCGGCTATGATTGTCAGGTCATCTGCATAAGCTTTCTGGGTCTGTTTGAATTTTGTGTTCTTTAGTTGGTATCCAAGGTCATGTTTTGTCTTTAGAAGATCCAGCAGTAAGTTGAATACGATCAGAAAGAGCACAACCGATAGAGGGCATCCTTGTTCTGAGAAGAAAAGGATGGAGTTTTGAAACGCTCGGAGAAGAGAATGTAACTTGGTAGTAATGATGAGAGAAGTAAGGAGTTTTGGAAACTCTCTGAGAAGAACGCTGATTTGCCAGCTATTGTGAAATAATGAAGAAGTGTGAGTTTCACACTCTCTGAGAAGAACCAGCTATATTGTGGAAGTGATTGTACTTCTACTACATGTATCTCTATACTAAATGCATGGAGAGATTTAACGCCAGTTTACATAGTGTGTAGAAATCTGAATTCTACACATGAATTTGCCATTCTGGTGAAGGACATAGGATAACACAGATTGTGTTTGATTTTAAAAGCCGACTGACTGTGTTACAGTAAAGCGGATTATATTCGTCACTTCACCAACGAATTGGATTTAACACTGGATTATTACGCTGGGATTATATTATCATCAGGAGAAACCTGTATAGAACAATTCTGCCACACAACGCGGAATATTGCCAAGTAGAACAGAACTCTCGCAAGTGGAATATCGCGGCATATTTATCTCGCTGGATGGACTATACATCTCGCCAGTGGATATTATTACTACTGTGAAATCTCGGCGCCAACGCGACGCGACACCAGGTCACAGGTTATAATCTGTTTTGCATTTATTCATGTATTATAATAACTTTGTTGATTTCTGTGAATTGACTGAACATTATCAAATCCATCTAAAATCAATAAAAAGCATTATGTTATTGTGAAATTAAAGATACAGTGTAAAGTTCGTATTCATATTTGAGAGAACTCGAATAGGTGATTTCGGCCTTGATCCTTAAGTGATCGTAACACCACGCAAACACAACTTCCTTCACATTTTGTTTGGCATCAAGGAGTGTTTCCATTAGTAGCTGAGTGTGTTCCAGACATCTTGCGATTCCAGGTAGAAATTCCTTCTGAATTGTTTGGTCTATGTATTCATTATGCACCATGTAAGTGAGTAGTCGGTTGGCGAGCACTTGGAAAACATCTTTCCACTGACATTAATCAAAATGGTGTTTCTAAACAACTCTGGTTTAGATTTGTCTTTCTCTTTCGGTATAAGCACAGCTTCTCCCACTCTCCATGACAAAGGTATTTACTTTATTTTCCCGATTCTCTTCATGTAGACTAAACAAGGGATGGCATTAACCCCCGAAGCCGACAATAACGTATAATTTACTAATTGCAGGACGCCATGTGTACGTAACTGAATTCCCTTGTTGCAGGTTCCTCACATTCCATTCATGTGGGTTTTTTGTGAACAGTCTATCACTTATTACATGTTGTGCACAGCATTAATAATAAGGATCATTTCAATCTGAAATTAAACATAATTACCGTGGAAAACATTTTTTTCTCTTCACTACCGCTCTCCCTCTCTCGCTCCCTATAAGTCTTCGCCATCCAATATGTTTTCAGTTTGATTCAGCGAATTATTATACCGAAGATAAAACATGTTAAAAAGTAATAGACACTTTTGGGACACCCTGTACCATATCAATCAGAATCATCACTCCGCCTGGTTGATGCAATCCTAAATATAAAAAAGAAAAGACGTCTCACCTAATACTTTAACAAGGAAGCTGCATGTTGCCTCATTGCCCGCCAAATCGCTAAAGACATAAGAGACAATGGTAACACCGTATGTGAAGTATTGTCCCGGATAATGTGATTGGGACAATAGCTGATATCTGCTAGAATCGTCGTCTGCGGTTGGCGAAGTCCACGAAGCTCTCACTTTTGTGTCAGATTTTAGCGTCAAGAGTTTACTTATTACTGTTGTTGGGCAACTCCTCAGTATTGGAGGGGATATATCATCTATCGAATAAAGACAAGAAAAAAATATTATTCTTTGACAGTTTCTTCAGATCTAGGCCTATTAGACATCTGAGGAAACTGTCAACGAATAACAGTTAAAAACACTATTTATTCTCTTTTATTTATTCTTTCATTATTTTGAACATAAAATACACATTAAATTGCATGCTCTGTCATTTTCTAACCGTTACCACGAGAAACACAAAAGTTTGACGAAGATATCCTAAATTTATATACAAATAATCCTAAATTTATATACAAATACAATACCCCTAAAGATTATCCTGAAAAAATGAAAATGAAAGATAGAACCAAACCAAGAGTGGTTGTGAGCTTTGCGATTCCTTTTGAAGTATTGTTCAATTAGAGAATAATGACTGCGTAACAACCGTTTTTGTGAATTTGTTTTGAAATCAGAGGTTATTTTCCTGGTATGAGGAATTGTCAATTCCTCATACCATAAAATTGTTATCATTCAATTAATCAGAAATAAGCTTTATACCCAGGGGGCCAGCTTAACCCCCCTGTATCCCCATGCTGTAAAAGATTGGTGGGTATACAGATAACCATTAGGACCTATACAACATTCCTAGGGTGGACAACCTAAAATATCAGGTGCACAAAGATGGGAAACGGGGGGGGTCAAAGTTCAAGGGGGGTCAAATTTGGTAAATTGTGAGCAAACCATATCATGTTTGGTATCAAATGATAGCAAATTTAATTCTGAACGTGGACTATGACATTTATATTGTTGTAAAACAATTTGTTTTAATGTTATGACCTAAAACTGATGTACCAGACCTAGAGTCAAACCAGGAAGAGGCAGACACACGTATGTTATTGCATGCCATATATGCTACTCAAAATGATGATGTGAAACGCATTGTCGTGCATGCAAATGACACTGATGTAATAGTTCTCAGCATATATTACTACGCGACATACTTAAAAGATTTAAATTTTCAAGTGATGTGGATCAGAACCCAACAAGATAGCTATCTACCGATACACGAGATGGTTAATAAGCTTGACGATGAACTATGCCGTGCACTCCCTTTCATTCATAGCATTAGTGGTAGGGACATTACAAGCTACCCATACTTTACAGGGAAAAGGTCATGGCTACAGAGATCCAAAGAGGTAGAGCTGGATTTAATTGCCGGGTTTGGTGAGGAGAACTCATTGAATATTCAGTTTAGGGGCGTGAAGCTTTAATTTGATAGGTCGATCAATGATCATAACAATCGAACACTTTGGCGCTCTCCTTTTTTTGGCAATTATTAGTAACCTGCGCTCGGCGTGCGCGTTCTCATCTAACGATTCATTTATTAGAATGCCCTTGGTACGCAGCTGTCGCGATTATTCATGAAGTAATGAATTAAGAACATTAATATAATAAAAATGTACTTTTTATATTTTATTAATATTAATTCAGCATAGGCCTACAACTACAATTAAAATAAATACATATTTGATTGATTGATTGATTGATTGATTGATTGATTGATTGATTGATTGATTGATTGATTGATTGATTGATTGATTGATTGATTGATTGATTGATTGATTGATTGATTGATTGATTGATTGATTGATTGATTGATTGATTGATTGATTGATTGATTGATCGATCGATCGATCGATCGATTGATTGATTGATTGATTACCTTCTATCTCTACCAAAAATGTGCACGACCCTTGGTTTCCAGATGGATCTTCAAATATGTACGAAACGACTGTCAGACCCGCTGGAAAGAGATCGTATGGTTTGTGACTCTGTTCCTTTAGATGTACAGTCCCCGAGTCGTCAGTGCCATAGGGTTCATTCCAACGTACAGCAACATTTTGACCCGGCTTATCATTCAGCAGGCTAATCTCTGTGGGGCATTCTTTTACTTCAGGTAACTCCTTATCAACTAGCAACAAAATAAATAAAAATCATTGCATTATCTTATGTCTTCTAATGTGCTATTAATGATTATAAAAGTATGCTGTAATCTGTTACGATGATCCATCACCAACTTTAGTCGTAAATAATACAGCGACGCAGTGCAACTGTGAATAGTGTGATGAGGACCGTTGGCGAATTTTGTGATTTAAAGGCATACACAGTGGTGTTGAAGAATTTATTTTATATATATATAACTTACTTCAGAATTAAAGATGAACATTAATAATGGTCATTCTTGCTGTTACAACTCTCAAAATCACGAAAAAAGCCTTATGCCCAGCATGTAATTCTACCGACATCAAAGACTATTCTGGTACCTAACAACCTGTGCCACCTAGACTGGGACCGTAAAACCCTATGCTTCCCAACTTTTAGTGTAACATTCTTGTCTAAGCCGTAGACCAGAATATTTGAATCGACGTTTTGTTTTACAAAGAGGGCTGATTTTTCTGAATCCTTACAAGTGTAAGTTCATATATGTAATAGTAATGCAATTGTATAAAGGTACAAATCCCAGTTTTTATCAAAATTGTGGGCGCAGCCTCCAACACATCACTGCGCGTCCCTTTAAAGCATTCATCCATGTGTCAAGACCCGATTTAAAGTTCAAATTACTCTCTCCTGCTCAATTGGAAAATCATTACCTCTACTGAAATGGTAACGTTTATGAATCTACTATAGTGTTTATTTTTGAATTACGCGTACAACAAGGATTGACGCTATCGACAACGCATTCAATTTTCACAACATACTATATTCCATACTTACGTTTGACCGTAACCAAAAAGCTGCACATTTTTGTATTACCAGATGAATCCTGAAATGTGTAAGACACCTTTGTAATACCTATTCCAAAGGTGTCTCCTGGTGCATGACTCTGTGAGGTTCTTTTCGCAACATCCGAATTATCCTCTACATTGGGTTCTACCCATGATACCGTACGTTTACCGGTTCCAGGTACCTCCATGACTACTAAGTTCGATGGACAGTTGCTAATATCCGGGTAATTCACGTCCTCTGAAGAAGAATAAATACCCTATCAGTGAATTATGAAGTTAAGGTATTTTACATTTGTTGAAATACATTTGTAAAAAAAACGGTTGTCTGTAATTCTGTGGTATTGAGTTTTTCTAAGAACGAGCCGTCTGAGCCGTCTGAGCTTATATTATCCAGAACGCAGAGCGGGCCTCCTCTTGGGGACTGGTTCGATTATAGTTTTTAAATCCCGTCACAAGGCTTCAAATAGAATAAACAGAGAACCAGACACGTTTGTCTCCTAGTTTTATCAAGTTTGTTCCTCCTTTTTAAATCGAAATGATCATAGAAGCTACAGCTTCCAAAGTTTATTGGAAACAATCAACGGGATAATTACGGGAACATAATTTACCCATTTTGTTTATACATATATCATGTTGAGCGCAACACCATTGATTGTGTATTTATTTGACTTCTTGGCATGAAACTCAGAGTAACGATCGACTCCTTTTCCAGAAGGTCTAAACTTTGTTGTATCATGATGATACATGTAGATACTGAAACTATTACTTACTTATAATATCAACATAGAATGTACAAGATACATTGTTTCTCACGTGATCTGCAAACACGTAGGTAACTTGAGTTTTTCCGACCGGAAATACGTCACCAGGCGCATGCGTTCTAAGAACAACATCGATATTTATACTTCCCGTGCTCGTGTCTCTTGCATATGGCTCAATCCACGACACCCTGTTCGTCTCATCCAAAATATCTTGCAGCTGTGTGATATCAACCGGACACCGGTATTTCTGTGGAATGGTATTATCAGCTGGAAATAAACATTTCAGATTGACTATTAACACTTTCAACGAGGTTATTAGTTTTACCACATTTAAAACAGATTTGTCAAAAACCTTTCTCAACTTTAAAAGACTATCTCAAGAATTACTGAACCAATACTAGGCATGTTCGTATCTTTTTCATTGCATTTCTCATGGTGATTCCAAAAATGGTGATGAAATTCAATGATGTTGACATTTTTGAAACAAGCGTGGAAAGTGTTCCTAAACCCGCCTTCACCTTTCAAGATACCCTATGAGGGTATCTTGAAAGGTGAAGGCGGGTTTAGGAACACTTTCCACGACGCATACTACTAATGTAGGGTGTGTAGGGTATTGCAGAATTATGCCGAATGGATGATACAAATACCAACATGGTAAATGTAGTACAGAAAGTAAACGATGAAACTAGGATATCTTTTATCTGGTTGTCCAACGTTTACCTAATTAAAGAAACACACTTTAAACGTTTTGGAAATTTATGTCTGGACAGGATTATTCCAGAATTATATAACAACCTCGTTTCTCATTTAATGTTTTTCAAGAAACATATGAAAATGATCAGAAGGAACAAAGAAAATTATTGACTGTTTTTCACTTGTAAAATTTAATGAACAAGGTGTCATCATAAAGCTTAGAAATGTTATAAGAGCAGGAATACTTAACTCATAATTGACTTCCCTCGCAAAGTGATGATTTCGATAATGCTGCATCACAAATGTACTCACCTACAACCATAACATCAAATACGCAAGTCTCTATGTTGTTCTGTGTATCTTGAAATGAGTAGGTTACCGAAGTCCTACCAGGCGTCAACACATCCCCTGGTCTGTGAGTCTGAGACAATAATATAAACTCCTCCTCGGCTGTTGGCACAAGTTGTGGTTCAATCCATGAGACTGGTCCTTGTTCACCAGCAACATAATATGTTCTGTCAACCGGACAATTCCGTATTACCCCTTTTATTTTGGTAATTTCTGTATGATAATAAGAAACGACAATGGAGTAGTGTTGAAGAATTATTGTTTTTATATAATTTACTTTAGAATTCAAGATGAGCATTAATAATGGTCATTGATGCTGTTGCTACTCACGAAAGCAGCCTTCGCCCAGCATATTTTTATCATGACTATGTATAGCTGGGGAGCACACATGGTTTTGAAACACAATGAAACACATGTGACCTTTTACTCTAAAACCAAGGTCAAAGATCAATTAAAGACCCATGTTGGCAAGGATTGTCCACCTAGGTTGTAATTCTACCTACATGTTTGGGTATATAACTCTCTGCGCCAGCTGACATACACCGGAAAAACCTAAAATTGACCCATGCTCCCTAGCTATCAGTGTGGACAGAATATTGGGATCGATGTTTTGATGTACAATGGGGGCCGGCACAAAAAATGGCAAATTTCAACTAGGTTTTGAAAACAGGATGACTTCTTTTGACACGTAAAGATTTGTACTCACCCTGCGTAATATGAGACTGATCTGTCGTCCAAACATGCTTCATCATACATGAGTTTGGTCGATATTATTAAGATAGGTCAGTCTAGCTACCTGTTCGTTTACATCTCGAGAAAGCAATTCATTGGACAACATATTATACGAATACAAAAGTTAACCCTAACCTTCCTGGAACCTACAAAACCCGACAGTGCTACAATATTGTACCGTGCGATCGCCTGGTCAATTTCGTCGTACCACGCTCCGCGCAGCGTCCAACTTGTAAGTTTATTGAACCTCACCCGTGTAATTCAATCGGTAGAGCCCCGGCCTTGCACGTACGCGGCTCGGGTTCGATCCCCGGCGGAGACTGATTATCCCCTCAAATTTGATCCATTTTCGCCCCTGATAGTTAATTCACAAAACACGCCCGGGGAGCATCAAGGGGAAACTATTTACAGAAATTTAAATTTCAAATAACAATTCGCCTGTTCAAGATCTTACCATTCACAATAACAATAAAAGAGCACACAGCTCTGTTTCGATATGGATCTTCATACACGTAAGTCACTGTTGTCGTGCCAACAGTGAAATACGATCCGGGGCGATGGGATCTAAACATCAAGTTAACCGTTCCTGAATTATCATTAGCATTTGGTTCTCGCCATGTAGATAGCACACTACCATATCCCGTATCGGCGGTTTTGTAGATGCTAGTTGTAGGACACGATGTTATCGTTGGAGGCGCGGTATCCGCTTAGTAGTAAAAGAAAAAAATTAACAATTGTAACATGGGAAAATACATGTATTACCCACACACACAATTTTTTCTAGAAGGTCACATAGCAGGTAGCAGACCCAGAGGGTGACCTGAAAAAGGTGACTCGACGATATCAAGCACTTCTGCTAAGAGGCTGACATACCATCTGTGACAGCAGCAGGACATATAGCAAGCAACAGAGACCTATGGAGACTCATAGGTCCGTATGCACAAAAGAGTTAGACCGGGTCTAAAGTTAGACCTGGTCTAAGTGAAATCTATTCATGCCTCAAAAACTGTTTTCTCTGCATTTTCATGAGATATTTTGTGCTATTTTTGAACTTTGCATCCGAATCTTTACAATTTGTTAGCTTATTTGAGAAGGAAATGCAATTAAAGGTGTGCTTTCACAAAAACTAAAATCCCCTTAGACCATGTCTAACTTTAGACCCGGTCTAACTCTTTTGTGCATACGGACCATAGGGTTTCACACCACTAAATCACGTCTGGTCCTGCCCCCTTTGAGGCAATAGTCCAAAACCGGCTCGTTTCTATGCCGAAACGGGAGACCTATTGTAAATTACAGTTTAAAATTAGGGTATTTATTACATGTTATGGCAAAATTAATATAGTGTGAATTTTGACACACACATCAGCGTTCTTCAGGTCCACAAAAATTGATGCAATGATGATTTTTTTATATTTTAACAGAGACATTTGTGTTCAGGTCATTTCCGGTAGCTGACGCCATCCTCTACATCAACAATTGCGTGTGACCAGGAAAACCCAACTCATACTTTTTGAAAAGGCTCTAGCTCATAAAAATGCCGGTTACCCCCCCCCCCCCCCCCCCCCCCCCCCCCCCCCCCCCCCCCATATATGAATTGTTGAGTTAGTAGTCGTGGCTTTCATCTTCAAGTTGAAACCAAATTTCAAGATACCGGTTTCTTATAACGTCGAGAAATATCCATTTTAAATTTATGCATTTCACTTGTAAACCTATGGGAGATGTATTTGGTGGTGTGCAACCTATAAACAGGTTGGGAAAACATCTCCGGGACGCGAATTTATTAACCGTTTAACAGCATTTGGTCAAACACTGTATGTGTATACCAATCAGTCTCATCATGTAGGCCTATACTACACTCTTTATTCCGTCAAGGTATCAAATGTTGTTTACGGTAAATAATATCGCCTCCGGGACCTGCCTCATGGGGACGGCTACAAGTCAAGTATGTCAATACATGTATTGTATTGCGCCGCATTGAGAATTGGTCGAAATTAAGCTCCGTGATTGGTGATGGCAAATTTAATTACATAACGTTGGGATTACACCGATACACAGACGTAATATACGTCCTCGCTGTTCCCCTCCAGCCAACATGTAGTATTATCAAGCACAATACAGTCAATAGTTAGGTCACCCAAGCCCTATATGAAAGCTATGAAGATTGTTAAACGGGGTCAGTCGTCACAAACATGCACAAACACAATTGTCAAACGACCTTGCTATTGTCATGCTTTTGTCAACACTCCCTACACAGAGGTCTGCAGTGCAAATCTGTACGATTTTCGCCATGTAATGTCTATGGCATATTTCATATTGTAGTATAAAGCTATGAGGTTTCCGTGGTCTTCGCTATCTCCAAGCAGATAGAGCAATACGTATATGGACTTTTTTGTAGACGAGGGTTCATTTCATGATTTGGTGAGGTTTAGAATGAGTTAGGATTCCTGTAATTTTGAAGACCACAGATTTTCAAAACATGAATTTTCCGACATTGTACGACATAAATTTGGTCACCAAACGTGTTTAAAACTATACATTTTACCGTTCTGCAGATGTTGTTAACCCTCCTCTAAAAATCTACATGATTTTTAACACGTTTCTTAGTTTTTGAGATGCCCAAATAGACCATTTTCCGATGCTATTTCTAGCAAATATTGCAGTCACTAAGACTCCATTGTTTTCTTGCGTATAACAAAATATGACATGCAGTGTGACCTCCCTACTGGCTGCAATACCTGTTCGAATGGCCCAACCAAAGCGGTTCTAATTAGTGGCATATCCCGACTCTATATTTGCCGACTACCAAGCTGTTCCAACCCGCGGGCTACTCCCATCGGAGAGTGACGCTGAGGCTTCGCGGCTCTGCCCGCGCCTTCGGCGCGGACTGTGTATCACGGGGGGAAGTGTATCGCAAGTGAGCTTAATTTAAAATGGAATATCAGTAAATGAGGAAAATAGCGAGCCCGATACCAGTGCTACGATACACAGTGCATTCAGGAAAAGTGTACTTTGGGTCCCAGTATCGCAAGAAATTTGCCATAATCGCTCGGCATAGTATAATATGATTGTTCCAGTATCGCCCGATACTGACCAACTAAATTGTGTTTCAGTATCGAGCGATACTGGAACGTTTTATGTTCCAGTATCGGGCAATAGGCCTACCCCGGGAGGCCTATTGGTACCAGTAGTGATTTGTCCCAGTTTTGTCCCAGATACTGGTACATAATTTTATTCCAGTGTGCCCGATACTGGATCATTTTATGATATGTCTATTTACCGATACTGGATATTGTAATGCAGTGGGAGTGGTTTGATATGTAAATCATCACAAATACGGCATTTGATAGGACGCTTCGAATTTTTTGCTGCCTTATATCAGGCCCTAATGGATGGCAATTCAGACATCAGGCGCAAACGCGTGTTTTCAGCGTTCTGATCCACTTCAAAGCGCCGCAACCACGCCGCGCCGTGCGTGCCTATTTGGCGCAGTCAATACTCGCGCTCGAAAGCACCCTACCGAGAAGAAAATAATTCTGGATTCGTTTATTTTAAAGATGGGTATTAAAGATTGCTGTCACTTTACATGAAAAAATAATTTTAGAATGTGATATAGCCTAATTATGATACTATGCATTAGAAAGAGAATAAAAGATGGACATTTTGTTTTGGTTGCCGGATTATTGAGTGACAATAGATGGGTTTCCAAATCAAACCATTTATAGGCCGTCTACGTCTTCACCCGGCATCTGCACCGACATCCACTACTCAAAATATGGACAAACCCATCCATTGTCACGCAATAATCCGGTAACCAAAACAAAATGTCCATCTTTTTATTCTCTAGCTGACTTTGCACCAGTATCGACCGATACTTTATGTTCCAGTATCTAAAGTACACCTCTTCCTGCATTCAATATGGTTTCATTTTCTTCATATTCTGTGGAAAAAATAAAAGACGCTGTAGTGCTAAATGTAATGTTTAACTCTAATTCCGCCGTGTTAAGTAAGTGATTAAGATACCTTTGACGGATTTCTTTCGTGTTACCATAACGAAGCCATTTGGAGGTTTCAGAAACCTGCATGCGATATAAACTTACCTTTCACAGTAACTATAAACGAACAGCCTGCATTGTTTCCAGATGCATCTTCATAAACATATTGAACCATGGTAGTCCCAACCGGAAAATAATCTCCCGGGGAATGCGTCGTTGATAGTAATTTTACAGATTCACTATCGTCATCCGTTGCCCGTGGTTCTAGCCATGCAACGTGAGTCCCTGATTGGTTCTTTGTGACCAATCGGTAAATGTCAGCAGGACAGTATCTAGACATAATGGTCGGTTTCGAAGTATCCACTGCCAAAAGAAGCATACATTAAACTTGTGTGGTTCCGTTCTCAATGTAATGCCATTTTGGTAAACTTATGGAACGACAGAGGAAATGCATAACGTTTTAGAATATTAGCACAACCGAGAAATATTCCGGGTGGATATTATGGGGGGCACAAGTAATGGAAAGAAACGGATATGGTAAAATGATTTTACATTTGAGACGGCCTATAAATGGTTTGATTCGGAACTACAACATATCAGACCATTTTTCACCAAACGGAAATAAACAATTCGCTGACGGAAAGCGAAGTTACATTGATTTTAAAACCAGATTTTAGAGCCATTTCAGCGATGTTTAGTGGAAGGTGGAGCGATTTTATGATCGCAAGAATTACGAATTCTATCGATCATACAGGTTGAGTAAAAAGACTGTAATCAACTTTGGGACTATATTTCTAATAATCTGTACACATATTTCTCAGATTATTTATTTTGACATGGAGGCTGTATCATTAGTTTTCAAATGAATTTTAGTTGGTTAAAATTGGTTGAGGAAAACATGTTTTATGCCCATTTAGATAAAAGAGTACATTTTAAAATTCGAACAAGATGTGTGATACATGGTTGCCTCCTTCTAGTCACGTGTCCAGTAAATGTACTCGATTAAATCTTCTCCGTATACCTAACTGCTATATACATACTACCGATTGTTATCAATAAAAATAGAAATATACCTGCCACCGTCACTATAAAGGTGCAATAGCCAATATACCCAGTACGATCATGGAATTTGTAGACAACAGCTGTTATCCCTGTGGTAAATACACTGTTTGGTTCGTGCGATTTTGACATAATTTGCATATTTCTGGAACTTGTATATGATCTCAACCTGGGTTCCGTCCATGACACCAGAGACTCGTTAGATCTTCCAACGGTGAACTGATGAATAGATGCCGGACATCCAGTTAAAATCAGTGGTTCATCCTCGACTAAATTAAATGAAACAATAGAGAAGTTTTGGTAAAGTACGAGTACTACGTAGGCATGGATCTCATGGAATGCTAAAATATAAGATTATATCGAAGCAAAATACGGTAGGTCTGCACTGAAAACCTAAACAGGTCGCCTGACTAACTTAAAGCTAGTCTGGATGGTGTCCATTTTGACTAGCTTTAGCCTAGTCCAGTCTGCACTGCTGGACTAGCTTGATGTTAGTCCGTCCTAAGCTGGACTAGTTTAGGCTAGTCGCTCGACTAGCTTTAAGTTAGTCCAGATGGTGTCCATTCTGACTAACGTAAGGTTAGTCTGGCTTGGCTCGACTAACGTAAGGTTAGTCCGGCTTGGCTCGACTAACGTAAGGTTAATCCAGCTCAAACCATATAAAGTGCTCAACAAAAGAAAATCGTACACTTTGTTTTGGTCATTTAAAGTAACATTCGATTATTTTTGTACCAAACAGTCTAGATAGACATTTGGTTGAATCTTTTCGGCACATTTTGATACCAAACATAACACCTAGCAACAAAGATGAACCATGATTAGCACCATTTATAGAAAATTAGTCACTTTTCAATAGTCACATTTTCAATACACTACGCAGAAGAAAACACCAATTGTTAACAAGCACTAAGCCTTATCAGTCCCGTGTTGATCGCTGCGCATTTCCCCTCAATGCAAATTGAGGGGAAATTTGCATTGAGGGGAATGCAAATTCTATATGCGCCCTTATGTGCGCCCTTACGGTCAAGCACATAACATGTTATACATGTTATTGTATATAGCCTATTGACAGCGGCAGATAGTACTGATACATTGTTAACTTAAGCACATCGCATACCTTTTACATTGACTAAGAATACACAGGTAGCATTATTGCCATTGAAGTCGTCAAATACATATGTCACTTTTGTAGTTCCAATCTTAAAGGTGTCATATGGTCGATGAGATTGGTATACGACATAGCCACCATTAGCGGCTACATAAGGTTCGCTCCATGACACTACGAGGCTTTCGTCACCGGCACTTACAGTTTTGTACAAAGTAGATTGTGTACACCTTGTCAATTTCGGTGGCTCGTGATCGACTGTAGGTGGGAAAATGTACGATAACTTACCCGAATTAGTGGTACATTTATGATAAACATGAATCATAGATCATTACGTTACAACCCCCGCTTACCAGCGCTATAAATTGGTGACGGTAAAACGGTTATGGTTATGGTTTATTGATGGGCACCCTCTTCGAATGCGCGCGCATACCGACAGGCAGTTCTCGCTTTTGCTTGCTTGTCTATTGTGACGTTACAGGTGACATCATCTATAAAGAGCTGGTTGAATATTACTATGATTTTAGGACATTAAAAATTAAGTGACGTGGGAAGACAATCGTGATTCTCATGAGACATTCTTTGAAATAACAATTCTAACACGGATAAGAGGCTAAAATAAGCATAGGCCTATGTGCTACACACAACTATCATCTTGCAAACCTGAACAGTACACGCGTCCAAATCTTACTTAATATAATTGCCAGCTTAATAAAATACATCTAAGGTTGACATTACTCTGATTATAAATGTCTTGGGTTTTAATATTGAAATCCTAGAACGTCGTTGTATTCCTTACCTTTAACATCAACTAAGAAACTACAAATCGCCCGATTCCCTGAAAGATCCTCAATAACATATGTCACAGATGTAAGGCCAATATCAAAAGTGTCGCCTGGCTTGTGAGATTGGCTTGAAGTCCATGCAATGTCCGAGTTGTCTCGTCCATAAGGTTCATTCCACCAGGCAGATATTCCAGCGGTACCAGGAGATACATATCGTATGATGGACGAGGGGCACAACTTTATCTCCGGTATAGTTGAGTCCTCTTTGTGAAAAAACAAACAAAACATGCAGCACTGTATTAACATTTCTATTATACATATTACATATTAAGTGCAATTCCAAGAAATGACTTAGTATGGTTGGCCATGGTCAAATTTCGTTTTACTGATGCGAAAGGCATTTTGTTGAAGATTACAAAAAAATAATCATGCCATAAGCAGGCCGTATCCTTGTTCTATCTACTAACGAAGAAGGGTTTACAGAAAATATTTTTAAATATTGTAATGCCGTGGTAGGGGGGGGGCTAAGAGTAAGAGATATCTACTCCACAGAGAATTGCCTAACTAAGTAACTCACATGATACTAAAGAAATTGGTACACACACACACACGTCAATAGCTAAATTTCTCAGAATGACCTAAAAACATGTTATTCATATCAATCAAGCAAAGCCAATTACAATTTAGGGCACAAACAAAATCCACCCAAACCCATACACGTAATGGTAACGATAGATCAACATTTATCAAATGAACATAAATAGGGCACCTTTCAGAGGAATCTTATAGGTCTTAGCTAGGTCATAATTAATTTGGAATAAAGAAAAAGCCAGAAGATGCCTAGGAAGGGAAACTGGTACAAAATTCAACCAGCGTTAAGGATAAATTTAGATGATGATAGGCTAGGCCTGAATAGGCTAGCCTAGAACTAGATTGACGGGGATAGATACCGTATACATGGTATAGTCTAGCCTACTGACTCTGCTATTCAGTAGATTACGGTGGGCATAGTCCTCATTCATAAAAGTCTCAAAAAAATAAAAGGGGTCAGCAACTATAAACATTCCTCTAAAAAGCTTACAAACAAGGCCTACTATATACAAATGTGTAGGCAACATTACAGAAAAATACCTTACATTACAATAAGCTTACATTACTACTTTACTCTACACTTACTCTACACTTACGCTACAGATTCCCCTCGCTACCTCGGCTAGTGTTCTGTTCTCTTACTAATGTGTAGCCGTGTAAACCGAACCAGAACCTATACCATAAGCTTACAGCTAGAACTTGTCAGCGACAACACTATACTCTGTTCGGCCATCTCGATACAGTGACGTAACCGCGTATTCTACTAATTGCATCACTATAACGCGCGCGCATACTCGCGGCGCTGGCGTACAAACACGAGCGTTGAAAGGCGGAAGATACACACGCGTGCGTAAAAGCTGCGCCTGTTCAGTTACGTCACTGTCTCGAGATGGCCAAACAGAGTATACACACTGTAGCGCCGTGTCGTCTGCTATCGTAAAAGTCAATCAGAAAGTCATTAAAAGTCACTAAACCTCTCAAGTCGTAATAAAAACACACAAGAATCCCACTCACTATCTATCCTTACCCTATGCCTTACCTCGCAGTATCAACCTAATTTGGTGCCGGCTAAAAAGTGGTTTTAGCGGTCACAATAATCAGAATATTTTACACTGAACAATCATATTGAGAGGCCTCCAATAATTCTGCTCAACATATAAATTTACACAATCGTGTGCGCGATATTTCTGGATACAATTATCCTCTGATTGGTTAAGAAATTGTTATTCTTAACAACTAGAAAATCATCCAATCACTTTACACCTATGCTAATTGTACAAAACCGCTATCCAATTACCTTACGCCATTTAGTGCCATACATAATTAGATCGAAATAAATTAGGTTCAACTACAAGGCTGACATTACTACGCAATGGAAAAATGACCTGCACGATGGGCAAATTGATATAAATGTACATAGGGCGGAGCGCACAGCGGTACCTATATAAAACACAATGCAATTTATGAGTAACATTTGAAATAACGGGGAGGGTCAAAATCGCGCATCATTACAATATCGATTTTGGACCTGGCAACACTGTAAGATTTTCAAATTTGAAAATGTGATTTTTAACCTCGGAATTTGTCACAGAACGTACCTTGCCCCAACATATCTGATAAGAACAGCTTGGGGAAATGTATTTCTCTAAGGAGGGTGTTGCCAGAAACACATAAATCGATATTTAAAAATATTTTCTGTAAACACTACTTCGTTAGAAGATAGAACAAGATTAGGGCTTGTTTATGATACGATTGATTTTATAATACCGAATTGTATATTAAGGCAACTACGGACTCTTTTTAGGGCAACGTTCACTTTTTTCAGCTCCAAAATAGGTGAAAATGTCAACAACAAAAATAAAATGGGCCGTTGCCATTAACCGAATTTTTGTAACTTTCAACCAAAGGCCTTTTTTACATCAAGAGAAGAGAGAAAAAAAATGGAAGCGTGGCCAACTATATTAAAAAGATACCTAAAACGGCACTTAATTTAACCCGCACAATGTGATAAGTTGACGATATTCAAGATAAACACACAAATATCAATATTTTATATTTAAGCGTATTCGCTCAAAATTCCTGACAGTTCCGGGTATGCACGGCACGTACACGGGTGAAATTATATATTTTCAATGCACTTTGCGCAATTAAGGCTGGCTTACACTATGACGAATAGGGGGTACGGCAAGCTACGTTAAGCTGCGAATTGCAATCTTGAATTTCCCGCCAATCATCGTGTGTTGCCTTCAATTGTTGCTGACGAATCCGCTAGCGACCGCAGACGGCCGAAATTATCAGTCGCGTCCGTCGGCAAATTTTCAGCATGTTGACAATTTTGTGGCGGCAAAAATGTTCGTTGTGATTCCGTTCAGATTTCATTGGAGACCGCAACTCATTTCCTTGACGTTTCCATGCCGTGCGAGGCCGTCTCTAGTCGTTTTGAGGTCGTCACAATTTCGTTAGTAGTCGTTGTCAAGGACCATTGACGACAAAACAACGGCAAGTGACGTCACATCTCGAACCCTGACGACACATAGCGGCAAGTAACGAAATTGTAACGACCTTGGTGCGACAATTGCTTGCGAATTTTTTCCGGAGGGTAACGGGTGATGACTGTTGATGGCGGGTCGTTTGCGATGGGTTACGATTTTGAAACGATGGTCCACGATTTTTAACTTTTTGTGCGATTTTTGACTTTTTTTGACGTCAGTTCGTTTCAATAGACTGTCCGGCGCGATGCAATTTTGAAGTTCATATAAAAAGAAAATGACCCCCTGTTCTTTATCAAAGCTGTTTCATCATCATGAAGGACGGGGCTAGGGTCAGACTGCAATATGCCTTCGCCGCAACCCACCGTCAGCCGCCGTTCCTTGCCGCCAGCCAATCCGCTGCCAGCCATCGGACCTCGTTCCTTGTTGCCGGGCTCCGTCAAGACATCGTCACTCGCCGCCGAGACAACGTCCGAATTTGGTCGCTAGACTGCGTTCCCTGCCGCAGCCATTCGTCCCTTGCCGTCGTGTTGTAGCTGAAGGTCGTTCCCACCCGTCAGCGAATCTTGCTTTTCCCCTTTTGCCGTCGTTTTCCCGCCAACATTTTGTGATTTTCACGTCCGTCGCCTTTCGCGGGTTATCTGCCGCTACTATGTGAGCCAGCCTTTTAAGTGTCTTTTTTCCTCTTGGTTCGTTACTACGAAGAGTGTATGCATTCATAATACAGTGTAATGACGCGACAATAATGGGAATCAGTCTCACTCACTAATAATTAATGGTAGATATATACCTGTACAGATTGGTTGATAGGGTCAATGGAATAAGTTGTAAGATATTAATCCAGTCATTTATTTGGGTATTAAAATGCACATGAATATTTTCATATGTTCATTTTACATTTCACGTGAACAATTATGATGTCTGTTCAGCAATATATATAATACTGGCTCTTTCGTAGTATGTATCGTGCACTTTACCAGACGAAAGAAGAAAGGCTTACTAACCTGCTACAAACACCACAAAACTACACGTGGCTTGATTTCTGCTGAGGTCCTCGAATATATAGGTTACAACGGTGGAGCCAACTGTGAACCAATCCATTGGTGCGTGACTTTGTGAATGAACTCTCACCGTATCTAAGTTGTCGGTAGCGTATGGGCCAGCCCATGAGATATTAGTGCCTGCAGAACCTTTCGTTATTAGACGGGTGAGTTTGCCAGGACACTGGGTGATTGAAGGCCTCTCTCTGTCGCCTAAAATGTTAATAGTACAGACATGACAGAGGAAAATTGAGGTAACAAATGTCTTTGTAATAATATTATTTTTTGAGACGGAATTTTAAAATGGTTTTGTAATTCAAATTGAAACCGGTGGTGCAGACTTCATACAGGGTGAACACAAATACGACACTTATGTTTAGAACTCATGATGACGAAAATCACCAAATTAATGTTTACAGTTAAATGTTGTACTTAATTTAATTAGGCGATATAATTCTTTATTAGATACTTTTTGTTAACGAAACAATCTGATTTGGATCAGGCGATCCGCCCCTTAGAATGGCTTGTCGCTATTTTCCGTTGGGGTACGTTCTCCCACCAACTTCAATCGCTATATACATGTATATAGTTTGGTGAGAAATATGCGGTGTTTATCTCTCCGTGCAAACGTAATCTAAACGTATGTACTTGATCCCGCATGCTATTTATAGTATTGAATCATATTTTAAGGAGGATCGCCAATATTGAATTGACCCAACTATACATAATCTCCAGAGCCGTAAGAACTGCATGACAACAATAAGTTAACGTGAATACTACCAACAAAAAATTGTTTTATAATTTTCCACTTTACTTCCTTACGTTCTACCGTAACCAAAAAGGCACAAGTGTCGTTGAGTCCATCCATGTTTTGATAGTTGTAAATGACTTGTGTGGCGCCCTCAGGAAATACATCGCCAGGTTTATGCGAACTACTTAAGAATTTGAACGACGTAGGTCTAGATGTAGTGCTGGCGGACATATATGGCTCATCCCAATATACAGCTTGTCGATGTAATAGCGGATTCAAAATGTGCGTTATTCTGGTTGAAGGACATCCAACGAGTGGTGCACTTGTATCCGTATCTATACAAAAAAAAGTAAATCGTTAGAGCGACCTCTAAAGGCGAGAAAGCAACTCAACCACAGAAAGATGTTGCAGAATATAACAAAACATAATCTTTAAACACCATGGGCCGTATTCTCGTACTAAACACGGTTTTAGCCTAACTAAACACGTGTCTAAATAAATAAACGCGAGTTTATTTCTTAAACGATGTGTTAAACAAAACCCGATTTTAAACTCCGCAAATCTCGTCCCAAGAGTGTTCGTGCGTTCACTGTAAACGGTTATTCAATTTATTGTAGCCCAATGGGTTACAATTATAGCTATCGACCGAACTCCTCTAATGAACGTTTATGGTTTTAAGACTACAAGATCTGCACGTCAGCTTGCACCGGCACGTTTGGGTAATAATTCAAGGCGTACAATTGGTGCACGAGTTTAGTTAAACGCGCGTTAAACTACCCCATGCCCATGTTTAAAGTTACACACTTTCAGTGAGTGAGACGCGTGTTTAAGTTTAACAAATTTCGAGAATTGCGTTTAGTTAAACGATGTGCTTAAAGTCCAAGTTAAACGCGTGTTTACCTTAAAACCGCGTTTAAATACGTACCAGAATACGGCCGTGACCCTCCTCTAAGTGAAATTTATGAAAATGCTCCAAAAGTAGTGTTGTTGGCTAAAATGTTGATCGGATGATTATTAAATGAAGATTATCAAACAATATCAGTGCAAATTTTCTTCTTTTGACCTATTTTGTATGATTTTATATACATTTAAAGACTTCAAATAATTGATTAGAATTGCTTAGACCTAGGCTAGGCCTGGGCAGTCTACAAACTTGCGTATCTTCCACGGTGCATATCTCGAACATTTTGCGTTGACCTTATATTTTGTTGCTGTTTGCAGGAAAGCCAAGACCATGATCTTCACACAAAGTGCAAAGTTGAAGCAACCAGTTGCTTTATAAGCGAGAAAATGGCGTATAATTATGGTCCATTTTACACAGTAAGCATAGGGGATTTGTTTAGTGGTGAACCCTTTAAATGTATCCACTCAATTTTTTTATGAACAAGGGGTAAGATTATGGGTAATAAATCTCCTCGATTAATATATATCACTGATTTTGGTACCAATTTTTGATTCTAAATTAGCTATATAAATCCCCTGATCAGAAACCTTATGAGTTAGGTGTACTATTTAACATTACGGGTTAGGCACTTTTCAGTGAGTTAGACGCGTGTTTAACTAAAAGGTTTCCAGTATCGGTCGATACTGGTACGATTTTACTGTTCCAGTATCGGTCGATACTGGAACACCAAATTGTGTTCCAGTATCGATTCGGGCGATACTACTACTCGTGATACCAGTGAAATTTGTCCCGGTATTGAACGATACTGGTACATAATTATGATCCTGGAACATTTTATATGTGCCAGTATCGGCCGATTCTGGAACACTGACTTTGCAGTACAAGTTAGTATCGGACGATACTGGGTGTTCCAGTATCGGACGAGGAAAGGTGTACTTTAGGTCCCATATACTGGTTTACCAGCATCTTTCAATACTGAAACATAAATATTGCCAGTATCGCTCGATACTGGTACGATTTTACTATGATTTCAGTATCGGTCGATACTGGAACACCAAATTGTGTTCCAGTATTGTCCCTTTAGGCCAAAAAAATTGTTTGGTAGTCCTCGACCGCCCGCACGTGATTTCAGGGCCGCACGTATATATTTTTTTTAAAGTGTTTATTTCATTTCTTGAACAATTTGACACCCCGAACGTACGGTTTTATGCGACCTAAGTATTTGAGCAGACCAACTTCGTTTCATCGTCAATCTAGACACTTCAACATCATCCGCCAGTACGCAATTCCATGTAACCAGTGGTAACACGATGTTCATTGTATAACATCTCACGGGCGTCGAGACTATTAAAAGGACTATGAAAATTGACCGGACGTACAATGCATGTTATTACGTGCTTAAAAATATAGTGTGAGAAATATTTAACTATTGTTTTGTTGAATATGTTTTCCAAAATGTTGAACAACAACAGCATTATTACTCATTTTAAAAACTGTATAAAACAATTTTTGCTGCATTTAGCACGAAAAAGTAAGTTATATTCGTTCACGTATGTATTTCTTACGAAACTCGCGCATTAACGCAACGTTTAAAAAGTCAAAATTCGCTGCGCGTGCAATGAATGATTTTAACGTGATATGAGAAGATATTAAAATTTGATTTTTTGGGGGGTATATTTGTACAAGAAGTTACGCAAAACAGCTTTATTATTAATTTCAACATTGTATAAAACATTTTTTTCTGCATTTAGTACGAAAAATATAAGTTTTATTAATACTTTCATACGTAAATTTCTAACAAAACTTGCACATCAACGCAACGTTCTTTTAGGCAAAACAAAACAAAAATTCCCAAAGCAATGCAATGGCGACCTACACTATGTACACTGTGTCTGCCAATCGCAAGCTCGGTTTAAAATGTTACTTGACCGAGTTTGCAGTGTCGCAACTCATTCAACAATTTTGGAGGTTTACATAACCAACATTGAGAACGTGGAGAACCATTATACAGAGCTCATCATAAAAAAGCGTTATTTAAAGTAGCTGAAGAAAAAAGTAGGCCGGGTAGTGTCATGCCGTATATGAAAACTATCAAAACCCTACAAGACTTGAATTAAAAATAATAAAAAAACATTTTAAATTAGGGTTAAATTAGAAAGAAAATCAATTTGGTCAACGGCATGAGAAAACCTTTTGTCACTATTCTGGACACACCTACGAAGTAATTCAAGATCAAGGGAACCATAGAACCATTATATGTGTCGATGATCAGATTAAGATTTCAAATCACTGCCTCCCCCTCAATTGGAAGTTAGTACCTATACTGAAATGGTACAGCGGCCAAAAGTATGTGAATCTACTAGTTCCTAATCGGGGCGCAAGATTGGCCGGGCGGTAAAAAGATCGAGGTATTTACCTGCGACAATTACAAGAAAACTGCACAGTGCTGTATTTCCCGATGGATCTTCAAACTCATAATTGACGTTTGTTACGCCCACAAGAAATCCGTCTCCAGGCGAGTGGGATTTCGACTTCAAGGAAACTGTCCCCGAATTATCAGTGTATGCAGGCTCTGTCCATGTCACTTCCACCATAGAAACACCGCCCTCGGCGAGAGCATTAATGGTAGATGGGCAGAAATTTCTGTACGTATAAGTCACACGCGGAGGCTCGGTGTCTTCTGCAAAATCGTAAATAAGAAACAAATAAACCGACAAACAACCGATTTAAAAGGTTAGCCTTCAACCGCTGACATCGTATCGTTGGACAATTAGCTTATTCAAGGCTGACATCCTATCGTTAAAAAATCAGCTTATTCCAGTTTGAAACCAACCAATATTGAAATTCAATTTTCTTAGTTTAATCACGTCGTACCAATCATCATTTGCGAATTAAGCGTGCCTTTCAAAGCAAGTCTGCGAGATTGAGATCATGCGAGATCGTCAACATAAGCTATTAGAGCTATTACCGAATCATCTTCTACATAAAGAGTCGTAGTTATTTCGCATATTATTGAGTCACAATACCAGTATTTACCTTCAACATTAACAAGAAAACTGCACAGTGCCGTATTTCCAGACGGATCTTCATACTCATAAGTGACACTGGTCACTCCCACAGGAAATCCGTCTCCAGGTGAGTGGGATTTAGACTTCAACGAAACTGTCCCAGAATTATCTGTGTATTCAGGCTCTGTCCATGTCACTTCCACCAAAGAAACATCTCCTTCGGCGAGAGTAGTAATGGTAGATGGGCATATATTTCTGTACGTAAGAGCTACACGCGGAGGCTCTGTGTCCTCTGCAAAATCATAAATAAGGGTGTGTTCACACAATAAATTTATATCCGGGATACGAGTTTATCCTGATTCACGGCTGTTTGACTGCCCGATTTATAATTAAAATTATGAAATAAAAAATGATTACATAGTGGCCCAGTTATGGTTTGACCTGATTTAGGTAGCGCTAATGAATACGAGTATACGGTGAAAATTTCACGAAAATTGTAGGAGCCATTTTTAAATTATCGGCATTTTCTACTTTACACACATTTTACATGTAACTCTATGGGAAATGTGGCCGATGAGGGCGCTATTATAGTAAATAATAATATTCAAAGCTCTATTTCTCAGAAATGGCACCTACAAATGTTCTGAAATTTCTACAAAAGATGGCCAGTATATTCAGGTACTTGAATAAGTTAAAACCAGAACCGGGCCAGCAAGTCACGGTGTTCTCAGAATAAATTGGACAAATTATGTGGGATCAAACAGCCGTGGATTCTATCTGGATCGATAAACACGCTCATACTACTACGATCGATTTGGATAATATCTGGATTGTATGCGGATTGAAACCTGCACTTTTCCAGGTTTCAAAATTTTAAAGCGGATCATTTCAAAACTGATGGTGTTGGGGAAAACTTGCTCTAATGTGAACACGCCCTTAGAAACAAATACACAAACCTATAATTAGTATCTTGGGTTGTTTATTGGATCTCTGCAGTAACCAATCATTTTACTATACATATCAAATGTTTCTGCCTTTCTGCATTACAATATTATATAGTTCGCTGTGACACTAAACGCGTACCGGTATGTGTTATTTCGAGAGGAAACTTAGACAAATCAATTCATTTTCCCGCGCTTATAATATTGATGCGTGAACAATGACACAACTCCGCAGGGAAAGTTGTTTTCAATGGGTTGTTCCCTTAAAATTCCCGACGAGGAATTTGAATTTTAAATGGAATAAGTTGCATGGGTGACCCGATGTGAAATTCACACTCCTTTTATATGTGGGGTAGATGAAGATAATGTCTTCCACCCGGGGGGTACTCGGAGGGGGTGCCGCTGGAGATTCAAAACCCCTACCCATTTTTAGGGGTGATTTTGGAAAATAACGGTACCCATTTTTAGGGGTTTTGCTTCATTTTAGACCCAATTTTCGCAAATTATGGGGAAAATAGACCTAATTTTTGGAAATTTTCGCGAAAATAGACACAATAAATCGTGAAAATAGACCCATTTGTAAAAAGTGACCCCATTATTAGGGATTTCCAGCACAAAATCATACCCCATGTTTAGGGATTTTGTGCCCAAAAAACTACCCATTAGAGCGGCACACCCCTGTATACCCCCGGGGTCTTCCATAGGGGTTGTATAGATTGTAAATGGAATTGACAAACCCTACCTGTTACTTCAACAATGAAATTACACGTAGCGTTATTACTGGATGCATCGGCGATGACGTAATTAACGGGCGTTACTCCGACAGCGAAGAAATCTCCGGGTGTATGACTTTGAAACGCTATGCTGACTGTGTTGGAATTATCGAGAAATGTTGGCTCGGTCCATGTGACCGTAGACCCACCTGCGCCAGTATTTACA
Organism: Ophiura sarsii; assembly: GCA_035610835.1. Classification (NCBI taxonomy): domain Eukaryota; kingdom Metazoa; phylum Echinodermata; class Ophiuroidea; order Amphilepidida; family Ophiuridae; genus Ophiura; species Ophiura sarsii. The sequence goes on along the minus strand of CM069446.1, from coordinate 35,158,856 downwards.
AGTGTAGTTTGTCCACTTGGGCATGTATTTCGGAAGTAGGAGAGAGAACTTGAGAACTTAGGTGCAACATAATCAGCTGTAACAAAGTATAATATTTTCATCATAAGAGATGGGATTATTTCATATTCATGAAAGAGGCTGATTTGTCCACAGCCTACCTTCATTTTTGCAGTTAACTCATCGCGTATTTGATTATTTCAGTGATCGGCGCAACATGTGTACGTTTGTGACGGGATTCGTCAGGATAAGCACGACGTTACCATGATTAATGAATGTAAATTATTAATAAAACTTACTTTTGAATGTCGACTAAGTAAACTACTGAATTAAAAAATGCATTTAATAACGTGTCAATATTAATTTTAACATTAAATCGGATTTTCTCTATATCAGTAGCTCTTATGGAAGCAAAACCCACTTGAAGAATGCTTTGGATGTTACATGAACTTCTGATATGGACAGGGTATGTACTGGTGTGATTGAAAAGAAAGAATTACCAGGAATAATAATACAATACTGTTCTGCCTGTTCCTACTGCTTCAATGTCATATCGGTTTACTGACACAACGTGACTAGCAGAGATGCTATGAAAAACAGCCGGCTCCTTCATTGTACCCACGTAACAGTAGGTTGACCTCGCGTAAAACTACGCGAGGTCAACCTACATCTCAAAATCGTGGTGCACAATAAGCTTACGCGTAAGGGACCGTTCATTATTTATGGTGGAGGGGGGGTTGGGACAAATTCGAGACTCGTATGTTAAAATTACCTAACCCCCTACAGCTGAAACTGAAAATTACATGACCCCCCCCCCCCCTGCTAACGAGTAGCTTTTTACACACACCCCCCCCCCCCCCCCCTCCCAAAAAAAAATCAACTTGTCACATACTTTGGAATTTTGTTCATGGATACGTTGGCAAATATTGTTTGTGCCCTATCTGAACGGCCAATAATTTTATGATGCCCCTTCTTTTTATTGTGTGAAATTAGTAATGGCAAGCGTAGCGAGTTGAATTTTTTTTCTTCATATTTATACATTTTGGGTGGTTTTGTGGAGTCTTTATAACCTGAACAAGTTAGAACATTCTGAGCAAAAACGTATAATCCAGTGAAACGTTCTACTTTTGTGAGCATTGGTGTAAAGCAGAAATGAGATGAAAAGCATGCAATAAATCACATTTTTAAATGATGAAATTTGATTTTGTAACATTATACACCCTGTGGGTCTAATGTCTCGACCGTTGATGATTATATAGATGTTTTTCCACCATATCGTCGATTTGCTGTCCAGAAGTCGTCTCATAGTAAAAGTTTTGAAGTCGATAGGTTTCAAGAAAATATGCTCGAAGCGCAGTAAAAAATGGCATTTACACTCCAAAATAGCCTCTAAAATCACTCCAATCACCACCATCTTTATAGTAAACAAATTTACACAACCCCCCCCCCCCCTGTTCAAGAATTAAAAGTTACATAACCCCCCCCCCTATTTCAACATATGACAGTTACATGATCCCCCCCCCCCTAATAGTTTACCCCCCCCCCCCCCTCCCTCCACCATAAATAATGAACGGTCCCTAAGCTCAATATACGGCTCTTGATTGGTTACCGAAATTATGTAAGTTTTTAACCATGCGCAGTGAGCTGATCGCAGTGCACCGACGTATGTCCGACTGTGCCCAGGAGGTTATGTATCGTTCATCCATCTGAACATGGGCACCTAGAATATCTCGATATTTCGATTTATTTCCGCTAGCTGTTAGATACAATCATTATCAATTTCAGCAAAAGTCAGGCCGCACTGCAAATTCGTATGGCTCATCATTGCGCTAATGTTTTTGGTCAATGCTCGTTTGAGAATAGCCTTACCTTTAATAGCAACAAGAAAGGTACAATTATTGCTATTCCCGAAATTATCCAAAAAAATGTAATCTACAGTGGTAATGCCAATCAGAAACACATCTCCGGGCGAATGAGTCTGCATTATAAGGTAGGCAATTCCCGAGTTGTCAGTCGCACTTGGTTCTGTCCACGAAACTGATGAACTAGATTGATCTTTCCTAACCAATTTATTTACTGCAGTTGGCGGACAGTTTGTAATAGTAGGTGGAAAGATGTCAACTGTCGAAAAGAAGAAAAAAATACATATTTTGGGGACAAAGTATTAAATATTCGCTAATCATGCCACACGCAAAGTAAATAAATGAATAAATAATTAATTAATTAATTAAAATTATTTAATTGATTGATTAAAATTAATTATTGAAATAAATAAATAAATATACTAATAAATAAATACATAAATAAATATACTAATAAATAAATAAATAAATAAATAAATAAATAAATAAATAAATATACTAATAAATTAATTAATTAATTAATTAAATAATTGACTATAATACAATAACTTAATACAATAATACAATAATTAATTAATTAATTATAATACAATAACTAAATAAATAATTAATTAATTAATTAATTAATTAATTAATTAATTAATTATAATACAATAATTAAATAAATGAATAAATAACGAAAGATATTCAAATTTTACCTTCAACTGTAACAATAAAACTGCAACTTTCTGAATTTCCGGACCGGTCTTCATAAATGTATATCACAGTTGATGGACCAACTGGAAAGATGTCACCTGGCGAGTGAGTCTGGGAAGCTAAACGGACTGTCTCGGAATTGTCCCTTGCGGAAGGTTCTGTCCAAAAGACTCTGGTTCCCGTGGAACTGGACGACGTAAGTTTATTGATGTCATTTGGGCAGCTGCTTACGACAGGCCGGACTGTATCCTCTAAAGAATGCCAAAGTTATCCCATTGGTAATATTATGTAAGTGTTCATAAGAATCAATGGATAAACTATAAGAGCGTCATTCAATAAGTTATGCATCATCCCATGTAACTTCTCCATTACATAAAAGAAGCCATGTGACATTTTCGACAAAAGTTAACTGGATTTAAACCTGTTTCACAGAAATTGCCAAATATGCAAAAATCACTTTTTTGGCGCCAACAATTTTCAGACAACCTAACAAAATCAGTTTTTGATTAAAAATTTCAAAATGTCACCAAAATCATCTAAAGTCAATTATCTAGGAAGCACTTTTTTTTGTTGTTGGCTTAACAATTTTTAGTTTTGAAAATATTGACAAAAAAGTGCCAAAATTGAGTGCCAAAAACTAAAAATTTCTAAGCCAAAAAAAAAAGTGCTTCCTAAATAATTGACTTTAGATGATTTTGGTGACATTTTGAAATTTTTAACCAAAAACTATTTTGTTAGGTTGTCTGAAAATTGTTGGCGCCAAAAAAGTGTAGAATTCACTATTTTGGGGGAAAATTTAATACCAAAAAAAGGATTCTCCGACTCATTTCATTTGAAAAATTGTATACCTTTATGTACATTACATTATTAGTTTAAAAGTTACAGTGCTTGATAAATGTCATATATTTAGGGTTGACACTTCTCTTAACGTCGTTTAAACAAAGGGCGGAATAAACGTTATCGTTCTCTTTCTCCTTATGAACACATATTCGTACATAGCAAGACGATTACCAGTCGGTAACGAATTAATCGTGTCCGACTACTGGTGGCCGCCATTTTGTTTTTACAGTATACCAGTGTCCCGGATGTACACAGTAGAGTATATGGCGATTATAGATATTTTTAAGTTTTTTGTTTGTGGTGAATTTCCATGAGTTAAAGTGAAATGTAAAACTTGTGAATCGGGTAGTTAAATATTTTAACTAGATTCTCACCGACGGAAAGAAAAATCTATCGACGGCAAAAGGAGAACAAACGAGTTTAAAACGAAAAAATGGGCAAAATTTGTTCATGTGGGCGTGGTTTTGTGAGTACAAAATGACGTCACTGGTGTGCCCGGGTCAATTGAACTTAAAAAAGAGCATCTGGAATCGAGATTAGGCCAAATTATGAGTATTCAAAGATGAACTGGGTGTGTCATTGCATTCAAGTAACAAATCGGCGTGATTGACAGCAGCTATAATGACGTAATGATAAAAATGGCAGCCTCCATGACTGCGCTGCACGAATTTAAAATTTCGTAAAATTCGTATTTTTGTATTCGATCTTACTGACTGATTACCAAAAGCAATGTAGTATCAATGTATAGCGTGATTCAAAGCCACAATTATAAATTCCAAATGGCTATCTTATCTATAGCACTCATTATAAGGGAGCAGGTTGAACTTATTGAATGACCCTTTTATTATATAGTCTGAACAAAATATGATTGTTGTTACAATACTTCCGGCTCCATGTTGTTATCAGAATATTTCATTTCAATCATTTAACTTCATTAAATGTTTCAAATATGTATATATGGGCCTACGTCCTGGTAACTCAATAAAAGCAACATTCAATCAGGTCTTCTTTTGAAACGTGCGTTTCTGGCATCAGAGGATTTGATTTAATAGAGGCCTTGATGACTTTTCTGTGTTTTTTTGTGTGTGTTTTCCTGATGCCACATGAGTACCGAAAGCCAAAGCATCTGCACAACTAAGCACCCATAACAATTCACCCGATTTACAGTGCGATGCGCCGCCAGCGGTTGCTTAGGTGAGGCCAAAATATGAAGCGCGTCAATTTGTCATTGTGTGTTTAAATATCAATATCGTCGTCGTCGTTCGAAAAAGGAAAAAGTGTACTTTAGATCCCAGATTCTGGATTGTAATAGTATCGTCCGATACTGGCATGACTGGTACAAAGTCAGTGTTTCAGTATCGGGTGATACTGGAACATAACTATGTACCAGTATCGTTCAATACTGGGACAAATATCACGTGTACAAGTATCGCCCGATACTGGAACAGTAACATCGTACCAGTATCGAACGATACTGGCAACTTTTATGTTCAACATGTTCAAGGGCCACAAATGTATCTGCGCAACGACGATTATTGGTATGATACGGAGGACAAACGTTTCGCGAGAATCGCGAGCAAACGCGGGTTTTGACTTACCTATGACAGTCACTAGGAAACTGCAATTAGCGGCGTTTTCCGCATTATCTTGATACACATAAGTAACCAGGGTCGTTCCTACCGGGAACTTATCCCCCGGGGCATGAGTCTGAAGAAGCGAATACACGGTATCGGAGTTGTCACTTGCTGTAGGTTCCGTCCATGTTATCGTTTTATGGCCACTACCAAGAGTAACTAGAGAACTGATGGAGTTTGGGCAACCTGTAACCTCGGGATCTTGTAAGTCCACTGAAATACGATGTTTACGAGACTGCCATAAAAAAGAATCATGTTCTACGGGCGAATGGATCTCTTAGGTAGGGTCGGTCGGTCGGTCGGTCGGTCGGGTTTTTGTCAAAGATTTTTAGTGAGTTTTAAAACAACATTTCAAAGACAAATGAAACATTGTTAAAAATTTACAAAACATTTCATCTTTTTAACATTTACAATTGTTTTAATTCCAAATTGTTTAAAAATAAATTCCAGCAAAAAAATGCAAGAAAAATTGAAAATGAAAAATGAAAAAGGGTCGGCCGGGGGGGGGGGGTCACCTTACTAGTGACAATTCTATTTTGTTTTTATACTATAAGCTCAAAGTAGGCCTAGTAAATAACACGTCGTTACCCGGTCAATTACTGTTATTTAGACAAGGAGGGGTACATGGATTCACAAGTTAAATGTATGTGTACATAAATTAGGCCCTGATCAAACATGCCGAGGATATGCAGAAACTCTAACTGAATATAACATTTTTTGAATGTGTCAAATTAATCTCAGATAAAATCAATATTGTAGGTGTAACCGTGTAAACAAACAAACAAATCACAGCGACGACAATCCTATTGGCAAATTATAATATTTTACTAGGAAAAAGATTCATTAAATTGCCGTATATTCAGTTCACTCTCGGCGTACCTATGCATAGCTGACAGTGCAGGAATTCATTTGCATCTAGTCGTAAGTTACAGTTGCTCATATAAATTTAGTTCATGCAAGATACACGAAACGTAGAAATCCGTCGATCTTACCTGTTACAGACACTACAAAAGCACATACGACTCTGTTAGCCGATAAATCCGAAAACTCATACACAACTGCAGTATCGCCCAATGGAAATTCATCTCCAGGATTATGAGATTTGCTTGACCTCACTACACCTCCAGAATTGTCCGTGGCGTATGGCTCCTCCCAGCTGACAGATGTTCTGGTAACTCCCGGTATAACCAATACATGCCGACCACTTGATGGACATCTGTTTATGACTGGGTTTGTAATATCTACAAGAAATGCCGGAAAGAAAGGTTTGTAAAATTATATTTCGCCTATAGAGTGCTTCTAAAGTAGAGATTCTGTGTTTGTTTGTGTGACTGGTTTTTCTCGCGAAGTGAGATATGAAACCGAATTGATCTAAGGCCGCGTACACTATGCACTATACTCTGCTGTTCCATCACGCCACACACGTTACCATTGCATTGCTTCGCATGTACGCAATTGCATTGTTTGACCGTGAGTTATTTAAATTATGTGCTACTGAGCAATGTAAAGCTATCTCGTTTTTCATTGGCCTGTGAATAATTTCTGCTTATACAATTAATGGACAAGTTAAGAGCAATTATTGATAAGATATATCGGAAATACTGGAAATAGATCACAACTCATCACCACGTCCCTATATACGTACGTAGCAATGGCGTTTGTTGCAATTGAGCTTGATTTCTGTATGAAATGCCAACAAATTGCCAACATCAGACTTCTGACCTCTGACCAGAAATAACACAGCTAAAAACATTTACATTGCCTACCTTCATGACCTTGGGCTAATCGTGCAAGAAAACTGCACCAATTGGATAAGAATACGCTGAAAATAGTATACAAATATATACTGCCATGAGAGACTCTGGTTAAAACTATGAGCCCGAGGTGACTGCAATAGTGCTATTTTGCTGAGGGGCATAGCCCCGAAGCAAAATAGCACTATTGCAGTCACCGAGGGACCAATAGTTTTAATCCAGAGGCTCGAATAAAGGCAGTATATTATTTGTTTTATATACGTCATTCATATATTTATAGTTCCATAAAGTTCAAATTCAAAAATCATCCGGTAAGTTCCAATCTTCATCAGTTAAAAAGTTTTAAAAGTTCAATTCAAAGGCAGTGCATCGAATGATCGTCACGCTGCGCCCGGGGAGGCAAATCGTGCGCCCTCTCGCGTCACGCGGAATACAACGCCGCGTGAAACTACCAACGCACTGGTGCGCCGTAAATAGTCTTTTGGGGAGCCGTAAATAGTACTTTTGGGAGCCGTAAATAGTACTTTTAGCAAAAATGTTGATCATGTGACCCACTTTTAACCAATAAATGAACAAGAATATATGAATGACGTATATAAAACAGAATATAAATATTTTTGGTCGTGCTCTTTAGCTTTGCGTAGGAACATTGAACCCGGCACTGAACCCGGTTATGAGGCTCTGTCAATTTTTGCACATTCCAATTCAATGCGGATAGATTGAAGTAGGCCTAACCCAGGGGTGTGCCACTGAGCTTGCCGATCGGGTCCACTTTTAAATTGAACTTAGTCAGCATAGAATTGGTGGCGCTATATACCGATAAGGCGTGATTGTAGTAGACGATGGTAGACACGAACGGCCGTTAATTTTGAATTTCCATTGCTTTCACTGTAACAATGGATTTTGCCCGGGATTTTGAGTATATGACCCCATAAAATTCATTACACGTTGGAACTAAATTATTTTATCCAAAAACCGCTGGAGTTGGTTAACCAACTCCAGTGTCAGTATCATTTTTTTGACAGCAAGATGTGTGTAAATCTACCGCGTGCACAGCGCCATCAATTCTATGCTGACTAACCTCGCCGGTCACCGACGCATTCCAGACGATTATCATAATTTATTCAAATATTCAAAAGGTCCGTTTTCGCTACGGTACGTTAGTATACGACTTTCCTATCCCAAAATTAATAGTATCCCTGCCTAACCCTCCAGTTAACTGTTTGTCACGAGTATTGGTAGTTGCTTAAAGGAGGTGTCCCGCAAGCATAAAAGTGTGCATTATATGTTAGAAAAATAACTATCGAGTCCAACTTTTGTAATTATATAGAGCAAAACACCACACTTATGACAACAACAAATAAAAACCGTAATCTCTCAACATGCACTTTTTAAAATTCGCGGCGATCGAAAGTCCCAGTGTCGATGATGTCATATTTATACAATGCACATGCGCAAATTTGAGCACCGATACCCATGACGTCATCGACACCGGGACTTTCAATCGCCGCGAATTTTAAAAATTGCATGTTGAGTGATGGCAGTTTTTATTCATTTATGTGACTAGTATGGTGTTTTGTTCTATATAATAACGTAATTTCGGTTCGATATTTATTTTTCTAACAAATAATGCTCACTGTTGTGCTTGCGGGACCCTTCCTTTAATAGCATGAGCTCTCTATTACAGTGATGTCAAACGGGTATAATTTCATCATGCGTAGAATTAAGTTGGTTTTAGTAACAATTTGATGTTATAACGGTGACGTTATACACAAAAGTGTACGCTAGCAAAAACAGTGTCGTTGGTAGGCTCGGGTTGGCTCGCCTATGCAGCCCTTGGGTGAGCGCCCAACATCGAAAGTTGCCAGTTTGGAAGTGCTTGCCTAAAATAGACTGAGTACCAGACTTGTAGAAATCTGGGTGTTTTTAAATCAATACAATACGTTTAAACCATGCAAGTATAAACATAGAAGTTATTTATACAAATTCTACCAATTTGAGGACATTTTGATATTGTTATTTATTTATTTTATTTTTGAGGGGGAAATGGTTTGCGGCTTATTTGACTGGTTTCGTGGGGTGAAGGTTCGTGACGGGGGGGGGGGGGGGGGGGGGTTCCCATGGTAGAAATGCTCTCCGTATTGTTGGCATTGCCCAGGGACACTGGACCTTTTGCTGTCTGTAAAGCCAGTTAAATGACCACAACCTAAAAAACATATAGAAAATTCTGTACTGGAATGAAATGCAAATCTTTGTCGCAAGACTACGTCTTGACATACAGTGGACAATTCACTTACTACATCATGTAGTAAGCGTTGTCGATTTGAGATAAACCCATGTTCATATGCAAATTACGAGGATGGCGCACCTTATTTGGAAACCACTGTATGCATTATGCATCGTGCATGCATATCGTACGTCACGTACGTACGAACATAAATAAAACTGTGCATGCATACCTACACTTGATCAGACTTGACAAGTTTAGCATTTATTTTATAAAAGTAAATAAATTGGGATGTAGGGAAGCTTTATGTTGCCACTCACGGCGGTTTCAGTCCCATTCATTGAATTAAGATGATAACGTTGTCAAGTTCATGTGTCGTTGTGCAAATGAGACGTCACAAAAGCATTTAGCCCATGTCCATTATTTTTTGCTATTCTTTTGTTACGTATGAGATCGGTCATACAAAACAGTCTATCCGCAATCAGTTTTACGACAGAAATGTTATTCGCATAGAAATTGGAGTGAATTTGGGTTTTTTGAGTTAGGCCTAACCGTCAAATGTCATTTTTTTTTAAAACAGGCCCAAATTGCATTATTTGGTTCAATAATGCTATTTTGGGTTTGTATGAGATCGGTCATACAAAACAGTCTATCCGCAATCAATGTTACGACAAAAATGACGTTCCCGTAGAAAATTGAGCGAAAAAGGGGTTGTTGTTTTTTTGAGTTTTTTTCTTCTTTTCTTTTTTAGTAGGTCTAACCGTCAAATGTCAATTTTGTTAAACAGGCCCAAATTACATTATTTGGTTAAAAAATTACATTCTTTTTGTTACTTATGAGATCGGTGATACAAAACAGTCTATCCGCAATAAATGTTACGGCAAAAATGTCGTTCGCGCAGAAATCGGAACAAAAACGCTCTAGGCCTAGCCGTCAAATGTCCACTTTTTGAAAATAGGCCTTGGTTCATCCATGGTTCAATAATACATTTTTTGGGGTATGCATGAGATCGGTCATACAAATGTCTGTTATGTTATTCCACATCCTCCGTATACAAATTCCCAAAAGAAAATATGTCATTTCAATTGATTTCTGAACTCTGCAATCCCCGTTTGTTCGTACAATACAAGCTTGCGCATTCGTTCACCCACCGCTCGTACCGCTCAGTCACCGACGACCGCAAAAGGTTTTTTTGCTGGTGGCCACTGGCGGTTAAATGGATTCCCTTTCATCTTTATGGACCGCTTCACTATTAAAATGGAGGAGTATGTTTTGAATTGATACGATTATTCTTCATATCTGTGCCAAAATGTTGTATGTAGAAATGTTAGATGTTTTGTGAATAAAATCATATTTACAAAATGATTTAAATGTCTCTCTTACTAAATGAAATAATGTATCGTCTGTAACGTTTACCTCAGTAGTTTATCTTTTGAAATCACTGAACCCCATTCAAAAGTTCCTTCAACCATTTAAAGGGAACAAACTTTTCCAAATTAGGTCGACATCTAATTACAATACAAAAACAAGGTGTCTTTCCTCTTTTTTTTAGAGCAGCTATTTTTACTGGTAAATTTAGCCAATTCTAACCCCTTTTTTCATTAATTTTTCAGAACAATATTCACATATGAATGATGTCAATATGTTTAGTCGTTGTTGAACGGGTTTCAACAAGGGCTTCGTCGTTGTTTATCTTGAATCGACAACGGTAAGACGGGTTTAGCTGCCCTCTTTAGCTGCCCTCGCAAAATAAAACCGTCTTACCGTTGTCGATTCAAGATAAACAACTCCGAAACCTTGTTGAACCCCTAATTTTCTCATGCTATTGACATATTCTGCTGTAAGGAACAATATCAAGAAACAAAAATCGTCTTCAAATTAGGACCAGAAACTCGGTCGATACTGGCACACCAAATTGTATCAACAAAAGTCTGTAACTTTCGACGAATAGAGTGAAGTGAAACTTGGTGAAATAGTAAGGTGGCATTCATCTTGGAAAACGATTAAAATTGTTTATTACCAAATCGTATGTTAAAATAACCCATTGCATTATGTACAGGCACTGTAATCCAAACTGTCGGCGATTTTGCCACATTTGTATAATAAGCTAAGGCCTACTTCTGTTCTGTTATTGTCTAAATCTGGGTACTGCGTCTGAGCATGGATGTACGAATGCCAGACTCGAGTCCGGCTCAAGCACTCTGAGATTTGTGTGTTCAAATCTTGGCCCAAGCATATACTAGTTCTTTCAACGCTGAGGATTTCTTTTTAACAGATATCACAGTTTTAGAAGAAAAAATGACAAATAAATTGCCGGGACCCGACTGTGGATCGAACTGAAGACCCTCCGGACCCACTATATAGGCCGGTTGCTTACGTCATAGAAAACCGTCCGCACATACACTTGGAGATAGGCTTGGGCGTAGTAATTTGTAGTACTCAGGTTAGGGTAAAAATACATCCTCATTTTTTAAACTCTAACCCTACTACACCATACCCTACTACAGAACCACAACTAACAGCACCACGCACACAAGTTCTCTACCATGGTACAAACCCCGGGTATAAATGGTTTATGACAAATTATCCCTGCCTGGGCAATTCCTAGGGACCGCAGACCAAAATGTGTTGTTCTCCCTTTAACCACTACCCCTCCCTGTTTCTCTGTCCATCTTAAGAAATAGTGCGTTTATATTGAATGAAAGTGAAAAATATTTGTGCATTGATTGCATTATTGTTGTTTTGTCCAATTGAGCTACTAAAATAAACACCCTGGCATGGTTACCACAATACCAGGTACACTCTTACCGGCAAAACTAAAATGAAAATCATTCTTATAAGTGCTGGAAAAGTGGACTTTTTAAAGTCCATTTTGAAAAAATATCCTGTTGTCAAATAAATATTTAAGTCAAGAAAAGTTTGCATAAACTCTATTTGATATAGGGTACCAAAGAAAGATCAAACAGTGTGATAAAAAGTAACCAGATACTAAAAAATAATATTCAATATTTTACAATCAGAGCGTATAGAGACCTAATATATGAAATATTATTATAAAGTCGATGATCAACTTCACCGTCCTGTCTTTAAATTAGAGAATTTGCACGGGAATAATGATTATTACTGTACAAGAAAGACACGCGCGCACGTTTAAAACCGGACCTAAATAGTTTGACTCGCTTTGTATATGTAAGGATAGGCCTGGTTTTTTATAGCCATACAGTCAAAGACATTTGTATACACATTATAATCGCACTATCGGGCATTCTGAAACAGCTAAGAATGTTTAGGCAATTCTCATTGGTTCTCAGAGAAATCGGCGACATTTATATCTGACAACTTAATTAGCGTGACCACCCTCGCGCATTGCGTGGTAACTAAAGTTTTCTTCCATAACGCGCACTTACGCTGTGCGTCTCCTGCATGTTTATGCGTCGCATATAATAATTTACGCCGACGCATGGTGTACTCACCGCACGGAATTGGATGTAATGTAGGCAATTAAAGTTACAATATTAATTAAATAAATGGCTAAAGTATGACCGTTTAAGAATGAGAATAACGGTATTGTAGTTAGACCGTACCCGTGTTATATTGTCTGACATAAATGCGTTCGGTAGTATTATTGTTTGCGTGAAATACTTAAAATAATACAATCGCCCTCATAAATGTCAGACAATATAACACGGGTACGGTCTAGAACCAGTACCTTTATTCTCTAATTCAACATTTGGAAATAACTACACAGTTGTGCAATGATAACATCCAAAGAGGGGACATTAGGCTTAAAGGCAAAAGAAATCACTTAAGTAAATTAAGAAGGGACCGACATATTGGAATGATAAAACTATTCCTTTAACAACATGGGCAAGATATTGTAAGAAAAAACACAAAATTGTCTCTGATCAGCTTAGACCAAAACATGTTCTGCCTTTTCAGATTCAATATTTGTATGATATTGCGAGGTTAATGTTGTTTCATGGCAGTGATTTTGAATCTCAAATGGTTGGCATTTTGTGTTAATGCATTAGTTTCGTTCTTAGCTTGTTGGGATAACATTAGTCTATAAATAACCAATTTTGCTCGAGTCGATTGAACCTAGATAGGTATTGACAAACCTCTTTATTATGCTCCTTATTCAAGTTCATATTATGTCCGTTGGTGTATCCGCGGTCAGGAAACCCAACTGACATTGGCTGAGACAGTCAAGTAGCAAATAGACCCAATAGTCCGTTGGCAGAGAAACAATTGGCCTTGAAATGAGGCATGTGCGGGATGTTGTATGATTGCCAATGATTGTTTCCGGTTACTTTATGCTTTGACCTGCTGATTTTCAAATCTGGATGATGAAACTCATAGCAGTTGAACGTTTTGAAAAATAAGGGGGTATATTGGTCTAGGAGGGGCATTTCTATATCCCTTTAAGCCCTAAACCCCATGAAATCCCATTTGAAAACTATGCTGGAAGCACGTGCCACCTCAGTCTATCTCCACGGGAGCTCCCCGCAGTGTTCGGTTTGTGCCCGCAAAAACTGAATTTTGCCGCCAAAATGACAGCAAGTAGCAATTACTAGGAGTATCTTACCTAAGTCAGAAAAACATTAAAAAATAACTCAGATAGCTTTTAAATAGTACTATAATATTTCATGAACCATTTACAATTGATTTTCATCCAAGTAGAAATTAAAATGAACAGTAGATCAAAGTAAACATGACAAATTTTAGTCCAGTTTATACAAACCTGTGAAAATGAGAAGTGATAGACATAACAACTTATTTATCAATGTTTTACATAATCATATTATATTTCCAATCAAAATATTTAAATTTACTTTGCCATCTGGGAATATTTACAACAATTTCTCACATTTTAGATTTTGCGACCTTCAATATCTGAGTTGTTGATGTTTTTGCCGATTTAATGTTTACATTTCAGTCCAGTGTACATGTACACACATCTGTGAAAATGAGAAGTGCTAGCCATGTAGCTACTGCCAGCAAACTTGTATTTTACATTATTATATTATATATAATCTTGTAAAATGTTGATTTTGCGACCTTCAACTTTTGAGTTTTTGCCATTTGTGCCAATTCAGTTGCTGCTTTTATTAGCGGAATACCCTCGCTGCGCTCGGGTCCCACTAGATCGACAAATGAGATTCATGAGTTGTAACTCGAGTTCATGAATTGTCAATTGCCGTAAAACTTGAGCTCTCACTATCAGGAGCATGAGGATGAAAGGAAACGTGGTTATTGCCAACGCTGGAACCCGGCTGTTTATTTTAACGGAATAACTCGTATTCAGAATTAGAAACCAGCGCGAAGGGGTAACTTTCGTGCTGCCGTTCGTCAATTTTATAATGAACTCCGGTGGAATATGTTTATAAAATGCGGCGACCGATAGGCGGGTACGCACACTTCCTTGCCGACAAAAAACGCCAAAAATGGACCAAAAACTGCGGGTTCTGCATTTTTTGAAGCAATCCCGTCAAGATAAACTCCAGTGCATGTCCGCAGTTGTAATGTATTTTTCACTTGTACGCACGTTGCTTTTTGCCGACAGAAAACAGGCCAAAACGACGGGTGTTTTGACGGGGATTTGCATTCAACTCATTGTATATCAGTTTTTTAACTCGATATCTTTTTTCCCCCACACTTTCCGCTTACTTACTTTAAAACGAAAGAGGGAGATTTGCGTATACGGCAGCCTGAATTATTAAGCAATGAACTCATGAGATACCGTATGCAGTTTTAAAAGAAAGAGAGAGATAGCGGGGGAGGGAGACAGGGAGAGGGCTATCTTTTCCATACTTTTAACCTTTCCTCCCGTATTCCCATCTATATTTCCTACGCGCGTGTCGTGTCTGAGTGCGTCTCTTTTTCGCATCTGAAACAAATGCATGCGTTTCACGATGCGCTAATGCGGCACAGGATAGTTCATTTTTGCTGTTTATAACGCTAAAAGTACAAGTAGAAGATGTTCGTGTTTTGGGTTGTAAGTTTGGTTTTATTAATATGCCATATTATTCTCAAATGATCTATTTGGCGATTTTTGTTATACCGTATACCTTGATACCTTGATGCCTCCATCACTTCTGATAATTGGCGACCATATTTGCACTCTTCTTAGCGTTCTTTCTCCACTTTATTATATCTTGTGCTGCACGTTTGGCTTGAACGTAGTTGAGACCAGTCCATTCCCTGATGTTATCAAACCAGTTTTTCTTCTGTCTGCCACGTTTTCTCTTTCCTTCAACTTTTCCCTCAATGAGGTTGAGAGATAGGGGGCTTCCACTTCCCCAACAGTTGTCTATCTGTATACCGTATAGCATGGACTAAAAAGCACCCTTAGGCAACGAAAAACAGAAACCCTGTTCTACGGGCCCGACCGACCCATCTTTTTTTAGAAAAATTCACATGCAAATGAATATATAAATACATTGACTTTCTGGTCAAGTCCTTGTCAGTTCACTTTCATTTTTCGCCCCCCCCCCCCCCCCCCCCCCCCCCCCATCCCCTTTGAATATGAAAAACCTAGCTACGCCACTACATTTTATACTTGCATGCTGTAGTCCCTCGCCAGACTAAGCAAAACTACAATCCTAATATTGTTTGAACACTTTTATGCGTGTGATTAAAAATTCCCTCTCTCTCTCCACCGTGGTTCAATGTTGAAACATGCATTTTGGGTTACGGGATATGGCCCGGGGCGGGGCTATTCAACTTATTTTTACTGCTTCAGCATATTGCATTTTCACCGTAAAAATGCCTAAAACCCAGAGGCTTCCACCCACCCGCCCCGCACGCCCGCCCGGTCGCTCCACTCGCTTTCGCTCGCTCCGCTCACAGGGATACAAAATGTTCTGCCTCTCCTCTCCTGCTGAACACGCCCTTGAGCACGCACGACCTTGTGCTTCTGCGGCGACGCGAAGATGTGTGCGTGTTGATTGTAATACGCTCAACGCCCAAGCTGCGCCAGAACAAAGACCAGCTGCGCAAGCAATTGACCATCGTCATGACGATATTGACCGTCGTCAGGGTACGGCGGCTTCTGCGCGCTGTGTGTATCTGTGTGTATTGGAATGCGGAATGAGCAGTCGCTAAGTAATTAGATTATAGTTACCACGGTATGATTACACGGTACGGTACGCACAATATCGTCCAATGGACCCACGTCACATGAGATTGAGCTCGCGTAAAGTACGCGAGATCAACCTCATTTCCGGTGCAACGGTCATCCGTGGTGCGCACTACGTAATATCGACCTCACGGCTCTGATTGGTTGGTTCTCAAACGAGAGAACTGAAAAACTCGTGAGCTTATTCACGCACCATAACGCCCCACTGCGTCGGTGGTTACGGCGCAGCGGGACGGTCGTTAAAAAGGCTTCAGTTTAAATTTGACCAATCAGGCGCTTTGGTGTTGTTGGTTGGCAGTATTTTGTGAGTTCAAGCATGCGTGCGCAACCTGATCGAAGTGCGCCCACGTATGTCGAACTGTGGCCAGGAGATTATGTGCCGTAGATCCATTCTAGGGACATTTTTGAGCCAAAATCGAACGGGGTTTTGCTGTTTGTGGAGCCAATTGTTAACCAATTTCACTGGAATATATTTTATAACACTTCCCGTATTTTCTTCTATCTTTCATGTAAATTATGCGACACTTTGATCAAATCTAACTGAGTACTAATGATAACAAACAAACACACACCCACCAATAAACAAACACACACACAAACACACCCCATTTCCAGATGTATACATGTAGTAAGATACACAAATATTAGGCCTATACAAAACCGAGCGCATTTTCGGCCAAATTCTAATAATTATGCAGACCCCCTGGAAAAGATCATGAAATGCGTTGACATCTGCCATGATTTGAATTATTGCAGGTGCTGCATTTTGATGAGGTGCCTTGTCAAATGTTTTATGAGGTGCCTTATTAAAAAATTGTATTTTTATACGAATACAAATCATAAGAATTTCAATCCAATTTGATTAGTCACGGGATCAAAAATAACTGAACTTGGATCATAATTACAGAAATGAATAGAATGACGTAAGAGTGTACCTGGTATTGTGGTAACTCGGCCGGAAATAGAATCCACTTCCATGAAAACAATCATCATCATTACAAAGAAGTATAGAAAGACGCATAATTTCCATTCTCTCACGATCATCGTGAAATGAAGAAGAAAAAAAATATCACAGCTAGATGCGCTGCGTGACAGTGCAGAGTGCGTGTTTGTAAATAGTCCTCCTCGATATATGATCAGTCGTAAAGTGTGCAATAAACTTGGCATCGACATTTCTAAGTGTTTTCCGAATTGTGTCATGATTGTTTCCAGCTCCGCATATGGCCGGATACTCAGCTTCCGTATGATCTTGTTATATAGGACCATTGTTATTAACCCATATTCATCGTCAAAAGTCAAGGTGAATGATTTGTCTTAAAGGTAGATGACCCGATCACTTTTTCGTAACACAGAATTATTTCAAACATACGGAGATTTTCATATCATATGAAAGCTCGTATTTTTCTCATCATCATACTGAAATTTGACGGCCTAAATCTGTATAATTACGGAGAAATCGATGAAATAACGTCGAATTACAGCGAATGGTGGTATACCACCGATATACAGGGTGTCCCAAAAGTCTATGCACGTTTTTGAAGAGTCATATCTCATAAAATATAAATCATATGGTATAAATTTAACCATATTTTGATAGACGAGATTTGGGAAATTAATTTGATATCAAACACAACCCTATTGGTGAACCCACAACATTATAAAACTGGTTGAAAGTCATTGGCCGTGTGCCAGACCAACCCATACCAAGTCCACACATTGTTGCTAAAAGTGCGCATAAATTAACGGTATGAAAGCAACGTTGCGCATTAGTCACAGTTCACTGCTTACCTTGCAACATTAATTTGTTATTTAATACCAAACTCGGTCACTCACAACATAAATAAGCGTAGTAGACAACATTGCACAGCAAAAGTCTTCATTATCAAGATGGTTTACAGCATAGATAAGCGAATACAAATTGTATGGTTCTACGCTGAAACACATTCAGTTCAACTAACTCAACAAAAGTTCAGAAAACATTTCAAAGTGAAACGCGCACCAGGAAGAATATCCATTCTGAAGTTGGTGGATACATTTTTGAACACAGGAACATATTCTAAATGGGTAAAACAACCTTCGATGAGGCCTTCAAGCAGCATTAAAATAATCCGCTAATCCGCTAAGTTTAAATTTTAACATGTTTGACAGCTGTGTGATGTGTGTGTTCACTTTTCTGTTACGTTATTCAATTGTTTAGGTCTGTGTTTTTGCACTAGCACACGTCTCTGTATACATGGAAAACATTTAAATTAGATTTCACTATAGAAACGAAAATTATGTGTGATATAGTTTGTTATTATGATGATATCACTGTAATGTAAAATTTTAAATATTACAATTGACAGATCACTTTCCGTGTAACCAACTCTACCCGTATTTTTTTTAAATCTCAATAGGTATGGATTTATGAACTTTATTCCTCCGAAGTATAAAATTACATTTTTGCAGTAATAAATATTTTACTTCTAGGGTGGCATTACAAACGGATGTTACTCCAATGTTTGGTATCAAAATTATTTCCCACATCTCCTCTTTCTAAATATGTATTCATATTTTCAATACGACTTATATTTTGTGAAATACAAAGCTTCAAAGTCGTGCATAGACTTTTGGGACACCCTGTAGTTTGTGTACTACTCAATGGGTACAGTTCACAGCATCTTGTGCGTCTAAAATAAGAACCATTAGAGCTATGCAACTCAAACTTTGGAACACGACTTTTTTAAGGATGACCTTTCATGTAGAATAGAAAACTTCAAGTTGAAAATCGGAAATGTGATCGGGTCATCTACCTTTAATCACATCACAATATTATTTAATAAAAACTGTCTTTCAAAAATACAACGCGGTTAAAATTAGTCAACTGGAAGTGAGTACTTCATTTAAATAACTAAAATAAACAAATAAATAAGTGAAAAGATGAATAAATGAAGAGATGAATAGGTGAATGAATGAATAAACAAACACACCCCCACACACCAAAACAAACAAAGTAAATATAAGTATTTCACTGTTTGGCCGATTGCTATCAAATTAACAAACATAAATTGATATAGTAGAATGCCATTTTGTATATACCTACCAATTTCAACATTTTGGTTTAATTTATTTGTGGAAGAAGGAAGGAACATAAATAATATCAGGCAGAAACAGCCATTATTTTTCAAAATGTTGAACCATGAACCGAAGAAGTTAATAGATAGTTAAACATGGATATATAACATAAGTACTCACGTCCATTAGCCGGGGTTGTCACTAGACTGATTTAAAGTTTAAAGTCAACGGCATGCAATCTTTTTCATGGAAAGCTTCATGTCTTTATTTTTTTCGTCTAAATTCAATATTCTTGTCAAATAAAATAAAACTCAATATAAATATCTCAAATATGCAAAATGTAATACTGTATGAATATGTAAAAAGATCGATTCAGAGGCAGCCGTAAGAGGTCACCTGTGTGACAGGGGAAAGACACGTCTAACACTGACAGACCACAGAAGGTAAGGGTCTTATTTGGCATATTTTGTCCCGGCTCGGTAAAAACATGAAAAGGGAGGCCGTATTCCCCACATTAGACCACCGGGTCAACGTCATTAAGCAATATTCAAAATTACTTATGTTATTAGCTGAAGCATTAATATGCGATGTGAATCTGGAAATATAGGTCATGGTACTGTAGTATAACAAGTTATCATGGCGGCGACTAAGGTTTTCAGATTGGACATAAAGGTATTCTTTGGTAAACATTACTAAACATCGATGATTAAAATATACCCACACAAAAAAACTAACATAACTTTTTGAATTGCTCTATATATTTATCGATAGACGTACATTATAAGAAGTCGATATGCGAAAATGCTGAAGCTGTTTATGAAGATAAAAGGATCAGCAGTTTATCTCTTCTAGTTTTTTTAAATAGCAGTGATCAGTGCATGGTGATAGTACCATTTCAAAGTGTCGGGAGAGGGGATGGTGTAAGGATCATCAATTCAAATAAGCATGAACTAACCGGTACTCTTTGGCTATCATAAATTGATGATGTAATGAGGATTCGTAAAATTTGGTGAAACACCTATAATTGGCGCTGCCACTGCCTGACTGCATTTCTTTACCAATCATCTACCGCTGAATAGCGCACCTCATTCAATATCTACTACATGTAGTGATAGCACGATAGCAAACGTCTTCAATCGTTACTGCCTGCATGCAAATAACACATCCGCTATATCTACTACTGATAGCTAGGTACGTCGTCACGCGTCCATTTTCTTCACTTCTACTGATAACAATTCATTCATCATGTCGAGTGATTGGAGCACACATGTCTTAAGTGCAAGTTCTGGAATTTTCAGTTTTTTACGTATTATGATAGAATGTGATATTCTCTATTTAGTGCTCACATCATCTAAGTGATTATAACACACACGGACGAGTGCACCAAACTGGTGTAACTTAATAGGGAGGTAAACTACCTCCCTAGTAGTTATGCCCTAACTGTAGCGTAACTTTTTAACGATGTAATTCTGAGAGCAAAACTGGCGAGGAACACCAGAATAGTAACTAGCGAGGTAAATATCCACATTAATCAGCATCGTCCCCTTACAAAATTAATTGTCGCATGCGTCAAATATGTGTATATGTATCAAACAGCAATCATATTGATACGAATGGTGTTCCGTAGAATTATAAAAATGTGTCGTCAGTCGCTACGTCAAGCGTTGATTTAAATAACATGAATAATGCAATATGTCATACCACGTCCAGTCGAGCAATGAAAGTCCGTGTAAAAATGACGCAATTTTTTGTGTTCGAAAATGTGAAAGTTTCAGTGGCGTATTACAACCTACCCACCAGGAAAAATGGGGGAAGGGAAAAGAGGAAAAGAAGGGGGAAAGGGAAAGAAAAGAGAGAGAGAAAGGAAAAAGGGATGAAAATGGAAAAGGTTTAAAAAAGGGGAATGAAAGAAAAGAAGAAAGGGAAAGAAAGAAAAAAGAAAATTTCGGAGTACAAAAAGCACATTGCTTTTTGTAATGCGAAATTTTGTGACCCTGCGAAATTTTGTGACCGTGCGAAATTTTTTTGACCCTACCCCCCCCCCCCCCCCCCCCCCCCCCCCCACCCCTTCGATTAATGCATACCCTTTCGAACCGTTATATATTGGATCATTTCTAAGTGTTTCGATACTTTTTGTGAGCAGTTTACATACATCTTCTTTATTTATCCACGATACATAGGTCAACTTAACAGCTGTTTTTCACTGAGGCCGTGATAAAGTCAATATAATTAACATTTTATATAATAAAATTACATAACATATTTCTTGCATCTTATACAGTGTAATAATAATAAAACAAGATTTTCGTTTAAGACGGTTGATAAATATACTAATATTTGGGGAGACTTGAATATTTTTGTCAAGTTTGTTCCATTCAATGGCACCCCTATAAGAAAAACTGCGTTTTTTATAATTTGTTTTAGGTTTAGGAATAATAGCATTATACTTACTTCTGCGTAAATTGTAATTAATTACATCATTATACAAAAGTAAATCGTTCAAATATGATGGTGCAGTATTATTGAGTATTTTATAAGACAAAATATTACAGTTGTATGTTTGTCTATTATCAAGTGGTAACCATTTAAGTTTATTAAGAACTTCAAGACTAGGTGTATCCCAAGCTACTCCACAAATAATACGAGCAGACCTGTTTTGAATAATTTGAAGACGAGATGCTGAAGTTAAGCCACAATTTCCCCATACAATATTACAATACTGTAGATGAGGAAGTACTATGGCACTGTATACAGTTTTAAGAATATCATGTGAAAGAAATGGCTTCGCTCGCTTTAACATGTGTAGACCCTTTAATGCTTTTTTCGGGTATATTCAATATTTTCATTCCAAGTTAAATGTTTATCAATAATTACACCAAGATGCTTACATTTATCAACTTTAGTTAAATTGTTTCCATTAATTTGTACTGTCAAATTATGATTTTCTACATTTGCTAAACGTTGCCTTGATGAGATCAACATGAACTCTGATTTTGTTACGTTTAAACTGAGTTTATTGACTTGAAGCCAATTTCTTACAGACTCAAGGTCTTCATTTATACATTTTATAATATCATCAACTGAGCTAGATGCATAATAAAGACCTGTATCATCTGCATACATGCTAACTTTAGAGTGAGATACACAATTAGGTAAATCATTAATATATACAAGAAAAGCAAGAGGGCCGTCGAAGAACACTGGGGCACTCCACACTGAATTAACTTAGGGCTAGAGAAAGTTCCATCAATACATGTTGATTGTGTTCGATTGCTTAAATAACTATGAAACCAATTAATGACATATTTACTTACTCCATAAAACTTCAATTTTTCTAAGAAAATATCATGGTTTACAGTGTCAAAAGCCTTTTTTAAATCTAACATACATACCCCAATTATATTACCTTTATCAATTTCATTGTACCAGTCTTCAGTTAAATTAATTAAAGCTGAAGCGGTGGAATATGAAGGCCGGAAACCAGACTGATTTACATGAATCATATTATTAACATTTAGATATTCATATAGTTGATTCAACACAGCCCTTTCAATAACCTTTGAAACAACAGGTAGAATAGAAATAGGCCTGTAATTTCCAGGATCAGCAGGATCTCCTGCCTTAAAATAGGAGTAACTCTAGCTTTCTTCCAATTATTAGGGAAGGTACATGTAGTAAAAGAATGATTAATCAAATGTGTGATGATTGGTGTAATAATTGGTGCTGCTAGTTTTAATAATCTTGATGGGATATTATCACAGCCTGTAGCTTTATTATCTGATAACTGAGAGAGATACTTTAAAACAAATTCATGTGTAACAGATTCAAAATTGAATGATTTATTAGTATTGCAGTTTGTATTTTTGTCGCGTGAACAATTACTATTACTAGGATCATCAGTAACAATTTTTGATGCAAGTTTAGGTCCTATTTCAGCAAAATAGGTATTTATTGTATTTGCTATATATATATCTATCGGTTTATTTACAGAACCGTTTTCTGTATTCAAACAAGAAATGCTTGTATTTTTACCTTAGGAAGGTATCACAAAGCGCAGTTGCTCCCAAGTTTTCTTAATATTATTTTTATTGTCAGTGAGACCCTTATTTATAAATTGTTTTTTACTGGTACGCACTAAAATGTTACATTTATTCTTGGCATCACGAAAATCTTTCCATTTCATAATGTCATTACCTGAGCGGATGGCTATTACTTTAAGTTTATCTCTGTGACGCATAAGTTCGATAATATCTTTAGTTAACCATGGTGCTGATTTTTTACGTACCCTGTGTCTTTTTAAAGGAACATGCTTCAGTAGCGTAGCCAGCGGGGGGGGGGGGGGGGGGGGGCAGACTCCCCCGGACACCTAAAATGGGGACGGAGAAGCGGAAAAATGGGGACGAGAAGAAGGGGAGAAAAGAGAGAAAGAAGGGGAAGGAGAGGGAGAAAGAGAAGAGAAAGGGGGAGGAGAGGGAGAAAGAGAAGGGAAAGGGGAAGGAGAGGGAGAAAGAGAAGAGAAAGGGGGAGGAGAGGGAGAAAGAGAAGGGAAAGGGGAAGGAGAGGGAGAAAGAGAAGGGAAAGGGGAAGGAGAGGGGAAAGAGAAGAGAAAGGGGAGGGAAAAGGGAAAGGGAGAAGAGGGAGAGAGAGAAGAAAAAGGGGGAGGGAGAGAAAGAGAAGGGAAAGGGAGAGGAAAAGGGGAAGGGGAGGAGAAGGAGAAGTCAGAAAGAGAAGGGGAAGGGGAGGGAGAAAGAAAGGGGAAGGAGGGAGAGAAAGAAGAGAAAGGAAAAGAGGGAGAAAAAGAAGGGAAAGGAAGGCGAGAGAGAAAGAGAAGAGAAAAGAAAGGGGAAGAAGTGGTAGAAAGAAAAAGAGAAAAGGGGATAGAGAGAGTGAGAAACAAGGGGAAGGAGAGAAGAAACGAGAGAGGAGGGGAAATGGAGAGGGGAAGAGGCGAGGCCGCGAGGGCGAGCTAGAAATGAAAAGGGAGACACAGGTAAGAGGTACTAGCCAGGAGATGCAAGGAGAAAGAAACGGAAGACACATGATCGATGGAGTGAGTGCCAAAGCAAAAGAGAAAGTAGGGAGGGGAAACGAATTAAAGGAAAGGAAAAGAGAAGAGCAAATATTGTTTTTTAGCAATTGTGAACAGGAGGGGAGAAAAGGAGGGAAGGGAGAACGCAGGACTGGGAGAACGAGAAAAAAGAAAATACAAAAACAAAGGGGAATGAAATGGGGAAAGGAGAAAAGAGAAATTATAGAACGATCGAAAGGAAGGGGAACATTAGGGGAAATGTGAGTGAAAGGAGGACATTTTAAAATTGTTCATTTAGTTCAATTTTTAAAATTTTCCAGCTTCTGAGGGGGGCACATCCACCCTCAGACACCCCCCTGCGTCACGCAAGCGCGACGTCTGGTCCTCTCTTAAAAATAGGGACGATATTGATGTTTCTCCCCCCCCCCCCCCCCCCGGAATGACAATGCTGGCTACGCGCCTGACATGCTTGTCAATGACTTCTAGAAAAAGTGTTTCAAATAAATTAGCAATTACATTGACATCAGCATTTAACATAACTATGTCACTGGCAATCGAGAAACACGGTTTCGATTCCCGTGTATTCCTTACTATTTTTTGATTTTTTTTTTAAACTTGACGGTGGATTATTGTAACATCATTTTTATGTCAATTGTTTATCCATTATAAAGATCCACGCGTTTATATTTTTTTATTTTTTTTTATGTTTCTATCATTTATCTCTTGATTGATTGATTTAACTTCTATAATTATGTAAACTGCTCACAAAAAGTTAGGAAACTTTTTTTAATCAAGTATATTTTAATTATTTATTACCCTCTTGTATTATGTTGCATATCAATGGAAAGCTAAAGTGTTCTTCTTTAAAATGATACAAAATGTGCAATGATGATGACATGTTGCTGGACTTGGCCACATTAATGAGAATGAGACAAAGTCACAAATCAAATGTGCCAAAATTAGCGATTTTGTGTTACTAGCTGTGTGAACAAACAAAATGACACTGTAATCATGGTAATGAAAACAAGCAAGACAACTTAATTACTGATCTTAATCCACTTTAGTGAGACAAGAACTGAGTTCAGTAACGAGTGGATGATCCGAAGGCGTCTTGCAAATACCCAAACAATGTTTTTTCTAAAGAGATGAGGGGTAACTTGTGTGTGTTGTGCCAGGGAGGTTGTGCTCACTGGTGCAAATCTTTGTGTAACTGCACCATTCATGGTTCTCAAGCATGACCGGTTTGATTATTGATCATTACTTATTGACTGTTTAGCACACATAACAGTAATTTTGGCACATTTGATTTGTGACTTTGCCTCATTCTCATTCATGTAGCCAAGTCCAGCAACATGTAATCATTGCCAATGTGGTATAATTTTAAAGAAGAACACTTCAGCTTTCCATTGATATATAACATGTACAAAAAGGTAATAAATAATAACAAATATACTTGATTAAAAAAAGTTTCCTAACTTTTTGTGAGCAGTTTATAATACTGCTTGATAAATAATTGATTTGACTTGAGTGTTCAGTTAATCCAAGCAAAATGTTCTGATTAAAGTCACCTATTTCCTCGACATAACTAAGTCAGCAGACTTAACTAGTTTGACTTGGTCTATGACATTTATAGATAGTTTTATGATGACAAATAGGGTAACATTTAACATTAAAGGGGCATTCAGGTGGTTAATTAGCATGATGGTATAATGGAAT
Organism: Ophiura sarsii; assembly: GCA_035610835.1. Lineage (NCBI taxonomy): Eukaryota > Metazoa > Echinodermata > Ophiuroidea > Amphilepidida > Ophiuridae > Ophiura > Ophiura sarsii. The sequence goes on along the minus strand of CM069446.1, from coordinate 35,132,909 downwards.
CGTATAGTTAATTAGAGGCGTATATATGGGAGACTCCGTGCACTCCCAAGACTCCGCCAAACAAATTGTTTGAACTTCCTTTCATAGTCCTAGAACATATTTAGGGTTTTACCAAGATTAATTTTGGTATGCTAAGGGTTAATCAAGATGGCGTCAAAAATGGCCGCCAAAATGATCACATTTCATAAAAGGGCTTATATCAGCCAAAGTGTATGATAAAAAGTATATTTTTAACCATAGGATGTATGTATTAGACAAAGTTCATATCAGCATGTTTGCTTTGTTAAGATACTTAACATATTTAAATCCAAGATAACTGCCAAAATGGCCGCTTATATGGCCGCCTTTTAATGTATAAATAGCCTATAACAGTGCATCACATTCACCACATATGTTCTTAACTGCTGTACTAATGTTTTAGATAATTATACGACTCACCTTTCTGTAGACAGTTTTGATTTAATTATCACTCTTCAAAATGGCCGCCAAATGAATGTGGAATGACAAAAAAAAGCCGTGTCACATTTTAAATGACTATGCGTAGTATGTAATTGATTGAAATAACTACCAAATACCAAAATGGCTACCAATTGATTAAAAATATGGTCAGAAATAGCTGGTTGAACCTTATCTATTACTATACGTATAGCTAAATACCAGTATCTAACTTTCTAAACAGATAGGTTGGTGATTTTATGGTGATAATTATGGCTTGAAAAACCACAGTCCATGGAAAAACCTACTTTAGTAATTGAAATATCCAAAAGGATTATCAAGCAGTTACAATCACCACCAAGTATACATAGATAGTTGTATGAATTCATAAATGACCATATCCTTTATTTACTTCATTGTGGTATCACTTGCGGTCAATAGATGATCACCTGGGGTAAAGAAATGATCACTCAGGGCTAGATCACTTTGAGTCATTAAATGGTCATATGGCTTGGGGTCATTTATTGATCAACTGTTTTCAATATGAATTCATGGGGGACCAAATGAAAGGAAACAGAGCCCGAAAAAGTAGATTTTTTTACTTTTTTTACTATATTTGTAAATACAAATTATAGTCTAAATAAATAATATACTACCAGGATAAAAATATCCGATAAAGTTATTCGGGGGTTGGGCAATCCTGTATTTTTAGCATATTTACATAATATTATTACCATATAATTCCATTTTTTTAACAAATTTAAAAAAATGTACATTTGTTATTTGTCCTTTATTGGACGCCAAAAATGGATATCTTGCATTCGACCTTGAGTTAACCTCAAATTTAGGTAACCTGAGGTCGAAAGGTGTATGAGCATTTCCATATCTGCGGCTAGATAGCCAGATGGTTTTAAAATAGGTCTATTTGGGTAAAATCACGATTTTCAACAACTCTTCTGTCACATGTTGGGTCTTTTAAAATGAATATCTGGTTTCAGTTTTCAATGCGGATACATGAATTCATGTGGGACCAAACGAAAGCAAACAGAGCCCGAAAAAGTAGATTTTTAACTTTGTTTTACTATATTTGTAAATACAAATTGTAGTCTAAATAAATAAAATACCACCAGGATAAAAATATCCGATATAAAGTCATTCGGGGATTGGGAAATCCTGTATTTTTTAGCATATTTACATTATATATTATTGCCATATAATTCCAATTTCAGGTTAAAAATGCATATAACAAATCAAAAATAAATGTACATTTATTATTTGTCCTTTATTTGACGCCAAAAAGGGATTTCTTGCATGCAACCTTGAGTTAACCTCAAAGTTACCGCAGTGGTATCGCTATACCCGAGGCTAAGTTTGTCGTCTGGACAGGCACTCTGGTTTAGCAGTACATTTTGTATAGCTCTATTCTTGAGTCAAGTGGCCGTCTGAACAGGCCTCTGAGTCAAAGTGGCCGTCTGAACAGGCCTAGTGTCCTTCAGCTGTGTAAACAATCAGTGTTTATTTTAAACAAACATCATTGGTTGAAAGAGCTTGAAAGGAATTCAATATACCCTGAAATAGCTGCCTTATGCTTTATGTCTATGTTTAAAACCTGTTTAACACTGTTTAAACTGGTTTTAACTGCAAACAGGTCAAAACAATCATTGCTGATTTGTATGCCTAAAGAAAGATACTGTATTCTGTGCATTGTGACATACGTGAGACGTAAACAGTCAGTGTAAGATACCCTTTCCCCAAATGGTCAAACTTCATCTATATAGTGCGGCCGCCGTAGCTACCCGTCCGTGCAAGATTGCAAAAAAGTTTGAAGTGCCGTCTATGGAAAGGATTACACAGTGACGTTACAAATCATGTTTATAGAGTTAACTATTTATACGGTGTAGTAAAGCAAATCATTACTATTTTATACGACCGTTAAGCCTATATCTTGGAGGTTTTCAATGTACTTAAATTCAATTTGGATATGAGCCCGGATATGAGCTACCGCATGGGGACTTTTCACGCGGCAGGCGTCCGTGTAGAAGACATTCCAAAACTTCACAAAATGTTTAACAAATATCAACATTTTAGAATGAAAGTTCTAAGTGTTAAGATGCTATTCCAGGCTACTCAAATTGAACATGCATGTTCCGCCATCTAGCTTGTCGTGTGTATGTGGTGGGGGTGGGGTGCACTTACCTTGTGCAGTAACACTAACGTACAGACAGCTAATGAAGAAGCCCACAAGAAGCTTTGAATGGTATCGAATCATTACTGTTCACTTTAGAAAGATGTTATCGCCATCAATGCAATATCTACAGAGATAGAGGAAGAGAACACATCGGTGCTTATTTTACTCCGTAATTCGGGAACATGTAGCGACTTAAGATGAAACGTTTCTTTTAACGTAGAATCCGATTCTGCACGAGTACACGCATTCCCTTTTCGAAATCCGCATGACCCATTTGATTACACATCTCTGACAAGTCAAGCGTATCAAAGTGTCAGCTTCATTATTTGAAACTATTGTTATTCTAATCATTAGTACTAGAACATAATAAATGTCACGATCATATACTTGATAATACATATCTATATAAATCAAATATACACGTTTCACGATTAAGCGTTTATGATTTTGACTTGATTAAGTTAAGTAACCACCTTACTGAACATGCAGAAGTAGTTTTTCAATTCACAAAAATAACATGGCAAAAAAGAGCAGTATTGCGTGATTCGGCAATATGTATCAAGATTGGGAACAATTTGACAGGTTGCCGTTTTTGGCAATTTGCACCGACTGATTATTATGTCACGTACTTCCATTGGCATTTTAACTCCGGTTTATTTGTGTTTCTTGTAATATGCACGTCCTCTGAGTTAAACAGTGAACCAATGATTGGCCCGTCAAAGCTCTTTGTAGAGAGTTACCAGTTTGATTTATGATCGTTCAGTTCATTAACTTCGTGTGCTATCTATATTCAATCTTGAAACGATATAAACTCTGCAATTAGCTAATGGTGTCATCATTATGCTATCTACTGAAGATAGAAATCTCATAGGCCTAGCCACGTTAGCTTTCACATATTGGGGAAATTAACCAAAAACTATCATATAAGCCTGCAAATATCTGTTTTACGATTACAAACCTTCCAAACACATTAATTTGTTCTTTCTTCCCAATTTCTTCCTTTCTTAACCCTTCCTTTATCTTTTCTGCTTCATTTTCATTTTCTTTTTCCCCTTTCATTTCCTCCCATTCCTTTATCCTTTTATTTCCCGTGTCCGTATGACGTGACGCATCTGAGTCTGACCTATGTGATTTTGTTTTTATCCCGAATTTATACAGGTTTGAGTCCCTAGCTTTAGAATTCGTGTATCCCGACACCTATTAATTCACGATAGAGGTATAGGCCATACTATAGGGCCTTTTTGTATATAAATAGCAAATGTGAACAAAAGCCCAACAAACATTAACAAGGTTAATTTTAGTTTTTTGACGCGCCCTGTATAGTTACAAATTATATCCAAGTTACAAATGTGAATAAATATATTTAAAAAAAGATAAAATACGTTCGGCCGTATATCAAATCCAAGCCCCTCGCCAGAAACGCAATGAACCATGAAGTGGTTTGGGCGACTTCACTGGTGCCGTCACAACGGGAAGGAACTGAAGTGTCAATTCGGTGATTCCCGGACTGACGTCACAGTTCCTGTATTGTCTAAGAGGAGAAATCATGGTCAGCAAACAATGCACCACGATCTAAAAATATGGCAACAAAATAAAAACATGTGTATCAAGTTGTACAGGTACCCTTACAAACAGTATCATGACCTCGATCTATTCATTCACTGAATGTGATAATACCAGTCAGCTAGCATGTCACGTAAATGGTCGCTATTTTCTTTTTCAGCCAGCGCGAATGACCTCGCTCGGCCAACGGACGTTTTTGCAAGGATTAAAATGGTAAATTTGCTATTTTTGTGTCATTTCAGGTAAAATCTCCACTATAAACTTCTTATTATGGTTGGCAAGGCTTAAATCTTAATTAATACAGGTGATTTGATCCTTTAAAATGATGTGTAGGACCTAAAATACTGAAAACAGTATCGCAATTTTTCTGCAATCTTTACATTGAAAAGTGTCTCCATAAATTTGCCTTATCTCGTTAAAAATGGTCACAACCCTCCTGAATATTTCGCAGCAAATAAAGTGTAGTCTTCGTCTCCGTAAAATGTCAACATTCGGAAGGCTTATTGCTTCAAACGGTCAAGACCAGGAAAATAAGATGAACAGATGATTTTAGTTTGGCAAATTTTGCACATTCTGTCATTCTCTGTGTAGAAAGTCGCGTTACCGATCGATGAACCTATTCTCCCGTCAAGATAAAGTAAACCAGCCGTGCGTGTGTAGTGTCGCGGGAAACACATGTATTTCAAATGGATATCCATAACATGCTATGTCTATACAGAGAGCATGTGGAACCACAGCAAAATTCCGATCTTTCCACCAAAACTGTATATTTCATGTGAATATTTGAAGCAGATAATCATTCTCAACCCTTCTAATCTTTTACTATTATGAAATATCAATGCTTCAAATTGAAGTCTGTGTTAGCAAATTGATATTCAAATGCTTCAAACGGTCACGACCAGGGTTTTTAATCGCATATCACATAATTATGATCATTTTACCTCTTTTTTAAATCAAGAATTACATCATTTTATACAGTCATAAATGTACAATATATGATATGAATGATAGCAGAACAGAAAATGATGAATCAAACAACTGTGAATAAATCAGTCTACATACACATTCCGGTTTTATGAGAAAGCAATCTAAAGTGAGCTCTTCTATTCGAAAAATTTCGGAAATCATCGGAACTTGCATATTGCAGTTACATCCCGTGAAAATAACAAATGACCTTGCCGTGCATAGAGCGTGACCTGATGGTTGACTGAATACGGCTAATACACTTGTGATTGTATGGTTTTGAATGCACACAGCATGGAAACACTCTCTTATGTTTAAAGTTAGCGCGGTCATTCAACTATTATTCAGCAAGGCATGATGATAGGAAAGGGCTAACAAAGAGTGTGTGTAGTCATATAGACCCTAGGTTTGTCATAGTGCATTGTTGGCTAACTATGATTTCTCCTCTGTGTTGCCTGGTAGAGCGGGTTTTTCAAAATACGAAGATCGTTTTTAACACGGATTTTGGGCGCATTTATGGTTTTTGTAAATTTCATCTTTTCTTTAATGGATCGCTCATAAAATGTTTATTTTCGAAATCCTTGTGATTTTGTCTTTATTTTGATATATAATACATGTATACACTTTGCTGGATGTTTAAGAGGGTGGTTTAATATTCTTTGTGGAAATTATTGGTGATGGGTTTTATACCCGGGCTGACGGGTCAGGCCGTTTGGTGAACCCACTTTTCTGAACCCACCTGAACCCACTTTTTTATTTGTTGAATATGTAGTAAATTATGATAAAGAACATCCTTTGAATTATGGTTTAAATCTGTATCGTTTACGTAGGAGAAAAACAGTTTTTTCTTAATAAATTATAAACATGATATCGAGCCACGTGCGTATAGTCTTCAATTCGGTAGTTGTATAAAAAGCAGCCTTGACTCAACCACCAAATATTATCTCTATACCGAAGTGTATAAAGAAGCCACCTTTTCCTACTTGTCAATATGGTCAAGGATTCTGATTTTCCCTCTCTGTCGCAACGTCGCAATCGGACATACACACGAGGAGCTACGCTGTGCATGAAGCTAGTGCCCTGTGGCAAAAGAGCTCACTGATACAATGTAAAACACTTTGTATTAAATCTCACCGGGGGTTGGTTTAGCTTTTAATAGCTGAGCAAACAGTCCCAGCTATCATTTGTTTGGTTTAATTAACAATTCAATTCAAATAATGAAATGTTCAATTCTTGTTAATAAAGTTATTTTATTTATTTATTTGTTTATTTAATATATATACATTTAACTATTCATTTTACTGAATAATTAAATTATTTATTTATTCATTCATTCACTTATCCATTTATTTGAAGCGATAATGAGTGTGGCTTCATCCTAAATCTATTTCGATTTACGCACTTGATCAGTGTTCATCACCCTCTGCAAAATCACCCACAAAGTAAGACGTTCAATTGCACGTGGCTCATGTACATATATGGTATCGTTGCTCGTGTCCGGTTTTACGTGAGTGTCTTGCGTAAGGGAGACCCTTGCGTAAACACGTACTGTAGCATTTCCTCAGCTATACTGACATTATTTCACACAATGCACGAACGAGGCTGGGCATAAAATGCATTAACAATAGGGTTTTACTTCCTATTTCGCCGAAATATTCAGGTATATTAGTTGTACTTGTTGCCCCATTAAATATCTCAGATAAAAAGTGGGTTCAGGTGGGTTCAGAAAAGTGGGTTCACCAAACGGCCTGACCCGTCACTGACCGGTACAAAGGCGTAATCGAATAAAAGGTACTTGAGAGGGGTACTCGAATTGGATTTAAAACGTACCTTGAACCTTGTAGATGTTTAAAAGTGTGCTCTATCCATTAGTATTACACGTCAGAGGAATATGTATACATATTCATTCCTAGGTGAATCCCTCAACATAATACAAATCATGACTACCTGTGAGTTACGATTTCACACGACTTACATGTATGTTGGAATGGCCACTGCTCAAAAATATCAGCCAAAGGCTAGCAAGTCACACACTTGGACTACTAGTACTAGTACTAAGAAGATCCATATCATCTTGCTCACAACAAGTCAAATCAAAGGCATACCAAACCCTTGTCCGCCCTCAAATAGAATATGCCAGCGAAGTTTGGAGTCCAAATACTGCCACCGAAATTAAACGGATAGAGCAGATCCAAAGAAATTTGTCAGATTTGTCATGTCTGATTACCGCAGAGAAACCCATGTCTCATCACTCATAAACCAACTAAACTGGGACCTTCTCCACACAAAAAGACTAACCCAACAATCAAGCATGTTTTAGATTTTAGATTAAATTCACTACTATTTAGTCAGCATCAACACACCAAATGTGAGCGCCTACAAATTTGCCTTTTTCCCAAGAGCCTTCGCAATCTGGAACAGATTACCTGCAGCTGTAGTTCTACACATCAACCCGTCACTAGCTGCATTTCAATCTGCTGCAGCACCTGCCATCCGGCAAATGCAGTCACTGCATGGTGCCGCCACCCTGTAGACAACAATGGCCACAGTGCACCCTTATTTATGTTCCAGCCCGTCATCATATGTTCATCGTGTTTTCGTCAGATTTAACTTAATGAGTATTCGTCAGTTTAGTCCAGTATCTGTCAGTGTCAGCGTCAGCGACTCGTTTTGGTATTTGTTTTGCCCCACCCATCACCTTTCTATTATTTGATTTGGCGCTGGCTGTTTGACGTCACATCTGCCCCACATTCCAGTTTAGCTGAGTATACAGCTGTCATAGAAATTATCACATCAAGCATCAAGTAGAGATGACTTCCAAGACCATCCGCCAGGGATTATAACTAGAGGTTTGCGAGAGTGGGCGACTAATTGTTGGGGCGGAGGGAGTGATGTTTATCAGGATTTAGGGCGATGTCTTTGAAGGTCACACTGGATATTGTACTAACAGTTTGCTGTGGTAGAGCGTTCCAGAGGCGGACGTACGTCATGTTCGTAAACAAAATGCAACCTAAATGATTGAAATTACATTTTACTATATTATTTAGAAAATGCAAATTGACTATTTGCCCGGGCATCCTGCAGTCAATTGCCGAAAATCTATTTGTCCAGGTACCCTTGCCGCTTAGCTCGAAATTTCATATTATACATGTACACTGCAATTCGAAATCGTTTGGTAGTAAATAAGGTATTTTGGGGGATAAATGTTTGTGGTAAGAGATTAAAACAAAGATTGTCATTTGTAATTAATGTTCATTGTAATGATCCAGGATGTCACCGATGGAGTTGTATTATATACCTGTGATTTATTAAATTGTATATTGTTGATGTATGCATGAAATCCCGAAATTCAGTGAGGTGTTTGCTCATCTATCTTCTTCCGGGGTCTGTCTACCGTCTGAGGGGGATTCCCGTCGGTGGCATGTTGAGGTATCGGTTGAAGATTATTGATCCTCGCGGTGCCCGGGCATGTCGCCGGATGGGCGCCTCAGTCGTTCTGACCGTTGACTTCGGATGCAGAGGGGTGATCAATAGCCGTGCGTTCAGGTATCTACCCCTGACGGCACTGAATTTCCGCCCGATTATTGTAAACGATCCGGGACGTATCGGTCTGGGAAGAGGGTAGTGGCGGAATTACTATAGCACAGAGAGAGGGCGCTCTTTATCTTAATACTGTCACGTGATCGCCGCTGGACCACGTGACTTGGGGGTATAAATTGGGCTGTTCTGGGCTGATTTAGGCAGAGGTGGGTTAGACTTCGGGTTGTGGAGTTGACTGGCAGTCAATTGAGTTGATTGCTCGAGTTGTTCTTTAAGAAGCAAATACTTTTCCCATAGAATAGTATACAAAGTTACAAGTGGTTAAACAACTGACAGTTGGAGGTAATTCTCTCCTTTTTACCTATTTGTTATTAAATCATACGCCATATATTTCGTCTCCGAGAAGGACATGGTGTTGGTGACAGTCAACGACCGAGCCGCTTCGGTTGATTATCACCAAGGTCCGGTGAATAATAATAACGCTCAGAAACCAGGACACCAGTGTGTCATTAATTACGGCGGGAATTCAATAGAGAAACGTTCTGGGCAAGTTTCATCAAGCGATGTCAACCTCGGGTGTCAAAAATGAGGATGCCCCGGGTGGCGTGTACCACGGACAATTAAAAGAGACTACGTTATTATATATAATAAAATATGTGAAAAATTAAAGCAGACATTCAGTATTATTGATAAAAATGTACAGACAAGAAAAATAAATAATATATTATGAATTGATACCTGGTCATGTTTGACACATTTTCTGAGACTGGTAAACACTTGTCTCAGGAATTAATTGTGGATGAGAAACGTACTTTCGTGACAATGCATGTTGTCACTGTCATTGTATCCTTGACAAACAAAATGCTATTCACAGACTGCTTGTATTGTATAGTATAACAATGATTTCAAGCAGTCTGTGAATAGCATGTGCTTGTGAGTTTGGTAATGCAAACTATTACTTCGATGAATTTCGACAATAAATTCGCTGAGATATTACGGATACAACAAGTAGACGACCTGAAAACACACATTTACATCGTCCATCCTCAATGCGACATTTTCTTGTCGGGTTAATGTTAACAAGAAGCTTTAATAAATAATTGTCCTTAAATAACTGGAATCGAACTCATCATTCTGAGAGTAAATGTCATGTTAAAGATATGTATTGGCTATTTCATAATCAAAATTGAGCAAATCTGGCAATAAATTGGCTGATTATTAATGACGCCGATTGAAATTAAAAATTAAAACAGTTTGTATGCAAATCCACTCTTCTCTTTTTAAATGAAATAAAAAACATTTCAGTATTGACCATTATTCAAAAAATAAACAAATGGAGTGAAAGTAGAATTGTACTGCATCAGTCATTTGTTGCTATCATGTTCTGAAGGTCACAAATGTGACACTATGGTGCTGATCAACAGCAGCTTGGAAATATTTCCCACAATGCATTGCGATCATACCATATTATCGCTCGAATCAATGGAGGTGACGTCATTTGAGTTTCAGACATCGTAATGAACAGACCTCAGTTTGGCTGGCGAAAAATCCTTTAGAAAGGAATCGCAAAGAAATTACACCAAACTTCAGAATTCATTAGATAACATTAATCCAAACCTTATTCCGCATTTGCCCAAAATTAAAAATTGTACGTTTTCATAATATTTGCGTGTAAAAGTTGGGACGATCGTCAAATTCGGCAGCTTTGCGATTCATTTATACACGGTAAAATTTCGCGACCTATTGAAAATTATCTCGAAACAATCCATCCGAAAATACCTGTAAAATGAATAAAATCGGGCTTCTTGATAAACCGAACCAATTTTCATGTATGAAACCATGCTATTAATTTAAATATGCGATAATCAGGTCGTAAGTAGTAAATTAGAGTTGATCGAAATGCAGTATATTATTTTATTTGATTGCTGTAAGGTTACAGAACTGAGCAAAAAGTGCTGCGGGATTTTTGTAAACCCTGTATGGACTGGATTTAAAATCATTTAATGCATGGTATCCCATTTCGCACCTTGAAAATCATAGACAATTTAAACAATTTCATGTGATTTGATGGCTTAAAATGGGGCTAAAATGCAATGGGATAGAAAATCCAATCCAGGGGGGTCAGAATTTTGTAACTTTGTCAACCTGAATCGTTCATCAAATATTCCCAGCAAACCATGTATTAGCAAAATTGGACAACCCTCATGTTCCTAGATTTTTTCATATCCGCCCTGGCTAGTTGGCGACACTGACACCATATATTTTTCTCGGAGAAAGACTTGAAGTTGGTGATAGTCAACGACCGAGCCACTTCGGCAGATAAGTACCAAGCGCCTGTGAGTAAAAATGATCCTATGACGAGTAGAAACCAAAACACAATTATGTCATTAATGCAAATTTCAAACGGAGGGACAGTGGCAAAGGAGAAATGACCAGGACATGTTTCTCCAGACGATGTAAACCTGGGGTTTGTCAAAGATCGCAGCAGGTGGCCCGTACCACGGACAACCAAAAGAGACAGTTACGTAATTAAATATCGTTAAATATATATGAAATACCGTAAAACAGACAATCAGTATCATGAAATAGTTTCATCAGGAATTCAAAGAACATTACGAAAAATTCCAAAAAATGAAACTTACTAATTTTCCATACGGGTTTCAACAACATATCTGTTGTCTTCTCAGTAGATTGTGTTTGATCTAGAGCTAGTGTTTCTAGTCTGTTTCTTGATGACGTCATCAGATGTTGATGATGACCTACTCTGGATCACCGAGTCGTAAAGATGACTGAGTTGGTAAGCCCCCTCACAATCCACTGAGGAAGACAACCGATATGTTGTTGAAACCCGTATGGAAAATAGTAAGTTTCCTTTTTGGAATTTTTCTACGAAAAATTCATAATAAAAGACAATCAGTATTATTGATAGAAGTGTACAGAAAATAGCCTACCGTATAATATTGATTTTTATCAATAGTACTGAATTAATAAATGGTACTTTGACATGTTTTACACATTTTGTGAGACCAGTACACATGTGTATCTTCCGTCAACTATGGATCAAATGCTGTTTCACTTTGAATCTTAGAAATATAAAAAAATCAATTATGATTTCTTTGTATTTTAGTCCAAATATGCTTAGAAATAAAGTTTTTCACTCATAATTCTATTTATTTTTGGTTAAGATTCGTTAAAACTGGTATCGTATATTATTATTGGCTGATTTCGTCACCTTTCATTTGACACGAGAATTGGTTCAATCAAATCTTTAATAATAGCCATATCCTTTAAAACAATATTTTGTCCAAGAATGCTTAAGAATAAAGTTTTTGACTAATAGTTCTACTTATTCTTGTTTTATATTCATTTGTGTTGACCCAAGAAGCTCTACACAGCACATTAGTAAATTCAAACATCAGACCAGATATTGTGCCGTATCGCTGCCCATAGAGCAGAATTTATTCCCTGACACTTACGATGCCAAATGGAAAATATGCCAATAAGTCAGTACCTACTAGACCACTTGTCAGACAGGTACCGACTTAGGTTAAATTATTATGCTGACGAATAAGTCGGTACCCTACTACCCCACATGGGAGAAAGGTACCGACCACAGATCACAAATTCCACCATCTGTGTACCGACTAAGGTTAAATAATTATGCTGACGTAAGGGCAGCACCTAGTCCCGTGCAGATTGGTACTGAATGAGTTTTTTGTGTCCTTATGCGAATGAGTGGGGTTTCAGACCCCACATGGAAGACACATTCAAGCAGGACGTGCCCTATGCACTATAAGATCGAGAATATTGTGATTCCCTAGATGGGTTATAAAATCCGTAAGTCAATAACGATGCCAGACCTCCATCGTGCCAACAGTTTGTAGTTGCGCCTCATGCTGACTGAAGGCTCAGGCTGTTAACCGGTAATTTTCCATGTGTAGTAAAACGGTGGTGGTGGGGTGGTGGATGGTCATGTGATTCGAACGGATAATATCGGACCGAATTCATCCCGATATTATAAAGCTAAAGAATATCCACAAGAAAAGGTATGCTGTAGATTGAGCGTAGGTGGCGCTACAGCAGCAAACTAGGTTTCGCCCCTTGTTCCACACAAATGAAATTAAAGTCTGAACTCTTTAATTTGGTTTTGTGTTGACCCAAGAAGCTCTACACAGCACATTAGTAAATTCAAACATCAGACCAGATATTGTGCCGTATCGCTGCCCATAGAGCAGAATTTATTCCCTGACACTTACGATGCCAAATGGAAAATATGCCAATAAGTCAGTACCTACTAGACCACTTGTCCGACTAAGGTTAAATTATTATGCTGACGAATAAGTCGGTACCCTACTACCCCACATGGGAGAAAGGTACCGACCACAGATGGTGGAAACAAATTCCACCATCTGTGTACCGACTAAGGTTAAATAATTATGCTGACGTAAGGGCAGCACCTAGTCCCGTGCAGATTGGTACTGAATGAGTTTTTTGTGTCCTTATGCGAATGAGTGGGGTTTCAGACCCCACCGCACCAGCCAACACAGATGATGGTGCAAACCCCACGAAAAGGAGAAGGAAGAAAGGGAGATGACGAGAAAACAGAACCACGCCTACCATATGCCTATACAGATACAGATAGCATGATTTATTCGGGCCCGCACAAAATTGTGAGGGCCCCAATAATGATCGTGTCCATGATAATGACTGAATATAAGAACTGGGTCGAACACCAGTGTAACACATGGAGTGGGTTGTCCGAGCACATGAATCGTAGACATATTATTAACATCCATTGAGTGGTTTTCCGAACACATGAATTAGCCGGATGCCGTTGCTTCCCGTTCACTCCTCTTCTCTGGCGGCATAGTCCTCTGTGATAAAGAACAAAGGAAAACTCAGTGCAGTATACAAAGTCTAAACTTAATACTAATACAATTAACTGCGGACGGTTCAATACTTCTACTTAGAAGTTGCATACCCATATTCTGATCGAATAATGCCAACGCCTTATGACGTATGCCTGCATGTATAACATAATTAAAATGTAACCCGGACGTATAGACCGGGGCTGAGGCCTAGTCGCACCCAGACGATGCACGAAAATTAGGAAAGAGTAGGGGTGCCCCCTGCGCTCCACCTAAAAGGTGCTTAACTCGTGGTGGCATCTGATACAATTGTGTAAAAACTCAAACTAATGAGGCCACGAGTGGAGAGTGTACACGAGATGCTACGCAAGCACCGCGCTATTTAGTATGTTGTATTTGGTAATTTGTATATATGAAACCATTTATCACCATATATGGATCGCTTATTAATTTAAATAATAAACCTAATTTACAAGACAACGTACTACTTATTCCAGGAATATACCAACCAACGCTGGAAAGGCATGCCAGACTTCTAGACAGCCATTATCCTAAAGAATCACCAACAATACCCTGCGATATTTATGCAATTATTTATTTATTTATATAATTATAACAATTAATTTATATATATAAGTATATTTATTTATTTATTTATTTGTTTATTTATAAATCTATTTTTGTACTTTACCCCAACCTACATTATACAAATAAGCATGCAACGTGATGGGGATTTGAGTGGTAGGCCTAATTGAATGCACGGGAACCGGAATTGTGACTTTCCCTTCTAGGTAGGGTTGCAGGTAAATACACCATAACAAGACAACCAATAGTGCCCTTCCTGTGTGTGAGAAATACCAGAACCATATAATACCAACCGCGTGAGATTTGAATGTGGGAATTCGGATACCATAGTGCATGACAGTGAAACTAGTGAACACCAATGTAAAATTGCATCGAACGTTGTTTGTAAATTCAAAACCAATACTATAAGGCGAACAGCAAGACTAGATGCCAACAGCTAAACTAGATGCTGGTCTTAGTACCCTCGGCAGTGAAACAAAGGGAAATACCCCCATAACCTACCCAAAAAGCCATAACGGAAGGCTAAACCGCCCTAGGGAGAGCGAAAGCGCTATACAATATAACTAACTAAATGGCGCCAATTTATATATATATAACTACCGCTACCAGATAAGCCCCGAATGAATGATTAGACTAACAAACCAATTCATCGATCAATCAATCAACCACTCAACCAACCAATCAATCAACAAACCAATCAAACAATAAGCAAGCCCTCAATGAAGGATTAACTAACCAAAATCCATCAACCAATCAAACAACCAGTCGACCAACAAATCAATAAATTCATCATGATGTGTCCAAAAGTAATCAATAAATCAACAAATCAATCAATCAATCAATCAATCAATCAATCAATCAATCAATCAATCAATCAATCAATCAATCAATCAATCAATCAATCAATCAATCAATCAATCAATCAATCAATCAATCAACCAATCAATCAATCAACTAATCAACCAACCAATCAATCAATCAACTAACCAACAAATCAATCAATCAATCAATCAATCAGCCCCCAATGAATGATTACTAACCAAAATCCATCAACCAATCAAACAACCAGTCGACCAACAAATCAATAAATTCATCATGTGCCCAAAAGTAATCAATCAATCAATCAATCAATCAATCAATCAATCAATCAATCAATCAATCAATCAATCAATCAATCAATCAATCAATCAATCAATCAATCAATCAATCAATCAATCAATCAATCAATCAATCAATCAATCAATCAATCAACCCAATTATTTATGCATGTATTTTTCGTAATTTATTTTTATTTTTATTCCTATATACAAGTATCCATACATTTAGGATTTTTATTAATTTTATCCTAGAGAGGGGCGGACGAGAACAAATTTATTATGCAAAATTATACAGAGCCAAACTCCCAAACGCCATGCACGCAAACAATTACAATAAACATTAGGCCCAACTGGAAAGGAGAGGAAGCCCACGTTAAATTGCACTGACATACGTGTACATAATTATAGCCCGAGCAAAGCATGCCAATGTACGCGCTCTGATGCACCTTGTGTACGCACCTCCCTCAAACAGGCACCATAGAGACAAAAACCCGTTGGAGGACCAACCAACACGCGTTAAACCAACGCACGGCGCGTGCGTGTCGGCGGGCCAACCAAAGGGATAAGTCCTTGAGAGGCGTACCACGATAACAAAATACGGTGCGCGCCCACACAACATGAACCCCGGAGTAGCCACCACCGCTCCAATTTATTTAACATATAGGCCTAAGTAATTATTAGTTATTTGTCTTTATTTATGTATTTATATATGTCCTTAATTATGTAATTAATCATACCTCGATACTCACATATTCATTCAATCATTAAGTGTTTATACATACAAAGTAAGAACATCCGATAGAATGAAGGACTGCCTGATTGATTAACCAAATCCAATGCAAATGGAATTATGGTTATAGTGGGAACAGTGAAACCGGCTATCAAAGAGTCACGATAAAACACCTTGTCCCCAACAAATACACAGTAGACACCCTATGAGGCGAAGGGTAATCCCCTGCAATAGATTGCACTGATAGTGCGTGTCTTATAACGCGTAAACCTCTGGGCAGCCAACAAGGAGGCCTATATACTAGCACGCATAAAATATGTGTACAAGAGCAACCACAATAAACAGTTACAGAGTGTGTGAACACCAACGTACATGCGATGAATGATGGAAGTGTGGCACTGGCCTACAAGTACCATCAGAACAAATAATCGCCGAACAAAGCAAACGACCAGTCGCGGGATTTAGTGTGACAAAACAATGACAGCGCAGCGCGCCTGAAGCTTGGAAACCAGGGCGACACAAGATCGCGCTAACCCTAAGCATGCTAAGGAAGACCACGCGCACTGATCAACAAATATTTGTTCCGATCGTAAGAGGCCTACATACGAAAATACCACATGGCCTACGAAGAGGCCAATGATATAATAACGACGCACACACAACAGTGAATGAGAAGGATGGAAAATGAAATGAAATGAAATGGAATGCACGCAAGAAGGGATGATGAGTACTGCTACTCACACATTCCTACCAGATGCGGGGGAGACCTGGGTTGAACATGACTCAACAAAACACAAATGAGATGACAACCGGTGGGTAGAAAGACTCCCTCGCTTGCAAATCCACAGAAAATGCATGTACACTTTAATTGATGCACTATTGACTGTTATAAAGCACCATCAAAGAAAGACGGTAATGACACGGTATGCACTTAAAAACACAGAACAGGAATTTGTTCGCAAAATGCCCTGTTAACAACCAACAACATAGGCCTCACTTAAGGGCGCTCTAAAGGAATAAGCTATTTAATGATTATATTTATGACCTGCACGCCCGTAATTTATATCACTATTTATTTTATTTTTTAAACATTTATGTTTGAGCACCCTGGAGTAGGCCAATTTTAAACAGATAGGAATAGCCTATTGAAACCCCGTAACACTTAAATGTAGAACTAAAAGAGATTTAACAAGAACCGATATTATAAGGCCTAAACCAACTTTAATTAGTAGCCCGCATACCGAGACTAGAACGTGTGCCGACCACTAAAAGCAATATCCCAGCCCACCATATTAACGCTGATATGACCGTATTGAGTGACCAATCAACGAGCATGACCAGATAAGCTACAAATGGGAGGATGGTTGGGAAGCACAATAGGTGAATAACACTAAGATGACCTACTGTGGCGAAAATCAACCGAGCCAGAGAGATATCCCGCATTTTAGTGATTATTATTATTAACAAAATCAACGCACAACCTAAAACTGGCCCACCTTATTATAGGCCTGTATGGCAGCATGACAACAAAGATCCAATCAAAATTGTGTAATAAAACAATGTACCCCCTAACAATGCCAACAAGATACGGCCTATCATATAAGCCCGCGTAGATGGGAAAAATTGGGCCTGATAGTACAGGAAAATGTGACAAAAACAGCTTTATGTATTATTAGTGATTAGTCACAATAATACAACTGTTTCATTATACCCTAACCGATAATATAGACATAAGCCTAAATGAGTACGATTAATTATAACATAACATGTATCTAGGATTAATTATTAATATGCCCCAGCCAACTGCTAACATATTTTATAACCTAGGCCTAAGCCTACATTAGTCTGATTAATTATTACAGTAAATTAAACCTATATTATAGGCATAAGCCTAAATTAGTATGATTAGTTAATACAGTGAATTATTTCATGACCTATAACAATAATAATTGTATAGGCCTTAGCTTAAATCAGTAAGATTAATTAATACAATAAATTAACCTATATTATAATAGGCCTAGGCCTAGATTAGTATCTACATTATTATGATTAGTTATAACTGTAAATTAAACCTATATTAGAGGCCTAAGCCTACGTACTTATGTTAAATTATTACTGTAAATTATCCCGTAACCTATAGTATAGGCCTAAGCCTAAATTAGTATGATTTATTATAACTTATGATTAATTACCACAGTAAATTAAGCTTATATTATAGGCCTAAGCATAAATTAGTAGGATTAATTAATACACTAAATTATTTCAAAACCTGTATTAACAATTATCAATGATTAAACCTATTAACCCGCCCCAATAATAGTGGGCTAAGGCTAAAATGTGTATGAATAATATTAGGCCTACACTACAGTATTAAACCTATATTACTATTATAGACCTAAGCCTAAATTAATATGAATAGTTATAACAGGGACTTATTTTATAGCCTACATTACAGGCCTTTGATTAATTAATACGAGTGTACCACGACAATACCAGACATCACATGCCCACGCAGCCCCATTTACAATGAAATGTGCTACATACAATCATGACAATAGGCCGGAGCCTATAGCCGGCGGAGAATAACTGCCAGACCATGTACAGTACATCCTGGTACAGTATACATGTGAATGCGCTGCGCTCCAGTACAGCACTACGTGCTAGTGTCGCTGTGTTGCTTGCTGTAATAGACCAAATGGCAAAATGTATACACTAAGCCTACATGTATAGGAAAACCCGCAAGCTAAAGGCAATCCCAACAAAATCGGGGCACCATGAAAAATGCACAGTATAGAATCGTGAATGGCTAAGCCATTAAATATCAATCAATCAATCAATCACTGAAATTTATATAGCGCCAGAACCAAGAAACTTGTACTAAGGCGCTTTGGCACAGTGTACCACAGAGAAAACTACTTTACAAAAGCATGTTCAAAAAGATGACATTTTAAAAGTCGTTTAAATATGTTGATGGAATCTGCATTTCTGATATGATCAGGAAGCCGGTTCCATTGACGAGGAGCATAGGATGAGAAGGCACGATCAGCAAATGTGATAAGGTGAGTTCTGGGTTCAACCAAATGTGGTGCAGAAGAGGTGGAGCGTAGACACCTGCGACCAGTCTGAACATGGAGCAAGTTTGCAAGATAGTCTGGTGTTTGTTGATGGAGAGATTTATATGTGAGGACTAAAATCTTGAAATCAATCCTATACTCAATCGGAAGCCAATGAAGGTGAACAAGATCTTGAGATATAGGGTCATACTTTCTCTTTCTCATCACCAACCGTGCTGCAGTACGTTGCACATTCTGAAGTCTTGTGATGAGAGTCTTGCTTATGCCAGCTAGTAAGCTGTTGCAGTAGTCAAGTCTTGAAGTGACCAATGTGTGCACAGCTATTTTAGTGGAATCCGTGGTTAACATTCTCCGGGCCTTACCGATGTTTCTGAGTTGGAAACTTGCTGATCTGGTAATATTAGCAACTTGAGCTGCCATTGTCAAACCGGAGTCAAACATAACCCCAAGATTCCTCACAGGATCAGATTTGATAGGTATGTCGATGCCAGCGATATTCACATTTAAGAGATTAATCTTGGCAAGTTGGGTTTTAAAACCGAGCATAATGACCTCTGTTTTATCACCATTCAGCTTGAGAAAATTAGCTGACATCCACTCATTGATGTCCTTTACACACTGTTCAAGTCTAGATACAGCAAGCTTGACACCATTGGGAGTTGTTGGACAGACAGACAGATAAACTTGAGTGTCATCCGCGTAGATGTGTAACTCCATTTGGTGTCTACGAATAATGTCCCCAAGTGGCAGAATGTAGATGGAAAATAGTAGAGGCCCAAGCACTGACCCTTGCGGGACGCCATATTGTAGATGTTGTGGAGCAGAAGACTTTCCATTAATATGCACACATTGAGTCCGATCCGAAAGATATGATTTAAACCAGTCCAAGATGGGACCACTTATTCCTAGACGATGTTGCATTCTGGCAAGTAATATTGCATGGTCGATAGTGTCAAATGCACTGCTAAGATCCAAAAGAACTAGCACGGTGACACCCTGATTCTCCATTGCACATAGTATGTCATTGTGGACCCTCAGCAAAGCAGATTCCGTGCTATGGAATTGTTTGTATGCCGATTGAAATTGTTCTTGCAAGTTGTGATCAGACATATGCTGCTTCAGCTGCTTAGCCACAGCACGCTCAAGAACTTTGGAGATGAAGGATAGATTGCTAACAGGACGATAATTTTTTAAGACATTACAATCCAAGCTCTGTTTCTTGAGTAGAGGCTTAATGACTGCTGATTTCATTGAAGATGGTACCACTCCCTCTGTAAGTGACATATTCACGATGGATGTGATTATGGGTAGCAGTGAATCAAGTAACTTCTTGATCAACCATGTTGGCATAGGATCAATAAGCCCTGTGGCACTTGGAGATTTCATAATTATGTCCTTTATCTCAGCATCAGAAACTGTGTTAAACTCCTTCCAAGACAAGGCGGATATGGTTGATTGAATCCCAGAAGACACAGGAGCATTTGATGTGAGATTCATCCTGATGGTTTGTATCTTACTGGTGAAATATGTTGCAAACCGATTTGCCAGTTCAGTAGAAGAGCTGTGATCAGGTAGCTTGGAAGAGCATTTTTTGTTCTTGAGGATGTCGCTGATGACTGCAAACATTGACTTAAAGTCATTACCACAATCAAGAATCTTGCCGTTATAGAACTCACATTTGGCACTGTACAGAGCAGAATTATATTTATTTCTCAACTTTTTGAAAATCTCAAAGTCAACAGTCAGTCTGCTAGAGATCCATTTTCGCTCAGCTTTACGACGGTCACGTTTAGCTTGATGTAAAGAGTCACTGAACCAAGGTTGTTGAGCACGAGGAACAACAGTTATGGTACGAGATGGTGCATGACAGTCAAGTAACTCAGTCAGTACCTTATTGTACTGATCAGCAGTAGCATCAACAGTGGTAGCAAGAGAAGTGGTAAGTTTACTCAACACGATGTCATCATTTAGCTTGGCAGAGTCGATGCTTCTATATTTCCGCGAAGTAATAGTAGTTTTAGGAGCAGGAGGTGTACGGACACAGAGAGTGCACGCAACAAGGGCATGATCTGAAATGAGATCGTAGATGCAAGTGTTTCCAACAAGGTTATCATTATCGCGAGATATTACAACATCAAGTGTATGGCCACAGCGATGAGTAGGCCCAGTAACAGATTGCTGGAGGCCAAGACCGTTCATGAGATCACAGAATTTTCGAGTACTCGGATCATCGTGAATATCAAGATGGAGATTCAGGTCGCCTACTACCACTAAGTCCCCTTTTGCAATGGCCAAATCCTGCATAAACTGGGAAAATTCTTCAAAGAACATTCCTGTGGTGAGGCGATTCTTAGTTGATGGACAAGGTCTGTATATAGTGACAACTGTGAAACACTTGGATCTGGAGGTGAAAACAATAGAAGAGTACTCAAAGCTCTTGATATGGCGATCAGTGTTGTCTGTCTTGGATGCAATCTTAAAGCCTTTTTTGTACACCACTGCTATTCCACCATGGGGATCTCCACCTCCACGCGGTACATTGACACTGTCATAACCGGCTGGTGTCATTGATTGAAGACAAAAATCATCAGATTGATTTCCAGCAAACCATGTTTCAGTGAGGCAAAGTATTTGTATCTGATGTTCAACAATTAAGTCAGTTATGATCCCAGTTTTGGATTTCTCATTGGCACCCTGACAGTTGAGAGAATATAGGGAAACATCAGAGCTAACCCTCGTCCTACTAGGAGATGCAATAGTATTAGGAACATATAGTTTGAGTCTATGCTTTTTACCTCCTTTCTTTCCTCTTCTAGTAGGTTTGTATTTTGAGATTCCCAAGGAGTTAATAGTGTCATAAACATCCTTTGAAACATTATGTTTTCCAATATCGTTGATTGCAAGGAGAAAGTCTCTGTAGTTAATCCCTAGTTGAGTGGGTGATTCCATCAATGGGTGATTATCAGTCAATAGGTGATTAGCTGGTAGTAGTGAAAGTGTTGACCACAGATAAATGGTTGCAGTCAAGCCCCAAATCAACACATGCATGGCTATATAGCTATGGTGAAAAGCTGAACACACAGAGAACACAGAATCCAAAAACATCAAAATCATCCAATTTTGAAGCAGAAATCATCAAAAATGAACAGTATGATATCCCAAAAGAGTCTCTGATGTTGGCTAAGTAGAGTAGTAGTAGTTTCTTTGGTAGAACATGCCGTGTGCCTGCAAAAATGATGTTAGTATGCAGAGCACAAAGGGAGTGCAGCCTCACAGCGCAAATCCCACTGGTCCTGTATCTAAAAACGTGTATTTGCGAGAAAACATACTATGAGCAACCATATTATTATTAGAGAGGCCAAACGGGAAACCGTAGAAGTTTGACAATTGTAAGCTACATGTAAGCTTACTATATGGTGCAAATTACATCCCGCTAAAAACACTATTATCGCGAAAATCACCTAAAATTACGACTCACCGGGTCTTGTTTATCTCATCTTAGTAGTGTAGATGACAAAATTAACTCCCGATGGCACATCTATCATGTGATTCGAACGGATAATATCGGACCGAATTCATCCCGATATTATAAAGCTAAAGAATATCCACAAGAAAAGGTATGCTGTAGATTGAGCGTAGGTGGCGCTACAGCAGCAAACTAGGTTTCGCCCCTTGTTCCACACAAATGAAATTAAAGTCTGAACTCTTTAATTTGGTTTTATTAGGGTATCATATATTGGCTGACATCGTCACCTTTCATTTGACACCCATAACGACGAAATCGATTCTTTGCAAAGAAAGCGTTCTTTAAAAAATAATAGATAAATTGAAACCGACGGAGATTTAAAATTGACGGCCATTCGTGTCCACCGTTGTCTGGTTACACTGTATATAATCATTTCGAAACAATCCCACATGGGACCCCTAAATAAAGTGATCGTTCAACCGGTGTACCATCTCAAATCTAATCACATAGGTAGATAGTATAGACCCTCAAGTTAAGTGCCAAGTAGTGAGTCAATCCAAATTGTGGTGTCACATTCTTTTTACAGGCCTTTTTACAAAGTTTCTCATTCGATAGTAAAATAGCACGATTTCAGCGTAGGGGAAACATAAATCATCATATATATATTTATTTTATCCGAATTGCGTCATTTTTGCATTAAAATATGCCAAATGGTTAACTCTCTCACGTTAATATTTCCATGAAGCTGTGTATCACACAAATTATTCGAAATACTAATATAACATATCCATTTGAAAAAATATTAACATGTTTATTGCATACTATTTTCAACATTCAGCAGAGTTTATTTACAAATAATTTTAATAAGTTATTTATCATTTAATGTTGTTGTATTGGCAGTCACACATGTTGTTGTCATATTGGACATAAATTGGACAGATAATAACTTTTCAAAGTGTCCCATAGAACAGTGGAATTTGATCGTTTTAGGTGAGAGAAAATCTTATTTGTCACATCATTGCGTTTAATCAACGAAAATAGGTTATCTTGGTACCCATGGATACGGTATGAACCTCTCTCCTCTTGGTCCGAAATAGTTCTCCTTGACTAGCTTAGGGCACAATCATCAAATGAATTTTATTAATTATATTTATGCTCTTCCTATGATTCAAGCACTTTGATATCGGACAGTTCATTTGTATCTTTGTAATTTCAAATATATGTTTTTTTGTAATATTTTTAAAATTCAAGATTACTGATGCATTATATTTAAAGAGCTCCAGATTTGACATTGTGTGTATTTTGATATTAACATTGCTAGTTTTATTACGAAGAAATTGAAATATCATTAAAAGTATATAAATCAAAAAGCAAGAAGCGGTAACTTTGCACAGCAACGTATCAATTTAATAATAATAATAAGCATTTATAAAGCGCATTAAACGAGTGGTACCTATGCGCTGTACAACTATAAAACTACAAAAGACCAATATTAAAGTAAGAATACACTAAAGGGAAAATTATTTTTAAGATGCATAAATAAGACAATTATATAATAAAACCAAACTACCAGCAGGTGGCCAGGAGACGCAACAGCAACGCCACCGCAAATATACAAGCAAATTTGCAACAATATACACTAAAATGACAATTTATAATTACATTGATATGAGTATAAAACACACAAAACACAATAAAATACATGATAGCAGTTTCCATATAATACAATTTACATCTAATATTCGGTTGAACTGGTTTTTAATATACCTCTTAGTGATCGCAAGTAATTTGAGAACCGGTTTATTAAATTGAGAACCTATGTTAAAAATTGTTAATTGTATTAAAGTATGACTATAATTTCAATAACACAAGTTGCATGTTTGAGTGGTAAACCGGATTGCATAGCGAGACCGTCATTTTCCATCAAATCGTTTGGCTTGTTTTCTACCTATCCCAATTTACTCGCGTATACCGATTGAACAATTTTTATTATTTTTCCACAAATGCAATTTTGAGATTCTAAATTTTCTAAAATTTATTTGGATTGCAAATCATGAACTAATTCTACACCAAAACAAGCTGCAGGTTTTATGAGACACGCTGTATGCTCCGTGTCTATGACAATGATAATCTGAGTAGCTGACTATTAATTTATATTGTCGTAGGTTAGCATATGATCACTAACTCAATTTAAAGTACTAGCGGGACGCGAATTTATTAACCGTACACACTCACTGTATAAATGTATTGCTGTACAATGTACATGTGCTATGCGCTTTACTCCGTCAGGTATCAAATGTTGTTTACGGTAACGAACATTGCTAGCGGGACACCCGTATAGGAGCGTCTACCAGATAGACTCCTACAAAATGAAATAACATATAAGCATTCGAAAATTTATCACGAAATTGGAAATAATTCAATTATGAGTTAAAATATAGCCTAATGCATAGGACTATTTCCTGACCTGAAATTGAATGTTTCCCGTCATTACTCTATATCACATACATATGAGTATAATGTATATAATGCAGGCCTATATGAAGAGCTGTTTTGCAAAAGAGCTACATCCACTTCTGCATGTTAGTCATTTTGCATATTATTGAATGGATGGCTATTAATTATGTGGAATATGGCTTGTATTGTTAGTGCTTCAATTGGCGTGCATGGTTGCACTAATCCAAGTCATAGAAACAGTAATGAACACAGCCATACAATAATTTGATTAATTCCATGGACTTGTCAATGCAAATTCACTAATGCAAAAATGAGTAACATGTGGGGGTGGTCTGTAGGTCCTTTTGCAAAAAATACTCTTCATATTCTGTCCTGAAATTAATTGCTTCCCGTCAGTACCACAAGCTATATATCCCAAGGTTTATACTTTTAAGAAACCACACTATTTTATTGCACCTCGTGACCTTCCCTGTTACGCAATTTAGTATAGCATTTCTTCATTAACCCCCTGCCTCCTCAACCACATTACTTCATTACACCCCCACCCCCCCCCCCCCCCCCCACCCCCGCCCGTGGCTTATCTCAACCCCAAGGCCTCGCCTTTACCATCTCCCGCAGCGCAGCGTGTTTCTCCAAGATTTGCCCGCCCGCGTGTGTAGGGGTGCGTGGGTGTAGCGCGTGTGGGGGTGTGCGCGTTTATTTTGCATGGCGCACTACGACGCGTTATGTGTTACGCGCCGACTGCAAGGTTGCAGTACACATAAAGATAAACAAACAGGCCCGTAGAAACAGTCTGAAAAGCATTGGATTTGCTGGTTTTTTGCTCATATCTTGTACGGTTTCGGCCATTTATAGCTTATAACCCGTCTCAGATCATTATCTATTATCGGTACAACATTCACGGCTTTTAGATGAAAAATGAGGGAGCCTTATATTATTTATAACCCTAACCCTACTACACCACACAGCAACAACGCGGCCAGCCTGTTTTTATAACCCGGCGTGCAAGTTTTTGGGCTGTAAAATGGACCCAGGCTATGTACGAGGCGAAATATACTAAGCCGAGTAGCCTTGACAGCCGTGGTCTAGTCCCGGGTGTATTGGAATGGAGATGGGCTTTGGTGCTGGAGGTCCGTGGTTCAAATCCCGGGGGTCGGGGTTACCTTTCGGGTGAATTTTCTCCGTCGGAAAAAAATCTGTTACCGTGTGGTGTTATAGAGTTAGGGATGGATCTATACATATATACTATATTACACACAGACATACAATATTACGCAAATTATAGTAAGATATTTGTTCCTGTTTAAAACAATACACTTCGAGTAGGCCTATACATAATGTATTGTAATATATTAATGTGAAATGCATTTCCACATTGGTGCCAAAATAAATATGGCATATTACGCTCGTCACCCAATGGCATACATCTGCCTGTTTACATCTAACATCAGATGCATGATTTATAGCATATAGGCAGGGTTGAAAGGTCAAATTTAAATCATATGTCTATATAGACCATTGACTTGTTAATGGTTTGTTCTAAAGTGCATCTCCGGTAGAATACGGATGGTCACCATTGCCAGGACTGCTCGGGTTATCGGCGGCATATGAATGCTCATCATTATCACCCACTACATCAGATTCTGCCGATCGGGTTGCATTCATATCAAGAACTTGAGGTTCATCCTCGGCACCGCTCACATTACTGAGACCATACGTAGGGGACGTAAACTCATTTATTGCTTCACTACCATTACCGTCATGTAGAACAAAAGTAGATCCTGAGCGACCAGTCGTAGTGGTATTTTGACCCGTTGATGATGTACCTGATCGGGTACCGCTGTTACCACCACGATGGCGATGATCCTGACGACGCAGTCCAAACAAACGTCGCCAAACAACTCTGGAGCTATTACGACCGACAGCAAACATAAGGAATATGAGCAGACCTTGCAGTGACGTTGTGATACAAAATATGTACTGGAAGGCACGCGTAGCGCGTTGTATCGCGAGAAGACCAAAGCACCAGCTAAGGCCAAGTAAGATACCGATAGGCAAGATAGTGCGAGCGTGGCGAGCTGTGCGTTCAAGCATCGATCTGTCACGTGTTAGACTGCTTTTCATTCGTTGGCAGGTCAGTCGACGGATTATTATACCGAATATTAGCACGTTGAATATGAGGATGAGACCAACGGGAACTAGGAGACCGGCAATAAGTGCGCCACCTGGAGGAAGGAAGCAGCTGTAGAGAAGTAAATAATAATTAAACATAACTATACTCTTTCACACAAAAAGAGCATCATGTGGTATTAACGCTATGTGTTCTCGTAAACTATACTAAATTACACTTAAAATACAAGAATTGAATATAATTTAACTGTTGCTATACAGGTGGTGTCAAAAGATTATCCCATGTAAAACATGATTATTGGCGGTAACAAATATAAGATAGGACGTGAAGTACTATTAAATAATCATATTTTTAATGTTTCATAAGATATTTTTCTCTGTCCATTTAGGAGCTTCCGTTATCAAATTATGGCAAATCTACTCAGGCATGTCAAATTATTTCATGTGCAGAAAACTCTTTTTTTAGAATCGTCACTCAGTGTGCAGTAAAACAAATGTTGATAGTCTTAGCATTAAAACATATTTTCCAAAGTGAGATTATAATAACATATAACCTAGATTTTCAGAACCATAAACAGATAACTCATAAACACTCTTAATTTGACTAAAACTAGAGTTATAAGTTGGGTGCTACAGTGTATTGTAACGAGTCCCGAATATTTGAAAGTTGATTATCTCAGAATAGCATTTTTTGAGTTACGGCCTTCTGGCGCTCAACCCTCGATGTATTTTAAACAATATATTTATATAAAGGGTTCAACAAAAGAAAGTATACCACTTTGTTTATGTCATTTTGAGTAACTTTCAATTTGTTTTTGTCCAAACAGGCTAGATAGCCATTTAGATGAATCGTTTAGGCATAATTTGATACCAAATTTTCCCCCTAACAACAAAGATAAACCATAATTAGCACCATTTAAAGGAAAATATCCCATTTTCAAAAGTCGCATTTCCAATACACAGCACGAGAAGAATAGGCCAATTGTTAACACACGCATAATGCCGTATTTATCCCGTACTGATCACCGCGCATATCCCTCAATGCGCGGGCTAATTCAAATGTAAACTGATGCATGGGTAAAGGATTTGAATGTAAAGGAATGTTATGGATGGTGAGAACATGGACAGATTAACCAAATCTTCTCGTGCTGTGTATTGGAAATGCGACTTTTGAAAATGGGATATTTTCCTTTAAATGGTGCTAATCATGGTTTATCGTTGTTGTTAGAGGGCAAATTTGGTATCAAATTATGCCTAAAAGATTTATCTAAATGCCTATCTAGCCAGTTTGGTCAAAAACAAATTGAAAGTTACTCAAAATGACATAAACAAAGTGGTATACTTTCTTTTGTTGAACCCTTTATCTTATACCATAGATCGTTAATAGAGGGGATGATTACATGTATCTCTATTGAAATATTGTGTAGAGCTGATACTACACCCATCAAAATATGTAAGTTCCCCCCTAGCATATACTAGAATAATATTTCTAAAAATATTTGATGGATTTAAATAATTTGCAGCTAGAAAGATGCACCAAATGGTTAGGCACATTTTGATACCAAATTTGTTGGCCTTGAGACAATGCAACGATAAGAAATTGTGCCATTTACCAATTTGTATACAGAAAAAAAAAGTGGCACTAAATCTCACTGGCTATGGCTGTTTTTTCCATAAATTAACAGACATTTTCTTGGTGGATTTTCGTGCACAGACATGGGAATCTACCAATCAATTATGTGTGGCATCATTTCAAGAAAATCAATAAGCAGATCATAATTATGTGTGTGGCAAGTTCGTCCGATTATGAGTGACATGGCAATTTGGTCCGATTATGAGTGACATGGCAATTTGGTCTGATTATGTGCGACTTGACAATTTGGTCACACATAATCGGACCATTTTGCCAGAATTGATATGTCACTCATACTCGGACCAGATTGTCATGTCACACATAATCAGACCATTTTGCCACGTCGCACATAATCAGACCAAATTGCCACGTCACTCATAATCGGACCAAATTGCCACGTCATTCATAATCAGACGAACTTGTCACACATAATTATGATCTGCTTATTGATTTTCTTGAAATGATGCCACACTTAATTGTTTAGTAGATTCCCATGTCTGTGCACGATAAATCCAACAAGAAATGTCTGTTAATTTATGGACAAAACCAGCCATAGCCAGTGAGATTTAGTGCCACTTTTTTTCTGTATAAAAATTGGTAAATGGCACAATTTCATATCGTTGCATTGTCTCAAGGCCAACAAATTTGGTATCAAAATGTGCCTAATAATTGGGTGCATCTTTCTAGTTGAAGATTATTTAAATCCATCAAATATTTCTGGAAATATTCTAGTATATGCTAGGGGGGAACTTACATATGTTGATGGGTGTATGTCTGTTTTACACACATCAGTATGACTAGCATGTTTGAAAGCCCGGTAAACTGAATGGGTGTTGATAGTCTATTGAGGCAACTACAGTCATCACAATAAGTAACTGACCAGGTAATAAGTGTGCTGATAACTCTAAAAGTATAACTCCTACATAAACATATTAAATTATAAACATGTTGAGAAATTTCTCTTCTTGAATTTGAGATATGACACGCTAAGAATGGCTGATTATTAAGGAAGTTAAAATCCCAAATGTACTGTCAGTCAAGTCTGATTTTCATTTTCACATTTTCAACACGGGGACTCAGACCGGCAAATTATTGATTACTGGTAGTAGTGTTAGTGCCAATTCACCCGTCGATGGCCTGGTTGTTGGATAGTCGGCCGGTGGCATTGTTACGGTTGATCAATACGGCACACACGCTTTACCTGTCATACTCTCCCCGTGTTGCAAAGAAAATGTTAAAATGAAAATCAGACTTGCCCTAACGTTTGGGATCGTAACTTCCTCATTAATCAACCATTCTTAGCGTGTAATATCTCAAATTTAAGAAGGGAAATTTCTCAACAATTATATAACAAATTATATATTTAAATATGTTTATGAAGGAGTTATACTTTTAGAGTTATCAGCATGTTTATTACCTGGTCAGTTACTTATTGTGATGACTGTACATTAAATACTACACCGTTCAACACAAATAATTGCCCCTTTAGATTATGCCTGATATCTTTAAAATGAGTTTCTCCATCGAAACGAATTTTGGCACACATTAATGTACTTGTGCACAGCAACACTATAACTACGTAGGTGTTGTAATGCCTGAATGAGCACACATTGAATAGAGGAATAGAGACCCTGGTTCAAGACCCTATTCAAAAGAATATACCAACTTGTCCATCCCCGTCTTTATTATCTATGCCTCACTCATCAATCACTTTCAGTCTAATTATTGTTGTTCAAAATTAGCCAAAGTTGAATTCGCACTCTTGTTACTGAATTGATCAAATCTCTGGAGTTAGTTGGTGAAATTTAATGGGATGAAGCGTATTGGATAGAATACTAATGGGGCTCACCAACGGACTATTGTTTGAAAACAACAAAACATGAGATGTGTTTTTAATTATATTTGTTCCTCGTGGGACACTTGTGACACGCCCTGTATAAGTGTGTCAACTCTGATACAATCCGAGCCATTTGTAAAGAGCATTACTGATTTTGCCAAGTCATGTTTCGGAAAAGTAATACATACAATCGATCAAAAACACCTTTTCTTGGATAACCAGCGCCAATAATCTTTGCAAACGAATTAATTTGGATGTTAATACAATTATCCAAAATATTCACAATTTGATGCTAAAAATTGTAATTTGCAATGATAGAAATCAAACACATTGGAAACGATAATTGAATTTCATGGTAGATACTTAGAGCCTATGCAATATGAAAATAATTCTTACTACTCGACATTAGAAGACGGACCACCTTCGGCGTAGAACACAATGAGCCAGGTATAAGTCACAACGATCATCGGCAAACCTGCGGATGACATAGTCATATTTTGAAATAGTTTAAAGGCATAGTATGCAATCCAAGCGACGCCCTCTATCCTCGATTTTTTTACTCTGGAATGCAGATGTTCTTGCAGATTTGCATTTTTGATCATAAAATGACATAAAACAATCCTGGCTACGGCATTGTCCGATATAGGCTTATAAATCCTTTATCCAGTCCATGAGAGTTCCGCGTCCCCGACTCCCTCATAAACAAATGAATTCTTTACCCAATGTACAAATGCCTTGCCGCGCCCCAAACTTACCCCAGCAAATAACAACTGCCTTCTTGAAGAAGTTCGGTTCTACGTTCAGTCGATTGACAACGAATAGGTAGAAGAAATTCATTCCTTCGGCTGCCATCCAGAGTAACGATGCAATAATGAGATACTGGAGGAGCCCAGCTATCACCAGGCACACAGTTCTGTGACTTGTCTGCCCAATACCGAACAAAAATACGACGTAGAGGGCTAATAGAGAGACGCATATGCTGATTAACATTTGGTCAGCCATTTTCGCTGTGGCTGTTGTTGATATCCGTGCCCTGTAAACAGCAAGATTAATTAAGCAGTATAATAACTTAAGTTTAGTTTATGCCAACGCTTAATGTTTCATACGCATTTAATAGAACTATTTATCTATTCCTAATGCTAAGAGTATTTTTTTACCGAAACACGTCTTAACTTTGACTTCTGTGAACATTAGGGTGGCGTTTATTTCACTTCCGGACAAATATATATACAATACAAAACAATATGATGTTGTTGGAAAGAGGTTTTACTCGCAACGTCTTTATTATTTATATCATTTTTAAACTACCTTCACAATGTTTAATCTCTTTTAATTAATATTATGAGGTCTAAACTAGTAACCTCAACACTTTTCACGCGGCAGGCGTCTTCAGACGACATTCCAAAATTTCACAAAATCTTTCGAAAAATGCAAAATGTTGAATTTCATTACCATATTTTATCAGAATCACCATGTGAAATGCATTGAAATAAGTACAAACATGCCTAGCATTGATTCAGTAATCTTTGAGATAGACCTTGATATTTGGGAAAGGTTTCTGAAAATCGATTTTGTGGTCAAACCTATAGCCGCGTGGCCTGGAAAGTGTTAATAATAGTAAAGCAATACAGGCCTACGATTAATCTAACACATACCGCACTATGAACAAGATCATCAATGTAAGTATAAGTGCTAAAATAGAAACACTGCATCCAAGGGTACTGATTAAATCCAAAGCAAAGTCCTTCACAACCTCTCCTTTATAACTCTGTCAATAAACAAATTATAGCAGATCATTTTTAAAACAAGCAAAGACAGCATATAATTATAGTCTATCTCCCTTTCTCCAAACAGTGATCTGACTTACATGCGCATCATTAATGCACGCGTGTGTATCTTTCTTCTTTTTACGTGTGTGTACCAGGAGTGTACATAGTATCCGCCTGCACGCCCGAGGCGGGTTAATTTTGCGCCGGGCGGGTAACTTTTGAAAAACACGCCCAGCTGGCTGGTAAGAATTTTGATGTTGGTAAATATTTTTGGGCCCACAGAAAATGAACATCCTGCTATCGCTGCTAGTGCTACACAAAATGTGTTATCTGTCGTAATAATTCATACCATTAAATATGTAACACCAAAATATTATTGCCAACATGTATTGAAATCAAGAAAGAATACAGACATTGCTGCATTTAGTATAATTTATCTTAAAATCAAAATCGATGATGGTACGTACAGGTTAATTTGTATTGTCCAACGAATGTTCAAAATCAAACAGTACTTCTGAGTAACAATTTGGCCCTTCTGCTCGGAAAATAAAAATATAATTGTGCTGGACCTTGTGTTTTCTCAATGTATCAAAAACAAAGCCCTTGGCTTGGCACGATAAGCAAGACTACCACGATTGAGTTGTAATTAAACCTTGAGGCAATTCAGACAAATAAAAGTGACACTAATCCAAGAGTATTAGCTTTTCGAAATCTTAAGATTACTTGTTGGGCTGGTAAGTTTACAGTCGAGCTGGTAACTTTTACTTGCTATACCTGCCCGACAGGCCGGTTGGGGGAAATGAAGGTACACCCCTGGTGTGTACATACGCCAGCGCCTTTGAGAGCGAGTGTGTTTAGGCCAAACAAAGAAGGTTTGTCTCAGAAGCCCGCGCGCATTGGTATGTGAAATAAGCTTCGGCGCGTAGGTCTGCGCGCTTTTGATTGTATATATTGTTGGTATCTGTGTTGATGTTCTGCACGTAGCCTATATTCACACTTACAAGTAATATAGCGAAATTAGTGAGGTGGTCACAATGACAAGCAATGATATCGTCCGTGCCTAATTTGTCTGTGATACTGCATCCTTCAGAAGACCAATCGCCATCTCCGGATTTGAGTTCGAAATCCCAAAACACACACTCTGTCCTTTGATTTTTCGACACCGACTGAATGAAAGATAATTTTTAATTTCTTAAGTAAATAGCGTTTTTGTTCCTTTCTTTAAACTTAACTATTAATTCGGGTATCTTATATATATAAGAGATTGACGCAAATCCAGATTAACGATAAGTAAATAAAAATACTTATTTATTTGATTTCTATTTCATTTCCACTAGGGTATTGAAGCATGCACACGATGAAAAAGAACGATGCTTTCCAATCCAAACATAAATCGGCGAGTTGTCATTTATCACAAAACTAGCGGCTGAAATCTCCCCATATGTATTTACGATTCATTCCAGAACTTTATCTGCTCGCGCATCAGGTCCTTAATAATCTACTGGACTGTGTAAGGGATGGCATCCAAATTCGTACGGATTTAAAACCGTAGATCGGAGAGGGTAAACGCACTGGCTGTCCGTTCACGGGAGTTGTTCAATGCATTCGCTAAGCATGGCTAAACACGTATTGGTTGGTCATTATTGAACCGCGTTCCGTTTATCTACACAAAACTGTTCGTTTATCCCAGTGCGTTTACCCTCTCCGATCTACGGTTTTCAATCCGTACGGAAGTGGTGTATCCTTGGTGTAAGATATTTATAAGTTAGACTAGTGTCTAGACCTATTACGGATTAAAGCTGTATAATCCTTTAATCTCTCAATAGAGGATTTGAGGCTAGGTTATTTTCGTGCTGTCTTACACCAAGGATAAACCCGAATCTGGATGCCATCCCTAATTAATAAAAGGGCAGATGGTTACCACTTTGTGTATGTATTTCAAATGTCCAATAAGGTTTACTTTCATATACGACTTACCTGCTTTGGGTAGTAAGTTGTTAACACAGGATCAGACAGATTTTGTATTTCAGGAGTTCCAACTACGGTAGCTGAAATGATCAAACTGTTTACAGAACTCTCCTTTCCATCATCATGGGTCGACTTATTATCGTCGCTTGTACTATTGCTTGTCTGAAACAGATGGTCATTGTTATACACCGTAAACAGGAATGATGACGTCCCCGTACCTGTAGAAATGTATAACATTGTGTATAGGCTATGTTGCTGTTTTTAAAGGCATATTATGTGATCTTTTCCAGGAGGCGTCCTCTATTCATGATTTATTTTTAGAAAGTAGATTTTCTTGCAGATTTACATTTCTGATCATAAATCATAAATACATTCTGAGTTACAGAGCAATACGATTCCTATTTACTTCAAAATCATGATTTTAGATAGGGTTCTAACTATAGGACAAAATGGGTTCTGAGAGTGCATTAGCTGAATACACGTAGGATCCCATACTGAATCGACCTCTCGGCAACATACATCTGCTCACACACATTTTGAACGCGCTAAAGCCCTTATTTTGGTCTAGATTCGTCTAGACTTTATGAGAGAGCAGTAACGAAAGATCGCGTGTTGGTGTATTTGGTTTAGATATAAACAACAACTCTGCTTATATTTCTTACCTTTGGAATCATCTGATTCAATAAATCGGCGTGCTTCCTGTGGTAATTGTATCGATACCTCAACTTTATCCAGAGGTAAACTTTCATCAGACGTAAATATTCTCCCATTATTATTCGCAAGCTTAACATCCGGCTTAAGACTTTGAGGAATTGAGGCATAACCTAGTGAACCTTTCCATGTCATTCTATCTACAGATACCAACTGAACCTGTACGTTATCCTCAGCCTGGCTAAAATTGCCGCTATTTTCAGATATGGTGAGGAGTTGTGTTTCGAACCCTCGAAGAATCCGTGTGGCGGAACTGTTTGATTGTTGGCTGTCAGCAAATACTTCATCATTGATATTCATAACATTGCTTACGACGGCGATCACGTTTTCCGTTACCTAAAAGGGTAAACCAATCGCAAGATTACGATTTGTTGTTGTTGTTATACGCCATTTCAAGCCGATTTAATACTGATATTTGCTTTGCTTATTTGATTAAAGGTAAAAGTCAAGAACTATAAACCTGCTTGATAAGTATTTCACATTCTTTAGACTAAGGTCAATAAGTTCATGTTCAACTGAGTATTTTTTACACAGCAAGTTTACCTCTAGTAATGACGAGTTAACCGATACGACATTCTCCAACGTTCGAGCTACAAATTCAATCCCCTCAAATGTAATATCAGAATGTTCAGATGTTATGACCTGTAGAGCCTCTGCTGTACCCATAACGTTGGTCTCGTCAACAGATGTCTGAAATGATATTGCATTCAAAACCATTGTCACCAGTGTAAACAACGCAAAACCTTTCTGACAGATAGCCATGGGACCCCTTTCTAAGAGATCATGCTCATTGTGTGTATCGCCATCCATTCCAATAGCTGTAGCGAGCGTTACATTGGTCAAACCATGAAAGTAACAGACCTAACTAAAGAACTGTCATAATTGGTTACAGTGTGAGTCAAAAAGAAGTTGACCATGATTGTTTAAATTTGTGTTTAAATATCTAAATACACTTTAACACAAATGATGCACAAATAAAAAGAACATGTTCATTCACTGACATCTGACAAAAAAGTATCACTGAAACTGATCCTTGCCTGTTTCAATAAAATTACCCATTCTGGTAGCTATTCACGGAATGCAGAATCCTATGTAGCTGTCCATATAGGTGAGCAGCAAAGAGTGCACAACCAATAACATTGTATTTTAACTCGGGAGATTCAAATACAGCTCAGAGTAGAGTAGAATAGTAGCCTAATGCATTACATCAATCACCAGTGGTTAAAAATAGTGGATACACCCAAATTGTATGTCTGTTTTACTAAATACCCATTTGCCAGTTGTCTGCAGAATAGTAAACGAAACATATGGAAAAGGAAACATTTAAAACTCATTCTCATTTAAAAAGATATTCCTCTCAGTGAACAACTTTGTCAGTGTTACTCATTAAAACACCACAGAAATTGTCTCTTCTATATTATTGAATATATCCTAAGATCTACTTGAACTGACCATACTAAGTTCCATTAACATAACATCTGGACACGTGGATGCTACAACACACATGTTTGGCACATCGCTTTCGTCGCAGTTGCATATTCCTGTAAAATAACAAGCGATTGAAATGATTTGTTAAAAAACAAAGAGAAAAAAAATGATTCATTTAAATTCAGTTAAATGGGACAAAGTTCCAGATTTAATCTGGTATTAAATTCATCACTATATAATTGCTCTTGTTTCTTGTTATTCCCACCCATCCACCTACCATTAGTTGCAAGTAGGGTGATATGTCATTATTAATAACTGCATTAAAATAAAGTCTTGTAACATTTCTCATTCATGTCACGAAGGGAAATGCGCGCTGCCGGGACATTTTCGCACCTTGCCGTTCACTATGTTGATTATGATAAATTTCATAAATAGCCCGCAGGCTCAATTGCTTGTCACATATACCGCCTCGCCTATATAATACATGGTCGATGGTGCGCTGGCGATACATATTTCGCGATTGGCAGCAGTTGACAAATCAAAGATTCATTGCCAGCCACCAGGCAAAAATGGTTTGCACACCGCCTTCCCATTATTTTACGAGGGGAATGGTGCTGACTGTAGATACATATTTCGCGATTACAGTAGGTGGACGTATCATTATGCTGATACATAGCATGTTGTTATGAAAGTTTACGCTACCAACGATAGCAGCTTAATTATAGTTCAATTATGAGGCCTCTTTTTTGGGAGGGGGAGGTGCGTTCTAGGCCATACTTATTTCGATGTAAATTGCGCACCTCACAGTAATTCCAGAGAAATGAGCAATTACGTAACATTAGTCTGGGAACACTTCCATCCAAGTTTGCTCATATTGAGTGATTCAGACAGCACATACATGAAATCAATACTTCTCTACAAAATGACTTGGATGTTAATCCATGTCATTTTGTAGAGTGTTTTTATGGTTCTAGATTTTATTTTACACCAAATAATATGCCAGATGAGACCAAAGTTTAACACAAAATATAAAATAAAGTTGTCTAGATTATTTTCATCACGTTTTATACTTAAGAACAGTAAAATTTAAAATTTGTACAATAAGTTCAATCTTTTTATTACAATTGGAAACAAAATTATGGTCACATTTTTTAACCTCGACACCACAAAAAGGTGGTTTTGTTACATTTTAGAGCTTTTTTGGTCTTTAGGCTATTATATTTTGTGTAACCCTCCATTTCTTTTGACCTTCATTTGAAAGTATTACTGGACTCCTGCCTCATGAATGTTTTTAAGACCTATGACCACAACTGGTATTACTACTAGCCAAAGTATTTAATTGTCATTACTTTATATGCAACATATTATAATGATACTTTAAAATGCCCACTATTGCAGGTTGAGTTATGTTATCAATAACTGTAGTGGATGACATGACAACATAATACTCACGGACTGTATATGGCAGTTTAAACACCCTGTATATTAAATTGCTGTGTGAAACAATGATTTATAATCACATAGTGATGGTTAAAGGGACATTAAGTGGTGTTGACAATTTTAAATGTTTAAAAAATTACTTCAGAATTTAAGATGAACATTAAAATTTGCCATTATTGTTGTTTCTACTAACAAAAACACAGGAAAACTTGATTAAAACAATACCATCGATATTTATTGAAAAACGCCATCTATGCAAATATGGTTCACGTTATGTATCACGCGTACTGCAAGGGGATACTGTCGGACGTAAAATGCTGGTTGCGGCTCTACCAGCATTTTTGAATCGACGTTTTGTTGTACAAAGAGGGCTGCTTTTTCTTAATCC
This sequence comes from Ophiura sarsii, assembly GCA_035610835.1. NCBI lineage: Eukaryota > Metazoa > Echinodermata > Ophiuroidea > Amphilepidida > Ophiuridae > Ophiura > Ophiura sarsii. Next base: position 35,094,639 of record CM069446.1, on the reverse strand, counting down.
TTATAGTTGTAAGTTCATACATGTAATACAATTGTAAAAATATACAAATCCCCGTTTTTATCATATAATTTTGTAATTGAGGGCGCTGCCTCCACCACATCTCTTTATGCCCCTTTAAACTTATCGATAGTCACTCAAACTTGTTCTGAATTATCATATATTTCATAACTAGTTAAAATTTGTTTTTTGTTTTTTCAGTATTTAACATATATAGGTTATTTTGACCACCCTGTATACATATACTTCCTAATAAGCTGACTAATTAATATTGTATTCGCTGGATGGGTAATTTACTCAAATACGAAAAAAACATGTATAGCCTTCATATTGGTCCTGCATTTAGACCGTGGAAGAAAAAAAGTAAATCATCATTTTGTATAACATTTTAATTGCTCCACCCTGTATAATGTTTAGGTCACCCTGTATTTTTGATTTCTAGTTTCCAAATTTACAACCCTTATATTATGAGCTTTCCAAATATATATGGTTTCATACCCTTTAGATGTAAACATTTTGATATATTCTACCAAAACCGAAAAATGATGTATATTTCATGAAATCGACCAATGTAACACAAAATGTAGCCCAGGTTAGAAAATGTGACCTTATAGTAATTTTAGTAAATATGATCATTGTCGTTATTAAACCAAGTTCAAAAACTAATAACATCGCGCAACTTATCAAGCTTCTAGTCTTCACATTTTCTACTTGAAGGCTGAAATCATGTATATTATAGAATATCGCCAATTTTGCACATGATGGTCAAATTGAAAACAAAATACATTTTTTGTTTACATTAAAAGAGTATGGTCATATCTCTCTTCTTACAATGAGTTGTATTGTTTTTGGTTTTCTGGGTGTTATGAGTGTTATGATCAATTATTCAGTATTCTTAGATCACAAATTGAACTTTTTTATCATAGTATTAAACAGTGCTGGCTAATTGAACATTAATCAGTAAGTAACCAGCCGCGCAAGTGAAAATCTGTCAAAATGTGCAAACTTGGATGGAAGTGTTCCGTGACTACTCTTACGTAATCGCAGATATCTCCGTAAGTACTTAACGAAATTAAACGCTGTTTTCTTTCAAATGTAGAAAACTAATTTGGCCTCATTTTACCGTTTGAATTGTAAATTTCAGATACTTAATTAGGAAGTTATGATCGCCTAATGGTGCGTTGTAATTTTTTTTGAGACACACTGTACATGAATTTCAATTCTGGATGACCACCTGACAGGCCCACAAGCTCATCTGGATGGAGATTGGCCAGTTTTGTTAGTTCAGCGTGTCGGGTCATAAATTAAGGGAAAGTGACTACCAAGTTTAGTGCCTGACGACAAAGCAAATAGCCCTTCTTAATCGCTCCCGTTTCAATCTCAATGCGTTGCCTTCTAGCAAGTACTATGGTAAATCATACCAGTTCCAGATGGATTGATGAGGCAGGCACCAGTGCTACTTTAGAGCAAATGTGCATGGACTGACATAATCTGGTCTCCCCCTTTAAAAGGACTCGGTGTTCTAAATGTTCCTTTTGTCTTGGGCTGAAGTCAACCAGTTTAAAGGTATGGTAAGGACAATATTGAATAACAGTCATCAACTGAAACTTTTCTAAGAATAATATAGAGCAACAAATATGTGTTTTATATAACGGATGCAAATACAAACAAACACCGAACCTGAGCATACTCCTGTCGAACGGAGAAATGCTTATGTTTTGTTTATGTTTAATTTATTTTTGTTTGGTCTTTTGTTACTCATGTTACTGTGTGTTTTTTGTTGTTGTTTTTTGTGATAGCGCATAGGGACTTAATTGTGTTATGCGCTCAATAAGTATGGTTTTATTATTATTATTATTATGGAATGCGTACATTGCGACTTCACGTTCATTAGCGGTCAGTGGCAATTTTTACACATATACCGTGCATTTCCAGTGTCTTATGAATAATGCCAAATATTTTGAACATGTATCCATCCACCAATAATATATGATTAGAACTTGGTCATTCACCAGACTGACCAGAGAGATCCAAATCGGAGTGCATAGCGTTCGACACTCTACTGAGTGTCATCATCAGATCAAATGATTGACTGAAAAGATACCACCTAAAACTAAAAATACACTGTACGGTGTGGTCGAAAAATTGTCAAGTCGACTAAGCTACAAAATTGACAACTGTCAAGTCTAAAATCTGATCGGTGGTCAGCGGAAGACATGATTAAAGGGGCACTTAGAGATCCTTCATGGAGGGAGCCCTCAATTTTTCCAGAATTTTGGGTTTTTCACATACGTAATTCTTATATACGTACTAACTACCACCTAAAATTATTGAGCATAATTTGCAGTATTTCATTTGACATTCATGGATTTGATAGCGTTTTGAGTTTCGATGTAAATCACATCGAAATTACCCAAATTCCTCTAAAAAGCCATAGATGGCTTCTTACTTATTTGCTTCATGTTTTTTTTCTTCAAAATAACCTTGAAGACCACCAATGGCCTGTTGCGTGATGTATAGTCATGACCTCCCTAATTCAATTGGTGTGATTTTTAACCAAACTACAAAAAAGTGAAAAACACTTATATACCTTCGGAAATGCTGAGATAATGTCTTTATTTGTCATTTTTACTGATTTTGTTGTTGTTGAAGAAATCTTACATGAGAGTATTTCTATGTATATCATCTATCTAAACAAGGTAAAAATGTTGAATTTCATTTTTTGAAAACTCTCTCTGTGCCCCTTTAACTGATGACTTTCATGTATAAACAAAAGGAAGTTAATAACGTTATCATGGTCAGTGATACGTCATTGGTTAGCAGTGAATTTGAATAGTCTTTTTCATTCATAATGTCACCCCTTTTGTCCCTAATTGGAGTTGCTGGAATTTTCTTTAATATGCCATCAATGATGGATACTCTTTCAACCTTTTACTAAGTAGTTTCAAATCGCACTTACGAAGCTCACAGCGCTCACCAACGTAGCCATCCGGACACTTGCATACTTCCTTCCCATCTAGAGCACTGCATTGACCACCATGTTCACACGAATTAGTTTCACAAAGATCTCTATCAGGCAATATATCTTCCACTTTATATAATAAAAAGAATGTATACTTTTATATGCATTTGATTAATAGTTTAATAATTACAGCACTCACAAAATTCAAAAAGTGCCTTCCTTGAGTCCCCCCCCCCCCCCCTTTTACCAGATAATTCTCATGTCTAAACAAAAGTGAAGATTAATAACGTTATCATGGTCAGTGATAAGTCATTGGTTAGCAGTGCATTTGAATAGTCTTTTCCATTCAATGTACAGTATCACTCCTTTGTCCCTAATTGGAGTGTTTGGAATTTTCTTTGATGTGCCATCAATGATGGATACTCATCAATCTTTTACTAAGTAGTTTCAAATCGCACCAATACTATACTTACGAAGCTCACAGCGCTCACCAACGTAGCCATCCGGACACTTGCACACTACCTTCCCATCTAGAGCACTGCATTGACCACCATGTTCACACGAATCAGTTTCACAAAGATCAGGCAACACATCTTCCACTTAATATAATAAAAAGAGCATAACATATTGGTTATAATTATTCTTATACCGTTGGAATGGTTAACGTTGTAAATTATTGATTTTAACTCTCTTTTTTTTTAATGAGCGCTAAGGAATTATTTGTTACCCCTATAATGTCACTGTGCTTGGTACCACTGTATAGCCGTTGGTGATAAACAAATGCCAACATTCTCCATATTATGTCACTATGATGTCATAATGATGATATCACGTTGATATCATAATGACCCAAAGCCCAATTTGTGCACGTACACCAAACACAATGGCATAGGATTCTTATACACCAAACACAATGACATAGGATACTTATACACCAAACACAATGACATAGGATGCTTATACACCAAACACAATGGCATAGGATGCTTATATACCAAACACAATGGCATAGGATGTTTATACACCAAACACAATGGCATAGGATGCTTATACACCAAACACAATGCTTATATACCAAACACAATGGCATAGGATGCTTATATACCAAACACAATGGCATAGGACGCTTATATACCAAACACAATGGCATAGGACGCTTATACACCACGCACAATGGCATAGGATGCTTATACACCATATACACCAAACACAATGGCATATGATGCTTATACACCAAACCCATAGGATGCTTATACACCAAACACAATGACATAGGATGTTTATACCACAAACACAATGGCATAGGGTGCTTATATACCAAACACAATGACATAGGATGCTTATATACCAAACACAATGGCATAGGATGCTTATACACTAAACACAAAGGCATAGGATGCTTATACACCAAACACAATGGCATATGATGCTTATACACAAAACACAATGGCATATGATGCTTATACACCAAACACAATGGCATATGATGCTTATACACCAAACACAATGGTATGGGATGCTTATACACCAAGCACAATGGCATATGATGCTTATACACCAAACACAATGGCATAGGATGCTTATATACCAAACACAATGGCATAGGATGTTTATACACCAAACACAATGGCATAGGATGCTTATATACCAAACACAATGGCATATGATGCTTATACACCAAACGCATAGGATGCCCGTACACCAAACACAATGGCATAGGATGCTTATACCAAACACAATGGCATAGGATGTGTATACACCAAACACAATGACATAGGATGTTTATACACCAAACACAATGGCATAGGATGCTTATATACCAAACACAGATATGATGCTTATACACAAAACACAATGGCGTAGGACGTTTATACACCAAACACCATGGCATAGGATGTTTATATACCAGACACAATGGCATAGCATGCTTATATACCAAACACAATGGCAAAGGATGCTTATGCACCAAACACAAAAAACACAAAAAGCTGGCTTTCTTTCTTCAAAATTTCCATAGTGAATTGTCAAAAAAAATGGAAATCTTCAAGAACGTTTCCAAAAATGTCTAAATGAAGAGAGAAAATCCAACATTTTCCAAGATATTTCTAAGAGAAAGTATATAAAAATTAAAACCCCGTGTCTTCTTCTTTTGATCACAAATAATACAAACCTGCTAAGGTTACATCGAAGCTGCACGAGGCGGTATTTCCCATAGCATCTTCGTATAGATAGACAACCGTTGTGGTACCAACATTGAAAATGTCACCTGGTGTATGGCTCTGGTACGACAACGTCAATGTTTCAGCTTCACTAGACACTTCCGGATCAACCCACGTGACCGGAAGTTGGTCACCACCTTCAACTAACATCTTTATGTATCGTGGACAATTGATTATGACGGCTTCAGTAGCACTTTCTACATGCAAAAAAAGTCATACACATTTATAAGGGTGTCCTCCTTTTTGATTGGTTGGATAACAACGTTGGATTAATAAGAAAAGCCTGCTGAAGTAATGTTTGTACTTCATACTACTATCGAAGGTGTGGATGTTTTGACTACTTCCCCTTAACACAGTCCCCGAATCAATACAAGAGCAATATTATGTAAGTAGTGAACTGAGACGCCCAGTGCAAGGTTGAAAATCTGCTCGAACTTAACAACATCAACACTGGCGTCGTCTGCTATTACCTACCGACGAGATTTGTGCAACTAACAAACGCAGATATTGGGTTTCTTTTGGATAATTTTAATTAATCATACCACTGCAGCATCGTAAAAGATGCTTCATCGACTAAGTATCCAGGTTAGGCATGCAATACAAAATTCCATGACGTTCGTCCACAAGTATTGTAAATATTGTATAATACCAGTTGTTTTGATATCCCGTCAACCTTTAATCAAATTACCCTAAACCTATACTCAGAAGACGCTAAATTGGAGAACGGATAATTTCGTCATGATTATTCTTGTCAATAGTAACATAATTATTGTCAAAATGAGCTCACCTGATAGCCTCACCATGAAGCTACAATAGGCAATATTATCTGAAGGGTCAGAGAATATGTATGTCACAGTGGTATGACCGATGTCGAAATAATCGCCGGGACTATGCGTCTGCGACATTACGCTAGCTGTATTAGAATTATCCGTCGCATATGGTTCAGTCCATGGTACATGTGTTCCATGGTAGCCACGTAAAACCGATTCCGATATTATAGGTGGACATCTAACGATCCTTGGTGGGATACGGTCCTCTGTAAAGTGCAGTATATAACAGTTGATTGCGAAGGCAGTCGTTATTAGTCCAGAACATGATATAAATTAACATTATACAATGATATAACAGGTCGTGTATACACGTAAATATCGGCACAGCATTTCGGCAGAATAATTTCGATCATTTTGCAAAATCTAGCGCCCACTATCGGCAAACCATTCTATCCATTTAATGATCGCACACAAAGGTCTATTTCAGAGTAATAACCAGTTGGAAATGCATATTGATCCTACCACTCATACCGCATAGTTATGGTACTGATTATGTTTTCGTTGACATACAACATGTTAGTCGACAGGATCAATATTTGATAAACGTTTCGTTTTACTCGTTGGCGCCCAAGGAATGAGGTACATATAAGAAACCCATTTTTGGAATGGAAGTTTAAGACGAAACTTGCACCAACGTTAGAGAACTATCAGAATTCTGAACCACATTTTTCATTTTCAAACATTGAACTGTGCAAACCATTTTCTTTGAACTTAGTGATCCACCATACACCCGTTTGTGCCCAGGGGGGGGGGGGGCATTCTTAGTGACCCACCCTGATAAGCTAATTAATTCCTCAGCGGATTATATATTTTCGCGCCAAAAGTCAAGAGTGAGACATTAATATAAAAAATACCGGTCGAAAAATAAATAATGTGAACGCTTCTCTGAACCACATTTTTCATTTTCAAACATTGAACTGTGCAAACCATTTTCTTTGAACTTAGTGATCCACCATACACCCGTTTGTGCCCAGGGGGGGGGGGGGGGGGGGGATTCTTAGTGACCCACCCTGATAAGCTAATTAATTCCTCAGCGGATTATATATTTTCGCGCCAAAAGTCAAGAGTGCGACATTAATATAAAAAATACCGGTCGAAAAATAAATAATGTGAACGCTTCTTCTCTGCTTCATATCTAATGAAATTAACTTATTGACGGCAAAAATGAATAGTTATAAGTGTAATGGATTTTGGAAATGAACACTATACACAATATCAACAACTTGCCTCTTACAGCAACTATAAAACTACAAGTTGCATTGTTGTCATGTGAATCTTCAAATATGTAGGTAACAGCTGTTGATCCAACTTGAAAATAATCTCCCGGTGAATGGCTTCTGAATGCCATTGAGACAGAACCCGAGTTGTCAGTGGCAGTCGGTTCATTCCATGATGCAATGCTGCCAGAATCACCTCTTGTAACCAAGATAGATATAGTAGACGGGCACGATCGGATTGACGGTATATCTGTATCAACTATATGTGTAGGAGAAACACGGAATTAAAGAAAAGGAGAACTTTATGACCATAAAAATGATATTCCATTTGATGGTATCACTTCGGGTATATTCAACCGCACCTATAGTAGATTCACGATTTACATTTTCAGTGTAGGTAATATCTTCCAATTGAGGTGGGGGCAGTGATCTTATCTTAATCTGATCATCGACACATGCGGCTCTATATATTACCCCGTGTCTTGAATCACATCGTATGTGGTTAATATCCAGAATAGTGACAAAGTGTTCACATCCCATTGTCCAAATTGATAACATTTCTAATTTAATCCTCATCTATACAAGAAGGATTAGAAATGATGATCAATATGGGCCACCTGTTGAGATGGCACGTTTGAATATCGCCAGGGGTATGTCAAATATATCTGCCCATTGTTGAGATTTGGTTCACAGTATAGCGCTCTCTATAGGTTCTTCACCGGATGTTAAGCGTAAACTGTCAATCATTCGTTGTGAGTGAATATACAGCCATGACTATTCATGACTTCACACGATGTGATCGTCGCGATCCAGCCTCCTTCCCAACTGATCTGATGTGCAAATACGCCACGCCCCTCCTCTGTCACTGTCAGACGAAGCCATCCACAATTTAAAATTCGTATTTTGTTCCACGTAAAAATTAATTTCAAATAACCAATTCTGAATGGTTCGTGTCATATAAGAACTAAATTCTGCCATCATCAAAGCAAATCAGTTCTACTCTAAATCACAATCAGCTTTTTTTGACCATTGATGTACTATTTCTGTGCCACAAATCATGTGTTGACCATGATTGTGCGCCACCTATAAAACCTTCACCCGTGAATTTGGTTTTAGTAGGCGAATTTTTTTCTGAGGAGTGACCTATCCCATAATTATATAATCCCTGATATCGCGCTATTTGCTTGGGTAGTTTACATTCCTCCATGGGCGCATGGTTTTGGGGATGTGTTGTGTCAACGCTTTTAAGTCCATTATATTGCAGCGAAACCATAGCATCTACACGATGCCGATATCGTCGTGATTGGTCCATTGTGGTTCCTCTATACGTTTAATTAATGGAATAGGTCCAAATCAATTACCGATCGGCCAATGCTCATGAATCTAAATTTATATACTACAATACCACTGTATCTATAGTTTAGGTTATAATAAAAATATGAATACGGATGTAACCCCTTTCTATAGTCAATTCATCCTAGAGCGATATTTGCTGCTGGGATCGGCAACGTTGATGAGCAAAAAAAGACGAACTGTCTTCTGGCGTATAATTATTTGCCAATTGTCGAAGGATCCCATTTTGTTCCAACCTCCAGTCGATCCTCATCTACACAAGTATTCAATAGTATACTGTGAGTTCAAAACAATTAAGCTGCATTATGCAGTATACACAACACTGTTCCGATGTATATCATCGTACATGCACATAGCAGCTATATTTAGTGTTTCATTCAAAGAGAGACAAGGATCGAACAATGTTTACATTATTTGAAATCAAAAGGCTTTGAAATCGTCACCTGTGATTTCGGCATATGAATAGAATCACAAAGCTTAAAGTGATGTACTTTGAACATTTACCATAACGCAGGAGACCACAATTTTTATCTCTCTTTTTCTATCTTGTCATATTGCCACCTGAATCAAATTATCTGAATAACGATACATTTCTTTATCGAAAATACGCGGGCAATTGACAACAACTGTTTGCAGGCAAAGTTATGAAGATAATCCAGCCGCAAGTTCCTTGTCACTTGGTACATAGTGGTGACTGCATCACAGTTGTACATGCACACGATGACACGGTATTAACCTTGCATACGATTAATATCGAGTGCCTCCCCCTCTTTTGCTTCTGTTACCTCTGACTGAAATGGTAAATCGGCCAATGTCTGCGAATCGACTATAGGTAAGTTATTAAACATAAGGAAAAAGTGAACTTTAGGTCCCAGATTCTGGACTGTACTAGTATCGTCCGATACTGGAACACCCAGTATCGTCCGATACTAGTACAAAGTCAGTGTTCCAGTAGCGGCCGATACTGGTAGAGGGTGTCCCAAAAGTCTATGCACGACTTTGAAGCTTTGTATTTCACAAAATATAAGTCGTATTGAAAATATGAATACATATTTAGAAAGAGGAGATGTGGGAAATAATTTTGATACAAAATATTGGAGTAACATCTGTTTGTAATGCCTAGAAGTAAAATATGTATTACTGCACAAATGTAATTTTACACTTCGGAGGAATAAAGTTCATAAATCCATACCTATTGAGATTAACAAAAAGACGGGTAGAGTTGGTTACACGGAAAGTGATCCGTCAATTGTAATATTTATAATTTTACATTACAGTGATCCCATCATAATATAACAAACTATATCTGTCCGCTGCTTTATAATGTTTTGTATGATCTGAATCTTGTATGCAAACTTCTTCAAGTCCTTACGCACAATTATGTGAACAGTTGATCTTTTAATCTTGTTTTCTGCGGAAAGTCGGCGAATAGATATCTTTGGACTTTTGGCTACTGCATGTCTTATGACATCAATGTGACTTGTTGATCTACCAGTCTTTCTACCACATCGATACAAATCATGCACAGTTCCTGTGTTCAAAAATGTATCCACCAACTTCAGAATGGATATTCTTCCTGGTGCGCGTTTCACTTTTAAATTCTTTTCTGAACTTTTGTTGAGTAAGTTGAACTGAATTTGTTTCAGCATACAATTTTTAATCGCTTATTTATGCTGTTAACCATCTTGAATGAAGACTTTTGCTGTGCAATGTTGTCTACTACGCCTAGTTATGTTATGAATGGCCGAGTTTGGTAATAACATTAATGTTGCAAGGTAAGCAGTGAACTGTGACTAATGCGCAACGTTGCTTTCATACTGTTAATTTATGCGCACCTGATTTTAGCAACAATGTGTGGTACTTGGTATGGGTGGGTCTGGCACATGGCCAAAAACTTTCAACCAGTTTTATAATGTTGTGGGTTCACCAATAGGGTTGTGTTTGGTCTAAGTCTCGTCTATCAAAATATGGTTAAATTTATAACATATGATTTATATTTTATGAGATATGACTCTTCAAAAACGTGCATAGACTTTTGGGACACCCTGTACATATAAAATGTGCCAGTATCGGCCGACACTGGAACATAACTATGTACCAGTATCTTTCAATACTGGGACAAATCTCACGGATATCACGTGTACCAGTATCGCCCGATACTGGAACATAAAAATGTTCCAGTATTGCTCGATACTGGAACACAATTTTGTGTTCAAGTAAGGACGTGACCCCCCCCCCCCCCCATACACCCCAACCCTATAATACACCCCACCCCCATACACCCCACCCCCATACACCCCACCCCCATACACCCACCCCCATACACCCCACCCCATACACCCCACCCCCATACACCCCACCCCATACACCCCACCCCATACACCCCACCCCGCCGCTTGCGCCGCCTACTTTCCATTCATTTACAGATAGTAAACACTTTTTCTTTCAAAGAAAACTAGGCTTCCAAGCACCTGTTAGATTTATATCTGTAACACCCTTCAGCCAAAATTGCAATGACGTTAACAATTGAAACAGTTCATTAGAATAATATAAGTACATGCAGTTATAAATAAATGGGGTTTATTTGTATTGTGAACACTGGTATGTGTTTCTAAAATGATCCGTCCACAATTATATGAGTGAATAGAATAACATATCATTCTGATTTAAAGTACAGAAGCGTCAAAAACCTCAATTCAATTGAAAACATCTTACCAACTATAACCGCAGTAAAAGCACAAAAAGCTTGGTTTCCAGACAGATCTTTGAATTCATATTCCACTAACGTAGCTCCGATCGGAAATCTTTCTCCTGAATTGTGTGTTTGACGGATTAAGTTTACATTGTTGGAATTATCTTCTGTAGTAGGTTCATTCCACGTCACGATACCGCCTTCTATACCATTCGCCAGCCCATACAATGTTACAGGACACGTTTTCAATTTGGGTGCAATCGTATCATCTGCCAGTCAAAATAATAATTAGAAAACACGATGAACACGGTTGTGGTTGTGGTTGTGGTTGTGGTTGTGGTTGTGGTTGTGGTTGTGGTTGTGGTTGTGGTTGTTGTTATGGTGGAGGCGGTGATGGTGGTTGTTGTTGTGGTTGTGATGGTGGTGTGGTGGTGGTGGTGGTGGTGGTGGTGGTGGTGGTGGTGGTGGTGGTGGTGGTGGTGGTGGTTGTGGTGGGGTGATGGTGGTGTTGGTGATGGTGGTAGTGTTGAAATATAACATTGAAGATTGTATGGAATGTCATTTTGCTGTGGAGCCTAGCATAGTGGTTCCGAAATTTTAAAAAATAAATCATTAAATCGGGTAATAGTAGCTATAAAAACCCAGTGACCCAATAGAGTTGCTAGTCTATTGGAGCTTCCCGCGTGGTATTGAGGACAGTCAGTGACATCTTATATTTCTTTTAGATTTGTATACAAACAACCCAGATAAACTTATTCAAATATGTTAATACTGTTCTGGCGGGGGGTGTAAAAGATTTTCTTAAAATGTATTCCCATTGTGCATCTTACGTACCTGTCACAGTTACAATAAAGGTGCATAGGGCTCTGTTTTGCGAGGGGTCCTCAAATACATAGGTAACCGTCGTTACACCAAGTGGGAATTGATCTCCAGGAGCGTGTGTTTGTGACTCGCGGTTTACGCTGCCGGAATTATCGACGGCTGTCGGTTCAGTCCATGACACTGGCTCAGAATTACTGCCACCTTCGTGCAATTTCTCGATCCCGTTAACGGGGCAACTCATGACTTTCGGTACCTCGAAGTCCGCTGCATAAAGAACGATATACAGTATTAAAGATGTATATAGAGGGACAACATCTGAAGAATATTTTGGAGGAAAAATGTCATACATTGAGATATCGTGAGTTCAGAGTTACATCGTACTAACTGGCATATTGGTCATCTTAAGATTTAGCTCTTTTAAGTTCACAGAAAACAGTATCAAACATAAGAAATTTAACCGGAAGTTGCGTCTATAAAAGCATATATCTAGTTAACACCTCGCCAAGTTGTAAAGTAAAGTAAGTAAAGACTCGAGCCGAGCTTCTTAAGCTCGCGCGCGGAGTGTCCATCTCTCTTTCATTAGCGTTTAGGCCAGACTCCCCATGAAATTTTTGGCTGTGGGGGGTTCGCCACTCCTCCCGCACAGTGAGTCTGTTTTACTTCCCAACATGAATTAATGCCGGTACCCAATTATACACCTGGGTGAAGCGTGGCAAGTGCGGTAAAGTGTCTTGCCCGAGGACACAACACGCTGGCAGAAACGGGGCTCGAACCCACAATCTTTGCATTGTGGAGCGAGAGTGAATCCGTTGAACCACGCGTGCCCGATATACTGCACGCGCAGTTTTTGGTTACTAATCATGAAGTTATGACTAAAAGAACAACACAATATCCAATCTTAATGTATGTTCTTCTTAGGGCTCTTAAAGTTCCCATTCAATGAGGTGTTAATCACCGATCCTTTGTCACTGCTTTTAACAATATAGCAGGATCACGCTTTCCCTGCTCTTTCCTCGAGCTTTCCTCTACTTATGTTTGGGCAAGAGCTCTTATACGGGGGATAGAATGTAGGTCGTATTGATCAACTGAGACATCCCCGACCCCGATCAGCCAGTGATTAGCTAAAGTACAAATGTGTAAATCGTACATGTACTTTGTCTTTATCTTCCAACTGTAACTTCCTCAATACCAAACCATACTACGCCAACAACATCTCATCACATGGGCTTGAATAATTACAGATAGCCCCTTAACACCACAATTTCATAAAATGTTGTCAAGTATTGAATTTCATTACCATATTTGGAATCACCTCGAGAAATGCATCAAACTAAGTACAAACATGCTTCGTATTGGTTTACTTTTTGAACTAACTCACCTACAACAGTTACCAGAAATACGCACGTCACCACGTTGTTTGATAGATCCTCAAACGTGTACTTTACGGTATTAATACCTATGGTGAACATGTCTCCCGGACGATGAGTTTGAGATAAAAGCCTCACTGTGTCTGAATTATCTGTAGCAGTTGGTTCCGTCCATGACACACTTGCTTCAGATACGTCGACGTTTACAAGTAATTCAATATGGCTAGGACATGAACCTAATTTTGGGTTTTCTCTATCAGCTGAAAGTGAATATTGAATTGTGAGATTTTAGGATAGCACATGTTTGATACAAGTATCAGTCCGCTTTAATACACTGCTAATATAATGGTATTGATTAAATGTACTGAAATCGCTGTCACTTTGATATGTTAATTTCTCGCGTACATTTTCAGCATCATCACTTTCCCTCAAGTAAAGGTATATACTATCATTTAAACCCGATAGATCAATTTTGCCCTCCCAATTCGTCGTCAACATTTGTATTATCCCATTTGCGTGACAATCCAATGGTGAACTGGCCAAGAGAAACTGCTGGCAATCCATGCATCGCACTGCGAATCGGACAAATTAGGATCGACAGTACACGATGTTCTGATTTGTTATACCAGCGGAAAAAAATAAAGCAGGGTTTGAGAATTCGCAGGTGATCATAAACTCTGCACGCTTGTTTGCGGACAACGACTTCTCGCTAGTGGCGGACAAGGGGACATGTGCTATACATTTGTTGGAGACTAATGAACATTTATATAGTAAGCTTAACTCCATGAAATAAATACGTACGGATGATATGAACAATGAAACTACAAGTTCCTGCAATTCCTTGATTGTCATGAAATAAATATTCCACCAGTGATGTTCCAACAGGAAAGGAATCTCCTGGCGAATGAGATCGACTTGTAAAGCTCACACTTATTGAATTCTCCTTGGCAACTGGTTCCGTCCAAGACACTGACGCCCCACTTGCTTGACGCCCGACTAACTGATCAACCCCACTTGTTGGACATCCCGAAATCACTAAATCTGTCTGAACTAAATGTGAAATAAAATAAAATGTTTACATCGAACATTCTTTAAAAGTTAGCCAAGTTTAAACTATCTCATATTATAGAAATATAATATATATATTTATGTGGCACAATATAACACAGGTAGGCGGAAAAAGCGCGTCCAACCCCTCGAGGTACGTATAGTCAGTGTCATAATGCTATTTCCACCAATGCGTGCGCATTTTCGTATTCGCGTGCGTATTTTAGTATTCGCGTACGTGCGTAAACCCGGAGGTGCGTACCGCATGCCTTCAAAAAATGCCCACGCGTCCTAATTGTAAAATTGTCACGCGCATGCATGCATAGTTGTTCGCAAAATTCAAGCATGTGAACAACAACAAAACACGCTCGCGTGAAATAGCTTGAAAGTCGTCCATTGTCCCATAACGCGCACGTCTGCAATTCGTCTTACCGCGCTTCTTCCGCGTATTTATACGTCAAAATGCACTGTCACATGGCGTACCCACCGCGCGGTATTGGATGGAATATTTGTGGGGTTATTCGATACAAAAATAGGTCAAAATTGCCAAGTGTGGGCACTAAAAGTTACCAATTTAACAGAGATGTGTCAATTAACTGGTTTGGATGTCGGAGACTTAAAGACAGCAATGCAGGACAGGAAGGTGTGGAGAGCCATTGTAGATCGAGAACACAACTCGAATTAAGCAAGTAAGTAAGTAAGTAAGGTTACCTGAGGCGTTTTTGTTCCACTTTAAATAATACTACCAGTATTAACCTTTAACCTTTGATGGTAAGTTTCCATCGTTTCAATTACCTGTTACTGTCACCACAAAGCTACACACTGCCGTATTTTCAAAGCGATCACGATACATGTATTCAACAATCGTAGTGCTGGTATTGAATAAATCACCGGGTGCATGAGATCGGGAGACGAGATTGACCTGCGCAGAGTTATCAGTTGAGTATGGCTCCGTCCAATATACTGGGGTGAGTGCTTCGCTACCAACAGATGGCGCTGCTGCATATCCTGGACAGCTACTAATCTCTGGCCTTTGAGTATCAACTGGAAAAGATATCGAGTGAAACGGAATTGATTTCCACAACAATGTCTATGACGCTCCTCCCAAACAGTTTTACCACTCCCGAAATAAATGTTTAGCAGATGCGTAAGTTAGTAGTAGTATAGCTATAAAAGGGTCAATTATTACCAGTATACTATGTTTTAATTGCAGCTTCAATTCAATGTCATTTTCACAATATATGGTCAAGATATTACTCCTTTTTGGACTACTCTGTGTACTTCAATTTAGGTAATAAATAAATAATCAAAGGTTTTGATTTTAATTATATTTCGGCATGACTCAACGTTTTATATTTTGATCTGCAAGCAATTCAACAAATTTGATTGTTTGTGGTTACTGTGTTTATCGCCCTCGCAGTATGTTGGGTCAACCGAAGAGCGAAGACGATGCCTCTATTATTCGCTGGTGTAGTGCACGTTAGAATATAACCGTTACCAGGTCAAGTAGCTCACGCTTGTTACGAACCACTGATCACATTGATCGTATACAAAACCTATGAGAGTATCATAATTCGGAACTGATGTATGAGCCCATACTTGAAACAGTAACTAGGCCTATGAGTTAAATACAAAAGCCTGCCGAATGCTTGTTAGTTTTTATGCTACTGCCAAACGTGCGGGAGTTTTAACTAGTTCCCTCTAATGAACACACTCCCCCGAATTATGAAGCCTGTGAATATTACGTAAATATTGTACGGCGACGCCAAGTAAGAGGCTGAAAATCGGCCGGCGAACAACAAAAATGGAGTAGTCTGCTGAACTGCCGACTAGATTCGCAAACTAACCGACAGACGCATATTTGTGGATCCTTTTGGATGATTAAGATGCTGCATGTACCAACCATGTGATAACGCAAAGTCCATGACGGTCTGCCGCACTTATTGTGATGAATAGGAAACGGGTTTCAATGACATTATTTTTTTTCTGCCAGGGGAACGTCGTCCGTCTTCTTGCTCGCTATGTGTACTATGTAGCCTGTAGGCCTACTGCGCGGAGCAACGTAAGCTTTTGTTTCGATTTTTAATTTAGTTTAGACAATGAAAGAATGTATGAGGTATAATAAAACAAATGCAACATGGTCCGCATCGGGAGGAGGTCACCAGTCACCCAGCACCAAGGGACCAGTAGTTTACAATACTTTCCCAAACCATGTTGTATTTGTTAACTATGATAACGAATAGTTACCGCGGTGGAATAGACTAATTACACTTTCCACGCAGCAGTCGTCTGCAGACGACACATCCAAAATTTCAAAAATGTTTCAAAAATGTCGATGTGAATTTCATCACTATTTGGTATCACCGTCCATGACGAATGCATTATAATAAGTGCAAACATGCCTAGTATTGATCGGTTCAGTAATTTTTAAGATAGCACTTTAAAAGTTGGGAAAGGTTTCTGAAAATTCTGTTTTTTAGACGAATCCGATAAGCCGAGTAATAGTCAGTATTGAGTTGGCTATTTCTGTGGTCCCACATCGGGGTCCCATATCAGAAATCGTCGGTGGTTTTACATAGTGACGTATGGCTAACATTGATTGTTCTTGTGTTGACATGTAGGCCTATAACCTATTGTTTTGAAAATCAAAAACTTGAGTTATGAACAAAAAGCTAATACAAATCTTGAGAAAAAGTGTACTTTAGGTCCCTGATAATCGTTCAATACTGGTACATAAAAGTTGCCAGTATCGCTCGATTACTGGTACTGCTGGAACATTTTATATGTACCAGTCTCGTCCGATAGTGGACATTGATTTTGTACCAGTATCGAACGAAACTGGGTATTGGGCGGTACTACAGTCCAGAGTACAATTTTCCAAATCTTGTTTCATCATAGTGACGTATATATTATACGTCACTATGTAATACCATCCACTGACGAATAGTGTTAATGCCCAATTAGATTGTCTTAAATAGGTGAACCAACTAGAAGACTTCGCCACAGAAGAGCATGCCATGCACTCGCTCACTTGACATGCTTGATGATAGACCCATGAGAACTGGATATGGCTAGCAACCCATATTGGTAGCTCGCCTTTAATGAATTGATTCTTGTTTTGTATTGCATGAAGGATCTATTAATTATTTTGTCATGCTGCAACCCAAGTTTCCAAACACAGTTTGCAATACTCGTCAAGTGCGCACAACTTTCAAGGGAGATGGCCAAAGATTCTACAGAATTAAACATGGACAATTGTTTAGTTACCGTGGCGGAGATACAATCAATAAAAGGGTTGATCTTTTCTATCGTGCATAAATATGGGGAATGAAAGTATTCACTTGCCCATTGATTTAGGAAAGCTTCAATTAAAACATTTATGGAGTGCCAATTTCATTTTATAAATGATTTTATAAAAGCAGTCACGAAATAACGCAGTGTATTGCCGATGAAAAATAATGCAAACAAATAAAATTATAATACAATTGCCATACCTATCACGCTGACAACAAAAGTGCACGTTGCAGCATTACCAGAAGGATCTGCAAATGTGTATTGTACAGTTGTCTGTCCAATCAGAAAGATATCCCACGGTCGATGTGTCTGACTCACTAAGCGAACTCTGCCAGAATTATCTGTTGCGTATGGCTCGTTCCACGACACACTGATCCCGGTCGAGCTTTGTCCAACCAATTCTGTTATCGTGGTACGAGTGCATGCTTTTATTTCTGGGCTTGTACTGTCCTCTTAATCATTCAAGGAGAGAGGAAAGAAACCAAACAAATTCCATGTTTATGATACAATTGTCTTAAAATAATTTGGTGCCGCTCTAACTTGCGTATATCAACGGTATTCAAATTAAAATACAAAAATTTGATTTGCTTGGATTTGAGTTGAAATATACCTAATGTTTTTGTTTTTGAACAGTGACTTTGGACGTGTTGTTTTTTACGTTTTCTGCCATGCTTTGTATTTTAGGCTATTCATAGGTCTAATTGACTCAGATTAGTTTTCTAATCTACATCTGAGATATGACTTTTGAAAACCCAAGCGTATTGTATTTGTTTTACTCGAAGTACTTACCAACTATTCTGATAACAAAACTGCATGTCGCTTCATTACCATATAAATCTCTGTAAACATTAGAGACTGTCGTCGATCCCAGAGCGAAAACATCTCCAGGTATATGGCTTCGAGAAAACCAAACTTCATAGTTAGCATCGGTCACAAATGGCTCGGTCCAATAAACCGGGATCCCATGTTCCCCTTTCGTCATAAGTCGTTGAAATCCCCCTATGGGGCATCTATAATAGGAGCTTGTGGAATATGTTGGTACAACCGTATTGCCTATTACACGAATGAAATAAAATAATAAAGTTGTGCAAATACCGTTTCTATAGTTATCTTAATTGTAGGGGCTACTTTGTTGCTCGACATATCGTTTCTCTTTGCATCTTCATCATTTTAGAATGGTTGGCTACTAGTAGAGGAGGCTGTGGTGAAGTAAAATGTATGTGTGACGTGAACATGAGAGAGAAGAGCCAATTAAGTATGTGATTGCTAATATTAACAATTACATTATGTATTTGAATCATTTCATTAATATTATCAGATGTTTAGCAAAAGTACATTTCTCTAGATGAGTGAGTAATGCACGGGGAGAGGACAAATAATAGGTCACATAGTTTGTGTAGCAACAAATCACTACTAAAGGTCGGTGAATCACTTGACTACCAAGGGCGCTGATCACAATTGTTAAAGTTTCTTAGTAAAATCCTCTTTATGGTATTAGGAGGAAGTAGCTTGACGTCAGTCATGTCTTTGACTCATTAATCAATGATATGATGATTACCAAGAAAATGTATATACCGGACAATAGTTTAAATGTGGGTGTTATAGGGTTAATCACTTTAAGTTTATGTCCTTGTGAATATTGTATTGTGATTGGTCAATGAACAAGAGTGTAGGGGACTCGAAAGTGAGATGAAAGTTGTGAGAAGAGGGAGTAAGTTAGTTCAGCTTGAAAAGTTATTAGAGATGCATCGAGTTAAATTCCGCTCGAAGATAGCAACAAATCTCAACTGTACATATTTATTTGTATGTTAACACTAATAAAATACATACATAATTATATACTTGAACGACGTGACGTTTGGAGTTATTTCTAGTGATCGAAGCAGTGTATCATTAGGTTTATACTTGTTGATGATGTGAAAACAAATGAAGATAGACAGCATATTCAAATTTAAAGAAAACAACCATTAACCATTAACCATCACCCTAATACATTCCGCTATTTTACCCAAATCAGGTATTCATTATACTATTTACCTGAGGAAACTGTAACCGTAAAAGCGCAAGTGACAATATTACCAATTGGATCCTCAAAGTGATAAGTGACTGTGCTTGTACCAACGTTAAAGAAATCGCCGGGTGAATGAGATCTCGTAACCTGTACGTAAGATCCTACTGTGTAAGGTTCATTCCAAGTAACTTGTGTACCATTTCCATTTATATCGGTGTCCACGTTTATTGAAGCGGGGCATCCTCGTATATCTTGTCCGTCCGCCCCTGTCGTAACGACAAAAATAGTAGGAAATACTGGTTTAGTATCGTCAAATAAATACCAGGAGTCCAGGACATCACAGCAGCCTTGATGATTTTCCCGTATCGCATAGCATTTCTGCCTGTAACCATTTTGAACATGGAACCACCATACAACTTTTTACGCTCAATTCTCATCGCCCTAGTGCACGTAATACTGAAGCGATTAGAAATTGAACAGTAACCACAAGAACATGGAGTCCTAAATGCTAATCGCTTCATTGTTTTAATTTTGAAAGCAGTATGGGGATCAGCAACGCGTAAGAAATGTGATGTTTGAATAACTCCATAGTATATAAAGATATAGAACAGTCAAGTGTAGCATAGTGGCCACCCCGGTTCAATTCCTCAACCAACCTATGGCTGTTTTTTGTAACATGCTATATAATCGACATATTGGTGCCCTATTGAAGGATATGGAACAGGTACAGTCGCAATCACAATCATGTTTAAAAATGGTGTAATACACCTTCCTGCGGCGTTCATATATTTACATCGACGGATGTAGAATGAACATATTATATATTTTGTACATTAGTATTTAGAGAATATCGATTGCGTAACAACTGTTTTCGTGAATTTGTTTTGAAATCATAGGGTTTTTTCTGGTCTGAGGAATTGTCCCGAAGGGGCGCAGCCCTGATGGACAATTCCGAATGACCAGAACAACAACTGTCATTATTCTCATTCATTACTGAAAAAGATGCATATTTATCCAAATCGTTGATTTGTACCGATATAATCGCGCTAATAATTAATTTGTTTTCTGTTTATTTTGTCCGCCCCTTCTTAGTTATTGAAAACGTCCAAGTCGGATCATCCCCTCATTAACATATTTATCATTCAACTAATCAGAAATAAGCTTTAATCGTGTTTCCTCAGAACTCATTGAATATTCAAGTTAGGGGCATGAGGCTTTAATTTGATTGGAAGGTCAATGAGCAAAGCAAGCGAACACTTTGTCGCAGTACTTTCGGGTAATTATTAGTAACCTGCGCTCTGCGTGCGCGTTCTCATCTAACGGTTAATTTTATTGGAACGCACTTCGCGATTATTCATGAAGTAATGAATATGGGATAAATACTGAGGCTGCTGTGCCAGGACATGAACATCAAGATATACTCCCAATTGTTCCCTTTTCGAACATGATTGTTATAACGACTGTACCTGTTCCCTATCCTTCAATAGGGCACCAATATGCCGATTATATAGCAAACAGGGTGAGTAAAAACAATGTACTCAACTTTCTTTGTTTGTTTTGTCTTTTTATCTAAAATTCTGTGCAAGATTTTCTCATATTATTTATTCTGGCAGAGAAGCTGTCTCCTTATAGCTTTCCAAAGAATTTTAGTTGGTTAATATTGGTTGAGGAAAACATGTTTAATGCCCATCTCGTACATTTTAAACACGGAACAAGATTTGTGATATTTCTCTAATAAGCTCTTTTGAATTTTACTATTGGATATTATGGCTAACACTCTAATCCGACCATCACAAGACCGCGATTTTATCTTCATAAAAAATAACGACATTATGTTGTCATTCTTTTGCATTTAATGTATGACAATAATATCTGAGGGATGAACTGAAGGCCTAAAGATAATAATTCGCTATTCTTCCCCATCTGACTCATTAGCTCAGTTGGTAGAGCAACGGTCTAGTTACCCGGAGGTCCCAAGTTCAATTCTTGGATGGTCGGTGATTTCTTTTCACTGGCTGTCATTTATGTTGTGTGGAGAAAACATAATTAATGTGCATAATATATTATTATGAGCACGTTTGTTTTGTCTTATTAATTAGCTATTGTGTCTCATGCATGTATCCCTGTCATGAAGCCTGAAGCCATTGTATGATTTAATGTACAATTTCATTGATGACAACTTGAACATGCATGCCTTTCACTCCATGTATTATTCACTGTAATTCAGAGCACTTGTATATCAACATCTTCATCACACAAAAGCCCAGGCTAAAGAGAACCACCACATGTCTTAACTCTCACATGTGACCCTCCATCCCATAATAATTAGCTCACCCCGTCCCATAATAATAATTTACCCACCAATCACCTGCCTGCCCAGACCTTCCAGCATCCCCATTATATAACCTTAGCCCCTAACAAAACATGTGCTCTTCCAAGGATGTCTGGTGGGTTTACTTCCTGAGCCCACATCCAGGCCAGCTCCCTTATACCCATTAATCATATTATACATATAACTTTATGACAATCCCTTTATTCATAAATATCATGCGTCATTGAGTACAGTACTCAATATTTCGTTCGGTTTCAAAAATGCAGTAACTTTACCATAGATATAACTGAATAACGGTACCATGATATGTTGTGATTCTATTTGTTGATAACAGTAAGTTGTCTTCATATTTTGGTAAGAATATTTTAAAATATTTATTTTACTTTGAGTACAGATTTCTTTTACTCACCCTGTAGACCAACATTTGTGGTACAGGACCCCTATCGCTCAGTTATACGCGTTTAAACTATCCTATCGATAATGCTCTTCAAATCGGGAAAATAATGTTAAATAAAACCTTTCATTGAATTCGGATTATTCCAATGAAACCTCATAAAAAAATTAACTTGAACATTGAATTGAACTTGAATGGGCACATAACAATATCGTAATAAAATACAAACCAACACTTACTTCTGTTGTTAATCACAAACGAGCAAAACTGGGTGTTATTGGATGAGTCAATGAATTCGTAGGTCACGGGTGTAGCACCACGGGCATTGAACCAATCACCTGTCTTATGTGTCTGGTATGATAACTTTACAGAGTCGGAGGAATCTGTAGCGTATGGTTCATAAAAGTTAATGCGACGGAGAGCGTCCGATGTAGACCGTACGGTGTATGTTACAGATGCCGGACATCTTTCAATGGAAGGACTAGTATTATCTTCTGTTAAAAGGCAACATCAGAGAGAGAGAGAGTGGTTGTAATTTTCTATTACACTTGGTTAAGAAGTAGCTTAGTGCTTAGTGCTTATTAACTTCCTATTGCAGCTCAGTCCGAAGCTATACTGGAAGCCCTCTGGAACCTAGAGGATGTGGATTTTTTGTACAGGTAACAGACCCGGGATGATCCCCTACTCTTAACGATAAGGCCTGCAACTTTTTTGTTAACGTGTTCAGGATGAAGCGTCTGAATACACGGAACCAACGGCTTTACGTGACTCTCGGAACCACGGCGCAACTGACATTCACTGTAATAGACCTGCACGTTATATACAGTGAATGGGGTGGAGGAGAAATTCTACAATTAAATCCAAATATCAGCTTAACCACGGAAAGAGGATCCGAAAAACTAACCTTACTGAATCGAGATGTGATTGTAGAATTTCCGACCTAGATAGGAACTTTTTGGGAAAGCAATTAATCTTGGTTTCAAGGAGACTTGAACCCACGATCCTGTGCTTTGATAGAAAACTCCCGACCGACGATCAGCGCGCTAAACCGCTCGGCCACCTCTACCTCTAGCGGATTTTCAGAAATCCACCGTTGGTATGCTCTACCAGTCATCTATCAAATACACTTTATCCCATTATATTTCACCAGCTAATTGCTGAGATATGATCAATTCAGTAACATGAGTGCGAATCCTATGTTGGCCACTTTTGAACAAGTAACGGACTTCCAACTGAAAAAACTGCATTTGTGATACCAATGATGATTATAGGATCTGCCAGTGTATTGTTCAAACTTCATTTAAAATTCAAATATTCTGTAGTTTGTCATGAATAATATGGATGGAAATATGTGTTTATACTGAAATTCATCTAACATCAACATTTTGTTGGTAGATGATTATTGATTTTATTGATAAGCCAAACAAAAACAAACACAAGTTGGTTTCCAGAAGTGCACGCGCATTTCACTGAGACGCTTGATTCTTGCGCATTTAAAAGAAATTATAGAAAAACGAGAACAATTATTGTTAAGGCCCCATCTTTTGTCGAAATTGTGTCCAAAATGTTTCAAGATGGCGATTGGCCAAATACGGCAAACACGAAAGTGGAACACGCGGCGAAAATCACATTTTAGCAAGATGATAAGAGTAACAAAAATGCACATATTCGACTAAATAAAACCATTTCAAGTGAATCTCCATTATGAATTTGATGAGCAACCACAACAAAACTCCGCATTTCGCATTTGACTTATCAGACTTGCTACTGGAAACAAACCTTTTTTTGGTTTCTCCTTATGTTCAATTACACACTGAATGACGATTGTGATAAAAGAGTTCTCTGCACGTGAAAAGCGACCAAAGATGAATTTGACATGCCTGAGGAGAATTGCCATAATTTAATAACGAAACCTCCAAAATGGATAAAACAAAATTGTTATGATACAGTGAGGATTGTTGAACATGATTATTAGTACTTCACATCCATTTTATTTATTTGTTATGGTTTATAATAAATCATGTTACACATGGGATACTTTTATGACACGCCCTGTATAGCATCTCTCTACACTTTATTGCTAATGTAACACTTCATTGAACAGACAACGGACCACAAAGTGACACTTGAGACCTCACCATATTATCAGACAAGTGGTTGGTCACTGAAACCAGTGATTACTGCAAATATCATAGGAAAGATGAACACAACAGCTTTCCATTGATTTGTAACACAATATGAATATATCACGAAACATTCAAAATATTCCCGATTGAAAAATAAATCACATTTTCTTAGGAGTTAATGGCTTACCTTCGACAGTTACAAGAAAACTGCAGGTTGCATGATTTCCCGCAGCATCCTCAAACACATATTGAACTGTTGATACACCGACGTTAAAGATGTCTCCGGGTATGTGTGTCTGCATAGATATCATCACGGTACCCGAGGCAACCGTTACGTACGGATCCGACCAACCCACAGGTATACCACGTGAACCCCGGAAAACAATAAGGCGTGTACTTGAAGGACAGCTTTGGATTATAGGGGCAACCGTATCATCTATAAATACATCAATAGATTTCTTTATTTAAAGTCACATTATGTGATATTTACAAGTGACGCCGTCTTTGAAAGCAGATTTTTTTCTTGCATATTTGCATATTTGATCATAAGGGACCGTTCATTATTTATGGTGGAGGGGGGGTTGGGACAAATTCGAGACTCGCATGTCAAAATTACCTACCCCCCCCTACAGCTGAAACTGAAAATTACATGACCCCCCCTACTAACCAATAGCTTTTTACACAACTTCCCCCCCCCCTCAAAATCAACTTGTCACACACTTAGGGGATGTATTTTTCTTTTGTCCATGGATTTGTTGGTTGTGCCCTCTGAACGGGCAATAATTGAATGAATAACTACATTGCGAGCGAAGCGAGGCGGAAAATTTGTCATATATTTATACATTTTGGGTGGTTTTGTGAGTCTTTATAGCGAAAAAAAGTTAGAACATCCTGACAAAAACGTATGAAATATTCTACATTTGTGAGCTTTGGTGCAGAGCTGAGAGTGAGACGAGATGACAAGCATGCAAGAAATTACCGTTTTTAATCATATTGTTGGATTTTGGAACATATGCCTAAGTTGTTATACACCCCATGGCTCTAATGTTTTCAACCATTGATGATTATATAGGTATTTTTCCAACAGATCGTCCGAACAGGGCGTGCACAAAAAAAGATTTGCTGTCCGAAAGTAGTTTCATCATAAGTAGCCTACGTTTTGAAGTTGAAAGGTCGTAAGAAAATGTGCGCGAAGCGCGGGAAAAATGGCATTTACACTCCAAAATAGCCTCTTAACTCACCCCAATCACCACCATTTTTATAGTAAAAAAAAGGTTACACAACCCCCTGTTTAGAAATAAAAAGTTACATAGCCCCCTATTTCAACATATGAAAGTTACATGACCCCCCCCTATATTTTAATTTTACCCCCCCCCCCCCCCCCGCCCTCCAGCATAAATAATGAACGGTCCCTAAATTGTAAAGATCTTCAAAGTTACAGAGCGATGCAATTCCTTATTACTTTAGATCATGGATTGAATATGTTGATTCGTTTTATTGTCTTTACATAAATGTATTTTGGTATAAAATTATTTGTATGTTGCACACAAAAAAAGAATAAAATTAAATGTTTTTTCGTTCGTTAATAGAATTCCATGGTTTGTCACCCTGTTAGCGACATTCACAGTGTTTCCGGCTACGATCGCAATTGTAAACAAGTAAACAGAATAGTGTGGAAACAAATATGTTGAAAAATTCCTTAAATCTGAAGCAGATTCCATTATGATTTAGCAAATGTCTGTGATGGTTTTTCACGAAAAATACAGTAGGCCTGTAGGTCAAACTTTATTATAAGAGAGAAAAAAATATGTGTAAAAAATTGAAAAAAGAGTACATAACTTGTGTTGGCAGAACAATGTTTATTTATCTGTACTTTAAAACATGGTACCACCCATGTATGCAACACTTCTATAATTCATTAGGCATTGGCTTATATCTCGCCGCTCCGAGTACCACGTTTGTATCTAGTTTTATAATTGCACGTGCTTCCTCACACGCGGTTATTTATTCAAAGTCAAATGAACGCTCCAATTATCATAAATACTTATATTAATGTTGGTTTGTTCATGATTCAACTAAACTTATCAAAGTTTTAAACTCATCAAAGTTTGGAGGCCTATTATCCGCCTCATGAAACCATGGTATCGCCCGTTGCTATAAGATTTTATCTGTAAAACGTAAATAATATTTCATATTCATTTGATCATACTCTAGTTTTATTGGCTTAACTATCAAGTTGAAACACCGATTTCTACCAATGAATTAGACCTTAGGCCTACATCCTTACGGAATAAATCTATAGCACTCATATTTAGCAACCAATAAACCTAAAGTATCATCACTATACTTTATCGTATTATTTCACTGTTTAAACAATTCACAATTACATCCAGGCAAGCCTCAATCCTACTCTGATCTAGATGTGTGCGTCTATATGTTGTAGTGAATATTATTTTGGTTGCCGCTTGATTGCCTTCTGCAATATTCCTTGAGCAGTCCATATTATTATATATTGCTTTTAATTGCAACAACATGCTCACAATGGAAATGAGGACAAAATGGAGAGACTAAGACGGAGATAAGGCGAGAACAAATATTATAACATTGACGAGTACGTGGATAAACATAACGACAAGAAGTAGCACGAAAAACAAGAAGGATAACGAGTGCAAGGACAAAGAAGTGAAATCAACATAAAGATAAGAGTATTCAGGACAAGAACGAAAACAAAAGATAAAGACCTCGATGAGTGATGGAAGTGAGAACGACGAAAATGACGAAGCTAATAACAAGGAAAACGTACAGATATGGCAGGACGGAGGAAGAAAAGTATGGCTCTATAAATATTTACAGTATTTACCTTCAATTGTAACCATAAATGAACACATGGCTTGGTTTCCCGCGTCGTCCGTAAAAGTATACGTCACTGCCGTTATACCTATTGGGAAGACATCTCCGGGAGTATGGGTCCTATTTATCCTCACATGATGAGTATCAACTGCGTATGGTTCTGACCAATACATCCGTGACCCTGTACCGCCTATGTCAACGAAACGTTTCAGTCTTGAAGGGCAGCTATATATGCGTGGATTTCTTGTATCCTCTGCAATGATAATAATAATAACTTAAGGCGAATTTCCTTTGTTTGAATGTTTGCGCCTTAACGTCACTTTTCTTCGCCTTAACGTCGTTTAAACAAAAGACGGAATAAAGGCTATTGTTCTCTTTCTCCTTACGGATAGTTTTAACCGCATACAATTAATGCTAGGGAGGAGATCATGATGACGACGTAGACGTCAACGACGACGATGACGATTACGATGATAAGGACAACGACGACGACGATGACGATTACGATGACGATGACGATGATGATGACGATGATCATATTGATGATCATAATGATGATATCATGATCATCATGATGAACAACAAGAGCAATTTGGATAAACTTACCAATAATAGAAATGTCAAAAGAACATTGAAGAAAAGGATCTTGATAATTGTAGACAATGGAAGTTGTACCCACTTCAAAAGTATCCCCTGGTATATGAGAACGGTTGGTAAACGAAGAACTCACAGGGCCTTGTGGTTCTGTCCAATCTATGGCTGTTTCGCCTCTACTTGCAACAGTTAAATCAGCTGGGCACCCACGTATCTCCGAATCCGTTAAATTGGCTGTGTATAAAAATGATCATAAATTCATAAATCTGGGCTTGTATAGCACCACCAAAATGCTTAAACATACAAACTACATTGCTTTTTCATATATTAAAATGCAGATCTAGAATATCACCAATACTATATTTGGCGCCAAATTATATTTGCTTTCGTCTTTAATGGAACAGAGCTAAATTTGTCAACACCCAAGTACAATATAAATTATATATATTACTGAAAGATTCACAGTGAACAAGTCAAGAATATGCACAATAGTTGATTACATTTGAAACCACATTATTTGGCTATTCCATTTGGAATATTAAAGTAGTATCTTCCATAGGGGGTTTGTTGATTTCAACTGGAATACCCCATCTGTAGTTGGTAGCGAATCATATAACCGAGTTAAAACCCTGAGAGTCCTATGTCTATCTAAACTGTACGTGTTTTATACTGCACGCATCAGTTGCGTCTTAGGTTGGCCTACGAGGTTTGGTCTTGAGCTGTCTTAGGACTAGGATTCTCAATTATGCGGACCATCCCATCGAACACATGCGAATAACTGCAGCGCATTCGATTAACACGCTTGATAATAAATTGTGACCTCGAGGAAAGCTTACATTGTCCAACATACAAACTAATTCCTTAATGATTTATAGAGCCTCAAACCGTTTTGTTTATCGTCTACAAACTATATCTTACCAAGGACGATAACTATAAATGCACAATAAGCTTTGTTTCTGGATGGATCCTCAAATCTGTAGTCGACTGTTGTTTCTCCAGTTGAAAATCTCTCACCAGGCGCATGAGACTTGCTAGCAAGGAAGACACTTCCTGAATTATCAGTGGCTGTAGGTTCATTCCAATTGACCCGTGTACCGTAATGTCCAATTTGTTCATCAACAACAATTGTTGAAGATGGACACTTACTGATCTCTGGAGGTGTTATATCCTCTGGTGTAATAAAAAGTTTAAAGCACTTGGTATACCGTATATGTTGATAAATGTGATCACTATTGTGAAAATTCCTTCTTTCACTATTGGTACTTATCACTAACAAACAAACGAACAAACATTATGCCAAACAATTAAACAACTAAACACGCTCCCAAACAATCAAACAAACACCCCTCCCCCTCCCCCAATAAACGAACAAAACACCTGCTACAAACAAACAAACACCCCCAACAAATAGACGGACAAATTGTAATTATATTTTAAAAAAATCTAACTCCTACCGTTGATCTTGATAACGAAACTACAATTTTTGGCATTTCCGTATCTATTTTGCAAAACGTAGTTGACAACTGTTGCTCCAATATCAAACCCGTCCCCAGGTTTGTGCGTTCTCCATACAATACCAGCATAGTTGGTTACTATTGGCTCGTTCCAAAATACAGCCTCGTTGGGCTTGCCCTTTGTTATCAATCGATTGATATTGGATGGACATGCTCTTGTGAAAGTAGATGTCCAAGTTGATTCTGTAATGGTAATGTGGTTTGTCTTAAAGCCAACTACAAATCTATAATACTACAAGTCCAATATTGTCTTGACAAAGTGACAACAAATCATCATAATTTGAGTTTTCTCGCATAACTCAAAAAATGAATGTTGTATGAACTTCATATTACACACGAGTAGGTTTTAGAGCTATAATAGTATTGCATTTAAGAAACAATGATTTATTTATGGAACGGTCACTGTAAACAATCCCCTATGGCAATATACATGTAGACATATACATGGCATGCATGTTGTTGAGATTATATTAATTTTTTATTGATAGTTAAATGTGTTACAATTTAATTAAAACAAAAAATAAAACATTAGTACGCCGCCAATGGGATTCAAACCACCTCCCTGCAAATATTGGCAGTCTAACGACTTATCCATTAGACCATATCGCGAGCTCGCAAATCAAGCGACTTGTTTTGTGCGGGTTATAATGCTAAACATTGCCTATTTTGGACCAAATTTCAGCATGGTAAACATGTAAACTGTTGTAAACTGTCACAGTTTACACTTTTCATTTTCCGATACTAATATCAAATACAAAACAAGTCCATTTATTTGCGAGCTGGCGACGTGGCCTAATGGATAAGTCGTTTGACTGCCAATAATTGCTTTTTAGGAGGTGAGTTCGAATCCCACTGCCGGCGAACTAATGTATTTATTTTTATTTTCCTTTAATCGTTCCACATTTTATCTATCAATAAAAAATAAGTTAAGAAAGAAATATAACCTCAACAACATATTTGCAGCTCCATGCCACGCATTTTAGAACACACTAACAAAAAAGGTCTACATGTAAATTCCCATATGGGGATTGTTTACAGTGACCGTTCCCTGAATAAATCATTGTGGGTTTTTTAATACAATACTATAGCTTTAACACCTATGGTTCAATCTAAAACCGTGTGCAATATAAAGTTCATACGATATCCCATTGTTGAGGTATGAGAGAAAACCCCAAAATTTAGATGTTTTTATTTTGGCACTTTGACAATCCTGGGAAAAAAAATCTTAGAACGTTTTTTGTAAACAACGAAAAACTAACACCCCTTGCCCCATGCAATGTTGAGAAATGTAAATGTCTTGATCAATTGTTCAAGGTGTCCCAACATTTATTGATGAGGTGTGGGGAAGGGAAAATTGTTGTTTAAGCTGAGACGAATATACCTAAAGGTATGATCATTCCTGATATGGATTTTCAGGAGAAGTATTCCAAATCAAACCTATTATTGACCTGCTTGATCATCCAAATAATGTAGTATGATACGCAAAGTTCATGGTTTGTGTTTAGATTTAATGTGAATTGAAACACAAATTTGATATTTTTATGCATAAACAGATAAGTGTATAATCCCAACCACATCTGAATACTACACATTGTTTATGCGTTGAAGCAGGTCACTAGTATGTTTTAATTGGCATACTTCTTCTGAAATGCCATAATTCTAGCAATATGAATGTGTAATCATTTTAGAAATCTATCAGTCTGTATGTCAGTAGCCGTCCAATACTACAGTGTGTTCAGGTTGTTTAGAAGATCGTAATGCACGTGTGGATAACACTTAATTTGGAATAGCGCGTTAACTCACATTAATGAGGTCGTGCTACAAAATATACTGAATGATGATAATCGATTGGCCATCAACTATAACTATACCGTGTTAGACTTGGATCGCTGAACATAACAGGAATGAATAGTGCTTCTTATCCCTTCAGGTATATTCGTCTCAGGTTTAAGATGTCCTATTCAGCTATGAACAAAATAAACATCATTTACAGATATTGAAGAAAAATCTGCACATAATATTGAATACGTGTAACGCGTTTCAAGGACTTTTTTTCCATGATTGTAGGTCCAAATTAGCCAAATTCCATCTATTGAGGGCGAGAGGGAAAGGTGTACCTTTTTAGGTACCAGATACCGGTATACCAGTATCCACAAAAAGTTGCCAGTATCGGTCGACGATACTGGTACGAATTTACTGTTCCACTATTGGTCGATACTGACACACCAAATTGTGTCCAGTATCGAGCGATACTGGAACGTTTACTGGTATACACGATATCAGCATGATTTGTCCCAGTATTGAACGAAACTGGTATACATAATTATGTTCCATTATCGCCCGATACTTAAACATTTTATACGTGCCAATATCGCCTGATACTGGAACAATGACTTTGTACCAGTATCGTACGAGTACAGTCCAGAATCTGGGACCTAAAGTACACTTTTCCGGCGAGAGTACAAAATACCGAAAAATCCCCAATTTGGATTTAACCTTTTCTACATCTCATTTTCAATTTCATTTGTAATGAACATCTGTATCAAGTATGTCTATTTAATCATGTACAATTTGTGTGCAATATGTTTGTAGAGTTTCATACTTGTAACTATTACAGATATAAGCATAGATTCTTTCCTGACTGCCAAATCAAGTGTAAAACGCGGGACGCAGTCTTGAGTGACCAGCAACTTTAGCTGGCCCAAAATCGTTCTCATGACAATGTTACAGTATAATCACGTAGT
This sequence comes from Ophiura sarsii, assembly GCA_035610835.1. NCBI lineage: Eukaryota > Metazoa > Echinodermata > Ophiuroidea > Amphilepidida > Ophiuridae > Ophiura > Ophiura sarsii. Next base: position 35,062,274 of record CM069446.1, on the reverse strand, counting down.
TACTTATTAGGCTGGTCAAGAAGGGTATGAATACATCTCGGTAATCATTATATTTTGATACAAATTAACAATAATAGTGTTACAACTATATAACATATGTATGAAATTGTGTGACTGTATAAAATATTACTTATTTTATGTAAAACATGATTATCGTACCTCTTACATCAACAATGAAGTCACAAGAAACGTTTCCATTAGTTTTCAGGTATAAATAACTGACATGAGTAGCACCATCATGGAATAAATCACCTGGTGCATGAGTTCTAGAATGCAGATATACTCCCATGGAGCTAGCTCTTGAGTGTAAACGAGGTTCCTCCCAGAATACATAGCTACCAACAGCTTCATTACGGGTTTTTAAAAGCACGAGTGAATTCGGGCAGCCCACAAAAGTAGGAAGGGCAGTGGCAGCTGAAAAGATGGAAATAAACATATTACCACGTCACGTCGGGGTCATTATGGCTATTAATTGTTAAATAATTATAATGTTTTCCAAAGCTCCAGAGTTTCTCTTCACTCTTGGGGAAATTGAAGCGGGAGCAAATACACTACAACTCATATCAAATCGGTATCATAATGGGGTGTGTATGCTAACCCACGGAATGATTTTAGACAGAATTATGGAGATACATTGTAAAAAATTAAAAAATTTCCTTTCTGCCAACTAACAGGCGATAAACATACTTATATCTAAAAAAGAGATTGCTCCGACCTTAAAATACAAAATTCTTAATTTCATTAAAGTAATTTCTCCAAATTGATATGAAATATTGCTCGCGATAAAATGCACTAAGGAAGATATAGCTTTTTATCTATCTAGGTGGTTATGCATCCCACGATTTCACACAGCGTCAGTAAAGTAGCACGCAATTTGACGCAAACATCGTTTAATACGTCCTACATGCGTTTCCGGTCTATTTTCTCCAGCACTAAATAAATAACGCGTTCTTTATCTCAAAAAAATTAGGACTCTGTTTCATGACAGTGTAATTATAATTATAATCATTGGACCATGACCAATTTAGTCTCAATGTAAAGCCCAATTAATTATTATGATATCCTGAAAATATGAGATCAATCCGATGAAAAATAAGAAAACTAGCGTACTTTGTGTAAACCATGTCATTTACTGGTTTGTATGGGAATTTACACAGTAACAGTCGAGTAACATGAAAGTGCTCGACTTGTAACTCAACGAACCATCCACAGTGGGTTCGAGAACTGTTTAACAACACTTTTTTAATTTGCACAGAATATGCATGCATCTGTTGCAAGTATTGATTTGTGCCAGAATTAAATGGATTACCAAACTAAACTTTGCTATTGACTGATAGATTATTTATTATGTTGACAATTATAATAACATATTGAAACGTAAACCACGTTATTTACTGGTCTGTACATGTAGATCCCTTTGTACAAACCAGTAAATAACATGGTTTACGCAAAGTACGCTAGTTTCCTTATTGTGCATCGGATCGATCTTATATTTTCAGGATATTATAATAATTAATTGGGCTTTACATTTGGGCTTTACAAATTGGTCATGGTCCAATGATTATAATAAGAATTACACCGTCATGAAACAGAATCCTAATATTAAGACACCCTGTAGTAAGAGATTCTTTGATGCGTTAAGTATCTCATATAATAAAGGGAACAGTTTTTTTTATTGAACCTGATTTAGAATAAAATATCGAGCCCCGTATCGAGCAGGAAGGGATTATTTATCGCGCAGCAAGGGTTCATTTATCGGGCAGCATACATATGTACTACCTCATAATATGAAAACATTTTGGTTGGAAATGCATATAAACCAATATGGATCTGCTTCAATAAGTCCCAATGGCATCTTATGTATATATTGGTTTCACGGTATGAATGGACACAAGGCATAGCCCTCGGCATAGTTGTACAGCCAATATTTCGTTGATGGCTAAAACTTGAAGTTTGATTAGATAATTTGGATTCGGGGGGCGAAATACTGATCCAATCGCGTTGAAATGTAGGTATTAGTTGTTTCACAAAGTTTGACCAAGGTTTTGATACGCTTGTCTAAATATCGAGGGTGTTAGTGTCTACTGCCATTACCTTCATATCGAGCACGACATCGAGCTCCGATGTCTATTTTATCGAGCCATAAAAGGTATCGAGCCCCGATACAGTCTCAATAAATGTATCGAGTATAAATGGAACTGTTCCATTAGAGAAGAAAAAGAGTCTCATAAACGTGATCCCAGTGCGTACTTACGTAAAATTGACACCGTGAAACTACAAATAGCCGAATTCCCGTAGATATCTTCAAAGGCATATCGAACTAGTGTAATGCCTTTAGGAAAGACGTCACCGGAATTATGGGAATTTGATGAAATATACACTGTATTAGAATTATCCGTTGCAGTAGGCCTAGTCCAAGTCACCGGCACTTGATCATCGCTCCAGTATTGTATTTTCATTGTATTGGCTGGACAAGAACCAATGACGGGACTTTGTTTGTCAGCTGTTTGAAAAGAGACAAATATCAAGATGAGACAAATAAAAAAAACCGAATACAAATGACTCATGGATAATAGGCCAAGGGCATTAGACTTGTAGGTCCAAAAGGCAGAAACAAATTACACAAAACTGTATTTTTCATGATAGCTCCCCAATGATATGAGGAACAACATACACTGACACTCAAAAGTATTCGCGCAGTGATTATATCTTAGAAATTCTATTTTCTATGAACAAACTATTGATAATTTTCACTAGTAACGGTGTTATATGTGTGCATTATAATTATAGTTCTTCATAAACTCATGTTTGTTGCATGTTATGATCATCAGATTTTCTACAAAACCCGATAAATTACGACAAGTCGAAATCTACACAGTGAAATCTCATAGACATTTGTCTCATTATAATATTCATGAGCTCGATACAAACGATATCTCAAATTGTTCGTCTGATCACAAGGATACCAGAAATAGCAGTTGTTACCGTCTACAATATTTGTTGTGCCTTATGCAAGGGTCAAAAGGTCAAGTTCCATATATATGTATATTGAACTTTACCTTTTTGACCCCCGCATAAGGCACACAAACTATCATTTCTGAAATCCTTGTGATTCATATTTGCTCAATATCTCAATAACCAAACATCGGAAACTAGGCAAACTAAACATTTTTATTTGGCAGTTTAATTGATGTAATTTGAAATTTTGACTCCCTGTATGGCGGCCATTTTGGATTTTTGGCTCTAAAAGATTTAGCACACACGGGATACTTGGCGACTTTTAATATGGTGTTCCTCTTATCAGTGGGGTACTATCCTTAAAAATACAGCTTTGTGTGATTTGTTTCTGATTAACATTATGAAAGATTCAACGTACATCGAGAGTAAACTGTTCTTATAACCATGATCAATAACATAATCCATTCAATATCAGTCAGTATGCAGCCACGCGAAAAGCCGTTCCTTTTCTAACCCAGCAAAGCGACCCGGAAGTACTCACCCGTAGCGATACGGCTTCGCAGTCATATTTGACCTCGTAATAGCACGATGTAAATGAGCTCTTTTCATGATTATAATCACACATTTCAAACACATTTGCCATGAAATTGTATAATACAAAGGCATATTATGCAAATAATATTATCTAATATTATCTGTGAACTTCATGACATGTTGTATTTTCGGTGCAAATTATTGCAATCACACAAACCCGAATTCAAGAAAAACTTGACGAAACTAAAGCCAAATCCACGGTAAAAAAGTCACTTCTGAAGAATCAGGCATCAATTTTATCCATCGTATCATAATATTCATAGTCTTTTGTAACTAGAAACATGCTTACAATTTTATAAAATTATTTAGTCCGGTCAAGTGAATGCTTATAATATAGCTCCTCGAATCTTGTCTCGATCTAAATTCATTTCGTAGCGTCGATGGGTTGTTGATCAACTGTTTAAATCTCACGTTTATATTCAGATTCGCTTGATAGCTCAGATGGTAAAGGGTTCGCTTTGGGAGCGGGAGTTCCGGGGTTCGAAATTAAATTGGCGAGGCCAATCGGTGAAAATCAAACTCGGTTTTTCTTATCAAAAAAGAAGTCGGGCATCAATGTTTTTGATATGAAATTAAAGCTAAAGATTCCGTTAGTACGGGAATTGCTCTTAAAATATCGTACGAATTTTAGTCCGGTCAAGTGAATAGTTACAAGAAGCAAAGTCACGAAAGTTGTTAAATTCTAAAATTAGCGATAAAATCACTGTTTGTGGACCAATTATGTCAGATTTGGCATCATATTATAGAGAAAATTACGAACAATCCACCTACTTCTCCATCATGGCTGCCAGCTAACCATACCTCAATTAATTCAGGGAAAACAAACTTCTCGTAAGGTTTTAGCGCAAGGTTAACATCCTGAAATCGATCTTTGCGTGGGTTAGAAATCGGCAAGGTCACTCATTGAAAGCGATACCTGCGTGCTGACTGAGTGTAATGGCCACAAGCGGGGCTTGCGCTTGCGCATCTTTTTTGCATATTTTGTATTATTAATTTACTTTTATCCATATATTTGAATACATGTACCGAGTCAATTAAACATTATCATATCTTATAATGGCAAATAAGGTATTCACATATACATGTACCTGTAAGAGTTATGATAAAATGGCAGCTGGCATTATTCCCAGACGCATCCATAAACAGATAACTGACAACGGTCGAACCAAGAGGAAACCTTTCTCCAGGATAATGTGAAAGTGACGCCAGTCTAACATCTCCGGTGTTGTGTGTGGCATATGGTTTGTTTGGCCAAGATACAATCATGTCATTACTGTCGCTAGGTATTATCTGAGTTACTCGTGCCGGACATCCACTGACAACCGGTATGTCAAAGTCATCTATAAAATCATAGTAACAACATTTATCATATACAATTTAATAAAAGTGAACCATTGGCAGTTCCATTTTACCTATATGATAATTTCGGAACGCCACTATTTCGTTAGAGGCGATTATTCGGAGATCCTTAGCTCAGTATCACAGCAGCCTCGATGATCTTCCCGCATCGCATAGTATTTCGGCCTGTAACCATTTTTAAACATGGACCCACCGTACATCTTAGAACGTTTCACGTTAAATTCTCAAAGCCCTAGCGTATGTAATACTGAAGCGATTAGCGATTCAACAGCACCAACAAGAAGCTTGTGTCCTAACGAACAATCCCCATTGTTTAAAATGCTAATCGCTTCTTTATCTTAATTTTGAAAGAAGTTTGGGGATCAGCAACGCGTAAGAAATGTGATGCTTGAAAAACTCCATACTAAAAATAACTTTATCAACGACTTTGCCAAAAGAGTTAATCCAGTGTAGCATAGTGGCCCAGCTCTAGGGCTCCCTCGCCCCCCCCCCCCCCCCCCCCCCCCCCCCCCGGGTTCGATTCCTCAACCATCCTACATGTATATCATTATACTGCATTTTGCTGTTTGTTTTTGTAACATGCTCATTCTGGAAGCGTTCATAGTTCACCTCGCCGGATGACTCTATGTCATGACAAAATTCCACACCACCAATTTGCTCAAAATAGGCTCCAGCGAACCGGTGCTCTATAACAAGGGCCAAGAACTTGAGGGAAGTGTGTGATGTAAGTGTATTATAACGCAACACACTTTGGTGCGCCCCAATCATAACAGTGACGAAAAGCATTCATAGGCCATAGGGATAATGGGGAAAGAGTGTACACACCATAGGGTGTTCACTCAGGTAAAAGGTTAGCAACAATTGTGAGTGAATTCTCCTGACACGTAGACAGGTTGCTAAACAAAATATTGGCGTGTGTGCTCCTTATGCGTTTACGATTACGGCAGAGTACCCCCCCCCCCCCCCCACACACACACACACACACCCCCACCCGTAGTAGTTGCTCCAGAAGCGGCTACAGCAAGAATGAATGGACACCATGGATTGGATATCTGCGAATATTGATAAATTAAACAAACCGGGTGTGTGATGGGCGGTGGAGTTTGGAAAAAAGAGACTTAACCCATATTGGAAAATCTACTAGCTAATGTTATTTACGGAATAAAGCGTAATATTTATGAAGCTGTGATGTTATTCCATCACACATCGTATACATAGCACCATGTAACTAGACGCAATTCTCGAAAATGTGTTTAACTTAAATACGCGCCTAACTCACTAAAAAGTGTCTAAACTTTAAACATGGGTATGGCGGTTTAACTAAACTCATACACTAAGGCCCGTATTCTCGTACGTAGTTAACACATGGTTTTAAGCTAAACACGCGTCTAACTTTAGACTGATAATGGGCTCTGTCATGATTCCTGTCGCATTTTATTTGTAGATGTTTTCTTTGAAATACTGTTACCTGTTACAGTTAAGATGATACTACAATACGCTGTATTACCGGAAGAATCAACAAACTCGTAAGTGACGGTTGTAATCCCTTCATTAAACCTGTCTCCCGGATAATGCGATTGATTGAATAATCTCACGGAACCCGAATTATCAGTTGCTCTTGGCTCTGTCCAGTAAATAGCAATTTGCCCTTCGCCTCTGTTTTTCACTACGTTTATACGGTTAGGACAACCAATGATCTCCGGTCTTACAGAATCCGCTGTGACAGAATACAAAGGCAATAATGCATGATTATAGAAGATACGTCCTCAATTGGGATTGGTTCCTGTCCAGTTCATACACCACGGCTTTTAACCCTAACTCCCGAGGCGTGTTGTTTGAAAATGAACCTATCAGGGGGAAAATGGGTCAAATTTTGGGCCGCGTGTGTGCCACGCAGATGACTGCGCTAACTGGTCAGCTACATTTTTCGCCCGGCAAATCGTGACACGAGATAGACCGGACGTTCGCGCGGTACCAGCAGCTAGTGCCGTAAGACTTTGCAGTATAGGATGGTAAGGGTTAATAAGGGGACATGAAAAAGGATATGTTTTAACCCTCCGGGCGTGTTTTGGGGAATGAAACTATCAGAGGAGGAAAATGGGGGAATCAGTCTCTGCATGCGCGAGAGATCTTCAAACCCGGGCTGTGTACGTGCAAGTCAGATACGACTGCGCTAACTGGTCAGCTTTAAAAAACCTTTTTTTTCGAAAAATGAGCCGTCGGGCTACCATCAGCTAGCTATCACCGTTAAGGGATGTGTAGTATGTAGGATGTGATGGTTTTAATGAAAGCGTTAATCAACAATATGTATTTAATATAATGGCAGAGGATGTACGAGGGTCATTCTTTTTGCCAAGTTTTACAATGAGATTTAATAAAGAAATAATCAAATATAGATTGACATTTTCTTCTTACCTGTGACTGTCACAATAAACAAGCAATTTACATTGACCAAAGACACCGCCTCTTCAAATGTATATGACACTAGTGTTGTTGCCAGCTCAAAGAAATCCCCAGGTGAATGGGTCTGTTCGATAAGTCTCACATCATAAGGACTTCTCGGTGATTTGGCGTATGGCTCATCCCATACCAAATTTGTACCATTCGTACCCAACTTGGTCAACGTCTTAATCCCACTTGTTGGACAGCGCGTGATGGTTGCTCTGTAACTATTGGCTGTATAAAATTAATATCAGTGTATAAAAGTGTGCAGTGTGTAAATTATAATAGAAAACCGAGTATACATATATGCTGTTTTTTTCTTTAAATAGTTTTTGACAAACTAACACATATCTCAAGAAATGCAAAACCACAACCAATGATCATGTTATAGAGTGTATACATTTCTCTTAACGGTTAATTGAACTGTTATTTTTTAAGATAAACAATGAAACTTCTTAAATGTGTTTAAATTGCATTCTCTTCGAGATAAAGATGGGCTTACAATAATAGTTCCAATAAGCTTCAATATGATTGATTGATTGATTGATTGATTGATTGATTGATTGATTGATTGATTGATTGATTGATTGATTGATTGATTGATTGATTGATTGATTGATTGATTGATTGATTGATTGATTGAGTGATTGATTGAGTGATTGAGTGATTAGGTGATTAGGTGATTGAGTGATTGAGTGATTGATTGTCTATACACATTCATGTTTGTCAAGCTGTAACACGAAGTGTATCGCAAAATTGTTACAAAGAGATTTTAAAAAAGTCCTATTGAAAAAGAACAAATCACTACGAAAGAGTTAATTACCTAGAGTAACTTTAACGACAAAGCTACACGTAACCCTGTTTTCTGAAGGATCCTCAAAGACATATTGGACGACTTCCGAGCCGACTGGAAAAATGTCTCCAGGAGTGTGTGTTTGTGATACCAATGTGACACTTCCGGAATTATCATTCGCGTATGGCTCCGTCCATGTCACAGCCATTCCATTAGAACCTTCGGGGACAGTTACAGTCTTTCCTGATTCGTAACATCTAGCTATGACCGGTGGTTTGGTGTCATCTGGCAATTAAAACATTGTACAATTATTATAGCTATACTATCGTCTACACCCTATATAGTGCGTATCGGCTGAAAATCAGCCAAAAACGGATCAAATTGCCTGTTGCAAAACCACACCCACAGTATAAGAATTCCCTATAATCAACACAGCCCCGAACCAATTATACGGCCTATGAATATTACGTTAATATTGAACGACGACGCCAAGTACGAGGTTGAAAATCAGGCCAGCAACCCGGCGGACTTGACAACAATAACAATGGCGTCTGCTAACATCTGCCGAACGAGATTCGTGCAACTAACAGCCGCAGATTTTGGACTTTTTGTGGGATAATAAAGTTGCTCCATCGACCAAGCATGTAATAAAACAAATTTTCGTGACATTTTTCAGCAATTATTGTGAAGATGAGGATATGGTTTTCAAATGTAGTCATGGAAGCAGGCCTACTACACAGAACAGCGTAAGCTTTTATCAGTTATGACAATGAAATATGTAATAAAAACAAATAAAACATTTCGGGAAAATAGTGCAAACAGCTGGTCCCTGGGTCTAGGATGACCGTTGACTATCTCCTTCCGCTCCACGTAGTACCCAGTAACCAGTCATCCAACATCGCGGTATCAATTTGCACTACTTTCGCTCTAACCATAATTATAGTATCTGTTAATAACGATCAACCAATCACGTAATACAACAACATCCGTGATGGTTTTCCGCAATTATTGTAAATATAAGAATATGGTTTTCAAATTAAGAGGGAAGTAGTCCCAATCGTTTGCACTTCTTTCCCTTAAACCATGTTATATTTGTATACTGACGACAGAATTAAAGTCTAGCTGTCCAAACAATTGTTCTCGCCTACGTGACATTACACGACAAAAGCTAAAAGAATGTTATTCTCAATCTTAAAATTTGATCAGGTGATAGAGATCATCGAAAACGTAGGTGTTAGCAATGCTCAAAACCCACGATCCCCTGACAATAAAGCAACTGGCATCGTGAGTCATAAAGATCATCACCAGCAAAAGTGTTCACAAGTGGACACGTCCGAGACGAGAATACACTCAATCAATATAACGAACCTTCACATAAGATCTATACCTGCTATATAATCGCAATATTTTAGCTGACTGGTTAAAGCAATTCGGGCAGATGGCAATGCGCCGTGCGTATTAACCGATCAGTATTTCCGTGAGAGATCACCATGCATGCCGTGTGTGATATCGTGACAATATTAACGTGAATCGTGATATATTACACGAAACAAACCCTGAAATTTCAACAGGTGATTAAGATCTAAAATCATGTATCCACACAAAAAGTTGTCCTACCTTTAACGACTATTACAAAACTGCACGATGTAATCACTCCTGAGGGAATCTGAAAACTATACGTTACAGTTGAATGTCCGATCGGAAAATAAGTCCCTGGAGCATGGCTTCGATGAATAAGTTTGGATTTGAAGAAATTTCTGTTGGCGTACGGCTCGTCCCACCACACAGAAGTACCGAGCGTCTTCTTCAAAACTAAACGTGTTATTGAGTAAGTCGGACATCTCGTTACTACTGGTCGCTGTATTTTAACTGACAGCAAGAAAATCGATAAAAGTATATAAATATAAACTCTATTAGGAGGAATGAATAGAAAACAAATTAAAAAGAAAGGGAACAGGGACCCATTGCACAGGGAATCGAACCTTAGTCACCAACATGGGAGTCCCATTCAATGGTATAATGCAACGCCACATTCGTCTTCCGTAATTGCGCAAATGAATTGGTATTGGTACAGATACGTTTAGGAGCACGACCTAAATTGCTTCACCTACCAGATACTATAACCAGAAATTCGCAGGTTCCTCTGTTGTTATTGGCATCAGTAGAAACGTACGACACATGAGTGGCGCCAATAGCGAAGAAATCACCCGGAAAATGAGATTGGGTCACGAGAGTAACACTGCCTGAATCGTCGGTTGTTCGCGGAAGATTCCATGACACATTTGCTCCGTTTGAAACTTCGTCATCAATCCAATGCGTAACCTTTGGAGCTGGGCAGGAAGTAAACTCGGGCGGTATCTTGTCCTCTGTGTATATGGAAAATATGAACACATTTTAATAAGTGTTTTAAATATCACCCCGTAATCGTAAAACAATTGAATAAGTTAACACCCTTAACCTTAAATTGTAATTAAATGTCTATAAAATCCATGCAAAATTGTAGCATTGCTTTTATGTTTATGATATTTTAAAAACATTGCAAAAACAAACACATGGTATCGAATTAATTATTTAATTTAATTTGTTATGATTATTACTTTTGTCTAACAGTCACTGAGACGAATGTAGATGAGTATTTTAATGGACGCACGTCACACAAAAGTACACGAAGTCAACCTAACTCTCAAAATGGTTAAACGGACATCAGTTGTGCGCAACACGTATGTTCGACCTATCGCACCGAGTGGTTCCAATAACTCTGTGAGTTTTCAAGCATGCGCGGTGAGCTGATATGAGTGTGCCCTTGTATTTGACTGTGGCCTGGAAGATATGTGCTGTAAGTTCATACCTTCTACAACGAGTACAAAAGTGCAAAATGCCTCATTTCCAGCGGAGTCCTCGAATGTGTATAAGATCATGGTTGCACCAATCGTAAATAAATGTCCTGGTGTGTAAGATCTCGACTTAAGCCCTACGTATCCGGCTACGTCAGTCGCTCGAGGTTCCGACCAATAATATGGAGTAGCAGTTTGAAGTCTTCCGATGAAGTGCTTGCTATTACGAGGGCAGTCATAGACAGTCGGGGGTGTATAGTCAACTGCCGGGGCAAATAAGACGGTTTAAAGAAAATTATTAACGGATGAATAATTACAAATAAGAAATGCAATCCCTAATCTTTATCATGTTTTAGGTATTTCGGCGTAATATGCCAAAAGCGGTTGTTGAATAATACGGCGATTAAATAACTGAGATTGAAAACCATAGCCGGGTGTGCATCTACTTTTTTTAGAACGTGCACAGTCGTTGATGTTAGTTGGATTATCATGTTACTAAGGTCCATGAAGATCTCTTGTCCAAAGAATCTCACTGAGGTCTGGTGGATGAAGGGGATCTCTTTCCCATCTATGCATAAATATGCGTCATAATGAATGTATGATGTTGATGTTTTCAAATTTTGGACGGACCTCTTGAACTTTCTTTCTGGCCAGGCTCTTACACTTCACGGGTTTTGCTTTCATGTTCTTGTCCACTTCTTGTCCCCTAGACACGTAATAGCACTTTGCACCTATTGACACGATTGTCAGGTCATCTGCATAAGCTTTCTGGGTCTGTTTGAATTTTGTGTTCTTTAGTCGGTATCCAAGATCATGTTTTGTCTTAATAAAGATCCAGCAGTAAGGTGAATACGATCAGAAAGAGCACAACCGATAGAGGGCATCCTTAGAATAGTCCAATGTGTTACACTTCTGTGTGCGTACTCTCACTAACAGCTCGTAGTGGTAGTCGTGTATTAGTTCACATATATCAGGTGGGATATGGTACCATTTCAGAGCAAACTTGATCAGGCTGTGATTTATAGATCCATATAGAATGGCCAAATCTAGCCATGCAAACACAATCTCCTTTGCATTTTGTTTGGCATCACGGAGTGTTTCCATTAGTACTTGAGTGTGTTCGATTCCAGGTAGAAATCCGTTCTGAACGCTTGGTCTATGTATTCATTCTGCACCATGTAAAGTAGTTGTCGGTTGGCGAGTACTTTGAAAAACATCTTTCTACTGACATTAATCAAAATGATGTTTCTAAACAACTCTGGTTTATATTTGTCTTTCTCTTTCGGTATAAGCACAGCTTCTCCCACTCTCCATGACAAAGGTATATACAGGTGTCCCAAAAGTCTATGCACGTTTTTGGAGAGTCATATCTCATAAAATATAAATCGTATGGTATAAATTTAACCATATTTTGATAGACGAGATTTGGGAAATTATTTTGATACCAAACACAACCCTATTGGTGAACCCACAACATTATAAAACTGGTTGAAAGTTTTTGACCGTGTGCCAGACCCACCCATATCATACCACATTGTTGCTAAAATCAGGTGCGCATAAATTAACGGTATGAAAGCAACGTTGCGCATTAGTCACAGTTCACTGCTTACCTTACAACATTAATGTTATTACCAAACTCGGTCACTCACAACATAAATAGGCGTAGTAGACAACATTGCACAGCAAAAGTATTCATTCAAGATAGTTTACAGCATAAATAAGCGAATACATATTGTATGGTTCTACGCTGAAACAAATTGTATTCAACAAAAGTTCAGAAAACATTTAAAAGTGAAACGCGCACCGGGAAGAATATCCATTCTGAAGTTAGTGGATACATTTTTGAGCACAGGAACTGTGCATGATTTGTCTCTAAATGGGTAAAACAACCTTCGATGAGGCCTTCAAGCAACATTAAAATAATCCGGTAAGTTTAAATGTTAACATGTTTGACAGTTGTGTGATGTGTGTGTTCACTTTTATGTTACGTTATTCAATTGTTTAGGTCTGTGTTTTTGCATTAGCACACGTCTCTGTATAAATGGAAAACATTTAAACTAGATTTCACTATAGTAACGAAAATTATGTGTGATATAGTTTGTTATTATGATGGGATCACTGTAATGTAAAATTTTGAATATTACAATTGGCGGATCACTTTCCGTGTAACCAACTCTTCCCGTCTTTTTGTTAATCTCAATAGGTATGGATGTATGAACTATTCCTCCGAAGTATAAAATTACATTTTTGCAGTAATACATATTTTACTTCTAAGGTGGCATTACAAACAGATGTTACTCCAATGTTTGGTATCAAAATTATTTCCCACATCTCTTCTTTCTAAATATGTATTCATATTTTCAATATGACTTTTATTTTGTGAAATACAAAGCTTCAAATTCGTACATAGACTTTTGGGACACCCTGTACTTTATCTTCCCGATTCTCTTCATGTAGACTAAACAAGTGATGGCATTAACACCCGAAACATACAATTTTCTAATTGCAGGACACCAGGTGTACGTAGGTGAACTTCCTTATTGCAGGTTCCTCACATTCCATTCATGTGTTTTTGTGAACAGTCTATAACTTATTACATTTTGTGCACAGCATTAATAATAAGGATTATTTGAATCTGAAATTAAACATAATTCACTTCCACTCTCCCTCTCTCGCTCCCTATAAGTCTTCAATATCCAATATGTTTTCAGTTTGATTCAGCGAATTATTATACCAAAGATAAAACATTTTAAAAAGCCATAGACACTATTGGGACATCCTGTACCATATCAATCAGAATCATCACTCCGCTCGGTTGATACAATCCTAAATATAAAAAAGAAAAAAAGACGTCTCACCTGCAACTTTAACAAGGAAGCTGCATGTTGCCTCATTGCCCGCCAAATCGCTAAAGACATAAGAGACAATGGTAACACCGTATGTGAAGTATTGACCTGGATAATGTGATTGGGACAATAGCTGATATCTGCTAGAATCATCGTCTGCGGTTGGCGAAGTCCACGAAGCTCTAACTTTTGTGTCAGATCTTAGTGTCGAGACTTTACTTATTACTGTTGTTGGGCAACTCCTCAGTATTGGAGCGGATATATCATCTATCGAAAAAAGACAAGAAAAAACTATTATTCTTTGACAGTTTCTTCAGATGTAGGCCTATTAGACATCCTAAGAAACTGCATCAACGAATAACACTTAAAACACTATTTTTATTTATTCTTTAGTTATTTTGAACATAAAATACACAGTAAATGGCATGCTCTGTCATTTTCTAACCGTTACCACGAGAAACACAAAAGTTTGACGAAGATATCCTAAATTTATATACAAATACAATAGGCCTACTCCTAAACATTATCCTGAAAAACTGAAAATGAAAGATAGAACCAAACCAAGAGTGGTTGTGAGCTTTGCGATTCCTTATGAAGTATTGTTCAATTAGAGAATAATGACTGCGTAACAACTGTTTTTGTGAATTTGTTTTGAAATCAGAGGTTGTTGTCCTGGTATGAGGATTGCACCCCTTCGGGACAATTCCGATTGACCAAAACAACAATCGAGGATTTTAAAATAAATTCATGAAAACATTTGTTCAGTTGTCATTATTCTCATTCATTACTGAAAAAGAAGCATTTATAAGTTTATCCAAAACGTTATTAATTGATAATTAATTAGTTTTCTATTTATTTTGTCCACCCTTTCTTAGTTATTGAAACAGTCCAAGTCATCTCCTCATTAAAATTGTTATCAACCAATCAGAAATAAGCTTTAATCGTGTTTCCTCATAGCTCATTGAATATTCAGTTTAGGGGCGTGAAGCTTTAATTTGATTGGTCGGTCAATGATCAAAACAATCAAACACTTTGACGCAGTACTTTCGGGCAATTATTAGTAACCTGCGCGCGGCGTGCGCGTTCTCATCTAACGATTCATTTATTGGAATGCACTTGGCACGCAGCTATCGCGATTATTCATGAAGTAATGAATTAAGAACATTAATATAATAAAAATGTTCTTTTTACTTTTTATTAATATTAATTCAGCAAACAACTTAAATTAAAATGAATAATATTTGATTGATTGATTGATTGATTGATTGATTGATTGATTGATTGATTGATTGATTGATTGATTGATTGATTGATTGATTGATTGATTGATTGATTGATTGATTGATTGATTGATTGGTTGATTGATTGATTGATTGATTGATTGATTGATTGATTGATTGATTGATTGATTGATTGATTGATTGATTGATTGATTGATTACCTTCTATCTCTACCAAAAATGTGCACGACCCTTGGTTTCCAGATGGATCTTCAAATATATACGAAACGACTGTCAGACCCGCTGGAAAGAGATCGTATGGTTTGTGACTCTGTTCCTTTAGATGTACAGTCCCCGAGTCGTCAGTGCTATAGGGTTCAATCCAAAGTACAGCAACATTTTGACCAGGCTTATCATTCAGCAGGCTAATCTCTGTGGGGCATTCTTTTACTTCAGGTAACTCCTTATCAACTAGCAACAAAATAAAAATCATTGCATTATCTTATGTATTCTAATGTGCTATTAATGATTATACAGTATGCTGTAATATGTTATGATGATCCATCACCAACTTTAGTCGTAAATAATACAGCGAAGCAATGCAACTGTGAATAGTGTGATGAGGACCGTTGGCGAATTTGGACTTTTTTGTGATTTAAAGGGATACACAGTGGTGTTGAAGAATTTTTTTTTTATATATATAACTTACTTCAGAATTAAAGATGAACATTAATAATGGTCATTTTTGCTGTTACCACTCTCAAAATCACGAAAACAGCCTTATGCCCAGCCCAGCCTTATGCCCAGCATGTAATTCTACCAGACTATTCTGGTACCTAACACCCTGTGTCACCTAGACTGGGACCGTAAAACCCTATGTTTCCCAACTATTAGTGTAAAATTCTTGTCTAAGCCGTAGACCAGAATATTTGAATCGACATTTTGTTTTATAAAGAGGGCTGATTTTTATGAACCCTTACAAGTGTAAGTTCATATATGTAATAGTAATACAATCCCAGTTTTTATCAACATTGTGGGCGCAGCCTCCAACACATCACTGCGTGTCCCTTTAAAGCATTCAACCATGTGTAAATGACCCGGTTTTAAGTTCAAATCACTGACTCCCGCTAAATTAGAAAATTGGTAACGTTTATGAATTTACTATAGTGTTTATTTCTAGTACAACGTATTTTTGGATTACCCACAAACAAGGGTTGACGCTATCGGCAACGCATTCAATTTTCACAATATACTATATTCCATACTTACGTTTGACCGTTACCAAAAAGCTGCACATTTTTGTATTACCAGATGAATCCTGAAATGTGTAGGACACCTTTGTAATACCTATTCCAAAGGTGTCTCCTGGTGCATGACTCTGTGCGGTTCTTTTCGCAACACCCGAATTATCCTCTGCATTGGGTTCTACCCATGATACCGTACGTTTACCGGTTCTAGGTACCTCCATGACTACTAAGTTCGATGGACAGTTGCTAATACCCGGGTAATTCACGTCCTCTGAAGAAGAACAAAAACCACCGTCGGTGAATTATAAAAAAACGATTGTCTGTAATTCTGTGATATTGAGTTTTTCTAAGAACGAATCATTTATAGAACGGATGGAATGTTGTAGACAAGTTCTATCAGTTCCGCAAGAGTCTGCCTCAGCCGTCTGAGCTTAAATTATCCAGAATGCAGAGCGGGCCTCCTCTTGGGAACTAGTTGGATTACAGTTTTTTAAATCCCGTCACAAGGCTTTTTATTGTTTGTATTCACGGAACAGTGATCGTACGACACGTTTGTTTCCTAGTTTTATCAAGTTTGTTCCTCCTTTTTAAATCGAAATGATTATAGAAGCTACAGCTTATTATGTATATTATGTATTGGAAACAATCAACGGGGATAATTATGGGAACATAATTTACCCATTTTGTTTATACATTATATCATGTTGAGCGCAACACCATTGATTGTGTATGTATACGATTCAACCTATCACCACAACCCTGTTATCTGTATGTTTGTATCATGATACATGTAGATACTAAAACTATTACTTACTTGTAATATCAACATAGAATGTACAAGATACATTGTTTCTCACGTGATCTGCAAACACGTAGGTAACTTGAGTTTTTCCGACCGGAAATACGTCACCAGGCGCATGCGTTCTAAGAACAACATCGATGTTTATACTTCCCGTGCTCGCGTCTCTTGCATATGGCTCAATCCACGAAACCCTGTTCGTCTCATCCAAAATATCTTGCAGCTGTGTGATATCAACCGGACACCGGTATTTCTGTGGAATGGTATTATCAGCTGGAAATAAACATTTCAGATTGACTATAAACACTTTCAACGAGGTTATTAGTTTTACCACATTCAAAACAGATTTGTCAAAAATCTTTCTCAACTTTAAAAGTCTATCTCAAGAATTACTGAACCAATTCTAGGCATGTTCGTATCTTTTTCATTGCATTTCTCATGGCGATTCTAAAAATGGTGATAAAATTCAATGATGTTGACATTTTTGAAACAAGCGTGGAAAGTGTTAAATATCAACTCGCATTCACCTTTCAAGATACCCTAAATGAATGTATGATACAAATACAAACATGGTAAATGTAGTACAGAAAATAAACGATGAAACTAGGATATTTTTTATCTGGTTGTCCAAAGTTGACCTAATTAAAGAAACACACGTTAAACGTTTTGGAAATTTATATTTGGACAGGATTATTCCAGAATTATATAACAACCTCGTTTCTATTTTTCCATCTAAACCCGCGTATACGTGTAAATGTGCGGCAGCACATCAAAAGGGGTACTTTGCAAAAGTGTTTTTCAAGAAACATATGAAAATGATCAGAAGGAACAAAGAAAATTATTGACTGTTTTTCACTTGTAAAATCTGAATGCCTTCATCAATTTTAATAAACATGGTGTCATCATAAAGCTTAGAAATGTTATAAGAGCAGGAATACTTAACTCATTATTGACTTCCCTCGCAAAGTGATGATTTCGATAATGCTGCATCACAAATGTACTCACCTACAACCATAACATCAAATACGCAAGTCTCTATGTTGTTCTGTGTATCTTGAAATGAGTAGGTTACCGAAGTCCTACCAGGGGTCAACACATCTCCTGGTCTGTGAGTCTGAGACAATAATATGAACTCCTCCTCGGCTGTTGGCACAAGTTGTGGTTCTATCCATGAGACTGGTCCTTGTTCGCCAGCAACATAAAATGTTCTGTCCACTGGACAATTCCGTATTACCCCTGTTATTTTGGTAATTTCTATGTGATAATAAAAAACGACAATGGGGTACGCAGTAGTCAGTACTGGCAGTAGTGTATAGAATTGTTGTTTTTATATCATTTACTTTAGAATTCAAGATGAGCATTAATAATGGTCATTGTTGCTGTTGCCACTCACGAAATACGAAAGCAGCCTTCGCCCAGTATATTTCTATCATGACTATTTATAGCTGGGGAGCACATGGTTTTGAAACACAAGGATTGTCCACCTGGGTTGTAATTCTACCTACTGCAAGGAACGTTTTGGTATATAGCACACTGTGCTAGGAGACATGGACCGGAAAACCCTAAAATGGACCGTGCTCCCTATCTATTAGTGTGGAATTCTTGCATAGCCCTAGGACCGAATTTTAGAATCGACGTTTTGATGTACAAAGAGGACTGATTTGTCTGAATCCTTACAAGAATATAATAAATGTATGCACAAGTTGCTAAAAAAGGAAATGTTATAGTGAAAACTGATGAAAACTCTCATAATTGTCCCTTAGGTCATGTTTTTTATACTGGGTACAATTTGTGTTACATGTCCCTTTTTCCATAAATTAGGTTCCTTTTTCAGTTAATGCATTATATCTGAAAAAGTTTACATTTTAAGTTGGTAAAAGTATACATATTCTGAAAGCATATACTGTAACGGATGCAAATAGCATACAACCAAGTTGATTATACAGGGTGGCCCGAAATTGTACAGGGTGTAACAAGCAAAATCTTTTAAAAAAGAAGGGTTTCAATAATTACTTCCACTATGTATATGAAGTGATGAGAGAAAAGTTCAGTACAGATTTAAAGTAGTTTAATAAAATACCCATCCAGACATATGCAAATTAAATTTCATTATGAATCTGAAATTCTACATACAGGGTGTCTAAAAATGTGTTTATTTAGTTCTGGAAAAATGCTTCTATTACTACATACATACAAAGACTAGTATTTTAACAAAATTCAAGTAGATTTCAAATACAAATGCATCAATTACATGTACACAAAGATTGATTGATTTTAATTTTAAACATATAGGGTGTTTAAAACATTAATTTAGGTATACGTGATTATCCACAAATCATTAAATTGAATGAATTTAAATTTGCATCAGAAACATGATTTTACATTCCAATTTGAAGTGGCAAATGCTTAAAGTGGTATGAGTTTCAAATAATGTTCAATAAAAATGGGCCCTTTAATTACAGGGTGACTCAAATTTTCCCAATGGCACATGTTTAGTGGCATACAATCAATTGCATTCATCCTTCTTGCACCTTCATGATGTGCAAAGCACATTCAAATGAACAAATTAGGTTAGTTTCCATAATGTTTGAACCCAGTATTCAAATTTCAAGAGTCTGATTTAAGATTGAATTATACAATGTTATCGTTTTAAGTTGTATTCAACATATAGGGTGATCCAATGTTGATTGGCAAACTAGTAGTCACTAGTATCGTATCAACTTACTTTTCAGTTGCATTCCTAAGAATTTAATAATTCTCCTGAGTTTACAAGCTTGATGAAAACCAGCAGTTTTTTACTTATTTGGTAACACAGTTAAAAACAAGTAATAACACCACACAAACGCATTTAACAAAATGTGCTAATTAACATCCAGACAATACAGAATACATGAGGTTAATTACATATCTTCTTTTAATTTTTAATTCAATAGTTAAATTTATTTATTCAAAAGGGTACCTCAACCTTTCTATACTTTTAAAATGGACAGTTTGGTGCAGGCAAATGTTTGCATACATTTGCAGACTGCGACCAACTTACGTTTCTTAACAATTTCTGAGCTTCTTAATGCTAATTAATGATTCCTTAAGAGAGCACCACACCAAATCAATGCGCAATTCGTGTAATCCTGTAGTAGTTCCGGAAAAGCACGAAGACTAGGCTTGTAAATGTGAGGTTTTCGGGCAATTTGTTTCTCCGGGGATGGTATGTTTGTATTTAAATGAACGAGTGGACCTATCCGTTGGACCTACAATGATAAAATACGATATTTTTAATTTATCGACCTAAATAGTGCCCAGGGCGTAAGCACCTACCTAAATAGTGAACAGGTATGCCAGAAAACGTGAAAAAGTGAGGGCGCTGTGTGCTGGTCCGTAGCGGAAAATTTAGCTTAATAACCCCTCATGAAACAAGGCTTAAATTAAAGTTGAGATGTTACTGAAAATGGTCATAGGTGACAAGTATGCAATAAATGTAACCGGAGGGTAGAAAAGGTGTCTTGAAATATGGCACTTTTACACGTATTTCAATGAGAAAGATATTTGGTGTGGTGCGCCCTTAATTAACTAATTATATTTTTAATTCAAATATGCTTCAATAATGTTATGTTTTCAATATAGAATTGTACCAAGAGTGAAACAAGTGCATTTTATGTTTGCCCAATGTATATTGCACCATACTTGTTCAACTATGCACTCCTCCTCCTCCACATACTCCTCCTCCACATACTCTTCCACCCCTGACTAATGAGGTTTAACGAACTATTGTAATTAACAGAACCATGGTAGTTTATATTTTTCTTTTTAAAATAAAGGCCAAATACTTTCTCATCAAAATAAGACCAAATTTGAGTATGTGTGATAAGGAATAGCCAAAATATATGCATGCAAAGTAATAATATGTAGTGCAAATGTAACAGATCCACCTTTTTTGGGTACCCAGTATAAAAAACATGACCCTTAGCTAGTTGTTGACTGTGCTGACCCCCCCCCCCCCCCCCGACGTTTTGATGTACAAAGAGGACTGATTTGTCTGAATCCTTACAAGAATATAATAAATGTATGCACAAGTTGCTAAAAAAGGAAATGTTATAGTGAAAACTGATGAAAACTCTCATAATTGTCCCTTAGCTAGTTGTTGACTGTGCTGACCCCCCCCCCCCGACGTTTTGATGTACAAAGAGGACTGATTTGTCTGAATCCTTACACGAATATAATAAATGTATGCACAAGTTGCTAAAAAAGGAAATGTTATAGTGAAAACTGATGAAAACTCTCATAATTGTCCCTTAGCTAGTTGTTGACTGTGCTGACCCCCCCCCCCCCCCCCCCCCCCCCCCACACTTACGTGAAATTCACGAGATGACTGCAAAAATAATTGGAGCTACCTTTTACTATTTTTTGGTACATCGGGGGAATTGAGAAGAATCTGAGTCGGGGGAATTTCGTTTATGGCCAGGTGCCGCCCCCCACTCGCAATATCCTGCGCACGCCACTGGTGAATTTCAATTGACACTGCACACATCCTATTTTCTTAAATGAATATCCCGCCAACTTTCATATCCCTTGATAGTTTAATTTAAAAAAACACGCCCGGGGAGTTAGGGTTAACCGTAAGCTTCAAGGGGAAACTATTTACCATGTTTACAGAAATTTAAATTTCAAATAACAATTCACTTGAGGATCTTACCATTCACAACAACATTAAAAGAGCACACAGCTCTGTTTCGGTCTGGATCTTCATACACGTACGTCGCTGTTGTCGTGCCCACAGGGAAATACGACCCGGGAAGATGGGATCTAAACATGAAGTTAACCGTTCCTGAATTATCATTAGCATTTGGTTCTCGCCATGTAGATAGCACATTACCATATCCCGTATCGGCGGTTTTGTAGATGCTAGTTGTAGGACACGATGTTATCGTTGGAGGCGCGGTATCCGCTTAGTAGTAAAATAAAAAATAAAAAATTGTAACATGGTAATACATACCCACAAACACATACAATTCTAGATGGTCGCATAGCATGTAGCATACCCAGGGGGATACCTGAAAAAGGTGACTCGACGATATCAAACACTTCTGCGAAGAGGCTGACATCCCCTCAAAAATATGACGAGGCAGCAGGGCATCAGCGGCTGAGGATTGTGCTTCGCACTTCTCATGCTTGGTATCTTCTATCCCTCCAAGTAAATCCCAAAAGTTGACAGCCCTGTAATTGGTCGAACTCAAGCTTCGTTGTTGGAGATGGCAAAATTAGTTACATAACGTTGGGATTAAACCGATACACAGTGCATTCAGGAAAAGTGTACTTTGGGTCCCAGTATCGCAAGAAATTTGCCATAATCGCTCGGCATAGTAGTACAATATTATTGTACCAGTGTCGCCCGATACTGAACTAAATTGTGTTTCAGTATCGAGCGATACTGGAACGTTTTATGTTCCAGTATCGGGCAATAGGTCTACCCCGGGAGGCCTATTGGTACCAGTAGTGATTTGTCCCAGTATTGTCCCAGGTACTGGTACATAATTTTGTTCCAGTGTGCCCGATACTGGATCATTTTATGATATGTATATTTTCCGATACTGGAGTGGTTTAATACGTAAATCATCAAAAATATGGCATTTGATTGGACGTTTTTTAACTATCTTTAACTATCTTTCTGGTTGAAAACACACTTGTGTGAGGTGTTCGACTGAAGCCTGTATCCGTATGATTGTAGATGAATATATGGAAATACAGAATATCGCATGTCCTATAGAGGACATAACAATTAACAACTGTTCATGATTCTTAAATGCATATACATGTATCTGGCAGCAACAAAAACAAAGACTACTCAACCCGCGGGCAGCAATCAAGCATATAACAAACCCCTGGCAGTTAGCAAGCAGTCACTATCAAACCACTACTGATTCAGGCAGCAACCAGCAATAACACCATGTTTGTGTGTTATAGATGTGCTATATTTTGTCTTACAAGGGATACCTGGTAAGGGAAATCAACCATGTATGTTTTATTTTTCTAATGCTGTGGGAGTGGTTTAATATATAAATCATCAAAAATACGGACGCTTCGAATGTTTTGCTGCCCTATACCAGGCCCTAATGGTTTCAGAAACCTGCATGCAATATAAACTTACCTTTCACAGTAACTATAAACGAACAGCCTGCATTGTTTCCAGATGCATCTTCAAAAACATATTGAACCATGGTAGTCCCAACCGGAAAATAATCTCCCGGGGAATTCGTCGTTGTTAGTAATCTTACAGATTCACTATCGTCATCCGTGGCCCGTGGTTCTATCCATGCAACGTTAGTCCCTGATTGGTTCTTTGCGACCAATCGGTAGATGTCAGCAGGACAGTATCTTGACATAATGATCGGTTTCGAAGTATCCACTGCCAAAAGAAGCATACATTAAACATAAATGTTATGTGGTTCCGTTCTCAATGTAATGCCATTTTGGTAAACTTATGGAACAACAGAGGAAATGCATAACGTTTTAGAATATTAGCACAACCGAGAAGTATTCCGGGTGAATATTATGGGGGGGCACAAGTAATGGAAAGAAACGGGATATGGTAAAATGATTTTACATTTGAGACGGTCTATAAATGGTTTGATTCGGAACTACAACATATCAGATCATTTTTCACCAAACGGAAATAAACAATTCGCTGACGGAAAGTTAAGTTACATTGATTTTAAAACCAGATTTTAGACCCATTTCAGCGATGTTTAGTTGAAGGTGGAGCGATTTATGATCGCAAGAATTACGAATTCTATCGATCATACAGGCTGAGTAAAAAGACTGTAATCAACTTTGAGATTATATTTCTAATAATCTGTACAAATATTTCTCAGATTGTTTATTTTGACATGGAGGCTGTATCATTAGTTTTCAAATGAATTTTAGTTTGTTAAAATCGGTTGAGGAAAAACAGGTTTTATGCCCATTTAGATAAAAGAGTACATTTTAAAATTCGAACAAGATGTGTGATACATGGTTGCCTCCTCCTAGTCACGTGTCCAGTAAATGTACTCGATTAAATCTTCTCCGTATACCTAACTGCTATAAACATGTACATACTACCGATTGTTATCAAAAACAATAAAAAAATATATACCTGCCACCGTCACTAGAAAGGTGCAATAGCCAATATACCCAGTACGATCATGGAATTTGTAGACAACAGTTGTTATCCCAGCGGTAAATACACTGTTTGGTTCGTGCGATTTTGACATAATTTGCATATTTCTGGAACTTGAATATGATCGCAACGTGGGTTCCGTCCATGACACCCGAGACTCGTTAGATCTTCCAACGGTGAACTGATGAATAGATGCCGGGCATCCGGTTAGAATCAGTGGTTCGTCCTCGACTAAATTAAATGAAACAATAGAGAAGTTTTGGTAAGTACGATAGTACTACGTAGGCATGGATCTCGTGGAATGCTAAAATATAAGATTATCGAAGCAAAATACGGTAGGTGTGCGGGATATACTAGAAATGAATGATTGGCTTTACATCGTTAAACCCCAATTGCTTCAACAGTTGCACCTTACAAAAACGTTCATGACCAGGCGATCTTATGCATGTTATGTTAACGAATTTAACATCAGTAATCAGTATCAAAAACCTATACATACACTAAACGAACACAATTTTCTCTCCGCAATATGATACCACATTCATAAAAATGTAGTGGTTATGTATTAAATTATGATGCTTTTAGTAACCACGCCTAACAATGTATTTGTTTTGTTTTTGTTCGGGATGCCATTGATTTGTATTGAACACTGTGTGCTGTTAACAGGCATGTATGGATGAATGGTGAGCTGTGATTTATTTCACACAAATTGTCACTACTGAGCACATAAGACAATAGGCATTGATATCCCATAGAAAATCATCTTTGTGCTCGGTTGGTATGATTAGTAAAGTTTTAGATATCGATTACTGAATTTAAATTAGATAAACAACTGGTCAGGAACTTCTTGTGTTAGGTGTATAAAGCACCCTTGTAATGGCTTACACAGTCCAACCGCGGTTTCTCCGACAGAAATCTGACCGTAAGAACTATAGGTCTGTCATCAACTAAAACAAGAAAATGGTTTGTAAGGCACACTGCAAAATAGTGCGTATGTTAATACGTACTAGTGACTTGTACGTAAGACTTATGTTCGAATCATACTAGACATAACAATAACAGGTCGCTGCACCTAATACTCGCTAGCTCGTATTTTCAGGTATTTTTTTGGCCGCGCAGACGACAACGTGGATAATGACTGCTGATTGGTTATGCTAATTTCGAGGCAAAATAACCTCCCCTCATGGGTTGAAAGAGTACGGTGTTCATTACGTCATGAGCGACCGATCGTTCGAGTTGAATTGATGTCAACTGGCCACGACCGGTCGTTTCCACTCAAGCGATCTATCATGTCTATTAATCGATGTATCGGGAAGTCACAGCACTCAGCAGGTCGCTGTATCCGAGGAAGGTTTTGAATATGACGTAAAACTCATCATAGGAGCGATCCGAATCGCGAAGCGACCTTAGTATGTATTCAGCATTATATGATAGATGACAAAGTAATATTTGCCTCACCATACAACCAATGGAAATGTTTCCGTTATAATAAAGAAACATTTGCATCGGTCTCATTTGTCATAGGTGCTTGTACATATGATGATGCAAAATGCCTATCGTACAAGTCACTTATACGTATAAACCATACGTACTAGTTTTACAGTGTAGCCTAAATAGCTGGCTACTACATTAAACCGACTTACGGTCAAGCACATAACAAGTTATACATAGCCTATTGACAGCAGCAGATAGTACCGATACATTGTTAACTTAAGCACATCGTGTACCTTTAACATTGACTAAGAATACACAGGTAGCATTATTGCCATTGAAGTCGTCAAATACATAGGTCACTTTTGTAGTTCCAATCTTAAAGGTGTCATGTGGTCGATGAGTTTGGTATACGACATAGCCACCATTAGCGGCTACATACGGTTCGCTCCATGACACTACGAGGCTTTCGTCACCGGCACTTACAGTCTTGTACAAAGTGGATTGTGGACACCTTGTCAATTCCGGTGGTTCGTGATCGACTGTAGGTGGAAAATGTACGATAAACGTTATGATAAACATGAATGCATAGATTAAATTAAGTCATCCAAACTATAGCCCATTTCACCTCTTGTTGCTCAACGATATTAAGTGCCTGGGGAACATGCATTGAGTGTTGCATTGATTACTGTTGTTACAGAAGAATGGTTTGGTTATGGTAACAATTCTAACACGGATAAGAGGCTAAAATAAGCATATGTGCAACGACACACAACTATCATCTTGCAAACCTGAACAGTACACGCGTCCAAATCTTACTTAATATAATTGCCAGCTTAATAAAATACATCTAAGGTTGACATTACTCTGATCATAAATGTCTTGGGTTTTAATATTGAAATCCTAGAACGTTGTTGTATTCCTACCTTTAACATCAACTAAGAAACTACAGATCGCCCGATTCCCTGAAGGATCATCAATAGTATATGTCACAGATGTAAGGCCAATATCAAAAGTATCGCCTGGTTTGTGAGATTGGCTTGAAGTCCATGCAATGTCCGAGTTGTCTCGTCCATAAGGTTCATTCCACCAGGCAGCTATTCCAGCGGTACCAGGAGATACATATCGTATGATGGACGAGGGGCACAACTTTATCTCCGGTATAGTTGAGTCCTCTTTGTGAAAAAAAACAAAAAAACATGCAGAACTTTATTAACATTTTTATTATACATATGACATATATTAAGTGCAATTTCAGCTAATGACTTGGTATAGTTGGCCATGGTCAAATTTCTTTTTACGTACTCTGTGAAAGGTATTTGGTTGAAGGTTACAAAAATGCGTTTTAAAAAAGTAGTAACGGCCCAAGGTGGGTTGTTTTGCAATTTTCACCTATTTTGGAGCTGAAAAAGTGAAAATTACCCTAACGATTGATGTTTAAATACCGAATTGTATATTAAGGCAACGACGCACTCTTTTCAGGACAACGTTCACTTTTGTCAGCTCCGAAATAGGTGAAAATGTCAACAACAAAAAACATATATTGGGCCGTTGCCATTAACCGAATTTTCAAAGTGCAGTTTTGTAACTTTAAACCAAAGGCCTTTTTGACCTCAAGAGATTTTTTCTTCTTTTTGGAAGCGTGGCCAACTAAACACATCACCAAAAATAAGTCCCCTCTCAACAGTTCATCATAATATCATAAGGTAAAACATTTTACAAATGAAACTTAGTTAGAAATAATCCTATGATTGTTTCCTAAGTGCTGTTTGAAAATAAAAGATGTCCATGAGCTCAAGAAAT